>JANJGN010000012.1:114689908-115332366 GCA_026770705.1 Isurus oxyrinchus
GCCATTTTTCTCACGTGTTGCTGTTTCGTTTAATATTGTAAATTTTGCCCTCTAGTTCAGAAACGTGTATATCCTGTTAAAAGGCCTTCCCTTACTGATGATCATGACCAATGCATCAGGCATCTTCCCATCAGAAACAACATCAAAGAATCTGACACTTGTCAGCACCCCCAGATTGTGAGGAGAAAGTCTTCAGCATCAGGAGGTTACCCTGATTTATAACAAAATCTCTACACCAGGTGTTGCAAGGCTGAAACTCTGGATTTCTGTCAGGACAGTGAAGATTCTAAGCAAAACAATAAATGAATAAATTTATCTGATGAACTTCTTCATGTACACACATGGGACTCCTTAAACTTTGACTCCGGTAATCCGCAGCTAAGTTCAGGCATGGGTAAGCACACAGTTCATATGAACTTTAATTTACATAGCGCCTTTCACATCCTTGATAAGTCACAGCTAGTAAATTATCTTTTAGTCGTTGTTAGTACGCCAATTACACCAGATTTACACACACCCAAGGTCCCACAAACAACAGTAACCAATATTTTATTAAGCATGTAGGTGCAGCAGGCAGTAAAGAAGGCAAATGGTATGTTGGCCTTCATAGCCAGAGGATTCGAGTACAGGAGCAGGGATATCTTGCTGCAATTATACAGGGTCTAAGTGAGACCACACTTGGATTTTTGTGTGCAATTTGGTCTCCTTATCTGAGGAAGGATGTTCTTGCTATAGAGGGAGTGCAGCGAAGGTTTACCAGACTGATTCCTGGGATGGCGGGACTGACATATGAGAAGAGATTGAATCGGTTAGGATTATATTCGCTGGAGTTCAGAAGAATGAAGAGGTATCTCATAGAAACCTATAAAATTCTAACAGTAATGGTTGAGGGCCCAATATTGGCCAAGCCATCAGGAGAACTGCCCTGTTCTCCAAATGGTGTCATGGATTTTTTATGTTCACCTGGATTTTGATTTAACACCCTATGTGAAAGTTCACACCTCTGAAAAGGAAATACTGCATTGAAAATCAGCCTGGATGATGTGCTCAAATCCTGGCATAGTGTTTGGATCTGTACCCTACTAACTCAGGTAGAGTGTCATCACTGAGCCAAAGCTGACATTTGGATAGTAGAAATCTCATAGATTTATCAGATTCTTAGATGTTCATTGTGTGCAGGTGGTGGGCATTAACTGGGTATTCACTTGAGGCTGTAATAATTAGACCAGGACTGTGGGTGTTGGGTTAGGAGGTGTATGCTTATAATATGTAACTTTAAATAAATGCTTATAAAAAGTGTGTAAAGATTAGCTCCAGTTCTACCCCTTCCCATCTGGATTTCTGGATTGGAACATTAAATATGTATCAGACACACAGTTGACTAAAGAAAATGAATGCAATCAAATCCAACACACTTGACACCATTACCTTCTACTTGACTTGCTATTATGAATAATGTTCCACAACTTTGAGACAATCATAGACCATCAACAGGCCACTTGTTTTTGCCATTTATCCTTTGCAAGTATGCATGAGTTGGTTACAAGAGGATATTTCCATCAGTAAATGTTTCAGTAAGTGAATCAAACTGGTTCATGCATTCCTCTTTAAACATATCTGTAGTGCATGAATTACAATGTCCAATAGTACACTTGGCAGCATGCCTTTGGCAGATCATTAAATGTTGCTTGCCTTACAATTACACTGTCACTAACATCATTGGCTGTAAAGTGCTTTGGGGCATCCTGAGGTTGTGAAAGACTCTATAGGAGGGGGGGGGATAGGATTTTCTGCACCCACCCGCCTGCCACTGCGATCTTCCGGTCCTGCCATAAACTGACTTTTTAAATTTAAGCCTGGTTTTACTTTTAATTCATCTTTCAAGCATTCTCGGAGAGCTGGTTGGGCCAGTCGTAAACTCCAATCCTAATATGAGTGCAATCTTATGGATTTAAGACGGTAATCACTATTTTAGTGAATGGTGGTTATTTAAACTTGTCATCATACCAACAGATGATTTAATACTAGGTACTTATTGGCCAGAATTTTGAGGTTGGCGGGCGGGTGTAGTTGGCAGGCCTGGGCACGGCTGGGAAATGGCCAATTCACGGCCAGCCAGCGTGAAAAGCGCACTGAAATGCTCAGCGCTGCTCCAAGTGGGGGCGGGAGGAGGGCGAGTGTTGAAGTCAGCATGGGCGCAGGGGAGCACTCACAGCTCCCTGAAGGCAGAGAGCTGCCTTAGGGAGCTGAAGAATTCAAATCCAATAAAAACAGGTTTTAAAATCCAGAAAAAAAACTCCCTCGCTTCAGAAACAGCCACCTGAGCATATACAACGTGCAAATTCTGCGCAAACATTTTTATATAATAAGGGAAACCTCATCCCACCGCCCTTGGATGAGGTTTCCTGAAAAATGCAAAGGCCCCCTGACCAATTCACCCACTTGCCAACCGTAATGTTGGACGGGCAGCAAAAAGTCCCAGTTAATTGTGCCTTTAACGGGCTTAATAGCCCTCTTAAATGTAAGCGGGTGCGCGTGCCCGCCAAACAAAATATCGCGCGAGCGCACAATGATATCAGGATCGCTATTTTTTTGCTCAAGCAGGTCAGGTGCACACTCGCCCACTCGGTGAAAAATTCTGCCCATTAATTTTGAAATAATTGGTATTGCATGATTCCATAGCACTCATTTAATTTAGCATTGTTTTGAAAGTCTGTAAAGTTAAAATGCAGTTATATTTCTTCCACATATCATGGGGATGGATTTTCGTTGGTTCCCAGGAGCTGCCGGCTTTTCACGCCTACGAATTTGCTCAGAGTTAGACCATGTCCAGACTTCCATCTCGCACCTCATCAGCGTTAAGATGAGCTCCCAGCATGTGTAACACCTTGAAACATGTGACTTTGTGGGTGAGAGAATGGGCTTTAAAAACCTGAAACAAAAACAGAATTACCTGGAAAAACTCAGCAGGTCTGGCAGCATCGGCGGAGAAGAAAGAGTTGACGTTTCGAGTCTTCATGACCCTTCGACAGAACTGTCGAAGGGTCATGAAGACTCGAAACGTCAACTCTTTTCTTCTCCGCCGATGCTGCCAGACCTGCTGAGTTTTTCCAGGTAATTCTGTTTTTGTTTTGGATTTCCAGCATCCGCAGTTTTCTTTGTTTTATCTCTGTGTTTAAAAACCTGCAGTTGGGTCTTAGCTCCACCAACAATGCAGGGTTTGAGTTTCTTTACCTCTTGCAGCAGGACATAAGCGGTATCAAAACAGCTGAGGGAGCAACAAGAAGAGCCCAAAGATTTTTTTGATAGAAGCCTGGAGGTGCTGCTTGAGCAGGAGTAGCTCAGGAGGACCAATGTATTAGAACACAAGGTCAGGCCCTTGCCAAGATATATTGTAAAAACACTGGTAGGAAGTGACTACATTTGTCAACTCTGACAACAACCAATGCAGAACATGGTTGCAAGTTGGAAAAAAGTTTAGAAAGGTCACAAGGTCTGCAAAGGTAGGCTTAAGAACCTCTATATTCCTTTAGATATTCTAGCAAGATCCACATGACCCCTCACACTGTCACTTGAGTTGATGTTTACCACGTATGTCCATTTGATTTGCAGGGCTCCTTTTTAAATCCTCAACAGCTGCCTACAATTCTGCTTTCATTTACCATCTTTTCTTTGGAAGTTACACATTTCTTTCTGAGAATATAGCTGCAAGCTGCGTGCACACATCTTCACTAAGATGGGAAGAGTGATGAACTGAGTGCGCTCTTTATTATAATACATATATACATTTAAGTGCAGAACACATCTAATGGACTGAATAGCCTCTTTCCAAGCTGTAAACATCAATAATTCAGTATTAATAGGCAGAATAAGGGGAAAGATATCTACTTAGATTTACATTTTAATTTTCTTAAGTTTTCTACTTGTACTGCCAGCAGTAACACTTTTTTGTGCTTGTCACAAGTTTTTTTTTAGCCATCATCCAGATCCTAATTTGGTCAATGAAGCCCCGGATAGGCCAGTAAATCCAGAGACTGAAATGCCAGATTTATTTTTTCACTGCCACAGAACTTGGGAAAAAAATCAATTAGGGCTTATCTCTTAATAAATTTGTGTCCACAAAGAGAAGGCAGAAAAATGTTATTTGGATTTGTTTTCAATTCCCTTTGCATGAAGAAAAAATAATAAAAAGTTGTAATAACCTAATGTTTACAGCATATTAGCAAAACCATTGATTTGTGATTTTTGTGGGAAACGGATGAAATTGCAGATATGGTTTCCAAAGCACTGTGAAATCCTGGAAAAATCTATAATTTTAAAATATTGAGTGAAAATTAAGAATCCCAAGTAATAACGAGAGCAGGATTTGATTCATTCAGTCACTGTGAAACCCAATATCACTGACAAGGAGTACACAAACACAAACAAATTATGACCAATAGCATGTTATTTGCACTTTTATAATTTTAGCTTCCTTGCTTGGAAATGCAAGAGAAGAAGTAGCTGTAAATTTTACCAATGAGTGCCCCAAACCCAGAGTCTCATTGACTGGACTAAAGGGCAGATCAATCAGATGAGTGATTTATGATTTAGTGGCCTTCTCATTGGGTGAGACTCTAGACCAGAAGTGCTAACTTGTAAAATTGCCATTGATTCTGAATTTGCTGAAAGCTTGTACCATAGTAATAATGTAGAAATTCCAGAAAATAATCATGTGTATTTTATGCTATTACTTGCGCCACGCCATCATTTGCTGAGATTTTTGTGTGACCGTTGCCCTGCATTGAAAGCAGCTAGAAGACAATTGTAACAGCACCATGCCTATTAAAATCAATGGAAACTGAGAACTTGCTACACTTAAGATATTCTATATGCCACTGCTGCTTGGATTTAAAGATAATGTTAAACTCCTGGCAGTGTGGTGATTTATGGATTTATATTTAAGGAATCACATTACTTTACTTCCAGGGCCTCGATGTTTTTGAAAAGTGTCCACCTCATGGCCTGGCCAATATTTTACCCTTCAATCAACATCACTAAAATAGATTATCTGGTCATTTATCTCTTTGTTGTTTCTGCGCAGATTGGCTACCACAGACTGTGACGATCTTTTGGGGAGTCATGAAAGATGCTACATAAATGCAAGTTCTTTCTTTCTGGATGACTCTCCATTTTTACAAAGCTAATCAGTTGACATTTACTAATGAACGGAGTGTGAACGTGCTTGAGCATCATACTGGTGCCTCACTGAAAGTGTTTTCAAATCATGAAAGGCTGTAGCCAAAAAAACAGTTGTTGGCGCACGCATACTGCAAAAGGAAAAAAGTTTATTCATAGTTAGCAAAATGTCTGGCACAGTACAACTGAGAAACCAACATAAGTTGACATAATGCTATCACTTTCCATAAATAACCTACTATGAAAGAGGCACTTTATAGGACCTAATACAACTAAGTCTATATTCATTTGCAGCGTATGAAAGGCATTGATAGGTCAAAACTGAGCAATTATGTGCTGTCTGTTGAGGTCATGATGATCCTGGACCAGGACGAGTAATATTTTTGTTTAAAGTAGACAAAGTTTGAGATCCAACATACTTTAGTAAGAGGATAAAGCCTCAAGATTCTGCGATTTTTAAGTGAGCAAAATAAACTTTACTGCACAAAGTCAGAAAAGTAAAACAATTTAAAATATCCTATACTCTTAACATTCAAGATGAACATGAGCTACATATGAATTAATAGGCAAATTGTGGCAGAAACACACTGCGCTGCACAATAAATGGGAGATCCCATGGATTTCTCAGGAACCCATCCAGACATTAGTGTTCAACTCTCCACTTTTGAAGATCTAGCCACTGACATCCCTCAAAAGCCACTTTAACATGGATTGCCTCAATGACTGCACCCCTCCCAGGATTTCAGTCCCGTCTCCTGAGACTACATTTTCCTGGATTCCCAAGTCTGCACTCTAGTCTCGACTTGCTGGTGCAGTTTCAGCTCTTCAGCTTCACTGGGCTGGCACTGTCCCTGAATTGCACCAAGCCCCAATCTCCCTAGCTATGGCAAGACATTAATGGCTCCCAGGACTACTTCTGAATCCCTAACCCTTTCCACCGGGAGCAGGCTGGGCGTGCACAATTTTTTTTTTTGGTCTTCGGGTGGGGTACAAGTGCCTGCGTGGTGGTGGTGGCGGGAAATCCTGACCATGAGACCTGGTGTGGCGGAAAAGGTAAGCATACATGATCAGCGACTCTTCAGGAGAAGAAGAAAAGGCTCCAGGCAGAAAAGGTGCTGCTGGTAAAGATTCCACGTAGTAAGAGCCTAGAGAAGCCCAGAGGAGCTGAGAAGGTCACTAGCCTGTCCCGATCCACACATGCGCAGAAACTCCTAGGACGTGCAGAGAATGTTTTAGATGATGCACGCTGCAGCCACATTGTCAGTGCTTGAGGAAATGAATGTTTAAGATAAAAACAAAGAAAACTGCGGATGCTGGAAATCCAAAACAAAAACAGAATTACCTGGAAAAACTCAGCAGGTCTGGCAGCATCGGCGAGAAGAAAAGAGTTGACGTTTCGAGTCTTCATGACCCTTCGACAGAACTTGATTTCGAGTCCAGGAAAGAGTTGAAATATAAGCTGGTTTAAGGTGTGTGGGGGGGGGGGGGGGGGGGGGGGGGGGGGGGGGGCGGCGGAGAGAGAGAGAGAGACAGAGGTGCTTGTGTAGACAAACAAGCAGTGATAGAAGCAGATCATCAAAAGATGTCAGTGACAATGGGACAAAAGAACACATAGGTGTTAAAATTAAAGTTGGTGATATTATCTAAACGAATGTGCTAATTAAGAATGGATGGTAGGGCACTCAAGGTACAGCTCTAGTGGGGGTGGGGGGAGCATAAAAGATTTTAAAATATTTAAAAATAATGGAAATAGGTGGGAAAAGAAAAATCTATAAAATTTATAGGGAAAAAATGTAGGGGTCTCCTCTACATTGGAGAGACCAAACGTAAACTGGGCGACCGCTTTGCAGAACACCTGCGGTCTGTCCGCAAGAATGACCCAAACCTCCCTGTCGCTTGCCATTTTAACACTCCACCCTGCTCTCTTGCCCACATGTCTGTCCTTGGCTTACTGCATTGTTCCAGTGAAGCCCAACGCAAACTGGAGGAACAACACCTCATCTTTCGACTAGGCACCTTACAGCCTTCCGGTCTGAATATTGAATTCAATAACTTTAGGTCGTGAGCTCCCTCCCCCATCCCACCCCCTTTCTGTTTCCCCCCTTTTTTTCCCCTATAAATTTTATAAATTTTTCTTTTCCCACCTATTTCCATTATTTTTAAATATTTTAAAATCTTTTATGCTCCCCCCACCCCCACTAGAGCTGTACCTTGAGTGCCCTACCATCCATTCTTAATTAGCACATTCGTTTAGATAATATCACCAACTTTAATTTTAACACCTATGTGTTCTTTTGTCCCATTGTCACTGACATCTTTTGATGATCTGCTTCTATCACTGCTTGTTTGTCTACACAAGCACCTCTGTCTCTCTCTCTCTCTCTCCGCCCCCCCCCCCCCCCCCCCCCCCCCCCCCCCCCACACACCTTAAACCAGCTTATATTTCAACTCTTTCCTGGACTCGAAATCAAGTTCTGTCGAAGGGTCATGAAGACTCGAAACGTCAACTCTTTTCTTCTCCGCCGATGCTGCCAGACCTGCTGAGTTTTTCCAGGTAATTCTGTTTTTGTTTTGAATGTTTAAGATGGTTGATGGGGTGCTGATTTGAGTGGACTGCTTTGTCTGGATGACGCTGAGCTTCTTAACGGTTGTTGGAGCTGAGCTCATCCAGGCAGCTAACGAGTATCCCATCATACTTCTTTCTTGTGTCTTGTAGCTGGCAGAATTATTTTGGGGAATCAGGGCAAGAGCAAGGGAGTGGACTAATTTGACAGCTTTTTCAAGGAGCTGATAATTGGCTGAATGGCCTTCTGCTATATTTAGGAATGCAAACCAGTTATCAAACGGAAATTCTGACATCTGGCCCCGTTGATCTGGTCCAAGTTTGCCTGTGGAATTTTCTACCTACAATATACATAACTGGAGTTAGGAGAGGACTGCATTGTAATGCTGACAAAGCACTGTTATTGAGATTAAATTTGCATTGTCCTTGACATCATAGAAAACTGCTCTGCTACTCTTTCTATTTGCAAATCTGTGATTTATAAACAAGCAACACAATAAGATCTGTGACTCTTCCACCTCTTAATTAAAAAAACGAGTTGTCATGAAGTTGTCATGGTGTTCCTTTAAGATCAGGAATATTTGAATATTTATTGGAATAATGAGTCCCTTTGTGGGAGTGGGGCGGGGTGGGGGGGTGGTGGTGGCGGGGGAGTGAAGTATTCTTTCTCGTTTCAGGTGAAAGATGCTTTAAATGATTGTTTCATGGATTAGATGATCATCTCTATTTGGATTTAATACAGCATATAAAACTATCCCCTACTATAGAATCTATATAAAGATAAGGCTAATAAATGTGCAATGGATCAGCAAGAGAGAACCTGGCATGGGGGTGGAAATGAACTCTTGTTGCTATGGGTAAGTGATGCACCAAATCTAGTAAAGTTGTTCATGTTCCCACCAACTATTCTGCTACAAAGTAATTTTTGCATCAATATATCTAGAAGAAGAAGCCATTTACTTGATTGACTTTAATTCTGGCGAACAATGTGAGATCACCTCAGTCTCTCATATTGACCTGGATTTTCATTACCAGAGCTGTTAGCAGGAATTTTGGGTAGCAGGAGTCAGGAAAAGTCGCACGCCGACACACTCGAGCATGAAATAGCGTGCGATGATGTCGGGCGAGTGTCACGACATCATTACACATTCGCATGATGTTTCAGTCGGTGGGCGCATGCGAGAGTCGGCTGCGTGTCCACCAATAATTAAGAGGCCTATTAAGGCCATTAAAGTATTAATTAACAGGGATTTTTCGCTGTCCGTCCAACTTTACAGTTAGCGAGTGGGTGAATGGCCAGACGACCTTTGCATTTTTCAGGAAATCTCATTCAAGGGCGGGATTTGGTTTCTGTCATTAAATAAAAATTTATGCACAGAGGTCTTATAACGTCCACGCACAGGTGACTCATTCTGACGCGTGGACATTTTCCCCGGAATTTAAATTCTGTCTTTATTGATTTTTAAATTCTTCAGCTCCCTGCCTTCAAGGAGCTTTCCTTCCATGCTTACCGGGCTTGCCCGCCCTGCCTTCAGCACCCGCCCTCCTCCCGTCCCCACCCCAGCAGTGCTGAGCCTTTCAGTGTGCCTTTCATGCTGACTGTCGTTCATTGGCCAGCCAGCCTGAAATCAGCGTCAGGGGCTGACCGAGGGCGGCGGCCCATTCCCCAGCCATTCTGGGGCCCGCCGATTGCAGCCATCCGCTGACCTGAAAATTCTACCCCAGGAGAAAGTGCCCACAAAGGCAGGATCTTCATTGCCTGGGTGAGGATTGTCAGGGGGGAGGCCTGGGCTGGACTTTGGCCAGCCAACCCGGGATTGAGGTCAGAAGCAGTCATAAGGGTTGCCAGGTGTGGAAGCGGGTGTTTAAAAGCACCCACCCCCCCCCCCCCCAGCCACTTGGTGCTATGGGGCTTGACCCTGTTAAAATTAAAAACAGGCCCTCCAGCCCTCACCCCTACTGCACCCCCCCCCCCCCATACCTCCATGTGTAAGACCCTCTATGTTGGCTTACACATGCCAAGGTAAGATTCCCCACCCATCTCCTATGGCCTCTTTTGCCCCTCATGCTCTCCATGACTATCAACATCCTGCAGATTACCATTGACCAGAAACTGAACTGAACTAGCCTTATAAATACTGTGGCTACAGGAGTAGGTCAGAGGTTAGGAATCCTGCAACGAGTAACTCACCACCTGACTCCCCCAAAGCCTGTCCACCATCTACAAAGCACAAGTCAGGAGTGTGATGGAATAATCTCCACTTACCTCGATGAGTGCAGTTCTCACAACTCTCAAGAAGCTTGACACCATTCAGGACAAAGCAACCCACTTGATTGGCACCCCATCCACAATCATTGGTTCCCTCCACCACCGATGCACAGTGGCAGCAGTGTGCACCATCTACAAGATGCACTGCAGGACCTCACCAAGCCTCCTTTGGAAGCACTTTCCAAATCCACGACCACTATCATCTAGAAGGACAAGAGCAGCAGACACATGGCAGCACCACCACCTGGAAGTTCCCCTCAAAGCCATTCACCATCCTGACTTGGAAATACATCGCCGTTCCTTCACTATCGCTAGATTAAAACCCTGGAACTCTCTCCCTAACACTGTGGCTGTTCCTACACCACATGGACTGCAGCAGTCCAAGAAGGCAGCTCACCACCACCTTCTCGAGGACAATTAGGGATGGGTAATAAATGCTGGCCTGGCCAGCGACGCTCACATCTTATAAATTAATTTTTAAAATGTACAGGGAACCCTACTAGAATAAATTGATCGGAGTCTGTCCTCCAGGCCAAGAGGCTAGTCTTGCACGTAATAAAGTAACACAAACTAATTTTTTGGAGGAAACCATAAATGTCATGCCTTTAATGCTTTCAAACCCTTTTGAAGAGTTACTAAATATATTTATTGTTGTCCAACCTCTAGTTATAGTCAGGGAGACTTGGTAGGATAACTTTTCCCTTACTTTTCATCTCTTAATTGTCTGCATTAAGATGTGTTTAGAGCGAGTGTTTTGTGTTGAGATTTTCAGTACTAAGCACAAAGCAGGCATTCGGCTAAGTTTAAATCAAAAGAAAGAATAATGTTTACTCACACAATGTAAACACATGAAACACACTCTCTCATGCACACAGACATACACACAAGCAAAGATGGGTTCTAGAGACAAAGCATGCATTTGGATTAATAGCAAAATAAATTACAATAAGTAAATCATGTGTCCAAATTTGAAGTCCTTTAGAAATGCATGCTTAGCAGGCTGGAAGGTTCTCTCATGTGGTTCTTTATAAATGGAAGTTAGATGAGGTGCAATGGTGACATAGTGGTTATGTCACTGGACTAATAATCCAGAGCCCAGGACAATTCTCTGGGGACATGGGTTGAAATCCCACCGCAGCAGCTGATGGAATTTGAATTCAATAAATGTAAAACTAGTCTCAGCGATGATGACTACGGTGTTGTAAAAACCCACCTGGCTAAGGAAGGAAACACGCCATCCTTATCCGGTCTGGCCTACATGTGACTCCAGACTCTCAAACATGGTTGACTCTTAAATGCCGTCTGAAATGACCTAGTTCAAGGGCAAATAAAGATGGGCATAAATGCCGGCCTTGCCAGTGACACCCACATCGCATGAAAGAATAAACGGAAGAAGTCCCTGGGTCTCCAGGTGAAGCTGTGGCCAGTTTATGTAAAGGCAAAGCTCTCGTGGCCTAGGTTGACTGGTTGTAAGGGTTCTATTCTTCTAGTTGGAGGATGTTCCCTCTTGTCCTGTTGGTTTGCAGACTGCCCTGTCCCTCCCTGGTCCTTGGAGTAAAATAATTTGTGATCTGAGGTTGATTTTGGTCATGTGACCCCCACCATGATCAATACCTCCATTGTCCACAAAACTGATTCGAGGTTAGAAGCCACTGTTACACAATGGTGTTCCAGTGGTGGCTGTTCACACCTGTTTGCAATGAATTGGTTTATCTGTATTTTTCTTTTAAGGTCGAGTTCAGACACTGCATCTGGCAACGCTATTAATTTAGACTTTTGGTAAATATTCAGTCAGAGGTGTAAATTCACAAGCGGTTTCATGTTGTGGATGTCTATTCAAGGGAAGATTCTAACCCCAGCCATTTACATTTTAAGAACTCTCTGGAAGCGCATTCAGACATGAGTTAATCCTTTGTGCAGAAATTACAGAAGATCATCTGATCCTCAGCAGCCATCTTGGTCAGCATTTTGACTTTTTTTAAAGTCAATTTTCAAAAGATCGCATTAATTGAAGTTTGTATCTCAAAAGTGAGGAAATATCATATCCATGCAGATATGACATGACTGTCATACTCTTCACCATGCCCAACCACTAACGAAACTTTCTCATCTCTCGTGTCCTACTGCTTTGGTTTGGTGTCCACTTTTGCCTGATTACATCTGTGAAGCACCTTGGGATACTTTTTCTGCATTAAAGGCACTATTCAATGTAGATTGCTGCTTGATGAGCTTTAATGTATTTTTTTTGCCCTGTGTTATAACCGATGGAGTGTTGCGTGTACATGCGATTTACCTTATAACACGCCCTCGTGCAATTGCACTGTGCAACTTCATTTTCACATGTCACCAGTCTATATTTGTGTTTGAATTGTCAATGTTTTTTGAGCTGAATCAGCCTGATTAACACTATTGGTCAGCTTCTGTTATATCATCTATTAGTGATATCAGCAGAGGCTGTGGTGGAGAGGGTCAGGTGCCTCCTTTCTCCTCTAAGGAAGAGTTAAGACTGAAAGAGAAAACAAAATGAATAGTCAGATGAGCAACAAATCATACTTTAAATTTGAAACATATTTCCCAATACTTTGAACTTAAATAGAAATTGCCCTAACAAGTGCAGATAAAATTTGACACTATCTCTCCGGATATTAAAGTTAATAGGTTGATTCCAAATAATTCAAGGAGCGTACTTTAATTCTTTTAGTCTCTGTTGCTTGCAAACACCAAGATTTGGGAGAAAGTGGGAGTAAGGTGTTGAGATAGACAATTAGGCATGATCATATTGAATGGCGGAGCAGGCTCAAAGGGCCAAATGACCTACCCTTGCTTCTTTTTTCTATGTTTCTATTAACACAGATGATACAGCTGCTCTATTTTGCTATGAAATCAAGTATTTTATGATAAGGACAGAATGTATAGCGTAAATTAGGAATTAATAATATCCTCATGCACTACACCCCATTTTAAATCTTTTCATAGATTTGCCCCTCCAAATTTCTGATACACCCCCCCCCCCCCCATAATCTTCCCCTACCCCTGTCCCTCCAACTCTGGGAGTTTTGTGCACCACACCCCCCTCCCCCACCCCGCATTGATCCTTCCATTGCCAGCTGGGTCTTAAGCTATCTGGGCCCCATCTTCTTGAATTTCTTGCCTAAACCTCTCTGCTTTACTGTCCCCTTTTTAAAATCCTCGTTAAAGCCCAAGTTAATATAAAAGCAAAATACTGTGGATGCTGGAGATCTGAAATAAAAACAAAGTGCTGGAAAAACTCAGCAGGACTCTTTCCTTTTAAAACCCTCCTTAAAACCCGTCCCAAGTTTTTGGCCATCCCTCCTAAAAGTGGCTTGGGACTGAATTTTCTGGTTGGTGGGTGGGTGGAACGGGCACAGGCTGTCGCAGACCCAATCGCCGCCCGCAATTGGGTCCGTGCCGCCATTTTACATGACCAGGCCAATTAAGCATAATGGGCGACTTCAAAGGATAGCGGGAGTGCATTGTCTGCCGTGTCGAATGGCAACCCAGCAGCCTGTTTATATGAAGCGCTGGCAGCCTTTCCAAGGCTGCTCACAATGGCAAATGGAAGGGTTCACCAGACCACTCCTGGTGAACAGGCCAGTCCGGAGGGTAGACCACCAGGACAGGCCAGGCTGGAGGGTAGGGCAGCAGGGGGCCAATGTGCCTTGCTGCCCTCCTGGAGGAGGTGGCAGCACGGCAGGGGAACTGGTTCCCCAGGATGGGAGGAGGCCCCCCCCCCACATGATGAAACGTGCCTGGGAGGAGGTGGTGAGCTCCCGCGATGTGATGTGGCGCACCTGGATCCAGTGTCACAAGCACTTCAACAACTTCTTGTGCACTGGCAGGGTGAGTACCATGTTGGCATTGGGCATTTAAACCAGCAGGTCAGCTTACCCTCCTGCTGCACCCCTGCCCCCACCCCAAGTCTGAGTGTAGTGACTGCACTGAATCATTGACAGCATTTGTCCTTTGCTGGGTGGGCCAGCAGATATTGCCCATGCTGAGATCAGCCTGAGTGGGTAATGAGGAGATGTGTTTTGCCCCTGCAGCATGTGTTACACTGAGTCCCACATGACTGATTTGGGGACAACCTGGAAGAGCTGCACCTAGGTGCAGTGTTTGAACTGCAGGACATGTCCAAGTCAGAATGATGACATGCTGGGAGGGGAGCTTCAAGGTTGCGGAGTAACAAACCATCTACTGCGCTCTGTGCTCCATGTGCTTGCGCCTCCTTGCCATGGAAGGATATACCGTGTGGTGCCTAATGTGATGTAAGCAGCATATAGCCAAGGGGGGCAGTGGGGGACAGACCTAGCATCTTTGTGTGTGTTTGGCAGCAGCGGGGTGAGGAGGCACTGGAGCCCTGATATGTCCCACTCTGGTTGGGGTGGGCCTTGCGTGAAGAGTCCATGTACAATTTGCACTAATCAATGCTCGTCTCTCATTTACAGGAAAATAATGCTCAATGTAGCAGAGCGTGTGAGGACTGGCAGCGGGCAGGCGCAGATCACCATTCTTAGCCACTTCGAGCAGGGGCCCTGGATCTGGAGAGGCACCATGCGCCAAGGTCCACGAGTGTCGGTGAAGCTGGCGTGCCATGGCCTGGTATTTATGCCCAACAGTGAGGTCAGCATTGTTCTCCCAATAGCCATAGCAGTGCTGATTGTTAATTGATTTAATTTTGCAACATGGCTTAACCATTGGTTATGGAAGGATGAGCGCATAATAATCCAGGGGACAGGGATACACTTTGTTATTGTCTCCATGTTAACTGATCCAATGTCCTTGTTCTTCCTTTTAGCATCTTCAGAGCAGGGCCGGGAAGAGGAGCAGCAGAGGCCCCCTCTCACACCTGAGGGGCCTGGAGTCTCACCAGTGTCACACCATTTCTACGAAGCAGGCACCACTGCAGAGACTAGCACCTCGGTGGGAATTCGAATATTGGCTAGCGTCCTGGGGCACAGTGGTGAGGGCACTTCACAGTCGCTGGAGGAGTGGCAGAGATAGTGCCCAAGGCGCCAGCAGTCAGAGCACTGCAGGGAACCAGGCACATGCTCAGTCGGTGCCTGATGATGTGCCCCTGGAGTCGTCTGCGACACAGCAGATGCAGGAAATGCGGCTGGGTGTCCGGGTGCATCTGGGGGAGATACATGAGGCTATGCTTGGCTTGGTCTCCATGGTGGAGGAGTCTACATGGACTATCGTCGAAGCAATGAACCACATGTCCGAGCGCCATGTTTCCTCCATGGAGAGAGTGGCAACTCTTGTGGAGAGTCTCCTCCAGAAGACCCGTCAGGCTTCCTGGGGATGCGCTGTGACCAGCAAGCCCTCACATCGGCATTGACCTCAACTGGTCAGTGCCAATGTGGGAGATGGTTTGGGCATCAACGTTCCCAGCTCAGTACCCATCCATCCACGGTGAGCAAGGAGATCCAAAGCAACCTCACGTCGGCTCAGCAGCTGCCTGGCATCTCTGCGGGCACCTTTTAGGGCACTCCAGATGAGGGTGGCAGCTCTTCCACCCCTCTCCCAGTGACCATACCATCTGGTGAGGCTGCAACGACTGGGGAGATGCCAGCTGTGGAACTGGTAGCTCCCTCCCAGGCGGGCCCAGCACAGGCTCCACAGGCCAGAGGACGACCACCAAGGTCACCGAGGCCAATAGAACAGCAGAGTCAGCAGGCTGTCTCAGATGCCACTCCCCGCAAGGGGGCAGCACCAGGACGTAGCACCCAGAAACATAAACATAAGGTACCTTAGGCACACCATGGGTTTTTCACTGGTACTTTTGTGTTGGCCCGAGATGAGGTCTTTATGATTTGTTTTGTTTTGTAACACTACTCTCTATTTTTTTGGAATAAGTTGGTTTGCTTGACATATTAAATTCAGATATGTCACCATGGTGGAGGGTGCCTCTTTTCTTCTGCATGTGTATGGTTTCCAAAACTGTAATGAGTGCTTTGTTGGACATTCAGCTTATTTCACAAGTGACTGTTCCTAACCTGGCAGATTTTGCACTTGGGTGTCAAGTATCGAGCCGACAGCTCAGGCTTGTCCTGGAGGTCCATCTGTGGTATGCTAGCTGAGGGTTTGTTGGATTAAAGCCTCCCGGGTGTCCCTGCCTCCCTGAAGTATGCCCAGGTCAGCGTTTCCCTGTGCGTGCTCATCCTCGGACTCACTGCTGGACTCATCGTGTGTGGCCACAACCACTGCATCGACGTCTTCATCATCCATTGCATCCCCCCTTTCCAGTACAAGATTGTAGAGAGCACAGCATGCAACCATTATCAACGAGATACAATCTGGGGGCGACTGGAGTGCACCCCCTGAACAGTCCAGGCATCAGAAGCGCATCTTGAGAAGACCGATGGTTCTCTCCACCACAGCCCTTGTGGAGTTGTGGTTCCTATTGTACCGCTGCTCAGCTTCTGTTCTTGGATGGCGGAGAGGCATCATGAACCACCTTCTTCTGAGGGGATAGACCTTGTCACCCAGCAGCCATCCTTCCAGCCGGGCTGAAGCACTAAAGAGCACCTGGGAGTGTCTGAGGATGTAGGTGTTGTGGGAGCTGCCTGGGTACCTTGCACAGACTTGTAGAATCAGCATCCTGTGATCACACACTATCTGCACATTCATGGAGTGGAAGCCCTTCCTGTTGACAAAGGCACCGGGCTCACCTGCTGGTGCCTTGATGGCCACGTGTGCAGTCGATTGCACCCTGGACGTGGGGGAAGCCAGCAATGGTTGCGAAGCCTCTCGCTGGATGAAGGTCGATGCATGCCTGACCAAAGCGTCTGTAACCTGTTTGACACAGTGGCGTCTTCTGTGGCCCCTTCCACCTTGGTCTACCTCTTGGCCATGCAAGCTTTGTGTCTGTGCCTGTCCTCCCAAAGGTGGCTCCCCTGGAGGCTGAATGTGTACTCCTAGCCTCCTTCCCCTCCTAGCCCTCCCTCCCTCCTCAGAGGAGCTGCTTCCAGTGGACAGTTAAGCTCCCATTCCCAGGCTAAGGGAAGGCTTCCTGAAACCTGCAGGCCCAGAAAAGATTCCTCACTGCAGAGTGCTGACCTGAAGGTTAAGAGCCCATGTCCGAGCGCATTCGGCAGCAGGCATTCATTTTGAAGTATTGCAGATCACACAGGCAAGTTTAAAAAAACTTTCATAAATCAATACTTGAGAGAGCACATTCACGACCCCAGTGAGCCCTCTTATCCCACCCGTGAATGAGGTTTATACAAATTTGTACTAGCTGTCAGACATCATGGCGTGCCTGCCCAGCAAAATATCGCGATGGCACACGGTGATGTCGGGACGCTCGCCCAATGTCACCGCGCGTCATTTTACATGCGGATGTGCGGGGCCCACCCCCACATGCCAATGGGAAAACTCTGCCCTTGGTGTCCAGCCTTGCCTAGTAACACAGCTATGAAGCGCATTGGCCCATTTTTCTTTAAAGATGCTATGTAAATCTAAGGTGGTGGCTGTGCTTATTCTCTTTTCCCTTGAGCTATAGTCACAGCACAATGATTTCCAAAGCACTCGCCACTGTAACAGATGGTGATAGAATTCTTGGCTGCCACGCACAATTCTCAGTGGTGAAGGATTAGGAAACATGCGTTGGTTGATGTGCCTTTCTGTTTTTTCTCTGACGCTCGTCAGTGATGCCTCCCTCGAAGGATCAATACCACCTGTGTAACAGATGGGCCTACAAGACTTGACCCTTTTATTTGGCTATCTGACATATAAACAGGCTGGTGTTATGCCCAGGTCCAGGGAAGACTTTCTTAATAGTAATACAGTATTTTCTGATGAGAAGCTTCAACACCAAGCTTTTGGCTCTGCTAAAACCCTGGTGGACTTCTTTGCCTCAAGAAAGAACAAGCTACTGCCAATTTTTTTTTGTGTGTGTCCTCTGTTACTGAAAATATATTCATTTTTCCCATCTTCAAAGAACGCCCTTTGTGCAAGTGGATAGAATTCACCACCACCTGTTAATGATTTGCAGGCAGAAAGGCCTCAATAAATAGTCAACTTTAGCGAAATAACTTTAAACAGACTTCATAGTGCAATCCATAGTTCTTTATCCAGAGTTTTTAAAAAGTTCCACTTCAGGGACTTTGAATACAACATTTAAACTGGCATTTTAGTGCAGTACTGAATGTCTCACTGTTGAAGAGGCTATCTTTCAGAGGAGAGTGTCCCAATCAATTTTAATCTCTTAACCAAAGCTATCCATTTACCTTCACCAGACTGAATATTTTCTATATTGCTTGCTGCATTTCGTTCTCAATATTAGTTTTCAATAACACTGTTTTGAATTTGTGACTAGTAAACTTGATAACATACTACATGGTAAACAATGTGGTGTCTATTTTCACACAGTGCACAACATATACTAATATGTTGCACTACTTAATTCTGTGTCTCAATTTTATTTTATTACAGCACCTTGCATTTATATACCGTTTCAATGTATCATCTGCAGCAAATATACAAATAAAAACAGTAAAGGAACACAGACTGAAATACTGTCATGAATAAAGAAATTTCTCTGGCAAAAATGGTGTCTCAAACATGTTCCATTTTTTAAGTTTTTATAACAGAGTGAGGTGCCAACTGATATGTATTTATGCTGCTCTGACACTAATCATTCAAGAAAAAAGTCAAATAATGGCTTACGGTTATGGGTCCACATGTCCAGCTTCGCACAGGTCCAGAGTTCAACTGAGAACCGGTGGGTTTTACTTTAGGCCCGACCAGATGAATAAAGTTAATAGGCAGGATTTTGCATTATCACCACAGCATTGACAGAAGTGTATCATACAAAGGAGCTTTCTGCTAGAGTGCACCATTGTAAAAGGAGAAAGCAGCTTGAAAGCATTGAAGCTATTGGAGGGGTCCCACTTACAGGAAGTACTACTCAAGCCAAACGTTGTATCACAAAAGAGCCAACTGTCTGAGCATGGCAGAGGAGCACTGCGTAAGAGGCTAAGAGGCTTGTTCTTGCCAGGAACTTTGACTAAGGTCCACCAACCACAACTGCAACCGGTCCATATGGACCTGTATAAATAGTTCACCACTTAAAAGTAGCTGACAAGATCACTATCGCACTAACCTTTAAAGTTATAGGAACCTTCAAGATACTTGCATGGACATCTCTTGATTAAGACAAGAGGGGTAATTTTCAACGTGCTTGTGGAAGGTAAAACTAGCGTTGCAGTTCAGGTGCCACCCTATTTCCTTTCTGTTTGTAAAGGAGAATCAGGTGACTTCTGTGATGAGTTGCAACATCAGTTTAACACTGGTAGAAAGTTGAAAATCATCCCCATTATGTGGCTTTTGGACAACTGACACTCTGGGCAGAATGTTCCACTCTCTTTGGTGATGGGCTTGGAGGCTGGAAGGGCATAAGTTATGAGTGAGAAGGCTCCTGGTCGACCTTAAGCTGCTGGTATTAACTCAGCTGCAGGCAGGCCTGTCACCATGCAGTATGCCTGGCAGCTACAATTGTGGGGCCAGCTTGTCAGTTCCTGGGAGGAGCTGGGGGAGGGGGGAGGTAGGGTCCCTCAATCAAAGGCACTCAGCCCATGATCCTGCTCCCTGTGATCCCACCTGCAAAGCTGCACCGCACTGCCCACCCCCCCCCCCCCCCCCCCAACGTTACATACCTGTGGCCTGGGTCGCTCCATGAAGCTGGGGCTTTGGTGCCTTCCAGCAGCAGCCACAGTCTCCCCAGTGGCTCTGTTGAGCAGAAGAGCTGTCAGCAGCTTTCAGTAGGCAAGACTTCCACCATGGTGTTTCGATTCCAGGGGAAGGCCTGCTGCCAGCCTCTCTGCTGCCTGATTGGCTTGTGGTTCAGCAAGGCATTGTGGGTCTCTCGCCGGCCCTCGACAAGATCCTACCCTCTGTTTCCTACCCACTGAAAATGGTGGACTGCCAGCTAGATTGGAAGTGAATTCATTTTATTCAGTTTAAAACACAAATACCATGTAGTCCGCTGCCATAAGTACTCTTGTGCTTCATTTTCTTATCTGTTTTGATTTGTGGATGTGCCTTAATGAGTCCCGGCTAAGTTGACAGAGTAACACCGGTGAGTTGCTACCTTTCCAACTAGCAGGATGGGGCAAACAGAGGCTTATTACTTATATCTGTAATTAACACTGGCTGACGATCTCCATCAGTATCTGGGCTTTTTGTTACTAATCTCCACAAAGCACTGCAAGTGTTAGTAATGCAAGGTTGATATTAATGAGCAAGCACAACTTTACTATCTTTGGTTCCCACACATTAATTGCTATGGCATTGTGAATGTTTCCATCTCCATGCAGTGTTTTTAGTATGAACCTTTTAAGTACCACCATTTTCATAGCCCGTGTTGCTGTTTTTATAGTGATGTTCATACCTCACCTTTATGCTCTTTAAACTTTATACAGTTTTTTCCAGACCTAGAGCAAGGTCACCTGAGACATTGAAAGAGGGTTCATTGAATTGAAATTATAAATTGCACTAGAATGATTTGAATCTTAAGGAACAGAAAGAGACCATTCAGCTCGTTGTGCCCATGCCAGTTTTTTTGAAAGAACTGTCCAATCAGCCCCATTCCCCTCCTCTTTCCTCAAAGCTCTGCAAATCTTTCCTTTTTCAAGTATATATCCAATTTGTAGTGGCAATTGATTAAAGTAGAGGTCAGCGTATATAACTTGCCGTACATTCAGTTTAAGTAACAGTTTAATATTTTCATTTTCAATGGCACATACTTGCAATAAATTATATAGGTTTATGCTGTGCATATTGTTTTAAAATGATTAAGTATATAAATGAAAAACCTGAATGTAGCCTTTTCAAGAACATTTTCAGATGCTGCGATGGTACAAGGCATTTGTTTCTAATGAATTACCATGCCATGAAGTGCTCAGGGCAGGTGTTCCACAAGTTAAATGTAACCCTGAAGTTTCCCTTACAAAATCATTTTAGTCTTGACTGCCAGAATTGCATTTGTATTACTTGCAGAGTATCTTTGCGTACAAGCAAGATTATCCAATTAGTGTTCAACTTAGTTTGTCAAGTAAACAGCCTCTGATCCACTGAAGGTAAATTGAAGTTTTACCTCCAAACTTTGCATTAGAAAAATAAAACTTCCCGTCAGTCTAGACTAAATTTGGGGATTTAATACATTGCACCAGTTAGTCTTCTGCAGTTGGCATCATTAACAGATGCAGATGGATTGATACAATCAAATATTTGCAATTCGGGAACAAATTTCAGCCTTATTAATCAGGAAATTGAACAAGAAATGGTAATTCATTCTACTGCCTCATGCACCATTTAATGAGTCTTGGCAGATTGGGGGAAACTGAAGACTTGTTACTTATTTATATCTGTACCCTTTTGTCCCCATGTCACTGGCTTTTTCTGCGTCTTTTAATGTCCACACTTGCCAAATGTGCATAGGCTTCACTTTTAAACACCTCCGGTTGATTTCTGAATCTGATGCAATGCATTCCACATGCTTGAGACTCTTCGAATTAAGACATTTTTGTGGAGGATTTGCTTTAACTGGGCCAATCCAAAGGTGTTTTGTTTTTATCTTAATGTAAATTGCAAAGTACTTCTCAATTTTAGCTCTAGGTTAGAAGCACTCAACATTAAGTAACTGACAATTTATAAACTTTCTACATTTTTGAAAGCTATTTTGCATCTGTAACAATGTGATGTCTGCATGTAATGAATCATTTTTAATATAGATATATTTAGTGGATTATTATCTAATATCATGCTGCCTTTAAACATTTAAATTACATGACAAATTTGATGTCTGTTTGTAACCGATTAGTTTCACAAATGTATGCATTAGTGGGAATTATATTTGAAGTAGTGACATATTGAAGAGAGTATGTATAAACATGACTTATAAATAAATACAGTGCTGTGCTTCACGAGTAAACTTGGACAGTGGGAAAGAGGCAAGCATGACAGCTGAACCCTGCTCTTGTTAAGTGGCACAAATATATTGTCAGGTAGTACTCACTCCATTGTCATCAGCAAGGGGAGACAATAGTGTCGTGGTAATGTCACGGGACTAGAAATCCAGAGGCCTAGGCTAATGATCTGGAGACACAGGTTCAAATCCCACCACGGCAGCTGATGGAATTTGAATTCAGTTAATAAATCTGGAATTGAAACCTGGTTGATACTATCATTATTGTCAAAACCCATCTGGTTCCCTAATGCCCTTAAGAAAAGGAAATCTGCCATGCTTCACATGAGCCTCTCCCCCACCTTCTTCATCTTATCCCATTACAAGTATACTTCTATTCCTTTTCCTTCTTTTATCTAGCTTCCCCATTAAATATTAGTTGCCTCAACCATTCCATGTCATAAGAAGTTTCACATTCTCACCACTCTGAGTAAAGAGGTTACTCCTGAGTTGTCTAGTTGGATTCAATAGTAAAGATTTTGAGCTGGATTTGCACCAAGTCAGGAACCCTTTAGAAATGGTGGCCAGGACCCGATTCTGAGAATTGCAATCCCAGTGTTTCAGGTTTTTGGGA
The DNA here is from genome assembly GCA_026770705.1 of Isurus oxyrinchus. Classification (NCBI taxonomy): domain Eukaryota; kingdom Metazoa; phylum Chordata; class Chondrichthyes; order Lamniformes; family Lamnidae; genus Isurus; species Isurus oxyrinchus. The sequence goes on from JANJGN010000012.1 coordinate 114,712,482, forward strand.
GTGTCTTTTAAGGGTGCGGGCAGTTGCGGTCATGAGCCCACACCCAGCACTCCCAGTCTGGATGGTTCCATTGCAAGGATAGGCATGTCCTAGTCCTCCATGATTTTCATGGAGTTGGGCCAGCTTTTTAATGAGTTATGGTTCACAGCACCTCAGATTATTCATGAATCTACAATGTGGTACTTTAAAAAAAATTATTGAAGTTCTTTTGAGGATATAACAAACAGGTTGGATAAAGGGGAACTAGTAGATGTGTATTTGGATTTTCACAAAGCATTCGATAAAGTGCCACATAAAAGGATACTGCACAAGGTAAGTCCATGGTGTTGGGGGCAGTACATTAGCATGGATAGCCATGAAGATCATTGTTCCCTACAGATGCTTGGTCCACTTGGCCCACATCATTCCCTAGCACCAGACCAGCAATGCCGCATTTCTAGTTGAGCTAACCACATGCTGATCAAGGATGTTCTCCTGAAAATATTTCAGAAATTCCTCGTCCTCCTTACTCTTTACCCAAACATTTTCCGAACTGATATTTGGGTAATTAAGCTCCCCCCTGTATCACCACTCTATAGCTCTTGCACATCTCTGAATTCCCTGCAGATTGGTTGTCTTTCTCTATCACTTAACTATTACTCTTAACTACTCTTTCTGATACTAATCCAAAGCATTTAATAAGGTTCGTCAAGCCTGACCTTCCCTTTTGAAATCTGTGCTATCTACTCTTCATTTGCTTTTCAGTGTCTAGATGTTTTGCTATTATCTTTGTGTAAGGATTCTATTATCTTTCCAATGACCAACATTAAGCTAATTGGTCGATTTTTTCCTGTTCTTTTTATAAGTGGAATGACTGCCTGCCTTAAAGAGATTGTCACACTATCACTGAACATAGAAAGCAGTTTTGGCAAAATAGAATAGACCACCTGTTGCATGTGAATGACACATTCTTAATGTTTTAGTTACAACTGAAGTATTTCAGTCTCTTAAGTTTGAGCGCATGCGTGAATCCCCTAATTCAATGATGCATTTAGAATAGTATCTACACAGGCCCGTTGTGAAGCCTTGATTATGTACTATTGTCCTTGAGTGGGATTTGAATCCATAGATTACTGATTCAGAGGTAAGAGTACTACGAACTCTGTCAAGTGCACACTTTTGTGCAGTAGTGAGGCTGTGTTGCTTTGGCAGTAAAGTATTGAGGACATATATCAGCAGAAATTATGGCCTTTGGATGAAATATTAAATTATAGTTCTATCAACCAGTTCAGGTGGGGATGTGATTATATTATTCAAAAGAGAGCACGCAGTATGTCTTGTGGTCTAGTCAGCTTTCTCCCCTCAAACTGATGCCAAAAGCAGATTAATTGGTTGCTCATGCCATTATTGTTAAACTCTGGCTCTCTGCATTGCACCACCCCTCTGCGCCCACCCCCAAACATACATTTCTTTAAAATCATCACCAATGGGAGGTGGCCTTGCTTTTTGGAACTTCTTCCTTCAACCTCTGTCTCTTTCGTGCACTCTCCTCTTTCGAAAGCGTCCTCAAAATGCATTTCTTTGCCTCAATCTTAGGAGAGAATGTCCTTAAACCAGCTGCCCCTGGCTCCATCTTTTAGCTTTAACCAAGCAATGAAGTTTCTGCCTGATTTATTCATGTTTGTTGATGAAAACCAATTGATCCAAACTTCATAATGCTGCCAGGGCAGTCTGGTCCAGCTGACTTCAGTATCCACCATGGTGTTAGGGTTGAGCAGATGGTGAAGGAACAGATGTACTGACACTGAGAGAATTCAATGCTACTACTGCCATAGCATTACCATCACTCTGTTGGGGCTGGAGCTCACCAATTCTGCTGACCTGTGGGAGAGCAGATTCCAGAAGACTCCATGAAAGCCCCTATTTATGTGGTACACCCTTCTCTCCAAGGTGGCGCACACATTGGTGCCCAAGGTTTGGATCTAATGTAGACTCCTAGTAGGAGGACATGGCTGCAGCATCTCTGGACGTGGCCACACTCTGTGAAGTAGACTGCAGAATTCTGATGGAAGCAGCTGTATAAGGCAGAGATTCTGTTCACTTAAATCTCTAGTCTAGCCATTTCCAATGCTCAATGCAATTGAAGTGCCACTGACTCTTAGGGCTTCCTGCTCTGTGTAAGACCAGTCATGGTGATTGCTCCTCCCTTGGTCTTGTTCCTTCAAATTGTGTACCTTGGGTCCCATGGACAGGATGAGCTTGGAGAGGGCATGAAGATGGATATGAGAGAAACTAGAGAAAGATGGCAAGGTGGCCAAGGGAACAGGAGGGAAGTACAGAGGCAGCTGATTGGATAGCCTCAATCTTAGTGACATTGAATTCTTGAACCCCTTGAATTTGTTAATAGTGAGGTTGGAAGGGAAGGGCTTTAAGAAGACTGCTTGCAGTAGAAAAAAGAAGCAAGGGTCATCTTTGCAGTCCAGGATTATCCTGGGATAATGAGCAACTTTGGCAGATGCAAGCAGAACCCAAGGATGTCTTGTGGTCTAGACCAATTTGGCGGGCTAAACGAGTTGCCCACTATATCTGTTAACCCATCCTTTGGGTTTAAGGGAGCAGAGATGAGGGCTGTCTCATAAGCATCCACTGGGAAATATGAGTAATGACAGTAATGATCAATAAGAATGAAATAGATGACAAATCCCAAACAGGCAGCCAGTTCCACCTGAGATCATAAAATACAGCATCCCACGCTGCTTCTGCAAAGTGCAATTTTTTTACCCTTTAGTTAATGATTGCAATAAGCAACAATTTCTTACATTTTCAACACAGCAAGTTGCCTTTTTGACAGGGTCAGAGTGGAATGTGCGTTAAGATTTTAAAAGCACAACCAGTTGATCAGCTAAAAGAGGAAATAGCAACTTATATTGTTGCTACACTTCAGAGTGTAGGTTAAAGCCTTTTTTAAACAATTATTTTGCACTCCCATTTCTCATGAAGGTACAGAAAAAGAAATATTCCTTCTCTTGCCTCTGAGCTACAGTTGGGGTCCTGTACAGGGCAGAAACATTAGTGAGCCAGGCAGGCATGCAGTTGGACTTGCTACTAGAGTTCCTGCTCTCTTCTCACAGGTTCTGATTTCAACAGGTAGGTCACCTGCTGGAAATCAGTTTGAGGTCCTTCCTTAAATATGCAGAACTGGTTCAGATGATGTCATTTGTGACTTTCCACAGGCCTAATAAGCAAGAAGAGGAATTTGAGCCCCATGAGGTAAATTCTTCTATCTTCCTTTGCTTTTTTCCCTGTGGGCCCAGTGGAAACATGAGTTCTTCCATATGGGACTCTGAAAGAAACGTAAACCACCCCATGCCCTTTCAAACTCCTTCCGTGACCTACCCGAGTGCTGAAGGCCACTCCTTTGGTCTTCCACCCGAAAGTGCGTTTCCGTCTACAGGCCAGCTATCATTTCTTTCTGGTTTGAGTGGGAGACTGACTAAGGCCATACAGATAAAGACCTGAGAGTTAAAATCTTCCTGGTCTCATTCTGTCAAAGCTGGGATGGTTTGTTGCCCACCTCAGTCATTGCCTGTCCCAAATTAAAATGGGATTGTAGTGTTCTGTCTTTGTTTTTATTTGAAAGCGAAATAGAAATAATTAATCTTTGAATCTTGCTCGTGAAGCTAAATGGGTATAATGCTCGCAACAAGCTCATTGCTAAATTCATACAAGTTTTCCAACTGCAGCCTGCCAGGCATTCCATTAGCCATGTCATCATTCAGGCATCTAGGACAAGCATGCTGTCAGTTACATTTCCTGACTGCCATGCATTATGCCAATGAATCCTTAGCAGTGTTTCAATGTAAAAATATGCCATCCTCAGCTGTGACATTCAAGGGAATGTGTTATGTAGCCACAGCTGCTATGCAATTTAAAAATCATTGCCTACAATTGGCAAATTTCAAAAATGTAAATATTCATGCTGTTCATATGGCAATATTCCACCAACTACAAATAAAATCTTAACTGTTTGGGACCTATCTAAAACCACATGGAGATTTCAATTTTTTTTTAATAACTACCACTACAGGAAGTTCAAACTAAAAATGCACTGCAAGTTAATGACCTGAAAGTTGAACAATATTTAAAGTCATAGCCCTAGTATTTATTTACATGGGTGGGAGGAGATCTGGATGGGAAATGTAGAAGTATGTATTTCCCGAACACCCTGCAGAATTGAATTGCAGCACCTTTTCCAAATATTTCACCAGATTTCCCATCTGACAGCCAGTCTGACTGAGGCTTTGTCAGGCAGGAAAGTCTGCAGCTCGAGGCCACCACTAAGGAGCAGTGAGGGAGGGAGAGAGGGGATCATTGTCAGTCAGGGCAGGTCATGGTCAGTAGGAGAGAAAATATGGTGTGTAGGCAGTAGAGAGTTGGTGATTGTGGGGAGAAATGCAAGTAAGCTGATTGATCCATTCTTGCTCCACCTAGCCCAAAAGTAAAATGCACTTTAACCTATGGATCTGGCATTCCTCATCCTTTTACCTGCCAAGTTTCCTGGGGTCCAAGAAACCTGGCTTAAATGGGTTAAAAATAAGAAGCATGTAAAAGTGGAGGCATACTGCCTATCACCTGAGAGTGGATTGGTCACCTTTCCTGCTTCCATTAAAACCAGTAATAGGCGGGTTAGGATCAGATATGAAACAAAATGGTATCTTTGCACCTGACCCAAAACGACCTGTTCTTGGGCCTTAAATTACTCCATATAAGTGTGACTCTACCCAAACTTCAGAGGACGTGAAACTATAATCCACCTTTGTCATGGAATGCAGATTGATCCACTGTTTATTTCTTAATGTGAGTTTTTTTCTTAAGATTTGCATACCTGTGCTTATTGCATTAATAAATGTGTTTGCGCACACTTCTTGAGGCAGGTAAGGGAGGTGTCTGCCCTTCTGTGTTTGACTGATGCTCTCGACCTCTATTTTGCTTGCTTGCTTCGCCTTGCCCCCATTCTCATTAGTCGTCTTCTCCATGTCACTTTCCACATGCCAATTCATGCACATTCCTATTCTGGTTGTTTGTTGGCTGATGTGATGTTCTTTTGATTTGGAACGTCATTACCTTTGTCTGCTTTTCCAGTTAAATTCCTATTAGGTTGTGATCACCAGCAGCTTCTGCCATGCAGAGCTGAATACTCACATTTCTGCCCTCACCACTCAATCTGCCATCACTAGCTCACTTTTCAATATTCCTACGTAAACGTTTGACCTGAACCTGCAGGCTAAACCTCCGACAACTATTAGTGGAAAGCTTTTCCTGAAGGAGAAGATGACATGGATTTGCACTGAGCCACATTAGGAGATATTAAGGAAGATGAGAAAAGTGTGATCAAAAAGGTAGGTTGGAGGAAAGTAAAGTACAGAGCTGGAGAGGTGAAGGGAAGGAATTCCAGAGCTTGGTACCTAGGCAGCTGAAGACAGGGTCACCAGTGGTGCAGGACTGAAGTAGATTAAAGAGACAGAGAAGGACCAGACAATGGAGGGATTTGAAAACAATGATGAGAATTTTAAAATCCAGGCGTTATTTAAACAGGAGCCAGTATAGGTCAGTCAACAGGAGTAGTGGGCAAAAGACCATTTGTTTGAACACAGCAGCAGAATTTTGGATGTCCTTTACGGAGGGTAGAATGTGGGAGGCCACACAGCAGTGCATTAGTATAATCAAGTCTGGAGGTGGCAAAGGCATGGATGAGGGTTTCAGCAGCAGAAGAGCTGAGGCAAAGACAGAGATGAAAAAAAGGTGGTGTTAGGCACGGATGTATGGCTGCAAACTCATCTCCAGTACAGATGTCACACCAAGATTGCAAAAATTCTGGTTCAGCCTCGGATAGTTACCAGGGAGAGGGTCGGAATCAGTAGCGAGGAAGCAATATCTGTGGCGGGGACTGAAGACGACTTCAGTCTTCCCAGTAATTAACTGGGGGAAATTTCTGTTTATCCAGTACTGGATATTGGATTAACAGTCTGACTACTTAAGACATAAACAAAATATTGCATGTGCTGGGAATCTGAAATCAAAACAAAGTGCTGGAAATACTCCGCAGGACTGGCAGCATCTGCAGAGAGAGAAGCACAGTTAAAGTTTCGAGACGAATATGACTCTTCAAAACTGAAAGAAGGTAGAAATTTGATAGGTTTTATGCCCTTGAATTGGGGGTGGGAGAGGAAGAACAAAAGCCAAGCTCTGGGATAGATTAGAGAATGAGAGAGATTAAATGGCAAAGATGTAATGGCACAAAGGCTAAGAGAGTGTTAATGGTTGTAGCAAAGAGACAAAGTATTTGTCCAGAGTGAACGCGAATGGCAGAATAATGAACTGCTCTGTCTGAAAACAAAAACACAAACAAAATTCAGACTGGCACATGGCAAAAAAAAAAATCAAAATGGGGGACTGAAATTGTTGAACTCAATATTGAGCCCGGAAGGCTGTAAAGTGCCTAATTGGAAGATGAGGTGCTATTCCTCAAGCTTGTGTTGGGCTTCACCGGAACACTGCAGCAGGCCAGAGACAGAAATGTGAGCGTGGGAGCAAGATGGCAAGCAACCGGAAGCTCGGGGTCATGCTCGTAGATTGAGCAGAGGTGTTCCGCACAGTGGTCACCCAACCTGTGTTTGGTCTCCCCAGTGTAGAGAAGACCAAATTGCGAGCCGTGAATGCAGTATAGTAAATTGAAAGAAGGACAAGTAAATCACTGCTTCACCTGGAAGGAGTATTTGGGGCATTGGATGGTGAGGAGCGAGAAGGTAAAAGGGCAGGTGTTACAGCTCCTGATGTTGCATGAGAAGATGATGAGGGAAGGGAACGAGATGTTGGGGGTCAATGTTGAGTGGTTCCGGGTGTCGTAGAGGAAACCCTCCCTTTGGAATTCTGACAGGAGTGGGGAGAGGTAGATGTGTTTGTGGCATCATGCTGGAAGTGGCGGAGGATGATCCTTTGAATATGGAGGCTGGTGGGGTGGAAAGTGAGGCCAAGTGGAACCCTGTCACAGTTCTGGGAAGAAGGGAAAGGGGTGAGAGCAGAAGTATGGGAAATAGGTTGGGGACGGTTGAGGGCCCTGACACTGGGAGGGGACAGGAGGGGGGTGGTGCAGGAATCCTTGGTTGAGGAAAAAGGAAGGCATATCAGAAGCGCTGTTTTAGAAGGTAGCATCATCAGAACGGATGCAACAGTGAGAGCTAAACTGGGAGAATGGAATGGAGTCCTTTAAAGGAGATAAGATGTGAGTAAGTGAGGTTGTGGAAGTCGGTGGGACTATAATGAATATTAATCAACAGCCTATCCCCAGAAATAGAGACAGAGAAGCTGAGGAAGGGAAGGGATTCGTTGGTGATATGGGCCATGTGAAGGTGAGAGAAGGGAATTGGGAACAAAGTTGACCAAGTCTTCCACTCCTGGGCGAGAAACGGCACCGATACACTGGTGACTGTATCAGGAAAAGAATTGTGGGAGGAGGCCTGAGTACGACTGGAATGAGGAATGTTCCACATACCCCACAAAAAGACAGGCATAACTTAGGACTCTGTGGGTACTCATAGCAATACCTTTTATTTGGAGGAAGTGAGATAAGTTAGGGGAGAGATTGTTAGATGAGAGAACAAGTTCAGCCAGGCAGAGGTGGGTGGTGGTGGATGGAGACTGGTTGGGGCTCCGTTGAATGAAGATGTGAAGAGCCCTGAGTTCATCCTGGTGGGGGATGGAAGGTTGGGGAAATTGGGCATCCATAGTGAAAAGGAGGTGGGTAGAGCCAGGAAATTGGAAATTTAGGGAAATGTAGGGTATCAGATAAGTCACAGATGTAGTTGGGAAGAGGCTGGACAAGGGGAGAAAAAATATTGTCAAGATAAGAAAAATTAGTTCTGTGGGGCAGGAACAGGCTGAAACCCTGGGTCTACCAGGACTGTCCTGTTTGTGGATTTTGAGAAGGAGGTTGAATCGGCTGTTTGGATTTGGGAGACTAGTGAATGGGAAGCTATTCAGGGAAGATTTCAGAGAAGATGAGGTTACTGATATGTTTGGTGGTAGGGGTCATGGTCCAGTGTAAGTAGGAAGAGTGTTTGAGAGTTGGCACTCAGCCTCTACAAGGTAGAGGTCAGTACGTCAGATAAAAACAGCACTGTCCTTGTCAGCAGGTTTGATAACAATGTTGAGGTTAGACCTGTGAGTACAGAACATAGCAAGTTCAGAGGGAGACAGATTAGAGTGAACAAGGGAAGAAAGAGAAATTAAGACAGCCAATCTCACACCGACAGCTCTCAATGAAAAGATCAAGAGAGGGTAAGAGGACATAGGGAGGGGTGCAGCTGGCAGGAGAATACTGCAAGCAGGTGAAAGGGTCCACTAGCTAGGGGTTTTGATTGGGAGTAGACCCTACTCAAAGAAGTGAGCACAGAGGCGAAGGCATCAGGAGAAAAGCTCAACATCATGCTGAGCTCAAATCATTGAATTGGGGGCATAAAGCAATAAAGCTTTATACAGCTAATACAGCTGTTTTTCCTCCTTGCCATCATTTTTAACTCCTGCTTTTGTATTTGCTTTTCCTTCAATATTTTTGCCTCTGATGCACCTCAATTTCTTATATCCCAACTTAATCCCTTTTGAAACTCCTTATTTAAAATGTTCAAATTAAGTTTCCTCTTAGGGCTATTTTACCTATAAGCAGAGAAGGCTACATATGGAGTTTTTACATCCTTGGCAACATTATCTTAAATACATCAACATCTTCACTAAAATGGCTGAAAGAGGGACTTCAGAAAAACACATCAAATTTTCAGATTGAAATCCACTTTAGGTCTTGAACTCCCTCCTCCATCCCCACCCCCTTTCTGTTTCTTCCCCCTTCCTTTTGTTTTTCCCAATAATTTATATAGATTTTTCTTTTCCCACCTATTTCCATTATTTTTAAATCTTTTATGCCCCCCACCTCCACTAGAGCTATATCTTGAGTGCCCTACCATCCATTCTTAATTAGCACATTCGTTTAGATAATATGACCAACTTCAACACCTCTGTGAGAGATTGGCTGTCTTAATTTCTCTTTCTTCCCTTGTTCACTCTAATCTGTCTCCCTCTGAACTTGCTATGCTCTGTTCTCACAGGTCTAACCTCAACATTGTTATCAAACCTGCTGACAAGGACAGTGCTGTTTTTATCTGACGTACTGACCTCTACCTTGTAGAGGCTGAGTGCCGACTCTCAAACACTCTTCCTACTTACACCGGACCATGACCCCTACGCAAACTGGTGGAACAGCACCTCATCTTCTGACTAGGCACTTTACAGCCTTCCGGACTGAATATTGAATTCAACAACTTTAGGTCTTGAACTCCCTCCTCCATCCCCACCCCCTTTCTGTTTCTTCTCTCTTCCTTTTGTTTTTTCCAATAATTTATATAGATTTTTCTTTTCCCACCTATTTCCATTATTTTTAAATCTTTTATGCCCCCCCACCCCCACTAGAGCTGTACCTTGAGTGCCCTACCGTCCATTCTTAATTAGCACATTCGTTTAGATAATATCACCCAACTTCAACACCTCTGTGTTCTTTTGTTCTTTTGTCTGTGACATTTTTTGATTATCTGCTCCTATCACTGCTTGCTTGTCCCTACAACCACACCCCCCCCTCCATTCCCCCCGCGCGCCCTCCCCCCCCCAAAACCCACCTTAAACCAGCTTATATTTCACCTCTCTCCTTGGATTCACCTAGTTCTGTTGAAGGGTCATCAGGACTCGAAACGTCAACACTTTTCTTCTCCGCCGATGCTGCCAGACCTGCTGAGTTTTTCCAGGTAATTCTGTTTTTGTTTCAAATTTTCAGATGTTTGGTTGCCAGCCTTGTCTCAATTTGAGCACTCTTATCTCTGAGCCGGATGATGTTCTGGGGTTCGAGTCCCATTACAGACACTTAAAGCACATAATTAAAGCTGACACTTGAGCACGGTACTGGAAGGAGTGCTTCATTGTCAGAGGTGCTGACTCTCAGGGTGAGATATCAAACCAAGTCTGTGCCCTGAGGGTAATGTAAGAGATCTCAGGACACTATTTGAAGAAGGAAAGGGGAGTTCTCCTCAGTTTTCTGGACAATATTTATCCCTCAACCAACATCACTTAAATTTTATGCGTTTTTTTTTAAGAGCACAGAAATGTACCATTCAGACCAACAAGCCTGTGCCGTTGTTTATGTGCCACACAGTCTCCTCTTTACCTTCATCTCCCTCCATCAACATTTCCTTTCATCCCTCATGTACTTATGTAGCTTTCCCTTAATTTCAATTCATTTTCACTTTATTGTCCATACTGAAATTCATTTAGGTACATTGCTCATTCATTGAAAAATTATATATAAATGAATAATAACAATGAAAAGAAAATTAATCAAAATATGCGTTTAACAACTATTCCCGTGCATTAAAATAATGAGTCAGTAAGTCGCACTTTGAGTGCCTTTCCTCATCCATACATCAAAGTCCTGTTAAGTGTCCTTATGGAGAAGGGCACAAACAAGTTCAGAAACCAATTTGCCCTGCATCTGAGAGATCGTTTTTCCTGAATGCAACCAGCAGTGATACTGAAACAAGGGGTGATTCTTATTGTTCATGACGCTCCACCAAGTCCCTATAGTTGACTTCATTATTCCTGATGAGACCCACAAGTACTGTATCATCAGCATACTTCAAGGTCATTGTCATCGTACTCTGGTAAACAATCATTCATAAGGAGGATGAAAAGCAAAGTTGAAAGTACACAGCCCTGAGGAGATCCAGTCTTTGTTAAGAGGGGCTCTGAGTAAATCCAGGAAACTAACACCCATTGGGTTCTGTTGTGAAGGAAATCGCTGATCCAAAGTAGGAGAGAAGGATTGACATTAAGGTTTTTCAATAAACTTGAATGTTTGCATGGTATTAAAATCTGAAGAGAAATAAACAAAAGTCATGCAAGCGTAGTTGCCTAATCTATCCGTGTACTGTTGATTCAGATGGACGAAGGTTAGAACATTGTTGTCTTCTGACTTATGAGGTTGACAGACAAACTGTAACTGATCAATATGTGGAACAAGAGGAGTTAAAAGACACTTTGACACGATGTGCACAAAATACAATGACTATCGATGTAAGGCCTCTAATCATCAGCTCAGTAGGCTGCCACTTATTCACAACCAGAAAGACGATGGCTAATTTCCAACAGTAAGGAAGAGTGTGTGTCAAGTGATTCTTGAAAGACCAGAGAAAGGAACTGCCATCTGATGAGCGCATTCCTTAAGAAATTTTCCACTGACCTGATCTGGGTCGCATGCCTTCCGTGGATTCACTCATTTGAATTGCTTCTCTATCTCCAATTTGTTGGTAGTAACATGGGAACCTCCCAGTACACAAAGTGAAGCCGGCTGCAGAACCACATGTATTTCAAATTCTTCATTTTCAAACCAGCTAAAAAACCTGTCTGTGGACAAAAATAGTCATTTCTTTTCTTCACTGTGAAGCCTGACACTTTATGTGCACACTTCCTTGCATCACTGGGATTATTTGTCCAAAAGCAGTTATGCATTCTGTCTGTATATGCATCTTTCACCGACTGAATTTCCTTTCTCACCTTGATTTTTAGTTCATCGAGTTTGTTTGCGGGCTGCATTGTACGCGCCCCTGCATGATTTTGTGGGGGGAGGGGCATGTAAAATAAGGCAGGAATGGGTGGGAAGGTGGGGGAGTGGGCACCAGCCCACCCCCCCCCCCCAAGCTCACCCACATAATACACGGGTGGGCAGGTACCAAAATCGGCAGTCCACCTGCCATATTTAAATAGGTAATCAAGGGTCAATTAGGCTTGTTACCAAACCAGTCGACCCTGATAATACATTGCCCACACCATAAAATGTTTGACATAGGCAGGAGTGGGCAGCCTGATGATTTTTTTAAAATAAATTCTTCAAAGGGTGGGAAGCAAGAGGGGGCTACATCATCGGGAGTTGCTCTTTGCCAATTGGGGCCACCCCACTTAAGATAGAACCTCCCCTTCCTATCTGTCCACAGCCTTAAACCCACATGCCCCTCCCTGACCTGCCCAAACCCTTCCTGCCCAAGACCTAGGACTTAGGGCTTGTCTGGATCCGGGATCTGTGGGCTTTCGTCCTTCTCCTCTTGCAGTCCCGGCAGAGGCTACTAATGCGCTCTTGGTGCTGCCTGGGCTGATGGTCGACAGGTCCCGAGGGTGGGGTTTCCTCCCCAGTGAGGGGCAGAAGCCCCACTTGGCCCTTGTTTAGCTTGCCCTCCATGTTTTATGGTTATGGGGTAGGTCAGCATTGAGTAGATCAGCTCCATACTGACTTTGTTTCCGGGGAGGGGGTGGGTGTTGTGAGCTGCCTGCCCTCCCGTAATATTAATATTTAGACTGCTAACTGTCTCAGTCGCTCGATGTAGTAACATTCTCATCAATCTGATTGCGAAAAAACGTTTCTCCTTGGATCCTCTCTGGATTTATTTGTGACTGCCTTGTATTTATGGCATCCAGTTTTGTACATTCCAACAAGTCAAAACCTCTTCTCTATTACTACCCCATTAATTACCTGGTTAATTAATGAATAAGACTATCTGGTCACTATTTTCTTGCTGTTTATGGGATCTTGACATGCACAAATTTGGTGGTATTTTCTACATTACAACAAGGACTTGCACTTCAATAGCTGTAATGCAGTTTGGGACATTGCAAGGTTTGAAAGGTGATATATAAATGCAAATTCCTTCTTTTATCCTTCAGTATTCCATGGTTAATTTTCAAGAATCTGCTTGTGTGCTTAGTTGTTCACATAAATAAATTGGTTTTCTATGCCATAGTCCATAAGTGCAATTCTACACAGAAGGATAAAGTATTTTATGTAATAGTAAATAAGTTTTGATGAGTTTCTGTAGTTTTGGGATGTGAAATTTATCAGAATGCCAAGGAAAATATTGCCTCCTGTGTCACAGCAGAAATAGCAATGACACTTCCTTTTTATAGTGATGCAGACCTACTATTTTTATTAAAAGTTCTTAGTGTTCAGTATTGCTGTGTGATCTATGACTGTCTAATAAACCACTTAAATGTGTTGGTCTATGTCGCTCAGTAAGACAGATAATTGTTTTATATACTGTGGCGCTATGTTGCTGAGAGACATGGTACAACCTGTTTCATGGAGGCTGAGGTCAATGTGTCTCCTAAATCCACTTAAAATAATGATTGTGGAGCCTTAAGTACTATTAATATTGCCCTACTCTCTCCTTGGTGATGCCTTGCACACATCATGCACAGCTCCCGAATGACCAAGAATAGAACAGGTTATCTGTGTATTCCACAGTTGTGTTCATACGTTGAAAAATATAGTGCCTGCCTAATCATGCAGCACCTCCAATAGTGATAAATTCTGCCCAATTAATGTTTTAATTCAGTTCAAAATCGATAAACCCCATCAACAGCCGAAGGGAGGGCTAAGTGAGAATGTGCCTTTTGGAACAGGGCCCTGATGCACTAGCTGAAAGGTGTGAAAAGGATAGCCCAGTTGTTAGATTTGACAGCTAGCAATTTTACTGTGCAGAGGGCAAGGAGCCATTATATTTCCCCTTGTGCATCATTAACATGCACTCTGTGTCGTTGCCCTAATGGATTAACTGGTGATTGCTGGGATGCTGCTCTGTGCATTCAGACACAGAAATTGCTTGTTTCTGCAAAAAATTACGCTGTACAAAAGTGTATCATTCGTGCACAGTCTTTTTTTGATTTGAGGCAAGAATTATCAATACAATGTGCTGCTCATTCAAAATGAAAACAGAAAATGTGGAGATGCCAATCAGTATCTACAGAGAGAAAAGAGAGGTTAATATTTCAGATAGAGACTAGCTTTGATGCATGCCAATTATGTATCTTTTGAAATGCTGACTGTATGATTTCCTTCCAGCATGGGTCTTTTTTGTTTTAGCTGTACTGTCTGCTGATCAATAAATTAAGTTCTGGAATCAGCTGCATCCAGCAAAAATCATTAGGTAAATTCTCCACTTGGGTGTTTTCAGTGCTGAACTTGCTTGCTAAAGGTGCAGCTCTGAAAATTGCATGACACTGAACTTGCATTTCCAACTAATTTCCTAATGTGAGCTGCCATCAGATTAGCTCTGCAGCAGGAGCACAAAGCAGAAGATTTACCCTTGTGCTAAATCTCTGATCTTTCAAGTTCCATTTCCTTGTTTCTGATTGCTGCCATGTCTAAGCAGATTTCATTTCACACCAACATTTTTGAACTTCTTTTATTTAGTGAATTAAGCACACACTAACAGATTTCCATATCAAAGTTCACAAGATTAGCAGAGCACCTCTCTTTCCACCCCCCCACACCCCTACCAAAACACGCTCCGCCCCCATCTCTTCCAGTAATTTACACGGGAACACCACCATGTCCAAGCCTCCATCCAAGTTGCACACCGTACTGACCTGGAAATAAAGTGCCATCCCTTTATTGTCACAGGGGTAAAATCCTGGTGTTCCTTACCTAACATTACTGAGCCAGCACCTCCACCACACAGACTGCAGTGGTTCAAGAAAGTGGCTCACCGCCACCTTCTCCTCAAGGGCAATTAAAGGCAGGCAGCAAATGATGGCCCTGTCAGCAATGCCTGCATCCCATGGATAAATTTTTTTAAATGTTTGGCAGAATGATTCCATTTTTGTCTTTTATTGTTTCAAATTCAGAATTTTACATTTTGTGTAGAGCAACTTCATCACATTTGGGAAATTCTTATAGGTCAGAAAATTCACTGGAATTACTCCCATTCCACTAGCATTGTGTCACTGGAAATGTGACAGAAATTCTGTTTACAGCACCTCTAGACAAGTAACTTCAGCAGAATAGGAGGAGCTCCAAGGAATCCCAACTGAGAAAAAGTTCTCACGGAAAATTGATGGTGATCCTAACAATCATATAATATCCCATCTCTTTGCTCACATGTAAACTTTCACTTGACTTGTAAAACAAAATCGTTCATCTAATTTAAAGTAAACTGGACACTGTTTCAAAAATAAAAGTGCTGCTTAATCAAAATTCGGTTTCCTAATACAAGATTAGTAACTATGAAAACACTAAACAGTGTTTTAAGGACACCTCATTATTCAATATTTTAAAATTTTAATTGTCTTCTGAAATGCTTAAAAACAACTGCTCCAGTACATCATAATTCAGTGACACTGTCCATTATGCTTGTACTTGTCAATGAATATTGTACTGGAAACTGTGTATAGACATAAAGTGGAATGTTCCAATCCTGCACAGATATCCTCTATCTTGAACATTTAACTTAAACCATGGTGCTTATCTATTCGCTGCATTTGCCAGAAAATCAAACCACAGTGAGGATTATTAACAGATATCAACAGTTTATGGATTAAATTGGACAAAGTTCCAATTGTAGAAGAATGGCAATATTTACCTGGTACACTTTTGCAGCAGTATTTTAATCATATTTCCATAATTTCACAGGAACATATTCTTGCACTAAACAATAATGAACTATACAGCAACCAAATAAACTGACTGTTAAAATTGAAGATTATAATGCATTATAATGCTAAAATGTCAGTACTGCTTGCAACAATCAGTGCTGTAAACTTGAGTCTGATTGTGACACTCTTAAATAATCAGTAACTCTCATTTTTCATTCCTAAACTTATGTGCAGCAGCTTGATTAGCAATTGTAATAGAATTTAAAATTAATATCAGTGCAGTAGAGCAACACAAGTTAATTTGGCAGTGAACCAGTGAAAATGAGAAGTGCTCACTGAAGCCATGAACACATTTCAATAACAGCACGTGTTGCTGCATTGCTCCTATAATGCAGGAAGAATCTTGTACAGGGATTTTATCAACTTCCAGCAAGCACCTCTGTGTATTTTAGATTATAATAAGTACATATTTAACTTTCTATTGCATAATACAACCAGTATTATGTTCACTATGATTACTACCACTAAGTGGAAATGAAGACTCCATTTCATGTATTGTAAAAGACTTGCTTTTGCTCAAATGACCTTGAAGGGGTTAAATTGAAGTGTCAGCTGTAACACTTCCTTCAATTTGTTCTGCTTTTGCAGTAGTTTAGCACCCTATTTACTTGTCTCAGTAAAGAATGCCATGCCAGCTAAACCTTTAAGGCTATACTGTATGAACGTAAATGTGCATCAAAAATCTCATCTGTCCATGTCTAACCCTCACCTAACAGATCTAGCAACTCAAGACTGGGCACCCATGAGGTGCTGTGGGCCATCAGCAGCAGCAGAATTGTACTCGAATACAATCTGTAACCTCATGGCCTGGCATATCCCCCACCCTACTGTTAGCATCAAGCCAGGGGATCAACCCTGGTTCAATGAAGAGTGCAGGAGGGCATGCCAAGAGCAGCACCAGGCATACCTAAAAATGAGGTGTCAACCTGGTGAACCTATAACACAGGACTACTTGTGTGCCAAACAGCATAAGCAGCAAGTGATAGACAGGGCTAAGTGATCTCACAACTAACGGATCAGATCTAAGCTCTGCAGTCCTGCCACATCCAGTTGTGAATGGTGATGGATAATTAAACAATTTACTGGTGAAGGAGGGTCTACAAATATCCCCATCCTCAATGATGGGGGAGCCCAGCACATCAGTGCAAAAGATAAGGCTGAAGCATTTGCTACAATCTTCAGCCAGAAGTGCCGAGTGGATGATCCATCTTGGTTTCCTCTGGAGGTCGTCAGCATTACAGATGCCAGTCTTCAGCCAATTCGATTCACTCTACGTGATATCAAGAAACGACTGAAGGCACTGGATCTGCAAAGGCTATGGGCCCTGACAATATTCCGGTGATAGGACTGAAGACTTGTGCTCCAGAACTTGCCATGCCCCTAGCCAAGCTGTTCCAATACAGCTTCAACACTGTCATCTACCTGGCTATGTGGAAAATTGCCCAGGTATGTCATGTACACAAAAAGCAGGACAAATCCAACCCAGCCAATTACTGCCCCATCAGTCTACTCTCCAACATCAGTAAAGTGATGGAAGGGGTCATCAACAGTGCTATCAAGCGGCACTTGCTTAGCAATAACCTGCTCACTGACGCCCAGTTTGGGTTCCGCCAGGGTCACTCAGTCCTGACCTCATTACAGCCTTGGTTCAAACATGGACAAAAGAGATGAACTCCCAAGGTGAGATGAGAGTGACTGCCCTTGACATCAACGCAGCATTTGACCTAATGTGGCATCCAAGGAGACCTAGCAAAACTGGAGTCAATGGGAATCAGGGGGAAAACTCTCTGCTCGTTGGAGCCATACCTTGTACAAAGGAAGATGGTTGTAGTTGTTGGAGGTCAGTCATCTCAGGTCCAGGACATCACTGCAGGAGTTCCTCAGGGTAGTGTCCTGGGCCCAACCAACTTCAGCTGCTTCATCAATGAACTTCCTTCCATCATAAGGTCAGAATTGGGGATGTTTATTGCACAATGTTCAGCACCGTTCGCGACTCCTCAGATACTGAAGCTGTCCATGTCTAATGCAGCAAGATCTGGACAATATCCAGGCTTGGGCTGACAAGTGGCAAGTAACATTTGTGCCACACAAGTGTCAGGCGATGACCATCTCTAACAAGAGAGAATCCAACCATCACCCCTTGATGTTCAGTGGCATTACCATCACTAAATCCCTCACTACCAACATCCTGCAGGTTACCATTGACCAGAAACTGAACTGGACTACCCACATAAATACCATGGCTACAAGAGCAGGTCAGAGGCTAGGAATCGTGCGACAAGTAACCCACCTCCTGACTCCTCAAAGCCTGTCCACCATGTACAGGTCAGGAGTACGATGGAATACACCCCACTTGCCTGGATGAGTGTAGCTCCCACAACACTCAAGAAGCTTGACACCATCCAGGACAAAGCAGCCCACTTGATTGGCACCACATCCACAAACATTCACTCCCTCCACCACTGACGCACTGTAGCAGCAGTGTGTACCATCTACAAAAAGCACTGCAGGAATTCACCAAGGCTCTGTCAACAGCACCTTCCAAACCCACAACCACTACCATCTAGAAGGACAAGGGTAGCAAATAGATGGGAACACCATCACCTGGAAGTTCCCCTCCAAGTCACTCACCATCCTGACTTGGAAATTTGTCGCCGTTCCTTCACTGTCACTGGGTCACTCCTTTCCTAACAGCACTGTGGGTGTACCTCCGCCACGTGGACTGCAGCAGTTCAAGTCGGCAGCTCAACACCACCTTCTCAAAGGCAATTAGGGATGGGCAGTTAATGCTGGTCCAGCTAGTGAAGCCCACATCCCAGGAATGAATAAAAAAAAATAATAATCCTGCTCACCCAATCACCCCTCATTAATTTGCATGGGTCTCCAGTGCCCAAATCCTTCCAATTTAATATTCTCAACCTTTATTTTAGTTACCTTTATGGCTTTGCCCCTCCCAACTTAAACTCCTCTAACCTATAATTCTCTCAGAACTCTCCGTTCCTCTAAATCTGACTTTTTACACAGCACCCACTCTGTTCTCCCCATCATTGGCAACCGTGGCCTCACTTGTCTCTGCTTAAACTCTGGAATTCCCTCGCTGAACCATGGGTCACTCAACCTCTCTTTCAACCCTTAAGGCTTAAGACTTTCCCTTAAAATATTTTTAATTAAGCCTTGAGTCTCTCCTAATATTACCACCTTTGCTTCAGTGTCAATTTTTGTCTGATTGTGCCTCTGTGAAATGCCTTGTGACAACTTCCTACATTAAAGGTCTTTATTAGTGCACATTATCGTTGTAAATATGCTGCTGCAAATAGAAACTAATTTTGGGGGGAAATAGCAAATGGAGAGGCTGTAACATGCAAAAGCACTATCAAACACATCTGTATTAATAGGTATTTCTGTTTCTAAAATTGACAACGCTATGAATAAACGTGCTATCATCTTCACTCCAATGCACAGCAGACATCAAACAGAATTATGAACACTTCACATGTTCTTCTCAATGTGCCAGTTAACCATCTGCTGCAAATTGCTTCCTTAATACAATACATTAAATTTACTTCGGCATGCTTGACAGTGGAATCATCTGTGAACTTTCTCGAGTGCAGAAATCTAAAAATGGTTTTGCAGCTTTAAGCCTGTTAACACAGATGTAGCACAGTATCATATTTTTTGTATAATGTGCTGCAAAATCATTTTCTGGTTGTCTTGTCCCAGGTTTTCTCGTATAATAATCTACCGTTCAATTATTTCAAAATGGTAATATTTTCAGTATCGTCTTATGCATTCATTAATTTTCCCATTAGATTAATTGTCTCACATTAGTGGAATGCTGTTAGATTCCCTAGATGGTGCAGTCCAAGTTGCTGACATTCTTACAATAGCAATCAGGCTAAGGATTTAAAAATGTTATTTTAAACTGAAGCCACTTCATCTATAAATATGTTCAACTTAAATTATGAATGATAACTGCTTCCAGCCATCTTTATGCAATTTTAGTTGCTGCGAATGTTAGGTAAGATTTTTTAGCATTATCGATGTGCAAGTATTTTTTTTAATGAAACATGGATGCATGATGTTATAAATCCCTAACCAGCAAAACATATAGAACATGAGCCCCGATTTTTAACTTGTGTTGGAAATCAGGCAGGCAGGGGACAAGGAAGCAGGAAAATGATCCTGACCTCAGTAGGCAAGATTTTTAATCCTGGGTGTCATCTGTTAGACTTCAGTCAGTTTTCTTCCCAAAACCCCTAGAAAATGACAGATGGCCATTGAGACGGAGTGCATTGGAGGAGGCTACTGCCTGGGAATATGGGAACAGGAGTAGGCCACAGCTCCTCAAGCCTGCTTTGTCAGTCAGTAAGATCATTTCTGATCTGTATCATCCAACTGCTTGAGCTCCATGTTCTTTTCTACCCTGTGTAGCAAAAATTTATCAATGTCTGATTTAGATTTATTAATTGAACTAGTGTCTGCTGCTTTTGTGGGAGATAAAGTTCCATACTTCTTCCACCTTTTGCATCAAGAACTAATTCCTGGCATCTCTCCTGAATGGTACTCTAATTTTAAGGTTATATAACCTTGTCCTAAACTTCCCCTACCACCAGGAAAAGTTTTTTATCTCACTCGCACTCTCACACTCTCTCTTACAAACATACGAATTAGGCGTAGGCAACTCGGCCCCTCAAGCCTGCTCCACTGTTCAGTAAGATCATGGCTGATCTGAATGTAACCTCAGCCCCACATTCCAACCTTTCACCCCCTTGTTTACCAAGAATCTATCTAGCGCTGCCTTAAAAATATTCAAAGAATCTGCTTCCATCACCTTTTGAGGAAGAGTGTTCTAAAGACACATGACCCTCAGAGAAAAAAATTCTCCTCGTCTCAGTCTTAAATGAGTGACCCCTAGTTCTAGAGTCCCACAAGAGGAAACATCCTCTCCACCCTGTCAAAACTTCTCCTCAGGATCTTAAAGGTTTCAATCAAGTTGCCTCTTAGCTTTCTAAACTCCTGTGGATATAAGCCTAGCCTATCCAACCTTTCCTCATAAGACAACTGCACATTCCTGATATTAGTCTAGAAAACCTTCTCCAAACTGCTTCTACCACTATCTCTCTCTCTCACTCTCTATCTATCCCTCACACACACTCTCTCCCACTCTGCTATTCTCTCTCTCTCTCTCACTCTACCCTATCGATTCATTTTCAAAATCCTAAAGCCTCAGTTAATTTACCCCTTAGCCTTCTATATTCCAGGAAATAAAAGCCTAGTTTATGTAATCTATCTTGGAGCCCTGGTAATATTCCAGTGCAGCATAGATTCATTTCTTCCAAGACTAATACATCCTTGCTATGGTCAGATGCCCAGACCTATACACAACACTCCAGATGTGGCTAACCAGGACTTCATCTAACTGTAGCAAAACTTCCTCCCCTTCATATTACAGCCTCAGTTCCAATATGCCTTTGCGTGTTGCAGATCAGAGGCTAGGAACCCTGCGGTGAATAACTCACCTCCTGACTCCAAAAGCCTGTCCACCATCTACAAGGCAGAAGTCAGGAGTGTGATGTGGTACTCTCCAATTGCCTGTAACTTCAACAACACTCAAGAAGCTTGACACCGTCCAGGACAAAGCAGCCCACTTGATTCACACCACTTCTGCAAACATTCACTTCCTCCACCACCGACGAACAGTGGCAGCAGTGTGTACCATCTACAAGATGCACTGCAGAAACTCACCAGGCTCCTTAGGCAGCACCTTCCAAAACCATGACAAGGACAGCAGATATATGGGAACAGCACCACCTGGAAGTTCCCCTCCAAGCCACTCACCATCCTGACTTGGAAATAAATCATCATACCTTCACTGTCGCTAAGTCAAAATCCTGGAACTCCCTTCCTAAAGGCCTTGTGTGTGTTCCTACACCACAGAGACTGCAGCAGTTCAAGAAGGCAGCTCACCTCCACCTTCTCAAGGGCAATTAAGGATAGGCAATAAATGCTGGCCCAGCCAGTGAAGCCCACATCCTGTAAATTGAATAAAAATGAACAAAAAATGCATTTAAAAAAATTACAGATCCATGTTGCCTCGCCAATCAGCTTTAAACGTTCTACATGCTCAGCCACCCTGTCCTTAATTATAGCAATTAAAGGTATGACCCAAGCACTCAAATCAGTCATTGGAGTAATCTGGAGCAGGGTAGGAGTGAATTTTCCTTGTGGTCTTGGAGCTGTATTTGTATTTAAAGAAGAGCTGCAGTGAATGTCTTTCTCGCCTGCTCATAAGAGTAGGTTTGAATCACTGCCCGTGAGTATGATAGAAGAGATCAGCAAAAGCCATGGGTAATTGTAGTTCTGTGCTGAAGAGCTGGGTTAAAATCACCTCAACAGGATGCAAAACCTTTTCTTTTTCAGCAAAGCAGCTGAACTTACACTAATAGAAAAACTAATAAACTTTGTAAGTGGATTGAAAGTGCGGTTAGCTTCAGCAGTTTAACGAATTCCAAGCCATTACTCGATAGCTGGAAGAAGACTGCCAAGTAAAATGTCCAATGAGCAAAGTTGCAGCAGAGTGAAATCCAAATGAAATTGCTCCAGGCAGCAGATGATTCATGCTGCAGGTCTGAACACAAGAGAGCAGCTTGGATTTTCTCTCTCTTTTTCACAAGCTGTCCTCTGAGCTTAACTCATCCATGAGACCCAGCCCCTTGTCCCTTGACCCCATTTCCACTGAACTGCTGACCACTAGTTATCCTGCCTGAAGTGAGGAAGCAGTTATGCAATGGAATGTGTGCTAAATGTCGTGTTATATTTGAGTGCAAAATGTTTTTATTTTGAAGGCAGTGCAGTTTTAAAATTGTATTTTGTTCAGCTTAATCTCCACATGTACAGAAATCTTGAAGATGTTGTCACTGAGTTGGGTTGAATTCAAAATATGATCGATGCGGCCCCCACAATTTCATTGAGTTTCTGGAGTTCGTGACCATGCAAAAATAATGAAATGAGAGATATGAACACTCGAAAATTTAACCAATGTTCAATTATTTAACAGACATGAAGAAATCAAGACTTGGATCTATACACTGCCTTACTGCATCATTGCTCAAGCTTCTGCAATAAAATCCTTGGTTATTGCTCCTTAAGCCTCAAAATTTACTTTCCTGACTTATTTTTATACCTTTCCTTCTCTCTGCTCAGCCTGTACACTGAGTGGCTCTTTGCCCTTGGTGATTTCAAACCCCACCTCAGTGATATGAGACCCACCTCCTACTCATTCAATTCCATCCCTGCTCATGTTTCTTCCCTTACCCCATGGTCAGTAGTTCTGATGAGCATTGTCTCATCATCATTCATCTCCACATATTTGACATGGTATCCTGTCCAGCTTGCACTCCCTTGCTCTCTAACCCTTCCAGCTCCATTCCCAACTCTTCTGCTCAAACTACTCAGAAATTTTTCCTGGGGAAGGGAAGGAGCATCCATGTGCATGCAGGATGTTAAAACCCTAAAAGCCACCACAGGTTGGAATCCAGACATGATCCTGCCCACTTCCAGGTTTCATCGGAGTGAGATTGAAAGTAAGCTGGGAATCCCCATGCAGCTGTGGGAAAGATCTTTAAATATTATTATAGGTACTTAACTGCTTCTTTAATCTAACATTCTGGATTTCCCAGCTAGGGCACCTGTTTCCCAATGTGTCAGCAACTGGTCAGCATCACTGATGTGACTGGGCAGTGGGGAGAGCTTCTACCAGTGAAACTGACAGGCTAGGAGGCCTTTGATCAGTAAAACTGAAGAGTTTCAGCCATGGCCAGGTGAGAGGCTACTGCTCACAGTACGTCTCCTGAAAGTCTGCTTTCATTTCTTGACAAGTGATTGCCAACTTTGAAAACACTTCACCTACCTTTCCCTTCACTCATTATGAGCTGCACTTCCCTGTTACAGTTGCATGGGAGCAGCTTATGCAGTTCCATTCCACCTCTGATGAGGGGCAAGAGGAGAAACAACAATAGCAACAGGATCAACACTGGCAGCAGCTGCTGCCTTTTCCTCAGTGGCTTCCCCCAACCCCTCTTCAGGGCAGAGAGAATGGTCTACATGCAGAGGATCAGCTTTCTCAACATGCCTGAGCTGCAGGGCCTCAGGAGGCTCAGGTATTCACTACAGGTTGCTGCTGGCACCTACAGCCTCCTGGAACAAAACCTCCTTTCCAGCAGAGCAGGTGGGCATGGATTGCCGGTGGCCAATAAAGTGCCTGTTACTGGCGGGCCAACCCACACCCACCCTCCCCCCTCCCCACTTCTCCCCACTATGATTCTGCCTGTGCTATCTTCTGCAAGGAGAGAAAGCAGTTTGTGAATGCTTGTAATGACTTGTGTGAATAGCAAAGAAGGGTAACATTTGTAGGGGGTGACTGTGAAGCATAGGTGTGAGAGGGCAATAGGCTGAGGATGAGTGTGAGTGTTGGCTCGTTCAATGGGGATGTGCTGGAGGGAGAGAGGGGAATGAGCTGCAAGGTGTCTTGCCCTGAGGAGTGCCTTGCAGGAGAATGCTGGGAAAGTCAGGCTTGGCATCTGAAAGTGTTACGCCACTCACCTCCTGAGGTCCTGGTTCCTATTGGTGCATTGTCTCCAGGTTGGAGAGAACGCACTGCTGTTGCTGACTTCCTTGGCCATTTCCATCCACACCTGCTTGGTTTGAAAGGTTGTCCTCTTCCTCCCTTCTTTGGGAGAGCTAATCTCCCTGCAGTCCCTCAGACTGGAGCAGGACCTCCAGGCAAGAGTAAGAGACTTGGGGGTGAGGTTAGCATTCCCAGGCCTCCTCTCCATTCCCTTGCTTGCTGCAGCCTCAAAAGTTCAAGTGCTGTTGAACCCTTATAGACCCTTTAAATAGAAATCCTTCCTTTGACAGAATCAACATGTCATCCTGACTGCAATCCTGATTAGTTGGGGAGCCCAGAAGCAACATACAATTAACGAGTTGAAGAGTTATGGCAAAGCCCACTCCTTCACTATTCAGCTTCCCAACCAGCTAGTGGTCCCGTCGTTTGGCAGCAACTAAGTTGGGAAAATTCCATCCCTTGAGTCTGGTTCCAATCTCCTCACAGCGCTCAATCAACCCCGACCAATGTCATAAATGACTTTGGGACAATGGCTAAGTATGTTATCAATCTTTTATAAAGTTGACCATGGTGTTCTCCTCCAACAACCTTTGTCATGCAATTCTGTAGAACTATTCTGGCATGGTTCTATACTTGCATGTTTCTGATCTCACCATCATTTCCACCTTAATCTTCAACAGTTATAAGCATCTCATGGACTTCATTGCCACTAAGATCAAGATGATTAGCTGTCTCTGCTGCCCACATTCTGCTTGCTCACTAAGATCAATCTCTCTCTGGACTCTCCACTGCCTTAGTGTTGATACTGCATTTTTGTCCAGTTTCTTTCCTCATGCCTTCTCAAAATTCACCTTGTCCCAATTTCCACTAATGTACTGACCACCCAACTTCCTATTCTGATCTCTACACTACCTGACATTGTAAATGACTCCATCTCCTTAGCTACTATCTCCATCTCTTTCAAAACAGCCTTTTGCCTGAAAACTATTGCCTCATCTGTAAACGTGATATTATTGTCCCAATCCATGGCCATCTTTCCCCCAACTCCATATCCACATCTCTCCAGACAGGCTTGTGCCCCTGCCACAACATTGAAACAATCCTAATTAAAGTCAGAAATGACATACTGTGTGATTGACTGGAGTGCATTTTTGCACCTTGTTGTCTTCACCCTTGCTACAATCTTTGGTACGATTGACTATACCATCCTCCTCCAATGCATTTCTTTTGTTGTCCAGTTTAAGGGACTGCCCTGCGACAAACTTTATACCTTTGTCACTTATTCCGCTCCCTCCCCAGTTACTATCATAAGTTGTACCAAACAGTCTTCAGCCTCTTTGTCTTACTCAACTGCAAACTGAGCTTCTGCCCCCATAATCTCTCCAACATGAAGACTTTCTGCTTCCACCTCTGTAACATCACCAATCTACTTAAATTCATATCCCTGCCTTGTCACCTCCAGATTAATTATTTCAGTGCTCTCCTGGCAGACATCTTGCTCTCCACAAACAGTAAATTCCAGTTCAGCTAAAACTCTGCTGCCCATTTCTTATCCCAGACCAAGTCCCATTTAGTTGTCACTCCTGTCCTTACTGACCTATAGAGCCTGCTGGTTCCCAGAGCCTCTAACTTAAAACTCTCATGCGCATGCTAGTTCCTATTTCTGTAACCTCTTTTAGCCCTCCAACTCCCCAAGAGCTCCCCATTCCTCTGACACTGGCTTCTTCTGCTTCAGCCTTCCCTTCACTCTTGCTTTGTTGGCCTTGCCTTCATTTGTTTAGACTCCATGCTCTGGAATTCATTTTCCAAGGGCCTTGACTCTCTCTATTCCTCTCCTCCTTAAAACCTACCTCCTTACCCATGCTTTTGGTCACATATCCTACTAGCTCCTTTTTTTGGCTTGCCATCCATTTTGTCTGGTTGCATCATGGTGGAGCACATTAAGGTGTTTTTCAGCCATTAAAGCTGCTAAATAAATGTAATTTGTTTGATTACATTCAAGAAACACTACCAGTATTACAAATATGTAGCCCACTGAATTCATCTTAACAGTACCTGCATAAGGTTTATAAAATGTAAACCTTCACATGCAGGCTAGAATGGTATGTTTCAAAAGGTCGTGAGCATCAACCTTGGATGACTTTGTATTGTAATGTCACATGAAATCAAGCAAATCAGTTTTCTTACTCAAGGAAGTGTCTTTCTGCTCTTATTTCCTCAGTTACATTTACATTGCAGGAACGATTCATGAAGATTGACACTTGATGCAAATTGAATAGACAGCTGTGTACCATTTTTGATAAGAGTACTGTGATTTATAGAAGAACACGTGTTTAGTAATGATTATATATTGTCAAACAAGAATGCATACTGATCAAAACGTTATCCAAGACATTAAACATGTTCTTTAAAATCTACTGACAGGCACCTCTTTCAGAGTATATTAGGCATCTCTGCATCAAACTGCTACACATACTGGCAGATCAGGGCAATAAAAAAGCAGGAACAGGTAGAACTGTTTAAAACTGTACACCTTTGACTGGCATGCTAAGGGTTTGTTTGGAATCAATCAGAGCTTGAGGGATAATGACTTTTGGAGTGTGCAGTAAGTTGCTATATAAAATTGTGTAATCTGTTGACCTGGGTTTATTTATCTCTGCTTTAAGCATTCTCCTCTCTTTTGGATTCAACAGAAAGGAACGTAGTGCCACTTTTCATTTTGCCACTTCACCTGTGGGTGAGTACTGCAGATTAATTCCTCCCCCCACCCACCCCCCCAATATTCTCTGCTTTCCGTAAAGATGAGTTTTCACTTGAAAGCTCCTTTTGACAGCTACTTAAGATTGGAGATTTGCAACCTGAGTAATTGTGGATTCACTCTCATCGGCCTGAAATTAATCTTTGGCATGATTGCTAGTGTGGCAGGGCAAACTGACATGGTGCTGGCAACAACAAGTTTTTCCAGGATCAGCTTCATGCATATTTCTTGAGTAATATTCCTGCTTCCAATCGGGAGCTCACCATTGGAGGAATGAGATAGGCAGATTGCTGGTGCAGAGTTCAAATGTCTTTCTATGATCCTTCCAATCCACTCATCTCTTCAAGAAGTTCAACCACTCCCCCTATATCATGTAAGGAAGAAAGAGCTGCATCACAAAAGGGTGCATTTTACAAAGCAACCCTGAAATTCTGTAGGGGTTCTACCAGTCTCCTGGTGAAACTCCAGCAGGTGACTGGCAGTTTCCCCAGGGAAATGGAGCAAACAGTAGAATTTCTGAGTCAGCATGTCTGACTCTTACAACCACCTTTTCCTCACTGTTTGAAGGGCATTAAGGGCTAATCATTAACATCCAGAGGAACCTGTGGTGCACTTGACATCTCTGGTATTCGGCTGCAAATGTACCTTCAGTCAGCACCTAGCTACTAAAAGCCTCAAATCATAGTTATTTGCTTGTTTCTTGTGGCTGTCATTGTTCCTATTATGCCCTGCCTGTTGACATCTTGGCGTTTGTACTCTGTGTTCTCAAAGGACAAGACAGCCCACAATGTTAAGAGAATGATTACCTACAAATGGAGATTTCCCAACCTCAGGCCTTTTGTGCTGTACAAAAAGGAAGTTTTAAAATTTCTAGATAGCACAGGAGTCAAAGGGAAGGTACCAGCTGCAACCTCAGCTCAGGACTTGGGTTCTGTGAAATCAAAGTCATCTCATTCCGAAGACTCTTGCGTAAAAACACAGCAGCCACATAACACTGTCCAGGCTTAAGTGTTTACATATCACAAATGGTGCTCGAGGTCAATAGAAATATGAACACATTGGAATGAAATTGAAATAATAGTAACATTGAAGTTTTTTGTGCATGCTTATGTTGTGAAGTGAGTTGTAAGTAGCAATGCGAGTTATACAGAATGTATGAAGATGACGCCATTGTGATGGAAGAGGAGCTTATTTATATTCATTCAGCAGAGGTGAGCATTGCTGGTTAGGACAGTATTTATTGCCCATCCCTAATTGCCCTCAGGAGGGTAGTGGTGAGACTTGAATAATGACTTTGATAGGCCATGTGAAGGTATTGTTATGTCAGGATTTTGATTTGGCAGTGAAGGAATAACGATCTGTTTCCAAGTCAGGATGGTATGTCACTTGGGGGTGGGGGGAGAAGTTTGTAGGTGGTGGCTTTCCCATGCACCTGCTGCTCTCGTTCTTTTCAGTGGTAGAGCTCACGGGTTTTGGAGGTGCTGTTAAAGAAGATTTAGCAAGTTGCTGTTGTGCATTCTTTGGATGGTACACACTGAAGCCATAGAATGCTGGTGGTGGATGGGGTGCTGATCAAGTGGGCTGCTTTTTCCTGGATAGTGTCAAGCTTCTTGAGTAGTGTTAGAGCTGTGCTCATCCAGGCAGGTGGAGAGTATTCCATCACACTGTTAACTTGTGCTTTATAGATGGTGGAAAGATTTTGAGCAGTAAGGAGGTGAGTCACTAATTGCAGAATGCCCATCCTCTAGCCTGCTCTTGTAGCAAAAGTATTTGTGTGGCTAGCCAGTTAGGCTTCTGGTCAATGGTAACCCCCCGCCCCAGGATGTTGATGGTGGAGATTTGATAATAGTAGTGCCATTGAATGTCAAGAGGAAATGGTTAGATTCTCCCTTGTTGGAGACAGGCATTGCCAGGCAGTCATGTGGCACAAATGTTGCCACTAATCAGCCCAAGCCTGAATGTTATCCAGGTCACTGCAAATAGGTACAGAGTGCTTCATTATCTGAGGAGTTGCGAATGAAATTGGACATTGTGCAATCACCTTCTGATGGAGGGAAGGTCATTGAAGAAGCCTAGGACATTGTTGGACCTAGGACACTGCCCTGAAGAAGTCATGCAGTAATATCCTGAGACTGATGATTGGCATCCAAAACCACAAGTATCATCTTCTATGTTTGGTATGACTCTAGCCAGTGGAGAGCTTTCTCTGTGATTCCCATTGACTTTAATTTTACAGGGACTCTTTGATGCTACACTTGGTCAAATGCTGCCATGCTGTCAAGGGCAGTCAGTTTCACCTCACCTCTGGAATTCATGACCGATATAAACAATTCAGTTCATTTTTATCATTCATGTGGATTAAGTCGGCATGACTGTGGCTCCTGCAAATGGCAACAAGTTGTCCTCTTCATGCTGCCTTCCAAGGCGTCTTTCTCTTCTGCGGCCTCCATGAAGAGACCCCATTGTAGGGCAGTTTTTGTAGTTAAACCTCGGGTTGGTCTTTGTACAATGGTATCACAATCACCTCTGGTCAGAAGGTTGTAATTTTAACCCACCACTGTCAGAGGTGATGTCTTTCAATTGAAGCATTAAACCAAAGCCCCATCTTTCCTCTTGGATGAACACAAATGAATGCATGACACTTGTGGAAGAAGAACAGGTAGTTTTGCCTCAATCGGTGTTTTTAAAACAGTTTAAATGGACATTCATCCTATTGCTGTTTGCTGTCCACAAAATGGCTGCCACATATCTTGCATTACAACAGTGACTCCATTTCAAAAATACTTTTCATTGGCTGTGAAATGCTTTGGGACATCTTCAGTTCAAGAAAGGCACCAAACAAATAAATACATTTTTCCTTGTATTTATCATTCCAGTCCACTTAACCTTTCATGTCTCCATTTAAAGTGACACAAACCTACCCCTGTCCTGCAATTCATACTGGCACCATCTAAAACCTAGGCCTGAATTTTACCCTTGGTGCACACGTGATCGGCGGGCCTGGGACCAGTCAGGAAACAGGCCCCCGCCCACGATCGGCCCACGGCCGTGATTTCACACTGGCTGGTCAATTAAGGCCCACCCAGCATGAAATGCATCTTCCCTATGGTCGGGAAGGGCCGGGCGGGGACCTGTCGGGCACCAGCTCCAATGGCGACCTGGTGAGCGCTTTAAAAATTGCAGCGGCAGCTCCTTGAAGGCTGCCAGGGAGGAAGCATACGTTCTGCGTCTGGAGACTGAAGCTATGCTCAACAGCGACTGGAGACGCCAGGCGGAAGGACAGGTCAGGTGGGCACTCCCCCCCCCACCCCCCCCCCCCCCCCACCACCACCACCACCACAAGTTTGTCAGACGAGTGCCTCACGGTGCTCGTGGAGGAGGTAGATGACAGGAGGGACACCCTTGTTCCCAGAGTTGGAAGGAGGAGGCTGCTTGGACTGAGTGTCCTGCAGCTCGAGGGCCACGTCTCGGGTGTGCCTTGTAAGGTGTTCTTCAGGTGGGGATGGCCAGGCTGCAATGGCGCTGCAGGTAGAGAGTGGACTAATCAATGCTCCTCTGTCCTTTCAGGAGAGGACGAGCCATAACCACATTGAGAGGTCATGGATAGGCAGAGAGCCCCCCAACCTCCTAATATTGACCACCTTGGAACTGGGAGCCGCTACACATCTCGTTCAGCCAGTTGTGGAGAGGCTGGAGTGTCAGACAAATGTAAGATTACAGTGCACAGGGGTGAGAGTTTCAGATGGTGCAAGCATTCTTGTGTAGTCTCTTCATTGATAGGAGCCTCGAAACTGGAGTCCCCATTAACCATTGAAAGACAATGGTACCATGATGCAGACCTTCATAGTCTCATCAGTGTGCCTGGCATGCGCAGTGACAATGTGATGACTTAAATTAATGACATGTCGTTCTTCTCCCTTAGATTCTTCAGCAGGCACTCATTCGCAGGACCCCAAGGAGCCACCCCTGTCTCCCAAGGACTGCCGGACTTCGGTTGCACCTGCGTCATACCCGGTCTCTGAACCAGGCACCTGCGCAGATACCAGCAACTCGGTGGGCATTAGATCGCTGGCAAGAAGGCACACTGGTGAAGGCACTTCACACTCGCTTGAGGTACAGGCGGAGGCAGAGAGTGCCCAAAGCTGGAGACAAGGATGATGCTGAGTTGAGGGCAGATGATGAGCCTCTGGAGTTGGCCATTAGGCGGCAGATGCTGGATGTCCAGCGAGATGTGCAGGAGGATCTGGCAGAGATACATGAGGGTATGCGAGCCATGGTCTCTGTTGTGGAGTTCAAGCAAAGCATGAGTACTGCATTGACCCTCATGGCTGAGCGCACTGCCTCTTCCATTGAGAGAGTGGCGACTCTCATGGAGAGGCAGCTGCAGGGACAGAATCAGGGGTTCCTGGGATTGCGCTCAGACCTGCAAACTCCCACACAGGCACTGACCTCAGGTGGTCAGTGCCAGTGTGGGAGATGGATGAAGCCCTCAGTATCCCAGCTGAGTGTCCGTCCATCAATGGCGAGCCATTGGAGCCAATGGAGATCCAGAGCGACCTCACGTTAGTGCACAAGCTGTCTGTCGTCTCTGTGGGCTCCTCTCAGGGTGCCCTGGATGATGGCAATAGCCCTTCCATCCCTCTGCCAGTGTCCATAGCATCTAATGAGGCTGCGACGACTGGGGAGATGCCAGCCGTGCCACTGGTCGCTCCCTCCCATGTGGGGCCAGCACACGCTCCACTAGCCAGAGGACGACTGCCAAGGTCATCAAGGTCGACAACACAGCAGAATCAGCAAGCTGCCTCCAATGCCGCTGCCTCATAAATGTAAGCTTAAGGCACCATGAGCACAAGAAGGACTGGTCACGGGTGATCTTCTGTTCCGTAATGTTTTGTTTATATGTTTACTGGTGTGGGCATTAACACCAGAGATGGTATTACTAATTTGTTTTGAGTGTGAACATTACATAAATTTTGCTTTTATTGTGATGGCCTGAGTATGCTTCACCATTATTTTTTGATGCAGGGTATGCCAGTATGTAATGCTGGACGTGAGTGGCTCTAAATTTTATTGCACAGCCACTGAGTGGACTTTGGTTTAACTGAAAGGGTCATTTCAGACATCTGGAATGGAGGCAGCAGCCCTGGCATGAGGTAGAAGCAGATGTTTGGCAGCCTAACTGAAGGAGTGTTGGATCAAGGTGCCCCTGGTCTCCCTGCCTCCCTGAAGGACACAGAGGTCTGCCTCCACATACTCACTTTGCTTGTCACTATGCTCCTCTTCTGACTCACTACTGGATTCATCCTCTGTGGCCTGTAGAGCTGCGTCAAGATCCTCTTCCTCCAGCGGGTTCCCCTTTGCCAGTGCCAGATTGTGAATAGTGCAGCATGCAACCACAATCAGTGACACCCGCTCTGGGGGGTATTGTTGTGCTCACCTTGAACAGTCCGGGCATCGGAAGCACAGCTTCAGAAGACCTATGGCACTCTCTATCACCACCCTTGTGCAGATATGACTCCTATTATAACACTGCATTGCCTCTGTTCTTGGGTGGCGGAGACACGTCATAAGCCACCTTTTCAACGGATAGCCCTTGCCAGCAGTCATCTATCCAGTTGGGCTGGAGGACTGAATAGCCTCGGCACCTGGGAGTGTCTAAGGATATAAACGTATTGGTAGTTACCAGGGTATCTTGCACAGGCTCACAGAATCTGCATCTTGTGGTCACAATCTATCTGGACATTCATCGAATGGAATCCCTTCCTTTTGACGAAGGCACCCAGCTGACCCACTGGCGCCTTGATGGCGATGTGCTGTCGATTGCACCCTGGAACCTGGCAATCACTGAAAACCCTCTGGCTCGCTCAGCCTGGCTGGCCTCATCTGGATGGAAATGAATAAATGTCATTAGCCACCTGAACAGAGTTTCTGTCACCAGCTTGATGCAACCGTGGATAGCTGATTGGGACATTCCACGCTGACCCCTGGAAAGAGCCGGAGGCATAAAAGTTGAGGGCCACTCTGATTTTCAGAGCCACTGGCATGGGGTGTCCATCCACACAGCCAAAATTGATCTCAGGCACAATCATCTCACAAATGGAAGATACAGTCTCCCTGGAGAGGTGGAGCCTCCTTCAGCATTGCACCTCGGACATATTGAGGTAGCCACATTACTGCCTGTAAACCCTGGCAGCAGGATA
Source organism: Isurus oxyrinchus (assembly GCA_026770705.1). Taxonomy (NCBI): domain Eukaryota; kingdom Metazoa; phylum Chordata; class Chondrichthyes; order Lamniformes; family Lamnidae; genus Isurus; species Isurus oxyrinchus. The sequence goes on from JANJGN010000012.1 coordinate 114,745,621, forward strand.
GTGACGTCTTCTGCGGCCTCTTCCACCTTGGACTACCTGCACCTGTGCCTCTCCTTGGAGGCAGTTCAGAGGAGGTTTACTAGATTGATACCTGGAATGAATGGGTTGTCTTATGAGGAAAGGTTGGACAGACTGGGCTTGTTTACACTGGAGTTTAGAAGAGTGAGGGGTGATTTGATTGAAGTATACAAGATCCTGAATGGCCTTGACAAGGTGGACATCAAAAGGATGTTTCCTCTTCTGAGTAATTCCAGAACTAGGGGACACTGTTTTAAAATTAAAATTAGGGGTCACTCTTTTAGGGCACAGGTAAGGAGAACATTTTTCTCTCAGAGGGTTGGGTGACTTTGGAATTCTCTGCCTCAGAAGGTGGTGGAGGCAGGGTCATTGAATATTTTTAAGACAGAGGTAGATAGATTCTTGGGGACCTCATGACCCTTTGACAGAACTAGGTGTACCCCAGGAAGGGTTGAAATATAAGCTGGTTTAAGGAGGTTGGGGGGGGAAGAAGGGGGGGTGTTGGATGGGGGGAGAGAAGTGGAGGGGGGTGGTGTGGTTGTAGGCAAAAGCAGTGATAGAAGCAGATCATCAAAAGATGTCACAGACGGCAGAACAAAAGAACACATAGGTGTCGAAGTTGGTGATATTATCTAAATGAATGTGCTAATTAAGAATGGATGGTAGGGCACTCAAGGTACAGCTCTAGTGGGGGTGGGGGGAGCATAAAAGATTAAAAATATTTAAAAATAAAGGAAATAGGGAAAAATAAAAATCTATATAATTTATTGGAAAAAAAAACAAAAGGAAGGGGGAAGAAACAGAAGGGGGGTGGGGATGGAGGAAGGAGGTCAAGACCTAAAGTTGTTGAATTCAATATTCAGTCCGGCAGGCTATAAAGTGCCTAGTCGGAAGATGAGGTGTTGTTCCTCCAATTTGCGTTGGGCTTCACTGGAACAATGCAGCAAGCCAAGGACAGACATGTGGGCAAGAGAGCAGGGTGGAGTGTTGAAATGGCAAGCGACAGGGAGGTTTGGGTCATTCTTGCGGACAGATCGCAGGTGTTCTGCAAAGCGGTCGCCCAGTTTACGTTTGGTCTCTCCAATGTAGAGGAGACCGCATTGGGAGCGACGAATGCAGTAGGCTAATTTGGGGGAAATGCAAGTGAAATGTTGCTTCACTTGAAAGGAGTGTTTGGGCCCTTGGACGGTGAGGAGAGAGGAAGTGAAGGGGCAGGTGTTACATCTTTTGCGTGGGCATGGGGTGGTGCCATAGGTGGGGGTTGGGGAGTAGGGGGTGATGGAGGAGTGGACCAGGGTGTCCCGGAGGGAACGATCCCTACGGAATGCCGACAGTGGGGGTGAAGGGAAGATGTGTTTGGTAGTGGCATCATGCTGGAGTTGGCGGAAATGGCGGAGGATGATCCTTTGAATGCGGAGGCTGGTGGGGTGATAAGTGAGGACAAGGGGGACCCTATCGTGTTTCTGGGAGGGAGGAGAAGGCGTTTCTCAGACTACTGTTCCCGTCACATTCTGAGATCCACACTCAGTGCCATGCGCCGTCATATGAACACACTCAACCTCTCCCTCCAGCAGCACCGCCATACCCTTTTTCAAAACTGCGCGTGCCCCCAGTTTCATTTTATTCTTCGGCTCATCCGACGCCTCAACGAGAAACTTTTTCTCTTTCTCTCAAGTGCTAAGGAACGCAAGCTCCAACAACTCATAGACACCAACGCCCATCTAGGACCCTCCACCCCTGCCTGTCCCTCCGTCTCCACCCCATCTCCCACCCCAGCCTCAGCCGTGTATTCACTATACCCCCTGACCTTCCCCTCTCCGATGCTGAATGTTCAGTGCTCAGCAAAGGACTTAGTTTCATACCCCTACGCCCTCACCTTAATGAATTTCGGGCTCGGCACGATGCTGAACTCTTCTTCCGCCGTCTTCATCTCCGGGCTCACTTCTTTGGGCAGGAGTGCTCTTCCCGTTCAACGGATCCTTTTACCCATCTCCAATATTCTCCCTCCACCTGGACCCCTCCCTCTGGATCCTTACCTTCTCTTGATCTTTTCATTGAGAACTGTCAGCGCAACATTAGTCGTCTCAATTTCTCTGCTCCTCTCACCCATTCTAATCTCTCTCTCTCGCTGAACTTACTGCACTCCATTCTCTCAGGTCCAACCCTGACATCGTCATCAAACCCGCTGACAAGGATGGTGCTGTTGTTGTCAGGCACACTGACCTCTACCTCGCGGAGGCTGAGCATCATCACACAGACACTTCCTCCTACCTCTCCCTGGACCATGACCCCATCACTGAACATCAAGCCATTGTTTCCAGGACTGTCTCTGACCTCATCTCCTCTGGGGATCTTCCTCCCACAGCTTTCAACCTGATAGTCGCCCAACCTCGGACAGCCCGCTTCTACCTCCTACCCAAAATCCACAAACAGAACTGTCCCGGTAGACCGATCGTGTCAGCTTGCTCCTGCCCCATAGTACTCATCTCTCGTTATCTTGACTTCCTTCTCTCTCCCCTTGTCCAGTCCCTTCCCACCTACATCCGTGATTCCTCTGACACCTTACGTCACATCAACAATTTCCAGTTCCCTGGCCCCAACCGCTTCCTCTTCACCATGGACGTCCAATCCCTCTACACCTCCATCCCCCACCAGGATGGTCTGAGGGCCCTTAGCTTCTTCCTTGAACAGAGGCCCGAATAATCCCCTTGTCCTCACTTATCACCCCACCAGCCTCCGCATTCAAAGGATCATCCTCCGCCATTTCCGCCAACTCCAGCATGATGCCACTACCAAACACATCTTCCCTTCACCCCCACTGTCGGCATTCCGTAGGGATCGTTCCCTCCGGGACACCCTGGTCCACTCCTCTATCACCCCCTACTCCCCAACCCCCACCTATGGCACCACCCCATGCCCACGCAAAAGATGTAACACCTGCCCCTTCACTTCCTCTCTCCTCACCGTCCAAGGGCCCAAACACTCCTTTCAAGTGAAGCAACATTTCACTTGCATTTCCCCCAAATTAGTCTACTGCATTCGTTGCTCCCAATGCGGTCTCCTCTACATTGGAGAGACCAAACGTAAACTGGGCGACCGCTTTGCAGAACACCTGCGGTCTGTCCGCAAGAATGACCCAAACCTCCCTGTTGCTTGCCATTTTAACACTCCACCCTGCTCTCTTGCCCACATGTCTGTCCTTGGCTTGCTGCATTGTTCCAGTGAAGCCCAACGCAAACTGGAAGAACAGCACCTCATCTTCCGACTAGGCACCTTACAGCCTTCCGGTCTGAATATTGAATTCAACAACTTTAGGTCTTGAACTCCCTCCTCCATCCCCACCCCCTTTCTGTTTCTTCCTCCTTCCTTTTGTTTTTTTTCCAATAAATTATATAGATTTTTCTTTTTCCCTCCTATTTCCATTATTTTTAAATATTTTTAAATCTTTTATGCTCCCCCCACCCCCATTAGAGCTATACCTTGAGTGCCCTACCATCCATTCTTAATTAGCACATTCATTTAGATAATATCACCAACTTCGACACCTATGTGTTCTGTTGTTCTGCCGTCTGTGACATCTTTTGATGATCTGCTTCTATCACTGCTTTTGCCTACAACCACACCACCCCCCTCCACTTCTCTCCCCCCACCCAACACCCCCCCCACCCCACCACCTTAAACCAGCTTATATTTCAACCCTTCCTGGGATACACCTAGTTCTGTCAACGGGTCATGAGGACTCGAAACGTCAACTCTTTTCTTCTCCGTCGATGCTGCCAGACCTGCTGAGTTTTTCCAGGTAATTCTATTTTTGTTTTGGATTTCCAGCATCCGCAGTTTTTTGTTTTTATTAGATAGATTCTTGTTAGGCAAGAGAATCAAAGGTTATCGGGGTTAGATGGGAATATAAAATCGAAATGCAAGAAGATCAGCCATAATCTTATTGAATGGCCGAGCAGGCTCAAGGGGCCAAATGGTCTACCCCTGTTCCTATTTCTTATGTTCTTCCACAGGTAGCTCCCCTAGAAGCTGCATTGGGACACCTGGCTTCCTCTCCCTTCTGCCCCCCTTTTCCCCCTCAGACGAGGTGCCTCCAGTGGAGAGCACAATCCCTATTACCAGGGTAACATAAGGCAGTCTGAATGCTGGAAGGGTCCACACGGTCAAAATCCTCCAGAGGCCTTGGAGACACCAATGAGGCCTGAAATGAAGCCTGGAAATGCTAATAAAGAAGCTCAGAACTGAGATGAAGCTGTCAAGTTCAAATAAGCAACCAGCAGCAAACTATCTCCTAAACTCCTCACTATTCACAATGGCAATGCTGCTGACGCTTTTTATTCCACCCTTGGATGCAGTTTTGCAAAATGTGTGCTGCCCATTTTGCCTGTGCAACAAGTGCAAAATCGCAGCGGCAACTTAAAATCGGGATTAATTTGGTTTTTAATGGCCTTAAGCGTCCTTTTAATTGTTGGTGGATGTGGCTCCGACACCCGTGCGTGCCAGCTGACCTGAAAATTGTGTGCATGCACGTCTTCGCGTGAGATTTTACGCCGATCGGGTCAGGCACGCACCCGCCTGTGAGGCGTAAAATTCTGCCACAACAAAAACAGAATTACCTGGAAAAACTCAGCAGGTCTGGCAGCATCGGCAGAGAAGAAAAGAGTTGACGTTTCGAGTCCTCATGACCCTTCGACAGAACAGTTCTGTCGAAGGGTCATGAGGACTCGAAACGTCAACTCTTTTCTTCTCCGCCGATGCTGCCAGACCTGCTGAGTTTTTCCAGGTAATTCTGTTTTTGTTTTGGATTTCCAGCATCCGCAGTTTTTTGTTTTTATCTCTGTGTAAAATTCTGCCCCTAGTTCAAGCCCATTAAGGCCTGATTTTTGTTTTTCACCATCAAGCTCTGACACAAACTGGGTTTCAAAACACTGATGCCAGTGTGAAAATAATGACAGTGTTCATACATCACAGCAATACATCATGTAACACAGTGTTATGCTGCTAATATGCACTTGAGTATAATTTTGTCTTTATCCCTTTAAAGTTACAACTTTAATTGCTATAAATAGGCACATCCTAAAATAGCTGTCACTCTGTAGACTGGTGAGATCGGCAAACAAAAGAGTCTTTTTTAACATATAATTTTCTGAATATAATACGCATTTTTCGTTATAAATTTATTTAGAAGTTAGGGTATGGATTATACATGGTGACAAATCGAAATGTTTCTTTTTACAGACGGTCAAGAACATCACTTCTGAACATTGTGAATGTTGATTCAAATCTACTAAAAGTGTTGTGTTTTGATAGCATTTCTTTCGAATTCTTTCTGTTTTTAAGGCATGAATTAGAATTGCCTCTTGGTTTCATTAATTTTCTGCATTTATAAATTTAATTTTTTGGCCGAAATGATCAAAAAGCTAGATCTTAATATTTTTTATATTTATTTACATGTATTGAAGGGCAATTAAAAATGTTCAGAAATCAAAAGGAGTTATCGCTACATTCAATATTAAGTCTAAGGTTTGCCTCATTCACGTCAACTTCCCATGTGACTCCTCTGTTACCATGTGTTTCTTATATTTGAAGGCTGCCATGTATCATGCTCTTTTCTCTGGCATGCAACAGTTAAAATTTTTAACTCAAACATTAGTATGAAGGACCCTGCCTTGTTGCCAAGAAATTTGCCTGCACATCACATGTCACATACGATTAATCGATGAATGCTGTCAGCTCATTCGCTGTTCCGAAGTATCGCACATTTTGCATGAGCATTGGAGCCAGCTGCTCAACAAACTATGGTGGGAACAGACCCTTTAACTGAGTCAAGTTTACTCACTACTTTTGTCATTAAAGGGTAAGTTTGACCACAGTACGGGGAGTTGAGGCAAATTATTTGGGTGTGTGTTATTCAGAAAATTACGGTAACTGATATTATTTCCAGTAGACAGTTGGCTCCAATCTGTTGCATTTCTGAAATGGATTCAAAAAAACAACAAACCACAGAAGATGCTACATCCTGTGTTATTTGGGATGTGACTCACCCAGAGTGACTGCAATAAAAAGAAACAGACTCTAATCCTGAGTATTTCCTGAAGTTGGACAGGAGGAAATAAGTTTTTTTTAAAAAAGACAAGAAGAGTGCATGGTGATACAAGACAGCATTTAGATAATTCATAAGCAAGGCAATGGAATTCATTGATTTGTGAAACATGTTTCACAATTCTTTTTTAAGCAAAAGAAAGATTGGAAAGGTACATTTAAATAGTACCTCATCGCATTTCTTAAAATGTTCCCATAGAATATTAGATACAATTTAATACTTTTGTAGTGATTGTTATATAGTCTAGCCTGGCAGCCATGTTGTGCACAACAAATCCTACAAACTGCAGTAAGATGAATGGCTTTTTCTTCTGTGTTTAGATGTGTTACTTCAGGCTGAATTGTTATTTTTTGTTTGTGCTTGGAACATTGGCAAGGCCACATCTATTGTATATCCCTAGTTTGTTGTAAGGTGTTGAGCATAGTTCAGTAAGTCTTATTTAAGATATTCGTAGTATTAAGTAGTTCAACAGTAAGTATTTATTAACTACTAGAAACTGTATACATAGGAACAATAAAAGTCTAAGCTAGGAGCTCTCCATGCTTGTTTCTACACATGGCTCTGTCCAGCACTACACTGTCCCCTAGGTGTAGGTCATGTGTTCTCTTGCATCACTGGGCAGTACTGTACTCAGACCCACATTAACCCTTTATATACCAGATCCTTATGCTGCACCTCCCCAAGTCTTTAATCCACATGTTTACAAGTTATCCCAATTTACCCTATGTATTACATCAGGTTTATCCAAAGCCCAGCTCTCAGGCCATAACCCGGCCCCTGAAGCCTCTGTATCCAGCCCACAGACTCACTGTTCAAACTACGGGTAAGTTGAATGAAAGTTCTGCTCCTCCAGTCGCAGGCTGTGTCTCTCTCACATTTCTGGCTGATTAGCAGCAAATTTGAGAGAGAATCAGTCACTGATTGGTTGAGCAATCGGTAGTGTGAAGGTGAGTGGCTGTTTCTCTGTTTTCAGAGTGTGCTGCTCTCTCTCAGCCTCCTGCACAGGCGACAGCTGAAGGAGCACAGGGCCAAAATGGCAGAGCGAGTGGGGAGGGCATGAGGAAAAGCAGATTGCAAGGGAAGCAAGCAAGGGCTTGGGAGAGGAGCGGTAAGCAGGGTGGCAAGCAGGAAGCAACAAGTGTCCGGCCAGCGGGCAATTGTCGGGGAGGCCCCAGGGAGCGGACAAAAATCGGGGAAGTCCACAAAATGGGAAGAGGGCCCAGCCACCACCTTCGTGATCCTCGCTCCCCAAAAACCTATCCACAAAGCAGGCCTGTAGAGGAGGAAAACCCAGGCTGAAAGGCAACTTGCTTCTGATCCCCACTTTCATATGAATTCCGCCGAGGCCAGCATGGAATGTGCACCAGTAGAGGCTAAAGCAAGGTCAGTGTTCAATAAATCCAACTCCTCAGCTCATGCCTGGACCCCACCCCTTCCCTGTGACCAGGACGTGGGGACTAGCCTGTCTTTCTCTAGCTCAGCTTCTTAAGCAAGATGGCATAATAGAAGTTTTCTTGGTGAACCCTGCTGCTTGGCACTTTATAATAGGTATTTTTATTAATTACTCTTTTGTGAAATGATCAATTTATTGCTTTGATGCTGATATTTGTGAAATTCATGTTTAATGTTGTGTGAAACCTTATCTTACTGAAATTTGATCATCGGCCCCTTGAGTGAGAAAAAAAATTGAAATGTGCCCCCACCCCACTTGAAAAGGTTGGACAAGCCTGTATTACATCATTACTACTACCCCATCTCCCTGTTTCCCCACCACCTTAAGTCTCTGAATTCAAATATCAGGCAGTCTGGAGGCCTTATAATCCTTCCATATCTTGTTCTCACTACTGTCAGAGGTGTGGTAGGCTCTGTTCCTGCAGGTAAACTTTGTTAAATAGAAGCTGTTCTGCTGTCTTTTTATCCTCTTTTTCCATTCTTTGGCGTTGAATCACTTTTTGTCGATTCCCTAATTATAGTGATAGATGGAGATTGGTTTATCCCACTCTTTATGTGGTGAACAAACTCTGGGCTCGTCTCTAGTGTTTCTTTCCTCTTCTCCCTTCCTGTAGCTGTCTGTGACGCACAGTGGGATGGAAGATGGCTCTTCCTGCTGTGAGGATGCAACTTGGTAGTAAGCTCACCTTTGTGTTTGGCTGTGAGGTGTGCTGTCATCAATGATGGCTGCTATTCAGTTCCAGCATCGTTTGTGGCACTGTCTTGTTGGCTGGAGATTGCAGCATCTGCTCTGTGATCTCAGGGTTTATCTTTCCAACTGGTGCTAGAGCCGGAGGTTGCTGGTTCTCTCGACTGTCATCAACTCAAGGTGTCATGGTAACTATGTGAGTGGTTGGCTGGTCTGACCAATGAGGGGCTTCTGGCACCTGTGGAAAAAGTGGACAACCTACTCTGCAAAGAGAGAAGACAATTCAAGAGCATCTTTCTTGCTAGAGCTCTCGGAGACTTGTAGTTCTGCATAGTTTATGACAGTGATCATCTTACCATCTTCTGTCATTTTGAGGAGATTCAGAGCTACACAGGCATCTCTGCTGAAGAAAAAGAAAAAGACTGGTTACAGATGATGTACATCAGTTCGAAGATATGTTTGCCACCATACCTTAGTGGTTCCAGAATTATGCCTATGGCCAGAAGTCAGATTCCTCCAGGCCCAGAGAGTGGTGCATCTATTGTTCATAGCTAGAGGTCTCTCAGCCTCAGTTCTTTGTCCAATTGGACTGTAACACTGGCTCCTATGTCCAATTTAAAGTTTGTAAGAGGGCCATTAACTGAGATGTCCACATGACAGAACAAAAATCCAGGATCTTTGCCCTCATCCAAGAAGCATGGTTGTGTGCCCTCTTGGTGTGCAGTTTCAAACTTGTGAATCATCTTGGGATTTCCTGTGCATTTTGGTATTTTGGCTTTGCACAGCTTCCTTTAGTACCTTATTCAGTTGCATTGAAAGCATTAGGCTGAAATAACCAGACATTGATAACACCTGTGGAGACACTGCGCTGGCATATTCACTCTACTGGTCAGTTAGGGTATTGCATCTCTTGCCTTTGGATACCCCTTGTTCTGTGCCACTTCACTACCTAGACAGTGCATTTACTTTGTACCACGGTTTGCTTTTTACCCTTACTATGCATCTGTGCTGTAAACAGATTTCATATTGCCTCACAATCTGGATGGCTTTCTCAAGGGTTAGATCTTCCTTCACTTGAAGCATGTCAGAGAGTCTGTCATACGCTACTCCTACAACTATCCTATCCCTGATTAGCTCAGATTTCAGGTCAATGCAATCACAGTCTTCAGTCATCCTGTTCAGCTCAGTAATGGAGTCGACAGGTTCTCCTGGCTGCTGGACATGTTTGTTAAATTCAGTCCTTTCAAGGATTTGTTACTTCTGAAGTTAAAATAAGCATCAAGTGATTTTAAAACTTCATCAATTTTGCAAATGATTCATTGATTCCTTGTCTAGCTATTTTGTCTTCAACCTTCAGGCCTACTCAATAAAGCAGTGTGCTAACTTGTTCAGCTCTGTCTTTTTATCCGGACCTGAAGTCTCTTTGCCCAAAGTCCCCAGTTTTGTGATTGATCGTGGATAAGTCCAGATTGATTTGGAAGAGTGGATTTCTGATCCATTGTTAACATTTTTAAATTGCAGATTCATCTCTAAGAGTTTTCCGAAAATCCAAGATGGTGCCACTGTATGCTTTTTCACAAAGGGTTTTCCTGCAATTGCCAGTTTTGGTGGGCTCCCACAGTAGTGGCATTCACGATGTCAGTGTTTACAATTTTTCAACAATGGCTACTTGGATTGACTGGTTAGAGTCTTTCCCACTCTAGCGCAATGTTCTTGGATCTTGGAAGCATTGAATCCCAGCTTCTGCTGGTTTTTTTAAGCTGCCTACTCGATCACAATTAAGTTTTAATTAATTATTATTTTTTCCTTTCTTCGGAGCGAGTTCGGCCACCAAGTATTCAGACACCAATGTGGGAGTTGGGTTTCTCAGCCTGTGATTTAAATGGCAATTTCTAACCACTGCAGTTTTTAACTTTTTTTTGGGACTTGTGTTGCCCAGGAATTTCAACTTATTAGCTCACCCCTGCTAGATCTGCTGACTCTGCACACACTGGGTATTGAAGCTGGACTTCCATGGGATTCAAAGGCATCTGCTGCAGTGAGGAATTTAATTTCTGCCTTCAACTTCCAAGCCTTTCTTTGGAGCTTTTCTCTGGCAATTTCCTTCTGCGCCTACACTTCTTGAGCTTTTCTTCAGGTCAGAATGCTTCTTTAATTTTTCCAAGATTTTAATTTTCTTCTGTGGTCTTTGCAGGGTTTTGAGTTGTTCCATTTACTGCCACCATGTTGTAAGGTGTTGGATATAGTTTGGTAGGTTTAATTAAGGTATTCATAGTCTTAGGTAATTCGACAGTAAGTATTTATTAGCTACTAGAAACTATATACATGAGTATAGTAAAGGTCTAAGCTAGGAACTGTTTCCATGCTTGTTTCTACACATGGCTCTGTCCAACACTACATTGACCACTAGGTGTGGCTCATGTGTTCCCTTACATCACTGTGTGGGTGGTACTGTACTCAATCCCATGTTAGCCCTTGATGTGCCCGATCCTTATACTACAGTTGCCCTGAGAAGATGGACCTTCTCCTTGAAGCACTGCTGTCCTTGTAGGGAAGCTGCTTCTACAATAGTAGTAGGTAGGAAATTGTAGGATATCAACCTAATTGCTTCAGATATGGATAAAAAGGCAGAAGCTGAACAACTTAACACACTACTTTAATCGGTAGGCCCGATGGCCAACTATATAATAGCAAGAAGCCCCTATATGTATCCAAGTAAAGATGATGCATGTGGTGTTCCTATATCATTGCTTTTAAACTTCTTCGTAGGTGAGGTCCCAGTGGATAGAGATGCTGTTGCGCTAACCTTAGTGTATTGTTACAGTGCATCATGTACATCAAAAATACTACAACCCCAACATGCTGATGAATTATGGGGCAGAGATGGAGTTAAGTAGCAGGAGCGCAGATCAAGTAAGCTCTTTGTCCTGAATGGTGTCAAAATTCTACACCCATCAAGCAAATAGTGACAATTCCATCATCCTTCTGATTTGAATGTAGATAATTGGTAGGCCTCAAGGGATCAGTTGAGCCAGAATATCCACTTCTGTTCTATATTGATATGGCTGGATCAGCCCAACTTCTGGTCAATAGCGAGTCCCAAGGTGTTGCTGGTGATGGTGTTATTGAAAATCTTGCTATTTTTTATCATCTGGTTAGAACACTGGTAAAACTAGCCATTGTTCTTTGAATACTTTGGATACACAAAGAGAGAAGAACATTTGAAGAAAAATATCGATCTGGACTCTGTTCCAATTACGAAAGTGTGCAATGAATTTTCATTTAATTTTTTTCTTCCGTCAGCTGACTATTCTAACTCACTCCTGGTATCGTGATTTATGAGTAAAAATAAAAAGCTTCATGTCACAGTATAAGATGGTACTTTGAAAGCTAGCAGCTATAATAATAGTAACATTATGCAATGTTGTTACACGCATCAACAGTTAAAGGGCAAAGCTTGGCATACAGTCTGTTTTTTAGTTTAAAAATGTTTGGGCTCAAAATAAATTAAAGTTTTGACACTATTTCAGTTTTAAGTATCAGATAATTTGAATTAAACAACTTTGAAATAAGAGATGTTGCTTGAACAATAAATAATAGGTGTTGATATTTTCCATGGTAGCATACATCCTTGATATTTAGACAATAATTGTGGTGCAAAACTAACCCTTTAAAAGGTGCATTAGCCATTATCAGTTTTTACAGACTTGCCTTTTTTTAAAGCGACCTTGATCGATATTTTGGATGCACATGTTCTTGCAGCAATAGGGGTCAGCCTAAACTATTGGCTATTTTACAGACAGTATTTTTTTTTAATCAAAATAAAACAGATGAACTGAGGTCGCACATAGAAATAAATAAGTAAGATTTGATAACCATTACAGAGTTATGACTGCAGCAGGACATGGATTAGGACCTGAATATTAAAGGGTATAGGACATTTAGGAAGGACAGGAAGCGAGGAAAAAGTGGAGGGGTGGCTGTACTAGTTAATGATGGTATTAGCACAATAGAGAGGGATGACCTAAGTTCAGGAAACCAGAATGTGGAAATGAGAAATGGTAAAGGCAAGAAGTAAAGGCAAGGAGTTGTGTATAGGCCTCCTAAGTGTAACCGCATGGTAGGGTGGAGCATAAAGGAAGAAGTAATGGGAATTTGTTAGAAAGGCAGAGCCATAATCATGGGATATTTTAATCTACATATAGACTGGAAAAGTCAGATGGTCAAAGCCTCGATGAGGAGTTCATAGAATGTTCCTGGGATAGTTTCTTAGAACAGCATATTCTGGAGCCAACCAGAGAGTAGGCTATACTAGACCTGGTATTGTGCAAGAGATGGGATTAATTAATGATCTCATAGTGAAGGCACCCCTAATATGATTAAATTTTACATTCAGTTTGAGGGAGAGAGGATGGGTCTGAGTCTATGGCCTGAATTTTCAGCTTTGCGGGTGGGCACGATCGGCGGGCCCAGGATCGGCTAGGAAATGGACCGCTGACCGCAATCAGCTCTCGACCACGAATACACGCTGGTTGGCCAATTAACGGCTGGCCAGCAAGAAGCATGTGCTGAAAAGCTCAGTGCTGTCAGGGTGGAGCTGGGAGGAGGGCGGGCAAAGACGTCAACGTGAGTGCAGGCGAGCGCTGAGAGAAAGCTCCCTGAGGGCAGACAGCTGCTTCAGGGAGCTGCAGACTCAAAAACCATGAAATAAAGTTTTGAAAATCAGAAAAGAAATGTCTGAGCATCACAATCAGGCACCTGAACATATAGATGGTAAAAATGCTATCAACAGATTTTTATTTTTATTTTATTTAATAATGGAAACCTCATCCCGCCCTTGGATGAGGTCTGATAAAAAATGCAAAGTCAGCCTGGTCAATTCGCTCATCCACCAGTCATAAGGTTGGATGGGCCACGAAATATTGGAGACAATTGGGCTTAATTGTGAAATATAGCGTGAGGGCAGAATGACGTTGGGATGCTCGCCTGATGTCATCTCATGCGATTTTACGCCCAATCAAGTCGGTGCGTGCCCACCCATGGAGTAAAATTCTGCTCTGTTTTTAAAAGTAAATAAACTTAAATGAGGGCATGAAAGCAGAGCTGGTTAAAGTGAATTGGCAAATTAAGTTAAGGGATAGGTCAATAGTGATGCAGTGGCAAACATTTAAGGGGATATTTCAGAATACACAGAATAGATGCATACCAACGAGTAAGAAAAGTTCCAAGGGACAAACACAACATCCGTGGTTAAGTAGAAAGGTTAAAGATTGTGTAAAACTTAAAGAAAAAACATATAAATGTGCAAAGATAGGTGGAAAGCCAGAAAATTGGACAGAATATAAGGAACAGCAAAGGATGATTAAAAGATTAATCAGGAGGGAAAAATTAGAGTATGAGAGAAAGGTAGCCCGAAATATAAAAACGGATAGTAAGAGTTCCTATAAATATTTTAAAAAGAAACAGGTTAACGAATTGAGCACTGGGCCTATAGAAAGTGAGACTGGAGGACTTATAATGGAAAACAAGGAAATGGCAGATGAATTGAACAGGTATTTTGCATCAGTTTTCATTGTAGAGGATACAAGTAACATCCCAGAAGCAGCTATAAATCAGAAAATGGAAGGGGGGGGGGAAAGGAACTCAGGAAAATTACAATCACCAGAGAAGCGGTACTGAGTAAATTATTGGAGCTGCGGACTGACAAGTGCTCAGGTTCTGATGGACTTCATCCTAGGATCTTAAAGGAAGTGGTTAGTGAGATGGTTGATGCATTGATTTGCATTTTCCGAAACTCCCTAGACTCAGGGAAGGTCCTATTAAATTGGAAAATAGCAAATGTAACTCCATTATTCAAAAAGAGAGGGAGACAGAAAGCTGAAAACTACAGGCCATTTAGCTTAACATCTGTCATAGGGAAAATGTTAGAACCTATTATTACCTAGTAACATGTGCTGTGGGGAACTAGTGGATGTACTGTACTTAGATTTCTAGAAAGCATTTGATAAAGTGCCACAACAAAGGTTATTGCGGAAAATAAAAGCTCATTGTATTGGTGGTAACATATTGGCATGGATAGAAGATTGGCTGGCTAACAGGAAGCAGAGAGGAGGCATAATGGGTCTTTTTCAGGTTGGCAAGATGTAATGAGTGGTGTGCCACTGGGATCAGTGCAGGACCTCAACTGTTTACAACTTATATAAATGACTCAGATGAAGAAATGGTTTCCAAATTTGCTGATGACACAAAAGTAGGAAGTAAAGTAAATTATGAAGAGGACGAAAGGAGGCTACAAAAAGACATAGATAGGTTAAGTAAGTGGGCAAAGATCTGACAAATTGAGTATAAAGTGGGAAAATGTGAATTGTCCATTTTGGCAGGAGGAATAAAAGAGAAACATTTTATCTAAATGGTGAGAGATTTTAAAGCTCTGAAATGCAGGGGGATCTGGGTGTCTTAGTGCATGAATTGCAAAAAGATAGTTTGCTTGTGCAGCAAGTAATTAGGAATGCTAACAGAATGTTATCATTTATTACAAGGGGAATTGAATACAAAGGTAGAGAGGTTGTGCTTCAGTTATACAGAGCACCAGTGAGACCACATCTGGAGTAATATGTACTGTATTGGTCATTTTAGTTAAGGAAGGATGTATATGTGTTGGAAACAGTTTACCAGACTAATACCTGGATTGAGCTGGTTGCCTTGTGAGGAAAGGTTGGAGAGGCTAGCCTTGTATCCTCTGGAGTTCAGAAGAGTAAGAGGCAACTTGATTGAAACGCATAAGATCCTGAGGGGTTTTGACAGGGTGAATGTGAAGTGGGTGTTTCCTCTTGTGGGAGAATCTAGAACCAGGGGTCACTGTTTAAAAATAAGAGGTTGCCCATTTAAAACGGAGATGAGGTGAATTTTTTTCTCTGAGGATCGTGAATCTTTGGAACTCTCTTCCCAAAAAGGTGGTGGAAGCAGAGTCTTTGAATATTTTTAAGGCAGAGATGGATAGATTCTTGTTAAACGAGGAGGTGATAGGTTTGTGCGGGTATGCAGGATGCAGATTTGAGATCAGCCATGATCTTATTAAATGGCGGAGGAGGCTTGAGGGGCCAAATGGCTCACTTCTGCTCCATGTTCGTAGGTTAGAACTGAATCAACATTCACAGTGCAGGACTGAACCAAGGTTATAAGAAGCTCAAAAGAGGAGGAGCTGGATCAGACTGTAATGGATAATTGACAGCAAGCATGTTTACCAGTCTGAATGCTGGGAAAAGACAGAAAAACCGATGTTCTAGGCAAAGCACGGATTAAGTTGCATACTGTCACCATGTGGAAGCACTGGAGAAGGAAACATTTAAAATTCGCAGTTTGGTTTCACAGAAAAATAATGGTTGCATTTAAGTTATTATGCATGCAGATATTGTCCTTGTAAAAGTTTTAAAGTTATTTTGGAGGATCTGTAGAATATGGTACAGTTCGGGAGTAAAGAGTGTTTGAGAGTGGCACAAATGTCGCTTGCAGCTATTAATGAGTTGACCTCTACATCCTCTTCAGGCTATTGCTGATTTTTTTGCTACTGTTCTCATTTGAGGCATCCATATTGGGACCTCATTTTATTGGGCAAATTTGCAAAGCGTACAGTGCACAACCGTGAGTGAGAGAATGTGCAAGTCCAATTCAGTATAAAACTGTGTTTTCATAACTAAAGTGCAGCCAACTGCTCTCCCTCTATTAACTGCACTCAGTAGTATAGCCCTGCCAACCTACAGTAAGCTGGCATTGTAGTCCCACAAAATTGTGGGTTAGAGTCACTGATCCAATTGAAGTAAATATGGAATTTCAGTCCTGTACTTTTTTGGACTCTGGCCTCGTATTAATAATGGAATTCAGCAGTGCTATAGGAATAACATTCCTAACACCAATTATACAAAGGGACACAGATCACATCCCTAAGGATAAAAATCCTATAAAACACAAAATTCCCTTTAATCTTATCACTTTGCACAGTGTTGAAAAATCTTCTTAAAAGCCTATGCTGGCTGTTCTATTTTTGGAGAATTCATCACACACAATTATTTGGCTTTTTCAGTTTTTTTGAAATTTGAGATTAAACAAAAATATAATAAATTTATTCAGGTTTAAACCATTATATAAAACAGCAACCAAAAGTTCAGCATCTGCTTACAAAACTGTTAGGGTAACTAGATCATGCCAGTCTCGAAGTTGACAGATACTAGTTTTCAGGGACTTAAGGGCGCAGTTACAGAGTAGCTATTGATCTACGGCCATTAACTGCAGTTTAAATTCAACCAAGCAGTACCCTATTTACAGTGTTTGTGTGAAGCTTGATTTCTACTACCAGGAGAGAACTCTGTATATATACGGTTGCATGTGTGTGCATCTTTCAAGTGGTTAAAAATGTAATAGCATGTCTTGACAGAATCCGCAGCACATAACTATTTAATTACAGGTAAGTGTAAAGAGTATCCAAAAGGTTCAGAGGGTATATTTTTGGTAACTTTAATGCCTGGTTTAATATCACACTGGATTTACAGCCTGAGATATTAAACAGAAGCACTGTGCTCCTGAGCTCGCTTGACTGTGAGCACATTTTTTACGTTCCCACACTGAATCTTGCATGTGAAGATGTGCATATTTGGAAATCGGGCATGCACCTCATGGCTGAAAATAATGAGCAAGGCTCCCACAATTTTTCAGTATGCATTCTGGATGGTTGAAGTTCTCTGCTAGGAACAGATTCATAAACTTGACTCTTACAGCTTTAGGGTTGGTACAAAAGCATACTGATGTTAAAATTGATTGTGATTGCAGCCTAAATTTGTGTATGAGAGAGTGAGAATCAACATCATGGTGCTTAAAAAATTCTACTACTGGTGTGGAGTCTCATTCCTTCTGGCTTGATGTTGAAGGTTTTAAAGATACATACATTTCCTCTATCTTTTTTCTCTCTCTCTCTCTAATCCAAATTTTCTTTCCCTCTCCGTTTCTTTCAGTAGAACATTTGGCACTGAATTCACCCACTCTAATTTACACTTCTTTCTTAGTCCTTGCACGTTCAGCAACTTGCCACACAAAACAACTTTGAAAAAAAATAAATGCCCAAGGGCAGGTGTAACTAACAGCAGATACTGGTAGGTGTCCTAAATCATGACACCTTATCTTGGCTGGGTGACCATAACTTAAAACTTGCAAGATTATCTTCAGATTCTTTATAATAAAATTTGTCAACATCTTTAAATTAGCATCTATCAAAAGCTCAAATTACTCATTTAAATGGCATTGATTTTGTATTTTGTTTTTATTTGAAACATTTAATTAGTCCAGCAATGAATTGGCTACTGTCCTATTTAAGAATCAATTTAATAAAGCTGCAACATTTACCTACATTCATAATTTAAACCAGCCCTTTTATTCAGTCACCCTGTGTAAGAATTTAGGCAATGGCTGAGCACACATCCCTATCAGCTGCTATGTACTGGACAGTCACTAATAAAGTGGATTCTATGGAATTAACAGCCACTAAGTTACCTTGATCATTATTTCTGTGTTTTAAATAGGTATCTCAGAGCCATGTATCTTGGGATTCAAAGCCGTTGGCACAGAGAACATGAGCGTCGACACTTCTACTGGAGAATGATGTTTGAGAGTGCTGACATAAACATGCTGCGCCTGCTGGAGACCTTCCTTAAAAGTGCACCACAGCTTGTCCTGCAGCTCAGCATTATGGTGCAGAGAAACCATATTGGAACCTTGCAAGGTACGGCTCAATAATTTCTCACAATACAAAGGCATACCCAAAAGAACACAAGACATTTTAGGAATGGGAAAATTCTGACTGTTTGTCCCTTAATGTCACTTTCACCTACTTGTTACTTTCTTACTGTATTATGGATTTCCTTCCCAGTCTTCAAAAATTCAACCAACTGTCCTTTCAGCCCATTTAGGCTGTCACTAACCTGCTGTGTTGTTTTCATATCTTTACTCCTTTCTCTTGGAGAACAGTGGAAAGATTAACAGGCTGATTAACAGTCTGGCGTAACCATCTTTATATCAACCATATACCTGACCAGGATGATGTGCCCTGGATGGTATGAGGCTTTTATTGGTTCCAACAATTCAAAAGATGAAGGGTGGGTCACCTACACCCACGTGAATTAAATTATCCTATTGGATGACAATCCACAATTCCATAAGTGGTCCAGTCTCCACACACCGGGTTTGCCTTGTATAGTTTGAACCCTGCTCCTTCTGCCTCAATGTGGGAGTGCTACCATTAAGCCAAAGATGTGTTCCACTTTTCTAGTGATATTCAAAAATACTGTTATTGTTTCAATGGAAAAGTTTCACCTGTTACTCTTCCTTAAACATAGCTTCATAAATATTAACATGTATCCCATAGCTAAACCTGTGGAATTGTTTGAGGTAGTTGGATATTATCCATAGGTTTCTATAGAAGGATACACTAAATGGGCTGAATGGCCATGCTCCTCTGTATTTTGATCTGTTGTCGTCTATATTTTAGACATGTAAACCTTTAAAATGCATTCAAGGAAGCTGGGCTTCGCTGCCGGGCCAGCATTTATTGCCCATCCCTAGTTGCCCTTGAGAAGATGGGTGAGCTGCCTTCTTGAACCATTGCACTCCATATGGTGTAGGTACACCCACAGTGCTGTTAGGAAGTGAGTTCCAGGATTTTGATCCAGCGACAATAAAGAAACGGCGATATATTTTCAAGTCAAGATGGTGAGTGACTTGAAGGGGAACTTCCAGGTGGTGGTGTTCCCATCTATCTGCTGCCATTGTCCTTCTAAGTGGTAGTGGTCATGGGTTTGGAAGGTGCTGCCTAATGAGCCTTGGTGAATTCCTGCAGTGCATCTTGTAGATGGTACATACTGCTGCTACTGTGTGTCAGTGGTGGAGGGAGTGAATGTTTATGGATGTGGTGCCAATCAAGAGGACTGCTTTGTCCTGGATGGTGTCCAGCTTCTTCAGTGTTGTATGAGCTGCACTCATCCAGGCAATTGGGGAGTATTCCATCACATTTCTGACTTGTGCCTTGTAGATGGTGGACAGTCTTTGGGGAGTCAGGAGGTGAGTTACTCGTCGTAGGTTTCCTAGCTTCTGAACTGCTCTTGTAGCCACGGTACTTATATGGCCAACCAGTTTTTGGTCAAATGGTAACCCCCAGGATGTTGATTGTGGAAGATTCAATGATGGTAATGCCACTGAACATCAAGGGGCGATGGTTGGATCTTCTCTTGCTGGAGATGGTCATTGCCTGACACTTGTATGGCGCGAATGTTACTTGCCACTTGTTAACCCAAGCCTGGATATTGCCCAGGTCTTGCTGCATTTGGACATGGACTGCTTCTGTATCTGAGGAGTCGCGAATGGTGCTGAACTTCGTGCAATCATCAGCGAACATCCTCACTTCTGACCTTATGACGGAAGGAAGGTCATTGATGAAGCAGCTGAAGATGGCTGGGCCTAGGACAACACCCTGAGGAACTCTTGCGGTGATGTCCTGGAGCTAAGATGACTGATCTCCAACAACTACAACCATCTTCCTTTGTGCTAGGTATAACTCCAACCAGTGGAGATTCCCATTGACTCCAGTTTTGCTAGGTCTCCTTGAAGCCACATTCGGTCAAATGCTGCCTTGATGTCAAGGGCAGTCACTCTCAGCTCACCTCACCTCAGGAGTTCAGCTCTTTTGTCCATGTTTGAACCAAGGCTGTAATGAGGTCAGGAGCTGAGTGGCCCTGGCGGAACACAAACTGGGCATCAGTGAGCAAGTTATTGCTAAGCAAGTGCCACTTGATAGTACTGTTGATGACCCCTTCCATTACTTTACTGATGATGAAGATAGACTGATGGGGCGGTAATCAGCCGGATTGGATTTGTCCTGCTTTTAGTGTACGTGACATACCTGGGGAATTTTCCACATAGCTGGGTAGATGCCAGTGTTGTAGCTGTACTGGAACAGCTAGGCTAGGGTCGTGGTAAGTTCTGGAGCACAAGTCTTCAGTACTCTTGCCAGAATATTGTCAGGGACCATAGCCTTTGCAGTATTGAGTGCCTTCAGTCGTTTCTTGATATCACGTAGAGTGAATTGAATTGGCTGAAGACTGGCACCTGTGATGCTGGAGTCCTCTGGAGGAGGCAGAGATGGATCATCCACTCAGCACTTCTGGCTGAAGATTATTGCAAATGCTTCAGTCTTATCTTTTGCACTGATATGTTGGGCTCCTCCATCATTGAGGATGGGGATTTTTGTGGAGCCACCTCCTCCAGTGAGTTGTTTAATTGTCCACCACAATTCACAACTGGATGTGGCAGGACTGCAGAGCTTAGATCTGATCCGTTGGTTGTGGAATGTCTTAGCTATGTCTGTCATTTGCTGCTTATGCTATTTGGCATGCAAGTAGTCCAGTTCACCAGGTTGACACCTCACTTTTAGGTATGCCTGGTGCTAATCCTAGCATGCCCTCCTGCACTCTTCATTGAACCAGGGTTGATCCCCCGGCTTGATGGTAATGGTAGAGTGGGGGATTGCTGGGTCATGAGGTTACAGATTGTGCTCGAGTACAATTCTGCTGCTGCTGATGGCCCAAGGTACCTCTGGATGCCCAGTCTTGAGTTGCTAGATCTGTTGAAAATCTATTCCATTTAGCACGGTCGTAGTGCCATACAACATGATGGACTTCATTTCCACAATGACTGTGCGATGGTCACTCCTACCAATTACTGTTATGGACCGATGTATCTGTAGTAGGCAGGTTGGTGAGGATGAGGTCAAGTATGCTTTTCCCTCTCGTTGGTTCCCTCACAACCTGCCGCAGACCCAGTCTAGCAGTTATGTCATTTAGTACTCGGCCAGCTCGGTCAGTATTAGTGCTACCGAGACACTCTTGGTGGACATTGAAGTCTCCCACCCAGAGTACATTCTGCACCCTTGCTACCCTCAGTGCTTCCTCCAAGTGATGTTCAAAATGTACGTGGTAATCAGCAGGAGGTTTCCTTGCCCATATTTGACTGATGCCATGAGACTTCATGGGGTCCGGAGTCAATGTTGAGGACTCCCAGGGAAACTCCCTCCCGACTATATACTACTGTGCAGCCATCTCTGCTGGGTCTGCCCTGCTGTTGGGACAGGATGGTGATGGTGGAGTCTGGGACATTATCTGTAAGTTATAATTCCGTGAGGACGTTAGGCTGTTGCAATTTTGGCACTAGCCATAGGGAGGACTTTGCCATTGTTGTTTCCGGTGCCTAGGTCGATGCCGGGTGGTCTGTCCAGTTTCATTCCTTTTCTGTGTCTTTGTAGCAGTTGTATTACAACTGAGTGGCTTGCTAGGCCATTTAAGAGACAACCACATTGCTGTGGGTCTGGAGTCACATGTAAGCCAGACCAGGTAAGGACGACAGATTTCCTTCCCTGAAGGATATTAGTGAACCAGATGGGTTTTTTTCAACAATCAACAACGGTTCCAGATTTTTTTTTAATTCGACCTTGTGGCAGGATTCAAACCCGGGTCCCCAGAGCATTACCCCTGGTCTCTGGATTTCTCGTCCAGTGACAAAACCACTACCCCATCACCTCCCCTCAAACTTATTCCAATCATCTACCTTGATCTAACTATGCCATTAATTTAAAAAATATTATCTAAACATAATTTTCCTAAGCAGTTCCTGTAATGGTTAGGGACAGTAGAGTAGTTATGTCACTGGAGTAGTAATCCAACAGACAGAGCTAAATATCTGGAGACACTACCATGGCAGTTTGTGAATTTGAATTCAGTTAATTACATAAATCTGGAATAAATAGCTAATATCGCTAATGGCAGTTGTGAAGCTATAGGATTGTCATAAAATCCCAATGAGTTTATTAATTACCTTCAGGGAAAATAACCTGCCATACTTCTCTGGGCTGGTGTACATGTGACTCCAGGTCCATAGCAATATAGTTGACTGTTAACTGCCCTGGGAAATATTCTAGCAAGCCACTCAATTGTATGGAACCATGAAAATAATTTACAGTAATAATAAAACTAGAGGAACCATTCAACATCAACCTTGGCATCAATTTCGGACATGACAAAGGCACACCCAGCCCAGTCAACCCTGCAAAGTCATCCCCACTAACTAAATGAGGTGAATTGGCCCAGAGACTAGTCAAGCAACAGCCTGAGCTACTCGTGCTCATCAAATTATAGTTGACAGCCAATGTCCCAGACTTCCCCATTGCCATCCCTGGAGATGCACCATCCCATCAACAGGGTAAACCCACTAAAGGGGTGTACAATTGGGAGGGAGTGACTCTGTGAGTCCTCAACATTGACTCTGGATAGCATCAGGTGAAACATGGGCAAGGAAGCTGCCTGTGGATTTACCACCTACCACACTCACTCCTCCATGTTGAACACCACTTGGAGGAAGCAAGGAGGCTATGAAGAGCGCACAATGTAATCTACCTGAGAGACTTCGATGTCCATCACCAAGAGGCTCAATAGCACCACTACTGGCCAAATCCTGAAGGACATAGGTGTCAGATTGAGATTGTGGCTGGTTGTGTGACAAACAAAAGAATGCCTATATGCCTACGACAGTATTGGTAAGTGTGACCATTGCATAGTCATTGTGGAGATAAAGTTGCTCTTCACATTCAGGGCACCCTCCATTATGTTATGTGGTGCTCCCACTGTGCTGAGTTAGATTCAGAACAGATCTAGCAGCTCCATGAGGTGCTGTGGGTCATCAACAGCAGCAGAATTGTATTCCACCACAATCTGTAAACTCAAGGGCCAGCATATCCCTCACTCTATCATTATCATCAAGCCAGATTATCAAACCTGGCTCAAATACGAGTGAAGTAGAGCATGCCAAATGCAGCAGGAGGCATACCTGAAAATAAGGTGTCAGTATGGTGAAGTTACGACACAGGACTACTTGTATGCCAAACAGTGGAAGAAGTGTGCTGTAGACAGAGCTAAGTGATCCTAACGGATCAGGTCAAAGCTCTTTAGTCCTACCACATCCAGTCATGAATGATGGTGGACAATTAAACAGCTAATGGAAAAAGAAAACTCTCTGAGCATGTTGGTCCTCAATGATGATGGAGGCCAGTACAAGAGAGCAAGACATAAGGCTGAAGTGTCCACAGACATCTTCAACCAGAAGTGCCAAGTGGATGATCCATCTCAGCCTCCTTTTAAGTCCACATCATCACAGTCTTCAGCTAATTCGATTCACTCCACATGATATCAAGAAATGGCTGAGTGTGCTGGATATAGCTAATGCTATGGACCATGATAATATTCTGGCTGTAATGCTGAATACTTACGTTCCAGAAAGAATCACCTCCTAGCCAAGTTGTTCCAGTTCAGCTACAACACTGGCACCTACCCAACCATGTGGAAAATTGCGCACATATGTGCTGTGCAAATAAAGCAGGACAAATCCAATCCAGCTAATTAATCCCAGCCCCCCTCTCCCCCCTCACCCCAATCAGCATACTCTCAATCATCAGCAAAGTGATTGAATGTGTCTTTGTTAGAGCTATCAAGTGTCTCTTACTCACCAAGAACTTGCTCACTGCTCAGTTTTGGTTGCACCACAATTAATCAGCTCTCGACCTCATTACAGGCTTGGTCCAAATTTGGAAAAAAGTGCTGAATTCCAGAGGTGAGGTCACAGTGACTGCCCTTGACATCAAGGCAGCATTTGACTTACTTTGGCCTCAAGGAACTCTACTCTACTAAAATTGAAGTCAGTGAGAAGTTGAGATTTGTTTCTACTAGCTGACACCATACCTAACAAGATGGCAGTGATTGTAAGATGTCAATCATCCCAGCCCAAGGACACAGCTGCAGGAGTTCCCTGGGGTAGTGTCCTAGATCGAACTAACTTCAGCTGCTTCTTCAATGACCTTCTGCCATCATCAAGTTAGAAGTGGGGATGTTGGCTGATGTTTGCACATGTTCAATTTCATTTGCAATTCCTCAGATAATGAAGCAGTCTGTGCCCACATGCAGTAAGACCTGAACAACATTGAGCTGACAAGTGGCAAGCACTAAGTGCCAGGCAATGAATACCTCCAACAAAAGAGAGAACGTAACCACTTCCTCTTGACATTCAATGGCATTATCATTGTCAACTCCGCACCATCAACATCTGGGGGTCATCAGTGAACAGAAACTTAACTGGATCAATCACATTAATACTGTAGCTACAAGATCAATTTGGAAGCTGGCAATTCTGCAGCGCTTGACTCCCCAAAGCATTTCCACCATCTACCAGGCACAAGTCAACAGTGTTATGGAATACTCATGACTCGTCTGGATGAGTGCAGTCCAACAAGACTCAAGAAGCTTAATCCTACCCAGGATAAAACAGTCACTTAATTGCTGCCCCATCCACCACATTAAACATTACTCCCTCCACCAGCACACCATTTCAGCAGTGTGTAGCATCTACAAGATGCATTACAGTAACTTTCTAAGGCTTCTTTTGACAGCATTTTTTCTAAACTTGTGGCCTCTGCTCCCTAGAGAGACAAGATCATCAGACTCATGGGAACACCGCCACCTGCAAGTTCCCCTCCAGGTCACATACTGTCCTGAGTTGGTAATATATCACAGTTCCTTCATCTTCACTGGGTCAAAAGCTTGGAACTCCCTAATACCAGTGTGGGAATACCTTCACCACACAGACTACAGTGGTTCAAGAAGGTCACTCACCACCATCTTCAGAAGAGTAACTTTTCTTGTGACCAGAAACATAACATTTGAATCTTTTAATCAAAAGCACCATTTATTCTGTGACATTTGCACTATGATATTGACCTGATTGTCAAAAAGTTAAAGGATTAGGCTAGATCCAGAGTCTTATAGCTCCCAGATTCTTTTTCCTTATCACCTCCTCAATGAAAACACCTTGATACATAGATAGCTGGTGATAATTTTTTTGACAGACTATAACCTACTCACTCAATGTCTCCTGACAAAACTAGCAAAGATGGCTTGATAACTCTGTAAATGATGATTAAGCCCCATCTGAAATATTGGGTGGAATTTAATGTTGGCGACAGAGGTCTCATCTGCCAGCTGGAGAACGAGCAGAAACGCTGTTAGGAAAGATCTGTTGGAATTAAGTGCCCAACTGGCCAGCATCAGGCCTTCCCTGGAAATTCCACCCGTCCAACGCCCCCCCACCCCCACCCCCAAGAGCTGCTGGCCAGTCAGAGGCTGGAAGCTCTCCATTGCCCATCAGTGCCACCGGGAGTGGTGGTTGTTGCCAGTAATGCACTCACTAGAGGCCTAAAATTGATGAGGAACTCAGGCCACAAATAAGTGAGGGCAGGATGGGGGTCAGTGGGAGGGGGTCACTGGCTGGTGAAGAGGAGTTGGAAGAAAGGGCAGGGAGATTGCTCACAGTGGGCACCACCCCTTCCCGACGTAGGTCCCTTGATCAGGCGCTGAGTGCCTTTGAACGGTAGAACCGCTTCCCCCCCTCAACCCCCCCTCATCCCAAAAGTCAGGTTTGCTTTTTTGGGCTTCCCACATGGTAACACCCAGTCTGCCACTGGCTAAACACCAGTAGCAATCGGGTGTGGCACTTAAATGGGCATTAATTGCCCACTTAAGGGTCACAATTAGCGTCTGGGTGGGAAGGCCATCCATGAGACTTGTCGCACCGGATTTAATAAGGCGGAGGCGGGTAGACAGCAAGATCCACACCATGCACCCCCTGCCTCCACACCCACCACCGGGGGGGCATTAAATTCTATCCATTGTGTCCAGTTCTTTGCTGTAAAATGAATATAATGGCCCCAAAGAAGGTGTAATACAGATTTGCCAGCATGATTCCAGGAATAAGGGGTCTGAGTGATGATTAAAGGTGAAAGCAACCAGGGCAGTGTTATTACTCCCTGTGAAAATTAAGGGGGGCATTCAGTATACGTGATCAAAACGATGAAAGGAATGGACAAGGCAAAATGTAGTTTATTTATATGTTAAGCTTAATTGCTGCTAAATCAATTACTGTGTTCATGTAAATACTGGAGAAGTACATACAGAAGAGGAATAAGAACGGTTAAGGGCAGAAAGCAAGAAAGTAGACATGTATTAGATTATCTGTGAAAGGGCATTAAATTCAGTGCCGGCATAAGGTCTCCTCCTGTCCAGAATGTTTTATGTTACTAATTTTAAAAAAGCCGGAACCAAGATTTCATTGCAAGTCAAAGTATGACCCAATCCCGTTAAACTAACCCAGTTTGAATTGGTTCAGTTTCTTGATCCAGCCATGCTCTCTCTGAAGAATTTGTCATTCAATTGATCAATCTTTATACCAAAAATGGACTCTTAACTATTAGGTTATGGTTGGCAGATATTTTAAGATCAAACAATACTGTTAATGTCAGTTTTTTCCTTTTGTGCCAAACTAGTATAACATTAGTATAAACAAAATAACTGTTTGGTCATAGGTTGTGCCAATATAGTTCTAAACATATTTTAGAGTGTGTATGGACAATGGAAGAAAGCAAGAATTGCACTCATATAGCATGTTATTATTGTCATTAAGATGTTTCAAATTGCTTCAAAACTGAACTACAGTTCCAGTATTAGGTAGGCAAATGTAGCAGACAACATGTACACAGCACAATCCCACAGACAGCAAATTAGATTAATGAATAATTATTTAATTATTGATGGTGAATGGGAAAGCAAAGATTTTTATTTTAAATGTATACCTGCTTGAATGTGTTTTTCTTAATAGCTGCAATTTTGTGTTTTGGGGAAGTTCACATTTAATCAGGCAATAATTATTGATAATTAATACATATTTCAATATTCCAAAGGTTTAATGGAGAAACGCCTTAAAAGAAAACTTGATTTGCAAGTCAACAATATAAGCAGGAAAAGTATCTCTTGTGATTTTATTATTCTCTTGTTAATTATGATGATCAGTTATTCTTTTCGTCTTTGAGAATTTTCAATCAAAACTTTCAGCAACATTGTGCCTCACTGTAAAGAAAGCATTTGGATTTATATAGGCCCTGATCTTAACGGGATGATGGGAACAGTGTACATGATTCCTGAATTAGGCAGCACACCCAGAGGTGAGAATGATGTTGAGGTTTGACTGTTTGTAACCACCGAGCCTGGTTTCAACATGATTGTCAGAACATAGAAATAGGAACATAGGAAATAGGAGCAGGAGTAGGCCATTCAGTCCCTCGAGGCTGCTCTGCCATTCAGCTAGCTCATGGCTGATCTTCTCCCTCCATGCCATTTTCCTGCACAATCCCAATATCCCTTGATGTCTCCGATGTGGATATCAATCTCTTTCTTGAACATACTCAATGACTGAGCCTCCACGGCCCTCTGGGGTAGAGAATTCTAAAGATTCTCTACCCTGTTGAGTGAAAAAATTCCTCCTCATCTCAGTCCTAAATTATCTTCCCCTTGTTCTGAGACTGTCTGCTGGTTCTGAACTCCCATCTATTCTGTCAAGCCTGTAAGAATTTTGTATGTTTCAATGAGATCAACTCTCATTCTTCTGAACTCTAGAGAGTACAGACCCAGTCTCCTCAATCTCTCCTCATAAAATCAGTCTAGTGAACCTTCACTACACTCCCTGTATGGCAAGTATATCCTTCCTAAGGGAAGGGGACCAAAACAGTATACGATACTCAATTACAGCAAGGCCTCTTTACTCCTGTACTCAAAAGCCAGACATACCATTTGCCTTCCTGATTGGTTGCTGCACCTGTATGTTAGTTTTCAGTGACTCATGCACAAGGACACCCAGGTCCCTTTGGACGTCAGCACTTCCCAATCTCTCACCATTTAAAAAATACTCTGCATTTCTGTTTTCCTACCAAAGTGCAAAACGTCACATTTTTTCACATTCTATTCCATCTGCCATGTACTTGTCCATTTATTTAAATTGTCTAATCCTCCTTGAAGCCTCTTTGCATCCTCCTCACAACCCACATTCCCATCTAGTTTTGTGTCATCAACAAACTTGGAAATATTACATTTGGTCCCTTCATCCAAATTATTGATATAGACAGCTGGGTCCAAGCATTGAACCTTGCGGTACCCCATTAGTCATAGCCTGCCAACCTGACCGATTTATTTCTACTCCCTGCTTTCTGTCCTTTAGCCAATTTTCAATTTGTGGGAGAGACAGTGGCATCATGGTAATGTCACCGGACTTGTAATCCAGAATACCAGGTTAATGTTCTGGGGACATCGGTTCAAATCCCACTATGGTAGGTGATGGAATTTAAATTCAGTTAATAAATCTGGAATTGAAAGTTAGTCTCAGTGATGGTGACTATGAAACTATCATCAATTGTTGTAAAAAAAATCATCTGGTTCACTAATGTCCTTTAGGGAAGAAAATCTGCCATCCTTGCCTGGTCTGGCCTACATGTGATTCCAGACTGAGAAATATAGTTGACTCTTAACTGTTCTCTGAAATGGCCTAACAAGCCACTCAGTTCAAGGGCAATTAGGGATGGGCAACAAATGCTGACTATGCCAGCAATGCCCACATCCCATGAAAGAATAAAAAAGTCTATGCCAGTGTATTACTCCCAATCCTATGTACTCTAATTTTATTTAATAACGTCTTGTGTGCAACCTGATCAAAAGCCTTCCGAAAATCCAAATACACCACCTGCACTGGTTCCCCCTTATCTATCCTGCTAGTTATAACCCCAGATAAACTCCAACAGGTTTGTCAAACATGATCTCCCTTTCATAAATCCATGCTAACTCTGCTCAATCCTAGCATCATTTTCTAAGTGTCCAAAATCACATCCTTTGTAATAGATTCTGGCATTTTCCCTACCACTCATGTCAGGCTAACAAGCCTGTAGTTCCCCTCTTTGTCTCTCCTGCCTTTTTGAAATAGTGGGCTAACATTTACTACCTTCCAATCTGCAGGAGCCATTCCAGAATCTATAGAATTTTGGAAGATGACCACCAATGTATTCACTATCTCTACAGCCACCTCTTTTAACACTCTGGGATGTAGGTCATCAGGTCCAGGGGATTTATCAGCTTTCGGTTCCATTAATTTCTCCAGTACCACTTTCTTACAAACACTAATTTCTTCCTGTACTTCATTCTTGGTTCCCTGGGTCAGAATTTTTAGCTCGGCGGGTGGGCATGCGCCCGACCCGACCGAGTGTGAAATAACGCATGATGATGTCAGCCAAGTGTGCCGACGTCAACGCACTGTTGCGCAATAGCTTGGGCCATGCGGCCTTTGTATTTTTTTGGAAACCTGAACCATGGGCGAGTTGAGGTTTCCAAAAGAAAGAACAGCGTCACATGAGGGGACACGTTTCATTACATTTTTCTGCTCTTAATTTCTTTTTTAAATTCTTCATCTCCCTGAGGCAGCTCTGTGCAAAGTCGGACTAGGCCAGCTCGCACTTCCTATCCCTCACACCCGCCTCCCCACCCGCACAGGCAGCGCTCAGCGCTGCCACTCATGTATCATGCTGGGCGGTCCTTAATTGCCCCGCCCACCTAAAATCGCGGAGCACTACCGACCACGGCGGCAGTCGGCTTCCTGACTGAACCCGCCCAACCCCACCGATCCCACACGCCAAGGGCAAAATTCTGCTCCTAGTATTTCTGGGAGGTCTTTTGTATCTTCCTCCGTGAAGACCTGGACAAAGTATTTGTTTCATTTCTCTGCCATTTCCTAATTGCCCATTATAAACTCTCCTGTTTCTGCATATAATAGGCCCACACTTATCTTTGCTAATCTTTTCCTTTGTACATACCGATAGAAGTTTTATAGTCCGTTTTTATGTTTCTTGCTAGTTTACTTTCATATTCTATTTTCCCTTTCTTTTTCAGTTTCTTAATCTTGCTTTGCTGAATTCTAAAATGCTCTCAATCCTCAGGCTTATTACTTTTTTGACAACCTTATAATTCTCTTCCTTTGATCTAATACAACCTTTAACTTTTCTTGTTAGGCACGATTGGATCACTTCATGTTTTTTTAAAATACATCGAATGACTGTATATTTGTTGGAATCTATCTATTAATACTTCAAATTCTAGCCATTGCCTGTCGACTGCTGTACCTTTTAATGTAGTTTCCCAATCTACCATGGCCAGTTTGCCCTTCATACTTTCATAGTTTCCTTTGTTTAGATTTTAGACCCAAGTTTCGGATTTCACTTTCAAACTTAATGGGCAGAATTTTGCCCCCGTCGGGCTGGGGGGCAGTTTAGAAAGGGGCGTGTGGAGGCGTGCACCCGATTGGGGGCGTACCGCCATTTTATGTGGGTAGGCCAATTAAGGCCCGCCCAGCGTGACGTCCACAAGGAAGTGCTATTCCCTCAGACGAGAGTGCGCTCTTTCGTGCATGCATGCGAAAGAGCACACTCATCTCCCTGAGGCTAAGTGCTGCCTCAGGAGGATCGGGTCCTGTCTGAAAAATTTTTTTAAAAACTGAAGAAATAAATTTCACTGCCATGTCCCACTGTCACATGAGTTGGGACATGTTCATCACTTTCATTGACAACTTTATTAAAAATTTAAAAACCTACACGAAACCTCATCCCGCCCATGGATGAGGTTTCATGCTTTTTCTTAAGTCCGCTAGGGCTCCGAGTCTGCCCACCAACCTTAAGGTCGGACGGGCAGGTCCATTAATTACTTTAACTACTTTGTCAATGGTCTCAATTGGCCAGTGACAAGTTGGCGGGCGCACAGCTGCTTCTGCTGAGCCTCCGCTGACCTGAAAATTGAAATGAGGTGCGGTGAAGTTGAGAGTTCCGTCTGACATCATCCTGCGTCATTTTACGCGTCGGTGAGTGGGCCCCGGCCCCCGCTCACCGACCAGGAAATCCTGGCCAATGTAAAATTCTATCAGCTCTTCCCCAAAGGCTTCTTTGCAATGAGATTATTAATTGGCCCTTTCTCATTGCATAATACCAGGTCTAAAATAGCCTAATCCCTCAACATACTGTTCTAGAGAACCATTTCATGGAAGACAAGCCCAGACTTCCAGCACGCCATTCCCTCACAGGATGCAGCATGCAGCGGATCCCCCAACTAGCTTAAAGCCTGAAAGCTTCTCTTAAATTTTGGGACAGTGGAGGGATATACTGATGGAAGTTGCTGTAGGGAATCTATGAAACTTTCAGGGTGGCTGACAAGAGATGGAAGATACCCTGAGGTTCTCCGACATTCCTAGATTTTTGATGTTACCAGGAATTGGGAAAAAAGGGAGCCCAGCACTTTCACCAAGAAAGCATAGTTGGAGGCAGTACAAGAAGTGAGCATCACCCTGAGAACCCAAATCTCATGCCAGAAAAGATATGTGAAGTACTTTTTCCCACATTATGTGTCAGGCATTTCTACTAAAAGTAGTGCATGTGACTAAAATGGTGTCACTGTAGCTGCAGCTGTGGTGAGTCAGCAATTTGCTTTGGACAACGCTGGTAAATGGGAGATTGTTGAAAGAAGTGTTTCTTTGTAGCATGCTTTGTGTGGTGACAGCAGGTTATATCTGTAAGCACAGAGTGAATTGTGTGGTGATAGCTAGGTGACGTTCATAGGGTTAGAATAAATTGAACAGCAGGTGAAAGAACACCACTGTTTGTTACAAGATGATAGGTTAGGGATCTGATAGAAGCTAAGTGAAGACTGGGGGTGTGTTTGAAAGATGCAATGACTAGGAATAAAGGTCATATGAAAAAAATGACAAAAATAAAATAATAGTGCTAAGTTTCACTGTATCAGGCAGAACAGCTCCAAAAGAGACCAGGATTTGAATTAGGATTTCCCAGGTGTATTTATACAGGCCTCTGCATGTCTCTTACAAGACAGTGATATACAGGAGATGGGATTGGATACTCCCTATGCTGGGAATTCCTACTAAACCAGCTCAAATAAGATCTGACATAAGACTGGAGGCTGGTATATCCAATGAGATATGGTATTCTTCAGAATGGCCAAAGTAGGCCCCATTATAATATTTGGATTGACCCCTTTACACAGTGCACGGGGCAGTTATTGCATGGGGAGGGCAAACAGGGCAAACTTCTTCCTCTCCAATGCTTGTCAGATTTGTCCATGGTTGGTGTAGAAATCCTCATGCAGGTTAAGTGCCCTCCTTGTCTTTCTGTAAACTCTGGCAGAATCTCCCCTGGAATGTACCATTATGGAGAACTTTGAAGTAACTACAATGATGGCAGCTCACCCATCATCAGGGTCAGAGGTTTGAAATGGTGTCAGTAAAGTTATCAATGCCTAGAGGTGTACATCTGAAGTCAAAGCGAGAGAATAGTGAAGTAAGGAGAATGGATGAAAGTATGAGAGGGAGGGAGAGTAAGAAAAATGGTGTGACTTTGATAAATTTGTTAAAAATTGAATACTAACAGCACAGGAAATAGTAAAAGAATAAATGTTAAAAGAAATTGTGTAAATCAAATGAATAAGCAAAACTTAAAAGTTCTGAATTATTGGAATTTTGAGCATTATAGTTTATCACATGAAGAGATATCCTGGAAGACAATAATGAAACAGCACAGTGAGAGGAGGAGGAGCTCGGTTATGATCTATGGTCAATAATTATCCATTGATATAAATAACACGACCAACAAAAACTTCTTATTATTTATATATCATTACCTAAGTGACAAAGTTTTTGGTTAAGTCCTTGGTCCAGATTTTCACTCCCGGGTACACAGGAACAGGAGCATTCCTGGCTCTGCAAACCCGACCTTTAAAAAATGGGCACTGACAATTGGGATTTTCTTTCTGGGGGAGGGCAGCCTGGATTGGAAGTTGGTCCTGCCGCCTCTGGAATGAGTGCAGAGGCTGCCAGGAAATATGGAAATATGCTGGGCAGAAGGCCTGCCTCTGCGCTCCATCACTTTGTTATTTTTAAAAGATTAAAACACCCCACCCCTCACCCAGCAACCTTCTTATGCCTATTCCATGCCAACCTATGCCACCTCATGCTCCCCCCACCCCACCCCCCCATGGCCCTTTATAGCATCTATACCAACTCATGCCAGCCTATAAATCCCACCCACCACCTTTTTCCATTACCCCTTCCATGCCAACTCACCCAGTATCCTTTGACAGTTCCTTGACAGCTTGACAGTTCCAATGAGTTTATGCACTTTTTATGGACAACCATGTTTACTTTTACCAAACCTAAAAGGTGCCTTACTTCTCTAAAAGGGCACCTTACCTCTCCCAAAGGTATCCCAAGGCCATATCCAAAGGGGCACCTTCCACACCAAAGGGTACCTTGGCTATTCAAACGAATCTACCAAGTTCAGATCAACTCTTACCTGGTCTAATCTGCACACACTGAGCTTTACATTCTTGGCCTTCCAAAATTCCACTTCAGTGGAGACAGCTGGTGATTTAAGTGGCCACCTACCTTCAAAAACCGCGCATGCGCAAACCCCGCCCCCACTCCAGTTCTCCCCCCCCCCCCCCCCCCCCCCCCCCCCCCCCACCGCGAATATAGGAATGCCGTGTTCGGGGGCGGGATTTAGAATTTCTGGCCACTTCGGGATCTTCACCCCAACAGAGAGGCTCCTCATTATAGCGAAAATCTTGGCCTTCATGTTGGTTCAGAAAGAAACAAAAAAGTAATGGTATATGAAGAAGAAAAATTTGTAGTGAATAGAAACTAATAAAGAAGCTCCGGCTCATTAGCAAAGGAGGGGAAAGACTACAACTGTTAGCTAAAGGTAAATTGAAATATTTAGTTTGAGTTTGAGGTCACCAAATTGTATTAATTATTGAGATCTGAATGCTTGTTGCTCATCAAAAGAGGAACAACACAGAACCATGAGCTGGTAATCCAAGAATATGAAGAGAATAGCGAGAGAGGTAATGCACCATATGATGTTCTGTTACACAAAGTCTTCAAAACTTAATTATGCAATACCTATCCATGAGTAGCATTTTTAAGAGGGATCATTGGCTAGATTTCAATGTAGTTCTGGACAGTTGTAAATGCCTTTTTGAAAATATATAAAAAGGAGTTTTGTTATTCACTGCAATTCTATTTGTTTCAATACCTAGAGCTAATATTAATTGTTTATTACACTTGAGTAATTTTCTTATGTGTTTCCCCTGGAATCATTGAAAATCAAGTGTATTTTGTTTTTCAACCCATTCTATGGTATCAGTGAACCAGCAGATTGATATGAGAACTGAAACAGATTCACGCAGAGAGATCTCAATCAAACAAAACTGTAGTTGTAGAGAGCAATCCTGCATGCACATGTCTTCCCCAGTTTTGTACTGCTGTAGAGAGTCAGTGAAAGCATGGCTCCTCAGTAGTGTAACAATAAGTACTGAAGTGCTATTACACCCCTCACTGTAGTACAAGAGCAGCTTTGATCCATTATGTTTCTGTTCTGTAAAAAAGAGAATGAAAGGAAGTATATCTTTTGATGAGGGAGTGGGTGAATAACATAATGGAGTAAAGGAAGATATATAAATCAATGCGTCTGCCAGAATAATTTATGCCTGGTAAAACATCATATATGGGAGGGGACGTAGAGGATTGCCAGTTTGAGGGAGTGGGATTGACCCAGTTGCATGATACTTTGCAAGGGAGGGGATGGGAGTGAATGGCTTGGGATGGCTGCCCAACATTTGCTCAAGAGCCGCTTGCAGGGAGAAGGGCCAGTTGCTCAGTTGTGTGCGGATGTGGGGTTGGGAGGGGATTGGGGATCATTCATGGAAATGCTTTGGTGGGAGGGAACTCTGCTGGTTGCTAGAGGTGGGGAAGAGTGGATCAAAGGGTGATTTTGGAAATGGTTCTCAGTGGGCAAGTTCCAGACTGGAAATATGGTGCTCATTGGAGAGGAGAGAGGGGATGGGGGTGGGGGGGGGTAACAATGAACACTTAAGTTCAACCTTGTAATGTGGGATTCTGCCTGAATTGTACAGTGGGATTGTTTAGAAATCATGTACGGTGTAGCAGTAAAGGGCTTAAATTAGAATTGGTCCTCAGTGGTGGTGAGGAGAAAAGCAATTTGGTGTCAGTGGGAGCAGAGGAATCTATCTGAGGGAATACTGAAAGCAGGCGGAAATTGGTTGGATGTGAAACTTTTCAAGCATAAAGATCAGGTGCAATGCCACACCAGCAAAGAAGAAGCGGACACAATTTAAAGTCAGAACTTCAGAGTGGAAGGAAGCCTGTAAATGGACAAATGAAGAGATCGTCACTGGAAAATACCAATAGGTGTCAGGGAAGGGCTGTGATCAAACTTCCCTAGAAATATAGGCACGCAGGTGGGGTCATTCAGCCTTTTTTGTCTGTGCCCCACCTGAAAAAAAACTATACAGTCTAAGTCCACTTTACAGCTCTTAGTATGTCGACCTGTAGGTCACAGCACTTCAAATGCACACCCAAGCATTTTTTTAAAGCGTTGAGGGTATCTACCCCTACCACTCTTTCAAGTATTAAGTTCTAGACCTCTACCACCCTCTGGGTGAAAACATTTCTCCTCAACACTTCTCTAAACCTTCTGCTAATTATTTGTATTCCTCACAAGTCAAAATTGGGGTGGGTAGGGGGATGCCATAGATTTAATCAGGAGACCTGGATCTCAAATAGGAAAATTATCTGGGAACTTTAACAGATAAATACTTGAACATTTACATTTATGCTTTGTTGGGATGCCTGTGGTGCAGGAAATCAAATGAGTTGCTGAGGAAAGGACAATTTTGGATAGTTCCACTTCCATTTCCAAAGCCCATGAACAAGGGAATATTTGAATGACCGTAAAAAAATGAAATGCTAGGCTTTTAAACTAAATGCTATATTAGAGAATTTAAATGGGAAATAAAACATTAAATGGTTCAAAGCTTTCCAATATATTTAATTTCCTTGTGGAACCGCAACAACAAAAAAAACAGGATTGAGGTCAAACTGACACAAACAGCTCAACATCTGCTCCATATACACCCATAATTGTTGAATACTTATTTCAAGTTTAGAGAGGCAAATCACTTATAAATGTTGGGGGGACATGGGAATTTATTGTGGAACAAGATTAACACAAACAGTGTGACAAAATGTGGTAACGAGGAAGGACTGTGGTATAGATAGGAGCACACTCAGACTAAAGTTTTTAATATTGGTAGAAGGACATGAGCTCATAATTCAGCATTGATTAACAGCCTCACCCAGAAACCATGAGACAGTTACAAATATAATAAATAGGAGCAGCGGTAGATTGTACAACCACTCGAGCCTGCTCCACCATTCAATACATCATGGCTGATCTTCTGTCTTAACTTCACTTTCTCACCTGCTTGATCCCCTAAGAGAACAAAAATCTCTCTATCCTGGCCTTAAATATATTCAATGGTGGAACATCTAGAATCTTCTGGGATAGTGAATTCCAAAGATTCACAGCCCTTTGAGTGAAGAAATTTATCCTCATCTCAGTCCTAAATGATCGGCCTCCTTATCCTGCGCTATATCCCCCAGTTCTAGATTCCCCAGCCAGGAGAAACTACCCTATCAAGTCCCTTTAGAATCTTGTAACTTTCAATCTCTCTGGACTTTAGAAGAATGAGAGTATAGGCTCAATTTACTCAGTCTCTCATCATGGGTCAATCCTGCCATCCAAGGAACCAATCTAGTGAACCTTCACTGCACCACCTCCAATGCAAGTATATCCTTCCTTAGATATGGACACCAAGGGCAGAATTTAATGCCCTCCCCCAATGTAAGTTTTGAAGTTGGAGGGACATTTAATTAGGGGGGAAGGTGGCAGGTGTGAACCGTGCTGCAGGTGGTGGACCTGTTGCAAATCGAAGCCCCTCTAGGGGTTGCTTGTGGGTTTCCAGGCTGGCTCCATCATTCAAAGGCACTCAGTCCCTGACTGAGGCATCCAACATCAGGAAATGGGGAGCCCGCTGAGACCCACCCTCCTGCCCTTGCTACTAACCCCTCTTCCCCCACCCACAACCCTCCCCTGCCATCACTCACCTGTGGCCTGGGCCCCTCAGTGATCCTGAGCCTCCGTTGTTGCTCCCACAGTGCAAGCTGCTGAGCAATGCCCAGCTGTCAGCCACTGATTGCCCGGCAGCTCTCGGGGGCAGGATCTCCACCTCTGTGGTCCTTGACCCCAGAAGGCCCACTGCTGTTCAGTGAAGTGCCTAATTGGCATTTAAATCAAAGGACCTTCCCAAAAGGAGATGACACAGGTTCTTGCCAGCTCTCCAGCTAGCAGGTAGGATCCCCATTGCTTCCATTAGATACCACCCCAAAACTGCACACAGTACTCCAGATGTGGTTCAATTATGGCAAGACCTTCTTAGTCTTGTACTCCAAACCCCTTGCAACAAAGGCCAAACTGCCTGCCTTCCTAAATGCTTGCTGTACATGCCTGCTAACTTAATGTTTCTCATACGAGTACACCCAAGTCTCTCTGAAATCAACATTTACAAATTTCATGCCTTTGAAAAAATATTCTGCTCTTCTATTCTTACTACCAACATTATCGTGCAAAGTGCAGATTTCTGATTAGCACAGTGAGCGTTCTTCAAAAATCAAGATCAGATGCTTTGTGGTGCTGTTCAAAGGGAGCCTTAGTTTGCTATTCCTGACGTGCAAGTACTTGTGGCTGATGCTAATGCAAAAAAAAGTGAGAAGACAGAGAAGACATTTCTTTCCCTAGCACTGACACCAACAGCGAAAAGTAAAGGGTATCACTGTGCCCAGAACTGAACGTCTGGGGTGTTGCTATTTATTTTACATCTAATTGCAAACCCACAACATCGAATTCTTTCAGCAAATCCATGCCTGAAAAATATACTTACTGACATGCCTGTTAGTGAAGCCATTGATTGCCAGGAAAATAGTGGATCCATGATATAGGTGCACTGCATTTATTTAAAATATATATTCCAAATAACTGAGGCAATGACATTGATTGCAAAATCAATAAATAGATTGTGAGTGGACAAAATATTCATCAGAATTTTAGTGCAATTTCCACAAATGCACATGGATATTGAGGGCAAAAGAATTGAAGTTTGAATGATTCTAATAACCTTTAAAGTCACATTATATTACTGAACTCTTCACTTTATTAATTATAAGAGCAATTAAGAAAATAAGTGGTTGTGTTAATGTAGCTTATGTTAGGAATTATAGTTCTAACGCTTATTTAGTGTCCATGTCTTGAGGTGTTTCTTAGGTTTCTGATCTGTAGATATTGTAGAAACCATCTGGATCATTTTAACAGCGAGGATCAGCATCCCACTCAAATGAGAGAAAGACCCTGCATTTAAAGAAGTTCCATTTATATACTTTTGGTATTGAACTTTTTTCCAGATTGGCAGCTGTTGGGCTCCACTCCTTTTGGACAGACCAGCTTACATCAAGCTCAGAAAATCATCAGGAAATGACTGGCTTTCTCATTTTATCTGTGTTCGTTTTACGTACTTTTAGAATAAATGTTGATTGGTGATTTGTCAGTATTTGATGCTCTGTGATATAAGCTGTTACAAATGTTTCCCAAACTTTTTTTTTAACAACATAGATATAGATCTATCTGGATGTTCCAACATGGCTCACGCAGAATGACATAGAGAAGCGAGGGAAACCAACAAAGCCAAACTGACACTTTCTCATCTATAGAAAAAAATCAGGAATAAATATGAAATGCTTCCAGTATCTGGTTGTTTTCCCTCCACATAACTTTACCAAGTACCCACTTTGCTCTTAGCGATAGAGTAATGATTCTTTGGTTTGCCAGCCGCCTTCTTGAAGCACACTCCACCTACATCCAACATAGCTCATAACATTCACCACTGCTATTGTGACATTTGTAGCAACCTCCGCAATACATACAACATATTTCTGTCTGAAGATGGTGTGAGTTGCTGATGTCATCTGGCCAATATCATGACCTCTACAAATCATCCTCCGTAAAGCCCCAATTTTAACGCTGGATGGCTGAGGCCAAGGTAAGCGGCAAAGCCTGCTGCCATCGGCCTCATGAGACTTAGGTGATTTTAATTCCAGTGGTGGGAGTAGGGGGAAGCATGCATACAAGCCCGAGTTCATTTGCCATGCGGAAACTGGCAAGAACCAGCATCCGGCCAGTGAGCATAAGCAAAATGTGAGACAGCAGGAGGCTGCCACAGGGAACCACAGGAACAGTCTGTGGCACTTGGGTAAGTCATGAGAGACAGGTTTCAGGAAAGATTCTCAACTGCAAAAGAGGGGGAGCCTGGAGCAGAGCAGACCTAAGCTTTTCTGTGGGCTTGGAGAAAAAACCCTATTCCTCCTGGACCCCACTAAGGAAGTTTCTTCAATATTTAAAAAATTGATCTGTATGGGCCTCCCTGGCCCCGACTCTTCCCTCTAGGTTGATCTGATGCTTCCACATTCAGGCCACCAGTAACAATAGCAGTCAAGCTTCGATATCGCCATTGGACCTCAATCTACATATTTCAAACAGGCAGGTCAGACCTTGCCTGGTCAGAGGAGCAGATAAAAATGGACAATAATGGGAAAGGAGTGGGACATTGGCAGGTACATCTACTCGACAGTTTTAGCCGGCCACTTGCCTGGTTTTCACTGTTTGACTGAGGCCTAAATCGTTGCTTTAAGAGTCATCTGACATTACTGGCATGAAATTTGTCCCGGGGCCTGATCTCGCTGCTGGGATGAAATGCAAGTTAGGAGCCCACAAATGTTGGCATCAGTGCCCTGAGGGAGATTTTGGAGGAGCCAGCCAATAAAGTGGCCACTTCTGGGTGCTCCATCCAATTAAGGATGGTAACAGGCTGCCAAATCTGGAGGGCCAATAGGAGACTGTCCAGCACAGGAAGGTCAGCAGCCCCACTGTAGAGCTGGGCACTGCTGAAGTAGGTGGGACTCCATGGGGGTGCCTCAAGATGGAGGCACTGTCTGAAGATTTTTCAATATTTTAAAAATAAGATGTGGCCACAGGCAGCTGTTGGGCCAGTAAGCTGTGCCCTTCTGATAATGGTGGCTGCATGGGGGATCGGGGGAGAAGAGTTAAAGGAGGCATTGTTGGAAACCAACCTCCCACAGCCATCTTCCGGGAGGCCACCTCCATCCAATAGCTGGGCTTCAGCCTCAGGGGGTGGGGGGACCATGCCCGTCATCTGGAAAATTCCAGACAACACATGGAGAGTGCTTTAATTGGCTACCAGTAATATGGTCCACTGACCATGGATTGATGACTAGAAACCACAGTGCGCAAGCTTTTAGCAACTTCTGACAAAGAATGGAGTGCTGTTTAGCACACACAAACAGCTTGGGACAAGCTTATCACAAATCAGCTGTCACACCTTTTACAAAACACAACTGAGTACTCTGAAAATAAAAGTTACCCCAAAAGAAGGACCAAAGAAAGAAAGCTAGTCATTTCCTACTTTCTGTAAACTTCAGACAACCTAATCTTTCACCAAAGAGGGGAGTCAAGTGATTAACAATCTAGAAAAGCCTCCAATATTAAGGTTGGCATGAAAACTGCACAATCATTTTCCAGACCCAGATTACATATGAGTTATGATCTGAAATTGTCCATTACAGTGTTTAGAAACCCATTTTACCAGTGGAGAAATGTGCTGCTGCTCATAGCTGCTGTTCACTGATATAAATACCATAGGACAATATTCTGTAAGAATATGTGTCTTTGTGACCTTGGGCATCATGTGTAAAAGCATAAATGATTGATTATCTTGTAGCTTGTGCTTTTGTATGAGGGGCTCACTTGGTTGGTTCAAGGAAAGTGGCACTAGATCTCTGACAAAACACAAGCTGTGACAGCTTACAATGTGCTAAGTTTCACAGTGGTATCACCTTGTCATGCAACAAATAAGATGAAAGTCCCTACTCTTATCCTTCTCATGAAAACCTTTCACTGCAAAGTATTCATTTAGTTCCACACCTGAAAACTGGGAAAAAATGCAGGATAATCTAGAAATGATAGTTGGAGGATAATGGAGCAAACGGTTAACATAGTTAAATGACATTCCCCTGTCCCCCATTTAAATGGTCAGGTTAGCCATTTGAAATAAACTGCTAACTCCTCCCTTACGATAACAAGTAGTGAAATGTCATACAAACACATTAAAGATTTTCCCACAGTTATTGCCAATATGGACTTTTTAAGCTGATGTTTCTGTTTGACTGTTGTTGGACTATTGGTTTTAAAATAGCAGTGCTGCTTCATTATTGAAACAAGTTAATGCATCTTTTAAGTATTTATTATTTTACCTAGGTCTATCAGCAGCAGCATCGCTACTGTCCCTTGCTTGGATGATAGCTTCCTACCAGAAGGTACTTCGTGACTCCAGAGATGACAAAATGCCCATGTCCTACAAGGCTGCGATTACACAGATTCTTTGGCATCTCTTCACCATTGCTGCTCGAGTAATTGCATTTTCCTTGTTTGCCTCCGTTTTCCAACTCTACTTTGGAATCTTTATTGTCAGCCACTGGTGCATCATGACCTTCTGGATCATTCATGGGGAAACAGACTTTTGTATGTCCAAGTGGGAGGAAATCATTTATAATATGGTTGTTGGAATTATCTACATTTTCTGTTGGTTTAATGTTAAGGAAGGGAGAACTCGGTGTCGAATGCTCATCTACTACTTCATTACATTTTGTGAAAATGCTGCCTTGACTGTGCTGTGGTACTTGTACAGAGATTCCCGTACAACAGACTTTGAAGCCTTAATTATAGTTTGTGTAGTGTTTAGTAGTTTTGCTCTTGGAATATTCTTCATGTTTATATATTATGGTGCTTTGCACCCAAATGGACCAATGTTTGGGTCACAAGGAGGGTGCATTGATGGTGGAGAACAAGACACTGCTACACATATACCTGCACAGGTTATAACAGTTCCTCCCCGTGCAATGACCCAGTGCCGGACTACAGTTGGCGAGCAAGTGCCAGCTGATCGAGACAGTTGCATGCCTGTTTTCCAGGTAAGGCCCAGTGTGCCCCCAACACCAGTGTCACGCACACTGCGAACAGAAGGGCCTGTTATCAGAATTGACTTGCCCAGAAAACGGTATCCTGCATGGGATGCGCACTTTATTGACAGGCGGCTGCGCAAAACCATCCTGGCCTTGGAATACACCTCACCTGCCACTCCACGCCTCCAGTACAGAAATCTTAGCTTCACACAGGAAGTACTGGAATATGAAACTACTGTGTAGTCACATACAAGCAGAGCTAGGTGCATGGAATAAAGTTACCCTTCCTAAGGGGTTCAAGTCTATGTAGAATAATGGTGCACTGCAGGGGTCACCCACTGCTGACCTTGCTGCATCATAATAGTGTGCAGAAGGCTTGTGTCCACAAATGTGTCTTCAAAGGAGTTGTAACATGGTATTGATACAACATTCCAACTCTGGTCGAGTGGGATGGTCAGGTTTTTTTGTTCTTGCCTTTTACAGAAACAGGTTTTATGGTTGTCAAAAAGAATTGAGAATGGTTGTGCTCAAGATTGCATCACTCGATCATGAACAGCTGCACACTGGTCAATGAATGCTATCCTAGGTTTGAATATGGAAGTACCAAACTTCTGTTAGTTCTCTGATGATTTGCAAAAAAAAATGTATCATGGTTTGCATGTTATGGTTGAAGAATCATGTCCAAATTTTACTGCAGCTTATTCTCCTTAACTGAAAGTTTATTTAAACTGTAACAAACTATTTGCCAAACAGTGACTAAATGTTGTGAGAGTAATAACATTATATCTATGATACCTTGCAGAAGTTAGAACACAGGTGTCATTTGAACTTTCAATACCCACGTAACCCATACGTCTATTTTTGATGTGAGCAGAATAGGTATTTATTTCAGTTTGAAGATGTGGTGGTTCTGACAATGGAAAAATGTTGTGTGCTCTATTGAAAGAACTATTATATTTTGCAAACAAAAAATATAGACAATTACAGTCAATGGATTAAGGTTTGCATTGTGATGGATTATACACATGTCAATGCAAAAAAAATTAAAGCTGCAATATAGAATAGCAAGATATCATGACATT
This sequence comes from Isurus oxyrinchus, assembly GCA_026770705.1. NCBI lineage: Eukaryota > Metazoa > Chordata > Chondrichthyes > Lamniformes > Lamnidae > Isurus > Isurus oxyrinchus. Next base: position 114,788,972 of record JANJGN010000012.1, read on the forward strand.
TTTAATTATTTAGCAAAACATTTGGCACTCATTTCTTTATTCCAAAATGTAGTTAACATACATCATATGTCACTTTTAATATCTAATTTAAAACCATGCAAACACTGCAGAGCAAATTCTCAGGAAAAATGGCTTCAAATAATTTTTAAAATGTAATGACTATTAGAATTTTAATGTTGGACTCCCTGCTTAAAATATAAGTTTTATTTTACAATACATATGAATTATGAGTTGTATGAGGTACAATATTTTTATATATGTATTCTGTTTAAATGTCAGATTTACTTTCTACGTTATACTGTGGCTTTAAGCAGTGAATAGATGAGTGCATCCATAAAGGTACATTAATCAAAACAACTAACCTCTCTTTAGAAAGACTTGTGTCTGAACCAGAAAACCCTCTCCAGTAATGGGGTATCACCTTCCAAGTCTGACCTATGCTGTTGATCTGATAGGTTTTCAAAGCACTTGGTCCTCGGGTTTAAAGATGGGGGAAGGGAAAGACAACAAGGGACTGTTACTGCTGCATCATATTGTGTTCTCTAATAGGGTGCATATCTATATGAGATGGTACAATGATTGGAGTAGGAATACCGTGCCAAATAAGAAGAGTGTTGCCTTTCACCCATCTGCTACGTAATGGTATGAAATTAAATATTTCCTCCTTATTGCTGAAGCAAACATGAGGGATGTGTTCAGTCTGAGTGCAAGGCAGTGAAACGGGTGCTAATTCACATCTGTAGTGCATGAAGATTGAAGAATCAATGCTTGTTAGAAATAAACACATTTTTACCAAGGGCTTTTTGTTCCATATGGAGGTTTAAATCGAGCGCCAGTGCTGCCTGTAGTGTAGATAATGTTACCTAAATGTGAAAAAGCTTTGGTCGTAAACTATAATTGATAGCTTGCAGTGAGTTACTGTAATGATTCAGGAAAGAAGGTTTTAACTGTTTGGTTGAGAATATTCAAGTTGTTCCAGAATTCATGAAAATGGGATTAGAATAGTTAGGTACTTGTTTGACCGGCACAGACTTGATGGGCCGAAGGACCTTTCTCTGTGCTGTGGACCTCTATGACTCTAATTTTAAGGACTCTATCAGTGAGAACCCGTTTTTTCATGCCAAACTCACTGAGTGATATGCAAACCTGCATTTAATTTGAAAATCAGTATCAAGTATTGATTAATGAGTTTAATGAGTCCAAAAGGATGGGAGAATAAAACCATATTACAGTTGCCATAAATCAGATTTTCACAACTAATTTTGGGAACTCTGCCTATGTGGAAATATGCAACTTTGCAGTGAAAAAAATGACACAAATTAGCTGAGCAATTAAGCCCATTCATGTCCTTAGAATTTGCCTCTCAGGAGCATTTGAAAACCAGCATGCAATTTTGTGTTTAAGCTGTGGTACTAAAATAAAAATCAAATAGTGGCACTGATTTTTGTGAAATTAGATGTGGCACCGATATAAAGTAAATCAAAAACTATACAGTGGTAACACTAAGAGCCAACAGGAAGTAACAGGGCCAGTGAAAGTGCTTATCTTGAGATTTGTGCAATTAGTTTCACCAAAACAATTTACTTTGAAATAGAGTGTAACAATCCTGCAAAATGTCACGAATGAACACTTTTTAAATCCACATATGATTCATGATAATGGTGGTAATCATCAGTAGGAAAAGTAAAGTCTTAAAGTAGAATTATGTTTTGAAGGTCTAAAAAAATCTTAAAACTCAAAAGTGTAAAAGACAGCAATAGGCAAATTGAAATAGTAATTTTAAAGGAGAAACACACCAGATTTTTAGTGGCAAACTTAGAAATCACTGGAATTGTTAGGTGAAATACATTTGAAATGTATTAAAGCATTTGAAAAAACTGTAATATTTTAATTTTTGTAAAATACACAGAGGTAGCAGGAAATCTTGGGTAAATGTTCAAGATACTTTTACTTGAAACATATTTTTGTTCAATGTTTCTTTGTTAAATTATTATTAACAACATTGTGAGATACTGATAATCATAATAGCTATTGCCATATTTTAAAATGTTTGTGTGATTATATCCCTAATTTGAAGCCTTACTTTACACACTACTATGGACCAGACTGTTGCTTATTGCCTGTTGCAAAAACTAGTGAGAAGATGTTCAACAGTGCCTGCTTAGGCTCCTCAGATAGTCTAATTAATAAGGTCACTGCCCGGTGTAGCACTGAGCGATGCAGAGCCTAAGATCCCAGTTATGATTCTTGGTCTGTTTTTGTTTGGTCTCAGCTAGATAGGATGTAGAGCTGCTGCAATTGGCCTCAGTAACTTGGGGTAAGAAACGAGGAAAATGTGCCAAAGTTGTCATTTTTGCTCACTATCCAATGACTCATGCTGGAAAATGGATCTTTATGATGCCAGCTAAAGACAGGATTGGACTCAATCTGTTGTTCCCCATGGTCAAGTGACCAGCCAAACCCACTGCCTAGATTTATTCATGCAAAGTGTCCAACTGGATGAGATGGCAGAGGGTGTGTGGATGCCTGTGGAAGCTTAGCCCAGCAAGATTCAGTGTCACCCAGATGGATAGGGTGAAAATTTGGGCAGGGAGTGTAATAGTACTTGGACACTGATGTGAATAAAACTGATAATGTTAGTAGAAATGGCTAATTGACAATAAATGCAATTGTAAGTTTACACTATTGGTAGCTTCTATTTTCAATGTTACTAATTCAGTATACTATTCAAACTGTACAGTGTGTGAGGCCTGCAGCATGGCATAATGATCCAGAGGGCCAATACACAATCTAGTGCAAGTACTCACATGAGTTTAGTCTTTATATTAGATCTGGTTTGCTCATAAATAATACACAAAGGGAGATACAGTAAATCAAGTTGGGAATGCAGATTAATTAATGACACCAAGCTGTGGGCGAAACATTATGAAGCATCCACTAGTCTGCAAGTTACAGTTTGATGGCAGATTTCCTAATCTTGAAACTTGACTGGGTAAAGTGGATGGAATACTGCATAGTTCACATCAGGGTGTTAGACAACTGTAGATGGAAGAAAAAATACATCTTTATTTGCAGATTACACATGTATTAGAAATCTATTTATTATGGGCATTATATTCTTTTGACTATGGAAAGTCAATTTAAGAGGACTCATCATAGAACCCAGGCTGGATGTCTTCTGCTAATCAATTAGGTTGACTTCAGGGGTCAGATTATAAATAAGTTCCAAAGAAAATCTATGTGGTGGCTATAATATATTTGTAAATGCATGAATGCAAAATTCGTTAAGATTTTACAAAGTTCTTTTAACTCTACTGCAACATCATTGCTTTGTTGGATGATTGTTTTAAAGACATTTTTAAATCTGATCAATGAGATAAGCACCTGATACAAAAAGATCGGCAAAAAACTACAATGAAAATTATAAGAATTATTTACAAAATGGCTGCACATATCTGAAAGATAATGTGCCATCTGAATGTTCATATTTTGTTGTATGACCTGATCAGCTGCTTTTATTTTTAGTGAAATATCTACCTCAGATGTTTGTTATATAATTTTCCCTTTCTCTGTTGTCCCCTGGTTAAAAGAGGGAATTAATAGTTATTGTACTACAATATAGTGAAACAGAGCAAGAGTTATTTCCTGGATTGTGTCATTCATTTTTCTTTGTGCTATCTTGGAATGACATTTGTTTGAGAGCCTAATTCTATGTTATATTCACCTGACGTAATGAAGTAAAATTATAATTTGCTTTGAAGAAGACTGGAGTAAATATGCACATGCTGTGACTCATCTTTTGATATTGCTATAGCCCATGTTTTCACCTCACCAATGGTTGCTCGCCCATTGAGTTCTTCCATTATTAATTTTGCATCTTCTCTGTTGTCTGTAATTGAAGCAAATGCAATCTTACTAATTTTTTAAATTAGTGATTCCATTTTACATTGCTACATGCTTTGTCATCTAAAATAATGTAACTTGACATTAAATATAAATATGCAGAGCATATCTGTAGAAAAGGTGCCCAAATTTTGCCTTTTCCTTTTAGAGAAAGTAAAATATAATTCTGCGCATCAGTGAAGAGGAAAATTCTAGTCGCATGATGCAGTTTGCAAGATGGCAAGGTAATAATGGTTGAGGGAGATCATGCAGCCCATGTTAGTTCATCTGTCCAGAAGAACAGTACAATCCTTTCCTCACTGCCCCCACCCTCCCCACCCCTGGCCCACTGCACTTTCCCTTCCAATTGTTCTTTTTGTATTATAAATCCAGCCTGGGTTTTCACTTCCGTCACTCCACTGCGAGGTATTGATCACTGCCTGTGAAAAGAACAGCCTCTGATCAGTCTTAAAGTTATCTTTGCCTAGCTTAAATCTCTCTTACCAAGAGACATGTAAAAGTGATCCAGAACAACTCTCCATTTTTCTCTTCTTTCTGGAAATGGAGAATTGCTCCATTTCCTCTGATGACCAAGCTGAGAATGGTACCTTATGGACAATGCAGCTGTTTGTGGCACAATATGTTTGCTGCCAAAAGCTGTCCCATGCATGCAATATTTTAAATTTGAACAACGTAAACATTTTTAAAATATTTTTTTAAGTCAGCAATCAGGCTCTAAACATCTATTTGCTTAAATAATTCATTCAGACATGGGAAAAACTCATCAGTTTTGCTGTTTTCCTGAGGCCATGAATGCATAAAGTTCCAACTGAACTGATGGCATAATAAAATCAAAACATCAAAAGTGAGTGAACAAACAGAATAGTAATTTGAAGTATCTTTTAATTCTTAACATTTTATAAGAGTGATTCACTAAGCCTCACGGCCTGAAACAGTTCAATCGCTGTCCATGGTACAAATGCAACAGATAAGGCAGGATTTTTCCTATGGCGGGCAGGGCAGGGGGGCACGGAGCCGAATGCCATCTGCGATCAGCTCCACGCCACCATTATATGCGGGCAGACCAATTAAGGCCACCCAGCGTAATACGTAGTTGATAGTGTGGGTGGGGGTGAGGGGGGAGGAGGGAGAGTCGGGGCCAGCGCTCTTTTGTGCATGTGCGCAAAAGAGCACAGCAATCTCCCTGAGGCATGGAGCTGCCTAAGGGAGATTGAATGGATTATAAAACAATTCAATAAACATTTTAAAAATTTACTTAAACATGTCCCCTCATGTGACTGTGTCACATGAGTTGGGACATGCTTTTAAATTTATGAAAATTACTTATTTGATTAAAATTGCAGGAAACCTCATCCCGCTCTTGGATGACGTTTCCTGAAAAACGCAAAAGCCACTTGGGCCTTTTGCCTGCCCGTCAACCTTAAGATTGGACAGGCAGCGTTCACTAGTGCTTCAATTAATTTCTTAATGGCTTTAATAGACAGTTTAAGGCGTGCGCCCACATAACGAAATATCTTGCGTCATTTTACACATCAGCATGTTGGGCCTGCCCCCGCACACCGACGGAAAAACCCTGCCCATAAGCTTTAAATTCACTCTCATTTCTAAACTCTACTTTCAGTGATTGCTGTTTGTGCTCTGCTTTGAGCTTCACTTTAAAAAAAAATCCACCAAAGGATAAGACTCATGGGGACGTGCCAGATAAATTAAGCAGTCCTCAATTAACTTCTATTCTGGTAAAAGTAGTTGTGGCCCCAGACTAATTTTTAAATATATTAATTGGAGTTCAATTTTAGTCTTATTGTGCTCCAACATCTGCGTTTACTGCAGCGGTGAGGGTGGGGGGAGGTTGGGGGTGGATTATTGGTGATTTGGGTTGCAGGATACAAAAGTACCCAATTCATCACTCTGCTGGCTTTTCATAACTTGCTATGTGCCTCAGTGTTTGTTCTTCAGCATTGGCAGCACCATGACATTGAATGTCTGTGACAATAGCAGAGGGTAAGATATGTTTGCATAAGGGTGAAGCAATATGACTCCAATCAAAAGATAAAATTCACAGCAAGTTTAATACTTACATAAGTAGGCATTTTACATTCAGTGTACATTTATATTGCTTTTTAATATTTATTTGCCATTTTGATGGGGTTTATTCCGAATTTAATCTTAGGGTTGCGAAATAATAACCTTTTAAATTTTAACTGATTTAGGTTGAAATTGAGACATCTAGTGGTTGTATATTGTTTCCTCATTAACATAAGGGAGGATATCAATGAATGACGATATGTGGATGAAAATGTTTGAGGTACAGTATACTGAATATTGATAATTTATGACAACACACGTTACTAATGTATTATATCACCCTTTTCCAAAATGTTCACCACATCCTATGTTTGGCTTCACTGACCATTTATTATCTCGTGATAAACTTTCTAAATAATCTTTTAGGCTTTCAAAAGATGTGCAATTTTTACCACCCTTAATAAAAGAATTTTATAGAGTACTTTCTGGATTTTAATACAAGTTATGACTTAGACTATGCAATTATTTTTATTCCAGAAGAGGTTTTTAGAAATAGACAACCTGTAGGATGTGAACAAATATCAAAATTTTTATAATCTTACATTTCTAACAATGAATATGGTTAAATTTTAACAAGTTTATCATATCAAACATATATTTTACAGATTGTAATCTATGTATACACTAAAAAAATTCCACTGTCTGTAAACCTATTTTAAGACTTTGCCATAGAATGTTATCTTGGCATTCAGGAAGTATAAATCCATAACTGCAACCACGTAATTTTTTTGATTCTGATTATCATGCAACTGTCGTGTCCTAAAAATGTAAGCAATTATAATGAAATATGGACTCTAAACAAGAGACACATTTCATGCAGTATGATTGGATTGATGCTAAGTTCAACATAACAATTCCCTCAGGCTCTACAAAGCACCATTCTGGAATCTGTTTTACCCTAACATCTACCTTTTGTATTTGCATGTACTTTTTTTTCTTTATTTTACTAAGGGTATGCGGTGACTAAATCTGTTATAGTTGGCAGTGTATTATCCAAAAAGACTCCCATTTTACTCTATAAATGCCCCCAGCTTGTAGCTTCAGCAATTAACCGACACTGTTGGTTGTTGTTGCTTCATACGCTGTTTCGTAATGAACTTAGACTGCATACATTGAAGTGACACTGAGAAAGCTCTTCTTTCTACAGATTCTAAGTCATTCATTAATCAGGTTAATAATGCAACATACCACCAAGGGGCGGGTGATATAATATATTGGCAGCAAATATTGCCATTTTCCATATTACAGTATCAGTACTGCTGTATTCAATTTATGATATTCACATGGGTTCCAAATGCCTTTTTCTCCAATGCGTAGCAATTATTGAAACATTTAATAAGAACCTTTTAAGCTCTATGTGCTTTTTATCTTAGTACCATTAAGAAGGACACTTGCTCTCTGAGAACAGTAAACGTTCATCCCATCCCCATATAAATAAGTGAATAGCAGTGCTGGTTTTGCCCATGCTGCTTCTGATATGTACTGTATATGAAAGGCTGTATGTATAATTGAGGATGTAATCAATATCATTCTTGGGTGTTGGCAGTTCAATCAGCTGCTACCTAACAGCTAGTGATGATTGTGTATACTGCTTTATCTAGTGGAAATAAGCTGTGGGGTAAAATGTCTCCTCTTTGTGTTCCTGTAATCAGTTTTGTACTATGTGGCTCAATGTTGTTTGGCACACATGACTGACCGCTTGTTCACCTAAATGATTAGAAACTGTGCATTCAACAGATAGCTTAGCTAAAAAATGATTGTTGACGTCATTAAGATGTTGCTTGGTTTCAAATGTCATGTGTGCTAAAACAAAGGTTATTATATGACAGCTGTGGGTTTTTACCAACTTTCTACCACTCTTACTGTTTTCTCAGCTGACAAATAATAGCTTTTTTTTAATAAAAAAAGAGGATGGAATGAAATGTTTCATGATGTACATAGTTATTTGGTGCCACCTTGTAATATTTTTTTTCTTTTAGAATAATTCAGAAAAGTAATTAGGCTTGAAACTTTGTATATCACAAACCTTTTGTACATTTTTATTTTGCTGCAACACAAAAAAACAAAATCATTAAATAAATTATGCCATAATCATTTTTGCTTGTTCAGGTTGAATTGTCTAACTCAACACCAAAGCACTTGGCAAAAAATAAGATAGGAACTACATTTTATCGACATCTTTTTAGCTTTAATGTGTAAGGATATTTGCACATCTGCAACCTAAATAATAGATAAAGATGTTCATAAATCTTGGATGACTGCTGTATTATGCTTTGGGTGGCTCCAGCAATCAAATGTACACTCATTGTACATGTCTGCTGCATTGTAGTGAGGCCTAACAGTGCTGACACATGGGACAGAATTTTTGGGTTGAAGAGCAGGGGCGGGGCAGGCTGCGCCCCCGCAGAACTGTCAAAGGCCTATTAAGGCCTGTTAAAAACGAATTAAAATACTTGAATGAGCTGTCCATCCAACCTTAAGGTTGGCAGGCAGGCAAAGAGCCCAGATGGCCTTCGCATTTTTCATGGAATCTCATCCACAGGCGGAATATGGTTTCATGAGTTTTTTATAAATTAAATAAAGTTTTTCATTCATGTTCCTTGACATGTCCCAGCTCATGTGACACTGTATTTTCTTTCCTTTATTTATTTTATAGGAACTTTAACTAATCTCCCTGAAGCACCTCCGTGACTCAGGACGATTTCTGTGGCTCCTTTGCGTGCATGTGCAAAATAGCGCAAGTCCCAACTCAGGGAATCCCCCCCTGCCCGCACAGAGAGCACACAGCGCTTCCACGTGTGCGTCATGCTGGGCGGGCCTTAATTGGTCCACCCACACAAAATGGCGACGCAGACCCGATCAGGGGTGCCAATTGGGCTCGCGCCCATCCCCACACAACCGGCACCACCACCGCCCCCCACCCCCTTCCCCCATGACGGGGAAAATTCTGCCCATGGAATATTTTCCCGTTTTGCATCCAGCAACAGCATCAAATATTATACATTCAGGCTAATATGGGTCATTCGCTCATTCTCCTCTGTGTGTTACCCAATGTCTACCTCATGCTAATCTTGAAACAGTAAGCATGAAATAGCTGTTTTCCACACTGTTTATCATCTTTGAAACAAGATCAAAGGCAAAGCTAGCCCTTCATTGCAAATTAATTCAGCTGCCATGCTCAATAGGATTATAACTTTTTTCAGATTGTAAAATAAATGGGCGATTGAAGAAGATAATTAGTGATTTGATTTTCCTACGCACCTCCCTCCTCAAGTGCTGGACTGAACTTGTTTAAATATATTCAAATTAGGTTCCATGACAGCCAGCAGAGAGGAGCTCATAAAGGCAAAACCTGATCCCGGCTTCAGGATGGAACTATTTTCTGATGTAGTGCACAATCCAATTATTTTGCCGTTATGCTTTCTGCTAAATAATATAAATGGGTCTAATGCAACATAATTTAATCATTTGTGTTTTTGTTTTCTTTCATTATTTTTTTATTTGCTTGTGGGATGTGGGAGTCGCTGGCAAGGCCAGCATTTGTTGCACATCCCTAAATGCCCTGGCGAGCAGTTAAGAGTCAACCGTGTTGCTGTGGGTCTGGAGTCACATGTAGGCCAGACTGGGTAAGGATGGCAGATTTCTTTCCCTAAAGGACATTAGTGGACTAGTTGGGTTTTTATGATAATTTATGATTGTTTCATGGTTACTCATACTGAGACCAGCTTTCAGTTCCAGATTTTTTATTTAAATTAATTGAATTTAAATTCCACCAGCTGCCACGGTGGGATTTGACCCCATGTCCCCCGGAACATTAGCTTGGGCCCCTGGATTACTAATTCAGTGACATTACCACTATGTCTCCAGCTCCCCCTAAATTTGACCTTGGTAGCTGCTTTTGAAATAAGTGGCAGGTTTGAATTTGTTGTGTTCTGTTTCAAAAATTTTATAATACAATGTTATTTTATTCAACAGAATGTGTTATCTATCATAATCGATTAATACGCAATCCTTTGACAGCTTGGTGCTGTCCTGCATTCCTTCTAAGTTATTGTCATTGTCATAATTTTTTTATCTATGGTCTTCTGACAGTTTTATTTTGTATATTTTTTTTTACATTTTCTTCATGTTTTGCATGTATAATATCTTGGGTCTAATGTCCGGCAACTCCAATTTGAAATATTGGAAACCGTGGAGAACAATAGGAGACAAATTGGATAATTTGATGAAAAACAGCAGAACAGATGTTGGGTTTAAATTGCTGCCTTCATGCTGTAACATTTAATGGTTTCTAAAGACTGATGATATATTTGGAACCCAATTCTTAGAATCTTAGTCCTGATTACAGATCAGCTAAAGGATTTGAATGCAGCAACAAAGGAAATGAATTGCATTTATACAGTACTTTTCACAATCTCAAGATGCCCAAAGTGCTTTAAAATCAATTGTGTACTTTGGATTTGTAATCACTGTTGTAACAGAAGAAATACAACAGCAGCTAATCTACACAGAACAAGGTCCCATAAACAGCAATGAAATAACATGACCATAAAATAACATGATACTGAAGTTCTTTGAGGGAAATATATTTGCGAGAACACTAAAAGGACTCCCCTTCTTCATGTAGTGCCATAGGATCTTGCCCACATGAGATGACTGACAGAACCTCGATCAATCTCTCACCAGAAAGATAGCATCTTCAAAAATGTAGCATTCCTTCAATATGGCACGGAAGTGTCAGCTTGGATTAATACTCAACTCTCTGGAGGGAGTTTTAAACATACAACCTTCTGGCGCAGAGGCAGGTTGCTGACACAAGGTTAACATCATTTAACAAGAAAATCAACTTACATTTATATATCATAGTCTTTGGCATAACAAAACACAGTTTGGGATGGAACTAGGAGGAGGTAGCCAAAGGCATAACAACAGCAACAATTTATAGCCCTGTAATATCTGCCGAACAGGAGCAAGAACTCAACAACCACTCTGCCTGCCACTGTATGCACAGTTTCTCCTGCCACTAATGTCATTGTTGTGCATCTATTGTCCACCTCCAGATTTGTTCGACATTCCCACCCACCCAGTTGCTCTCTTCACTCCCTTTTGCTTCCACCCACTCACCACTCCCTCCCACTCGCCATTCCCTTCTGCTCGCACCACTCTCCCACTTGCTACTCCCTTCACTTCTCTGCCCTCCTCACTGCTGCCTTCACTGGTCCGTCTCACTAACTGTGGGCAAGCAGGAGGGAGCAGCAAAGGGAGTGGGAAGCGAGAGGGAGTGGCCAGTGGAAGAGAAATGCAAGCAGGAGCAGGCAGCAAGCAGAAGGGAGCGGCGTGCGGGAGAGAAGTGGAAGGGAACAGCAAGTGGCAGGGATTGGCAACAAGTGTAGCAAACAGAAGGGAGCGGCAGCAAGAGCAGCCGGTGGGAGGGAGCTGTGAAAGGAGCGGCAAGTGGGAGCAGCAACTAGAGTGGCAAGCTGGAGGGAAGCAGCAATGAGCAGGACAAGTCGGAGGGAGCAGCAACAAGAGCAGCGAGCGGGAGGGAGTGGCAAATGGGAGGGAAGCCAAAGGCAATGCCAAGCAGGAGGGTGCGGCAAAGGGAAGAGCATGTGGAAGGGAATGCCAAAAGGAGGGTGCGAGAAAGTGTTGAAAGTTCTTTTCTCTCTTTGTTAGATATGCACCATTTTTGATGCAGGCAGCTGCCTGAGACGTTGCTGTCACTGACGTTGTAGGAACTGCAACTGCAATAGCGAAGACTGTACCCTCTGCAGTTGCAGCATCAGCAAACACAGCCAGTTTATATTTGCAAAGCACATTTAACATAATAAAACATTCCAAGGTGCATTACAGGAGCATATTAAAACAAAATATGACACCAAGCTACATAAGGAGTTATTAGGCCAGGTAACAAAAGCTTGGTCAAAGAGGTAGGTTTTAAGGATCGACTTAAAGGGGGAAAACAAGGTAAAGAGGTGAAAAGGTGTAGAGATGATATTCCATAGCTTCAAGCCCAGGCAACCGAAGGTGTAGCCATCAGTAGTGAGGTGTAGGTAGGTCAGCAAGCATAGGGGTTATAGGTAAATAGGACGTGGTACGAGTTAAGACACAGGCAACAGAGTTTTGTATGACCTCAAGTTAACAGAGATTAGAATGTGGTAGAGCAGCCACGAGTGCATTGGAACAGTCAAGTCTAGAGGTAACAAAGACATGAATGATGGATGCAACGGCAGGTGAGCTGAGATGGGGCAGAGTCGGGTAATTTAATAAGTGGAAATTGGCGGTCTGAATGATGGCACAAACGTATGATTTGAAGCTTATCTCGGGACCTAGATTGCAAGCAGACTGGTTTGGTCTTAGACTGTTGTCAGGGAGAGAGATGGAGTCAGTAGCTAGGGAATGGAGTGAGGAATCAGGACCAAAAACAATGGCTCCAGTCTTCCCAATACTTAATTGATTAGCATAGTGAACGCATTAAGAAGGATTTTGAAGGTATGATAGAAGAATAAAAGAGGAACAATTTGTGGGGAAAAGTTTTAAAAAGTGAGGTAAAGTTAGTCAAAGGCTCTGCCATCAATGGCAGCGCATGGAGTGAAAGGAACACAGTACGTCAGAGGTGGAAGTGCATGGGGAGTGAGAACGGATGTAGGGTGGTAAGATGTTTCAGAGCTGTAGAGGAGAATGCATGGAGGGATTTTCAAATGGAGATAGGATTTTAAAGTTGATGATTTGTGGTTTTGAGAGTCTGTGGCAAGGTTCAGGGTGATGGGTGAGTGGGACTCATCAGAGAGTTATACAGCACAGAAACAGGCCCTTCGGCCCATCGTATTCGTGCCGGCCATCAAGCATCTGTCTACTCTAATCCCATTTTTCAACACTTGGCCCGTGGTCCTGCATACTATGGAGTTTCAAGTGCTCATCGAAATGCTTCTCAAGTGTTGTGAGGATTCCTGCCTCTACCACCCCCTCAGGCAGTGTGTCCCAGATTCCAATCACTCTCTGGGTAAAAACATTTTTCTTCAAATCCCCTCTTAAACTCCTGCACTTTACCTTGAATCTATGCCCCCTGGTTATTGATACCTCCGATAAGGGAAAAATTTCTTCCTATCTATGCCGCTCATAATTTTGTATACCCGTATCAGGCCCCCCCACCAACCCCCCCACCTCAGCCTTCTCTACTCTGAGGAAAACAACCCTAGCCTATCCAGTCTCTCTTTGTAGCTGAAACTCTCCAGTCCTGGTGAATTTCCTCTGTACCCCCTCCAGTGCAATCATAGAACCATAGAACACTACAGCACAGAAAAAAGGCCATTCGGCCCTTCTAGTCTGTGCCGAAATATTATTCTGCTAGTCCCATTGACCTGCACCTAGTCCATAACCCTCCAGACCTCTCCCATCCATGTATCTATCCAATTTATTCTTAAAACTTAAGAGTGAGCCCGCATTTATCACATCAGATGGTAGCTCGTTCCACAGTCTCACCACTCTCTGAGTGAAGAAGTTCCCCCTAATGTTCCCCCTAAACCTTTCCCCTTTCACCCTAAAGCCATGTCCTCTAGTGTTTACCTCTCCTAATCTAAGTGGAAAGAGCCTACTCGCATTTACTCTGTCTATACCCCTCATGATTTTGTAAACTTCTATCAAATTTCCCCTCATTCTTCTACGCTCCAAGGAATAAAGTCCTAACCTGTTTAATCTTTCCCTGTAACTCAACTCCTTAAGACCCGGCAACATCTTAGTAAATCTTCTCTGCACTCTCTCAATCTTACTGATATCCTTCCTGTAGTTAGGCAACCAGAACTGCACACAATACTCCAAAGTTGGCCTCACCAATGTCTTATACAACCTTACCATAACATCCCAACTCCTATACTCAATACTTTGATTTATAAAGGCCAGTATGCCAACAGCTTTCTTTACAACCTTGTCTACCTGTGACGCCACTTTCAGGGAATTATGTATCTGAATTCCCAGATCCCTTTGTTCCTCCGCACTCCTCAGTGCCCTACCATTTACTGTGTATGTCCAACCTTGGTTTGACCTTCCAAAATGTAACAACTCACACTCTTCTGCATTAATTTCCATCTGCCATTTTCTGGCCCATTTTTCCAATTGGTCCAGATCTGCAAGCTTTGAAAGCCTTCCTCGCTGTCCATAATGCCTCCAATCTTAGTGTCATCAGCAAACTTGCTGATCCAATTCACATTATCATCCAAGTCATTGATATAGACAACAAACAACAATGGTCCCAGCATAGATCCCTGAGGCACACCACTAGTCACAGATCTCCAATCTGAGAAGCAATCATCCACTACCACTCTCTGTCTTCTCCCACACTATTTCGAATCCAGTTTACAACCTCTCCATGGATACCAAGTGTCTGAACCTTCTGAACTAACCTCTCATGTGGGACCTTGTCAAAGGCCTTACTAAAGTCCATGTAGACAACATCCACAGCCTTTCCTTCATCTAATTTCTTGGTAACCTTCTTGAAAAACTCTACAAGGTTTGTTAAACACAACCTACCACGCACAAAGCCATGCTGACTATCCTTAATCAGCCCTTGGCTGTCCAAATAATTATGTATCCGATCTCTCAGAACACCTTCCAATAATTTACCTACTACTGACGTCAGGCTCACTGGCCTGTAATTACCTGGTTTACTTTTGGAGCCTTTTTTAAACAACAGAACAACATGAGCCACCCACCAATCCTCCGGCACCTCACCCGTGGCTAAGGACATTTTAAATATTTCTGCCAGGGCCTCGCAATTTCTACACTAGTCTCCCTCAAGGTCCGAGGGAATACCATGTCAGGCCCAGGGGATTTATCTACCTTTATTCGCTGTAAGGCAGCAAGCTCCTCCTCCTCTTTAATCTCTATATGTTCCATGACACTATTGCTTGTTTCCCTTCCTTCCTTATACACTATGCCAGTTTCCTGAGTAAATACTGATCAAAAAATCTGTTTAAGATCTCCCCCATCTCGTGAGGCTCCACACATAGAGACCACTCTGATCTTCAAGGGGACCAATTGTGTCCCTTACTATCCTTTTACTCTTAATATACTTGTAGAAACCCTTCGGGTTTACCTTCACCTTATCTGCCAAAGCAACCTCATGTCTTTTTTTTGCCTTCCTGATTTCCTTTTTTAGTATTTTCTTACATTTTCTTTACTCTACAAGTACCTCATTTGCTCCTTGTTGTCTATACCTGCTATACACTTCTCTCTTCCTCTTAACCAGATCGCCAATATCCCTTGAAAACCAAGGTTCCCTATGCCTGTTAACCTTGCCTTTAATCCTGACAGGAACATGCAAACTCTGCACTCTCAAAATTTCGCCTTTGAATGCCTTTCACTTACTGAACACATCCTCGCCAGAAAACAAGTTATCCCAATCCATTCTTCCTAGATCCTTTCTCATTTCCACAAAATTGGCCTTTCTCCAATTTAGAATCTCAACTCGAGGACCAGACCTATCCTTATCCATAATTAGCTTAAAACTAATGACATTGTGGTCACTGGACCCAAAATGTTCGCCTACACATACTTCTGTCACCTGACCTGTCTGGTTCCCTAATAGGAGATCAAGTATTGCATCCTCTCTCATTGCTACCTCTATATATTGATTTAGAAAACTTTCCTGAACACATTTGACAAACTCGAAGCCATCCAGCCCTTTTACAGTATGGGAGTCCCAGTCAATATGTGGAAAGTTAAAATCTCCTACTATCACAACTTTCTGTTTCTCACATCAGTCTGCTACCTCTCTACAGATTTGCTCCTCCAATTCTCTCTGACTATTGGGTGGTCTATAATAAAACACTGTTAGTGTGGTCACACCTTTCCCATTCCTCAGCTCCACCCATATGGCCTCTGTAGATGAGCCCTCCGGGCTGTCCTGCTTATGCACAGCTGTGATATTTTCCCTGACTAGTATTGCCACTCCTCCCCCTTTCATCCCTCCCCATCTATCATGTCTGAAACAACGGAACCCTGGAACGTTGAGCTGCCAGTCCTGCCCCTCCTGCAACCAAGTCTCACTAATAGCAATAATGTCGTAATCCCACGTGCCAATCCACGCCCTAAGCTCATCTGCCTTTCCGACAATACTCCCTGCATTGAAAATGCACCTGAGAACATTTCTATCATGTACAGACCCTTGATTTCTGTCTATACATGCATTCCTCTCTTGACCTTTATCCTCCTCCACCTCACTATCTAATCTAACACTCTGGTTCCCCTCCCCCTGCAAATCTAGTTTAAAGCCCCGGAGCAGCACTAGCAAACCTACCCGCAAGGATGTTAGTCCCCCTCCAGTTCAGGCGCAAACCATTCCGTCGGAACTGGTCCTACCTTCCCTGGAACAGAGCCCAATTGTCCAGAAACATGAAGCCCTCCCTCCTGCACCATCTCCTTAGCTACGTACTTAGTTGCATTATCCTCCTATTTCTAGCCTCACTAGCACGTGGCACGGGTAGCACTCCTGAGATCGTAACCCTGGAGGTCCTGTCCTTCAACTTTTGCACCTAATTCCCTAAACTCTCTTTGCAGGACCTCCTCCTCCTTCCTATACATGTCTTTGGTCCCTACATGGACCACGACATCTGGCTGCTCACCCTCCCTCCTGAGAATACTGAGAACTCAATCTGAGATATCGCGGACCCTGGCACCAGGGAGGCAACAGACCATCAGGGATTCTCAATTTCTCCCACAGAACCTCCTATCTGTCCCCCTATCGAATCCCCTATCACTACTGCTCATCTCTTTTCCCTCCCTCCTTTCTGAGCTGAGGGTCCAGCCTCGATGCCAGAGACGCGACCACTACAACTTGTCCCTGGTATGTTGTCCCCACCAACATTATCCAAAATGGTATACCTATTGTTGATGGGAACGGCCACAGGAGTGCTCTGCTCCTTCTGTCTATTCCCCTTCCCTCTCCTGACATTCACCCAGCTGCCTGCCTCCTGACTTTTAGGGGTGACTGTCTCCCTGAAACTCCTGTCTATTACTGCCTCTGCCTCCCGAATGATCCAAAGTTCATCCAGCTCCAGCTCTAGTTCCCTAATTCGGTTTCTCAGGAGCTGCAGCTGGATGGACCTTTGCAGGTGTAGTCATCAGGGACAATTATGCTGTCCCTGACGTCCCACATGCTGCATTCGGAGCACTCAACTGCCCCAACTGCTGCCTCCATTACCTACTCCTAATTTACTTAAAGGACTTTACCTGGCCCTACCCCACTGGGAGCAAGTTCATCCTCAGCCTCTGCTCGCCGAAGCCTCTCGCGCCAAAACCTCAAAGCTCCACTCCTTCACTGGGCCACTCACAAACTGGCCGCTCACACACTGGCCGCTCCTCTTCAGCTTCCCTTCTTTTATTTTCACTCGCCGCACTCTTTTTCAAATGACCTGCCTTCAAGATCTGCCCTCTTTTTCAAATGACCTCCCCCACGTTCTCCGCACTCTTTTTCAACTGACGTCCCCCATGCTCTCCAATATCCTTCCTATTGTCTGGCGACCGGAACTGCACACAGTACTTCAGCTGTGGCCTAACCAGCATTTTATACAGCTCTAACATAACCTCCCTGCTCTTATATTTGGGAAGGATAGGATTCAGATTACAAGAGTTCAGGATCAGCTGGAGTTTGTAAAGGGTGGAACTGAGGAAGAGTGAGGAAAGCCAGGAAAAATGTCAAGTCTGGAGGTGTTTAAAACATGAATGGGGATTTTAAAAAGTGTTGGGGTGGAGTGGGATTTGAGTAATATTTTGAAAGTGGAAGAAGTCTTGCTAATGTACTCAGCATAGCAGAATACTGGGGTTGTGCGCCATTGAATAAGCATCCAGAATGATGGATTATGTTTTAGAGCTTCTGGCAGGGACCAAACAAGTTAGTTTTGATCAGTGTTGAACTACAGAAAGTGGATCATCCATAATTTTATATCATATTGGCAATCAGACAGCACAGCTACATTTCTGGGACCAAAGATAGTGTGGAGCGATAAATTGGGCATCACAGAGTTATGTATAAAACCTGACAGATATGTATAGATATCATGCAGATGAAAAATTATGAAACCTTGAAGCACAACAGAGATCATTGTGTTTTTGTAAATTTATGGTAACACAAAACTAGTCCTGGAAAAGTAACAAATATCAAAGCATTTGTGCAAAAATTAAGAATTTGAAGCTCGACTAAATTTAATGCCAGCTTCAGGTTTATACCAATATTTGGCAAAGTCTTGATATTTTCCAGACCAAGTCCTGAGCACCTCATTTTAGGAGATCTATTACAGCCACTGAACAGATAACAAGGCGTCAAAGACTCAACAATGTCACTAGAAGAATAAAGGGGAAAGTTGGAAGAAATTTTTTTCATGTGGACAGTCATTAAAACATGTTACGCTTTGATTGCAATTGACTAAAGACGCTGAGACTGTTATACCATTTAAAAGGGAACTAAAAAAGAAAAGTATAAGAGGACATGGATAAAGGACAAGGAAATGGGATTAGCTTAAAAAGCTCCAGCTGGCCCCAGTAAAGCCTCCTTTTATAACTCAATCGTGTCAGCTTTTATTTATGCCCAAAAGATGTTCACCAATAGGTACAGAAGTGGAGACAATCCTGAATAATTATTCTTATGTAAGTAATATGAATTATTTTACCTTTAGTTGTTATGGGAATAACCACGTAAATTATGAAGGATATAAATTATGAAGTTACAACTGAAAATCAATTAATAGTTATGAAAGTAAAAATCTCTAATTTGCACACAGTAAACAGAAGACTCCCACCCCCTCCCCCTTTTGTTTAACTTTGCATTTAGGTAAGGGATGTCAAAGTGACTGATTATGGGCTCTGTGGAATCTTTGAACCCCAGTAATGTGGACTTTGAAAGGGATGATTATACTTTATTTCCCCAAGAATTCTATGAGGTTTGTAAACAATAAGTTAGATGGGAGAAATGTAGTAAATACAGTATACATGGAAAATCTTTGGGATGTTATGAGTAATAACTAAGGAATATGGAATTTGGGGTAGGATAGCAAACCGAAATAAAAATTGGTGAAAGCAGCGTTGGACTTAAGGAGAACGTGTGTAGATTGAGATTCCGTATACTATAAATGACGTGATTTTGAAAAGTGTTGATATGTAGAGACACCTTGATGTCCAAATACATAAATCCTTAAAGTTGACACAGAAATTTGATAAGGTGGTTAAAAAAGTATGTAATTTACTTGAGTTTATAAATAGAGGAATAGAATATAACAAAGACAGCATTCTAGAACATTTTACATCACTGGTTAGGCTTCAGTGGAATTTTGGGGGAAATTCTAGTCACCACAAAGATGTAATGGATTTAGAAAGCATACAGAGGAAGTATACAAGGATGTTACCAAGGATGAGAAGAGGTTGGAAAAGTTAAGAGTGTTCTCCTTGGAACAGGAAAGGTTGAGAGGTGACCTAACAGAGGTTTACCAGATGATGAGAAATTTTGACTGAGCAGATAGTGAAAATGTATTCCCTCTGGCAAGTGGGTCAATATATTTAGATGTAAAAACATGGCAAAAGATCTTGAGGGGAATAAGAAATGCTTTCACACTGAGAGTTGGCAGGATCTGGAATGCTGGATTTGAAAAGGAAGTTGGACATGTACTTGAGGATAAGGAATTTACAAGGTTATGGAACAAAAATCAGGTCCTAAGTACGACTACATTTTCAAAGAGCTAGCACTGGCACAACTGACCAAATGGCCTTCTTTCCGTGCTGTAAGTTTCGATGGCCTGAATTTCATGCACGCCATGTGCTTACAATCGGAAGGCATGGAAGCGGATGCGTTATCCACTTCCGCCCACAATCGCAGTCTGGATGCAATTTCATGCTGACTGGTCAATTAACCGCTGGCCAGCGTGAAATGCAGCCAAACATTGGCTCAGCGCTGCCAGCAGGGGCAGGAGCGTGGCGGGTGTCGGGTGCAAAGGTGACCCGGAGGGGGCATTTAAAAGAGCACAGACAGCGCCATGAAGGCTGTCGGGAGTTGGGGACGAGCCTCAGGGACCTGTCCATGAGAGAGTGCAAGATTATGGGGAGAATTTTCTTCCGTTGGGAGCTGAGCAGGTGCGAGCGGCTGCACGCCGCCATTTTACATGGGCGGGCCAATTAAGGCCCGCCCAGCATAACGCACACCCGGAAGCGCTGAGTGCTCCCCGTGTGGGCGGGGGGAAGCGGCTGAATCGGGGCCTGAGAGAGCACAGAAATCTCTCTGAGGCATGGAGCTGCTTTGGAGTTTAATTTCATTATGAAAAATTTAAATAAAGAAAAAAAAAATTTCAGACCTGTCCCTTCACGTGACAGTGTCACATGAGCTGGGACATGTCAATGAAATTTAATTTAAAAATGTATTTGATTTATAAACCCGTCATGAAACCTCATCCCGCCCGTGGATGAGGTTTCATGATAAATGCAATGTCCGCCTGGGCTCTTTGCCTGCCCACCAACCTTAAGGCTGGACGGGCAGCTCAGTTAATCCTATTAATTGTTACCTAAGTGGCCTTAATAGGCCTTTGACAGTTTGGCAGGCATGCAGCCAACTCCGGGGCGCACCTGCCAAACTGAAGATCTGAATGACGCGCAGTGACATCAGGATACATGCCCAATGTCACTGCGCGTCATTTTACATGTTGGCGAGTGAGGCCCGCCCATACACGCCAACCCAAAGATTCAGTCCTGTATGTCTGGCAGGAGTGATGGCCTCAGCACCCACTGGGCATGCCAGGCGGGAGAGCAATGCTCAATGTGGGCACTCTAAAACACAGCTCTCTGATGAGTGCCTGCGCACTCTAGTGGAGCCAGTGAATGCCTGGCATGATGTACTCATGCCATGAGATGGCAAGAGGAGGCCACCCCACCAGACAAAGAAGGCCTGGATGGAGATGACTGCCAAGGTGAGTGGGCATGAGGTTGTGCGCCACATATGGATCCAGTGCCGGGAATGATCTGCACTCCGCAAGGGTGAGTACCAACTTGGCATGGAAGTGTGTATAGGTGTCTTAGAGGGTGGCACTCAGGGGCGTGAAATTTAGAGTGCCAATTGGCACATATCCTTGTGCAAGCCAAGGCTGGGAAATTTGCCTGCTTACCTTGTGTGTTTAGAAGGGTGAGACGTGCTAATCTAACGGGCACCTCAACCTGTGTCTCCTTGGGGAGTGGAGGCGATGTGAGGTTAAGATGGTAAGGCAGGTAGAGAGCACAGAATGCACTTTTTCCTGTTCCTCTGAGACATCACTTGTGTTGTCCTCTGTGGCCTGGGGAGCTGCCTCGCTGTCTTCACTCTCCAAAATGTCCCCCCTTGACAGATCCAAATTGTGCAGAGTGCAGCACACAATGACAATAAGCAAGACGTGCTCTGGAGGACATTGCAGTGCCTTTCCTGATTTATTCAGGCAGTGGAGTCTCATCTTGAGCAGGCCAATGATCCTCTCAATTATCGCCCTTGTAGAGGCATGACTTTGATTGTACCTCTCCTCCACTTCTGTCCTTGGGTGTCAGAGTGCTGTCACGAGCCACATTTTCAGGGGATAGTCTTTGTCACCCAGGAGCCAACCATCCAACCGAGCTGGAGCAACAAAGAGCCTTGGCACCTGGGAGTGCCATAGGATGTAAGCATCATGGGATACCTGGCACAGACCTGAAAAATCTGTATGCTGTGGTCGTAAGCAATCTGGATGTTGATGGGGTGGAAGCCCTTTCTGTTGATGAAGGCACCTGGCTCACCCGCTGGGACCTTTATGGCCACATGAATGCAGTCTATGGATACGGGGGAACCTAACAATTGCAGCGAAGCCTCTGGCTCACTCAGCCTGGTTGGCTTTGTTGGTCCAGGAATGAATGAAGCTCATCACCCGTCTGAACAGAGTGCAGTGACCAGCTGATGCAGCTGGGGGCAGCAGACTGGGAGACACCACACAGATCTCCTGCTGACCCTTAGAAGGAGTTGTAGGGAAAAAAGTTCAGGACCACAGTCACCTTAAGAGCCATTGTCATCAGGTGGCCACTGACAATCATGTGGCAAATGGGGGTCACAGTCTCCCTAGAGAGGCGGAGCCTCCTTTGGCACTGGACCTCCGACATGTCCAGGTAGCTGGAGCGCTGCCTGTAGACTCTTGCTGCAAGATAACGGTGTCGACTGCGGACCCTCCCGCCTTTCACTTCCTGCTGGCCCTGAACCCCATATGGCTGCCCCTCCCTTTCCACAAGTCGCTGTCTGGGATGCTGCCTGCAGACACCAGCCCTGCTCTCCCTTCTGGCTTTCTCCTCTTTAGGGGAGAAGGTCCTCCAGTGGAGTAGACAATCCCCATTTGCTGGAATACAAATGGCACAGGATAGTGCCCTGAAGGGGACATTCAGCAAAAAGCCTCTAAGAAAGCTTGTAAGCCAAAGAGTCCTCCAGAAAATACAGAAAATGCAAATAACCATCAGAAAGTCACCTACAAACAACCCTCACCCAAACTCCTACCTACTCACAGAGCCACGGCTCTGGTTGACTTTTACCCCACCTTGGATTGAGTTTCAATTAGAAACGAGATGTCCACCAGGCCTTGTGGCCTGTGCATCGACCGCAAAATTGCACAGGCCACATAAAATTTCAATTGCCTTTTTAATGAGCTTAATTGCCCGTTTAATTGTGGGCGGGTGCGCTTCCGACTCCCATGCATGCCTGCCTGCCGTAATTTGGTGCGACAGTGCGATGACATCAGGATGCGTGCCCGATGTTTACTCGCGCGATTTCACATGAGGTCAGGCCGGCCGTGCACCCAATCCTGCAACGTAAAATTCTGCCCTATAATTCTGTGAAGAGGCAGTTTTTTGAGTGTGTAATGATGCTCCTCACCTCACACTGGCATTGAATTCAGCCTTTTATTATTTAGTCCATTTCACCATCTCATCAACTGCCCTCTGCACTTTCCTTTGGTCTTCTTAAGAATTAACTATACCTCCTATTCCTCGCGGCTTAATTCTGGGGACATTTCTGTTCACCAAACACATCAATAGTTTGGATACAGGTCTGAAAAGAATGATGTTGACATTTGTGAATAATACAAAAATACGAGGTACAATTAATTCATTAGAAGACCCAAGGAAAACGCAAAGGCTTGTTGATAAAAAGGGGAAATGGACCAGAAAGAGAAAGATGAAATTCAATATCAATGCGAGGTGATGTGTTTTGCTGAACAAAAACCCATGGGAATTATACTCTGAATGGCTATCGGCTCAGTGATGTAGAAGAGTAGAGGTATTTGTGAGCATGTGTTCGTAGAATATTAAGGACAGCACCTCAGGTTGTTGAGGCTGTAAGAAAAACTAATAAAACCTAGAATTTTATCTTGAGAGATATTAAATTTAAAAGCCCAAGAGGTATTGATGACCCTATATAAACCTAAATAAGACCTCAGTTAGTGTAACATGTGCAGAACTGAAATCCATACTATTGGAAGATTGTGGCATTTCTGAGTCTGCAGTATCAGCACAGTAAGTCCTCACTTAAAGTTGTGACTTTCTGGAACGCAACCGTAACTTTAAGTGAAACAACTTTAAGTGCATCGTGGTTCCCCTAGGAATCAATGTTGAAGCTGGAGTTAGGTTCCTATGGTTATCCGTTGCCTGGAAAAACCAATGTACAAGTTGTAATACTGTATAATACGTATTCAGCACTGTGCATTCCTAGCTGGAATAACTTGCAAAATAAAATAAATCACAGAACATTGTAGGAGTATGTTTTTGGTTGTGATAAAGACTTGGGGTGGGGGAAGATGTAGAGTAAAGGATTAACAAATGGAGCACCCGATACTGATGTAACGATGATGCAATGTCACATGACTAAGAGACTGAGATCTGGTAGGGCACAGAAATACCTCTTGTAGAATACTGAGATGTACATCGGTCTGTAAATAAACAAGAATGTTTTTTTTTCTGAACAACAGCCTATGGCAGCATTCTTAGGGTAACAGGCAAACACTAAAGAAACCCCATTAAGACCCTGAACCTGAGATGAAATAAATGTAATAGAAATACTAGATAAATTCAAATTAAATAACATTAAATCACCCAAACAAGCCATGAGTGGCACAGATTCTGTGTCTCACACACATCATTCCTGAAACTGAACTCAACCTTTTGCTTGCTATCCTTTCCTTCTCTGTCTCTCTCTTTCTCTCTCCTTTTCCATTCATCTCTCTCTCTCTCTCCTCTTTTCCCACTCTGTCTGCCTCTCTCTCTTCTCTCTGTCTACTTACCCACTCTGTCTCACCCCATCCTTCTCATCCTCATGCACCACACCAGCCCAGGGCAGTGACTCAACAACCCGAGACTCTGGCCAACTCCCAGTCCAAGGCTGCAACTGGGCCAAGAGCATGAACCTCTTCCCCACAATCTGCAGGTGCTGAGCCTCTGTCCTGAGCTGCAGATGAGCCGGATATAGGGGGCCACATATATTCAAGGGTGGGAGCCGCAAATGGAGCTTGGGGGCAGGGTGCGAATAGAACTGGGGGCCCTACTTCCTTCCCCATCTCACACCACTCTGCCCCTCACACTGCTACACTGCTCCCCCCTCACACCACTCCCTCCTCCTCACACCACTCCCCCCTCACATGACTCCCCCTCCTCACACCACTCCCCCCTCCTCACACCACTCCCTCCTCAGACCAATCCACCTCCGCACACCACACCCCATCCTCACACCATTACCCCTTTACACCACTCCCCCCTCACACCACTGCCCCCTCACACCACTCTACCTCACACAACTCCCTTCTCATACCAGTCCCTCCTCACACCATTCCACCCTCACAATACTCCTCTTACACCACTCCCCCCTCCATTCCCCACCCCACTCCACTCCCCCCTCACAACGCTCCCCCCTCACACCACTCCCCCCATACCTCTCCCCACCATACCACACCCGCCTCATACCAATCCCCCCCCACCACTCCCCCGCATAACACTCCCCCTTCGCAACACTATCCCCCACCACACCGCTCCCGCCCACTTCACAACACCTCCCCCCTCACACCAGCACCCTCTCCAGCCCCATGTTACTCACATTTCGCCACCCGATCAGCGTCCAGCAGCTTCCCATCCCTGCCCTGCGCTCCTGCTCCTGGATCTCTGCCCTCACTCTCTCCCCACACCCTTGGCCTCTGGTGACGATGGTGGTGGCAGGTCTGGAATCAGAATGTGGTGGCAGCTGGTCCAGGGTTCAGCGCATGGGGGTGGTGGAGCCAGAATGCAGGTGATGTAAAACTGAAATGCCATTAAAGCGTAACCATGTTAAGCAGGACAACTAAAAGTGAGGACTTAATCTATGTCATTGATATGCAATGTGGATGAATGGCTTCACTGTTCTTCAGTACAGAATTAAAGAGGTGTCATATCTTGAATCTCATTTAAGTTTTTACATAGAGTCATCAGTACCCCTTGGTTTTTAAATTCAAGGAATTCAGGGAAGTAACAAGGACTACAGATGCTGAAGATCTGTGTGGCTTTTCTTGGGAGGGGATTTGAGCAGGTCACTGGAATAACTGCTGATGTAAAAACAAAATACTGCAAATGCTGGAAATCTGAAATAAAAACAGAAAATGCCAGGCAGCATCTGTGGAGAGAGAAACAGAGTTAAATTTAATCTCTATGACCTTTAGGATAGCCCCTTGAAATAGTACTCCCAGTCAACCTCTAACACTAATTTTGTGTAATTTTGCTCACTGGGTTGGGTAGTATATGAAACACTGATTTATTGAAAGTCATTGTGGTTCTAGTAACACCACAGGATCCAATTTTATTTGTAGGTAGCCTAAGGAAACTGTGGTTAAAGCAGGGGTAAGTGGGAATGGAACAGTAAGTTTATGGACATGAGTTAACTGCATAGTGACATCATTCTCACCAGACAGTTTGGATTTAAATCGCTCCCAAGGTTCACGCTGTTCAAATTAGATTTGACACTTTACTGGAGTTATATCCCATTTAATATTCCAAGCAGTGCAAGAATACCTCCTCCGTGATGGCTCACATCATTTGGCTCCAGGGTTTGACTGAGACAAGTTAAACCAATACAACCAACTGGCATTAAGGTGTATTACAATTTTTAGATGTGCACCAGATGTTACCTTTGGTTATGAATGTATATACGAGCATATGATAAAGATAAACAGCTCATCTGGTTAGTCTGACCCAATCAGCTGCGTTATAATAGGGCAACATAACCACAGCACTCCCCACACACTGCCAGTCACGTAAACTCATGGCAAAGGCAAAAAGAAAGATTAATAAGAGAAGAAACCTTTGCCAATTCAGGGGAAAAATGTCTTGAAATTGTTCTCTGACTCCCAAAGGCAAGTAAAAGCAATTTTCACAACACAGCATGATCACAAGTTACATGATCCAACATCCCACTGTCTTTTGAGTGCAGTGATCACCGGTTCCCAAGAAACACCTTCTGCATCCACTGCACAAGCTGGCAACTTATTCCAAAGGTCAGTGAAGCTCTGGGAAAAGAAATCCCTTCTCACATCTAACCCAGTTCTAACCTTCCAATGGTGTTGCAAGGTTATTCATGGAGGTGAACATTATATACCTTACAAACTGATGTGTATCTTTACTGCCAATATCAAGTTAAATGACAGCATGGAGATCTTAACAAAAGGCCCCTCATTATATGGACTATATCAAACAAATCACCATGTACATTCTTCTATTCTTCAAAAAGCTGTCTGATAGCATTCTAGTGAGATGAAGTCAATTGTCAGTAATCAGGCTGGTCTATTTTAGATAAAGTTTATGAATGAACAGAATATATGGTTATCATAGAGAGTTTTACCCATTTCTTATCAAAATAACAATAATATGTGACCTTGCTCTTTCTTATATGCTAAAATCACTTCACAATTCAACAGTTCCTGAACTTCCTGGCACTAACATTAGAAAGTTTATCCTCTGTGCCTCTGTGTTCCCAACTAAAAATTGCCCAAAGCTGATTTACTCAGACTGAGCAGAACTTTCTGTCCCCACTGGCGTCAAGCCTTATGGCGGGTGTGAGCGGACAATATGGCAGGAAGGCCAAAAATCAGTTTCACGTCATCATTAAACCAGTTTGTGATCGTCTGCTCTGCCTGTCGATGGTGGGCCGCCTTTCCTGCCACCACATGTCAGGAATGTCATTTTAATACATCTGCATCTTATTATAAGCCCTACTCACCAGAATCATGCCCTAACATTAAATTTATCGCCCACATTGGTGGGAAAACACGCTGGTGCAGTGTAATGTCCAGAAGTCGGGACTTACCGTTAGGGCCTTGCTCACATCACGGACATCTGAGCAGCAGAAGATGCTGGAGCCCTACAGCATCCGAACCCAGAAGGATATCATGCATTGCATTCTGGGTGGATTCTGATGGACATGGCTCCGCCGCAAAGCAACTCACGGAAGGTGGAAGGTCACTGGTGATGTTGGGACTTCTTCGGGACATCAGTGTCTTGGCCATGGTCTGCTGCGGATGATCATCGAGGGGGTGGAGAGGAAAGTTCAGCTGTGAGTGGGAGAGGCAGGTGTACTGGGGGAGGGGTGTGGGAGAGGAAGGTTTGACTGAGAGGGGCTGGTGTACTGGGGTGTGGGGGTGGTGGGGGGGGTGGGGGGGAGGGGTATGTGAGGTTGGGAGGGGCAGAACAATGGTGTCGGGGGTGGGGTGAGGTTGGGAGTTGGGGGAGGGAGTACAGGTGGGAGGAGGGGGAGAATGCAGCAATGGAGCAGGTATGTGTAAGGGAAGGAGTTTGGAGAAGGGAAAGAGTTCAGAAAAGAGGGGAAGGAGTTCGGGGGGGAGGAAGGAGTTTGCAGGGAGTGAGGAGCACAGGGCAAGGAAGAAGTAAAGGGGGGAGAAAGTGGAGAGGGAGGAGTAAAGGGGGGATGTCCAGGCGAAAGTACAAGGGAGGAGTCTGCAGTCGGTGATTGCCTCCTGGGGAGAAAAATGAGGGTGGGCATGGTAGGAGAGACCGGTGAGAATGAGAGAGGACAGAGAGAGCCAGGAGGTGAGGGGGCAACGCTGGCAGTTGATGGGATGGTGAGGGTGGTTAGTGGGGACTCTGAAGCGGACACGATCCCTGGGGTTGGGAAGGAGAGGTGGGGAGGTCAATGTGAATGGGGTGGGATTTTTGGGAAGATAGGGAATGTGCACGTGCACTTGGACTTCCTGGAAAGAAAATGTTTCTGGCTGGTAGGTGATGGTGGGGAGGTGGAAGATGATTCTGGGGGTCAACAGTGATGGGGAAAAGGGTATGGGCAACTGGGGGAGAGGAAAGGACAGGGAGTCTGAAGACATACTTCATTACAGCCATCTTGCAAACTTGAAAGTGAGCGGAGCCTCGTGTTGGGCGGGAACAGGTGCTGCATGGGAGTGCAATCATTGGGTGGGCGGAGATGCAGATCAGCTCAGGCGGACAACTGAAAGAGAATCCCAGCAGGTAGCATTGAAAATGCTCAGGACACTGAGTTGAGTGTTATGTGGGAAGGATCCGCTTTTGTGAGAGAGTGATTGCACGAGGCTCTGAAAGGCCCTTCCACACACACTTCTCCTTCCAGAATCACTCATGGGCCGGCTGCATGCAGCTATACTGCTAGTTGGGAGGGGATGCAGGGAGAGGGCTTGCAAAGCCTTTCAATGAAGCTGAAACACACCATTACACATTATTCAGTGAAAGCAAATATGGTTTCAGATTATAATGTGACAACATTTATTCACCTGTGCAGCCACTTGTGATCAGAAATTCTTAACTTTTCTAGGCCTACCACTGCTAGGTGCTGCCCTGACACCCGCAGCAGGGGTGGAGACAGCCTGTGCAATGGTTGATCCTGTTGCCTCTGATGACTTTGGTTTGGGTCCTCTGAAGAGCCAACCCCGGCTTGCTTTGGCTGTCCTCCTGTGGTCCAGCTGCTCTTTCTGTAGTGATAGAGGACGAGTTTGAGGGGGTCATAGGCAAAGAGGACTCAAAGGGAAAGGACAGTGACTGAGATTACTGAGTGGATGACCCAGGGGTGTCCAGCTGCCGCTCCTCCACAGAGGACCCCAGCCTGACTCCTTGAAGGGAAGGAGCACCTGGAAGATATCGAGGTGCCCCGTTTCCCTGTCACTGCAGGAACTCACCCATGGCTACCATGATGGACTGCAAGTCTGCACACGTCTCCATGTTCTGCTGGACCAGGGTCTCTATGGCGTCTGCCACCCTTCCCATGCAGAGCTGCATACACGCACATGGGGCACCACTTCATCAGAGAGAAGGCAGATGCACTCTTCGTCTTGCGTGCCACTCTGTTGAGGGCTTCCAACAGTTCCGCATGATGTTCCCCCACCTTTCGCTGACTCTCCAGGATGAGTTGGACGGCCAAATCCAGAGGCTCATCATCTGACTAGGACCTCACAGATGTCTCTTCCCCAGCAGTCCTCCGAGTGAACCTTCCTCCTGCAGTCACGTTTCTGTGCAGTGACCACCAGGTTGTGAACCTGAGCCTGCTCTATATCTAGGGCCCACTGAGGTGTGTGTCTCTGTGCTAGTGGAGGGTGTGGGTAAACGTGGTGACATTTCTTCCAGGCTGCTTATTTTCAGCTCTTCATGGAGGAGGTGTCCCCTTGGCTGGAGTTGAGGACGTGGATGGAGCTGAGGGACTGCCTGGCTGAGGGTGTCAGTCGCTTGGCAGATCTCCCTATGAACCAAAGTAATGATGATTAGTGCATGGCAGCAGAGTAAAAAGCAGGGGAGAGAGCACTCACATTTGCATTGAAAGAGGGATGTCGTGGTGCAGGATCCTCACATGGGTGTTCACCACTGACCTCACCGTTGCAGCAGGCATGGTCCACGTCTTCACCAGACAGCACGAAGGCATGCTCCCCAAAGTCAGCAAGGGGCCTAATGTGGGCCATTTCACCCCAGTCTGGGACCTCTCCCTGCTGCTATAAGCCAGCTTCTCCTGCATGAAAGCAGATGGAGAGAGTGTGAGCAGGACACGGCATGGAATATCTGGTGAGCAGAGCCATGGACAGTATGAGGCTGCAAGCTCCAGAAGATATTAGCCTGATGGAGATGTAGGGTGTGGGTTTGAGTTAGTGGTATTGTCCCTTGAGGTGTGAGATCCCTGTGGATACATGATGGGTTTGTGAGTGCGAGTTGAGAGTGATGAGAAGAGTGAGTTACCCTGGTGGAACGGATGAGACCGTTCATCCTCTTTCTGCACTGGGTGGCTGTCCTCTTTTGCAGGGTATTGGTGTTGATCACGAATGCCACCACCTCCTATACTGGATTGGTGAACTTGTTTTTTAACCTTTGCCCAGAGCTGGGAGAGGACTTCAGAGCTGGCCTCCACTGTGTCCAGTAGACACTCAAGGGAGGTGTCCCTAGATTTGGAGGCAGCATGTTTCCTCCCTTTGGCAGCCATCAGTTTGAAGCAGCTTCCTATCCCTTGAAGAGTGTTAGATCTTTGCAGGGGCAGCCTTTAAATATGGCACCTGGTTTACTGAAGGATTGAGGTGATAGTGGGGTGGGCGAATCAGAGGACGCCTGCCAGCGACTCGGCATGTTTCCCAGGAATGCATGATTAATAAGGTGGAACTGGGATGATACGGTGTGAAAACCCGCCATTGCGGCCAATGGGTAAAACGTCCTTTTTCCCGCAAATCTGGGATAATTCTGCCCTGAGTGAGCCAGGCAAAGGCTAATGTCTAACTCCTCCCTCAGCTCTGTATGCCAATGATTGGCTCTCTGAGCTGCTTGTAAAAGCTACAGTACCAACATGAAAAAGAAGCTTTCTCATTTGTGTGGGAAATAAGGCAGCTATGGCTGTTTAGCTAAGCTATCAGGAGATATGATATGACAATCATTCAGGATTAAAGGAACAAACAATTCTAACTTCATAAAAACATAAAATCCCTTCCAGGCCAAATAGGTAAAAAATTTCAGACTATTACATGCTGTTAGGAATGTCTCTTCAATTACAGAGCAAGAAAAATGATCAAAAGTAAGCAGAGAAAATAAATGTCTTTTTCTGAAAATCAATTTGATTGTACATGCTCAAAATACTTAATGCCTAGGAGCTCTGGCTAATCATGCCTACAAATCAGTGAAGCTTCCTGCTACCTAGTGCCTCTAAGGCTGCACTTAACTGACTACTACTTTGAAATTTACTTCAAAGCAATGCCAATGATGGCTTACAACTCTTGTCATTGAATCTGATCAGACATTGGAGCTCAGTGGCGTAAAACCTCTGGAGGATGCAGGCCCGTGCGTCTTGGGTTAGACACAGCACAAAGTATAGCCCTTACCTTGGACCACACGAATACTTTTTACATTTATGTAGATTTTAAGTATTTAGGGAATGCAGTTAATCCTGCCTGAACTGTGAAATTATAACCACTGGCAAGGAAACTCAACATGGATATGAGCACACATGGGTGCAAAGTTCTCCCCAAGGCAAGAGAATTGCAGTTGCAGCCAGGTCATATAAATGAGCTCCAACCTGGCTGGAACTGACAGCTGCAGTTTAAATGCTTCATCAATTTTCTAACCCCTTTGCAACTTGGGTGATTTAGTGAGAGGTCTCTTGCTCCTTAGTTGTGTTGGGTTCCATGAATTTTATTTTAAATTTGAGGAATATTTTGTTGCAGTTCTTGATAAATTCCAGTTCTTATTTTAACTTTCCTTTCCTAAAGTGGCTTCCAGCAAATTTCAAAGCCCCCCCAAGCGTGGATCACATTCATTTTTCACAAAGGATTGGGAAGTGGTAGGAGACTCCAGCTATAGCTCTACCTAGCAACAGTACAACTTATTCACCAGTGAAAAGTTGGTAACTGTAAATAATTTGAAAATAAGACTCAAAGTTTAAGATATGAAAGGAAAGATATGAAGCAACATGTGAATCTCATAATAACTAACTTTAGTTTTAAGAGTGTTAATAGATCATATAGAAACTATCACTGGGGGCATATTATTAAGATTGAGTTTTTTTGAAATAAACCTTAGCATTCAGTCATTCTCCATGGCCGTAATTGTGCGTTCTTTGAATTTCTCATCAATTACCAGCACCAAGATGTTAAAAAGATAAAAAATATCAATACCAATCTTTAATGATCCCTCATTCTTTAATGATGCAGCATATAAATGTACATGGTTGTATGTCAAATCACACTTATATTTGGTCACAGAAAGTAGGGAGAAAATGATCGCTCACGTTTTGGGTAATAACATTATCTTTAGACAATGAATGCCTATAAATTGTGTACAGGGAATACAAAGGCAATAAACATCACAAAATGTCACACTAATTGCTTCCGGGAGAGCTCCAGATGAATTAAACATCCTTCCGTTTACTACACCAAACTATATATAACAATATAGGAATAATTCAATTGACTGGAAATGCTCTCTCATTGAAAATTGGCCTGAAACCTGTCAATATCTTGCAGTGTCCCAAGGGATTTTAATTTCCTGTGTCAAATTTCAAGATCATTTCAACTTTGACAAGTGCTCGATGGTACCATGTTTCATCTTCATGCAATCCTTCATTACATCCACACTCAAATTGCTAGTGAAATACAAGTAAATGGCTATATTCATCAACCACTAATGATTTATTTTTATTGGTAACCCATACTGCAATGGAAAAAAGCCTAAGAGGTACTTATTTACATCAAGGATTGTTGGAACGTGAAATGCCTTGTGTCAGGGAGTGGCTGAGGCAAAGACCTTTGCATTTTAGGAATAAATATTGAAGTAGAGGAAGCAATCAGGCTATGGAAAGAGACCGGGCCACGTGGGATAAGTTTTTGGATTGCTCCAGCATGGAGCTTCACGGGGCCAAAAGGCCTCTTTCTATGCTGTAAACTCCCATCGTTCTGTGAACATTCAATAAACATTTCATTAGAACAGTCATGTTTCTTTAACTTAAAGGATACCTACAGGGTACAATGCTCACATTGGTACAAGAAGTCTACTTTATTGCATAGATAAAAGGAACAAAAGATTCAAGTCATTTATTTACACATGAAAGTAAAACATGGTTATTCTTGAAAACAAAATACTAAAATCTAGTCCTTAAAATAGTTTTGATGGCTCAGCTGACTAAGGGAATGAATTACTGAGCCATATAAACCATGAAAGTTCCACGTTGGATGCTCAGTCTTTACTGAATTAGTTTGGGTGCCTTTACAGGTCTTACAACTATTTTTTCATTATTTCATTGGATGTGGGCATCGCTGGCAAGGTCAACATTTGTTGCCTATCCCTAATTGTCCCTGAAGCTGAGTGGTATGCTAGGCTATTTCAGAGGGCAGTTAAGAGTTGTTTGGGTCCACAGTCACATATAGGTTAGACCAGGTAAAAATAGACATGATGAAGCAGATGGGTCTTTATGACAATCAATGATAGTTTCATGGTTATCATTACTGAGCCTACCTTTATATTCCAGATTTATTAGTTGAATTTAAATTTCACCAGCTGCCATGGTGGGAAATGAACCTGTGCTCCCCAGAGCACTAGCCTGGGCCTCTGGATTCCTAGTCCGGTGACATTACCTCTACGCTACCCATCTCCCCCACAAAATGGTCTCAGCATCTCTGAGTTACGGAAAAGTATCCAGTATTCCTGCTCCTGGTAACTATATTGCAACCTGTACTTAAGTGTGCATGTATGAACAAGATCAGAATTCACAGCCAAATAGCTTGTCAACATTCACAGAGCTAGAAAAGGAAGGAAAGCCAGGAAATATAATTAGATATAAAATGATTTTAGAGATGTAAACACCCAAACATTATCAACATAAAAGCTACAACAGAGAAAGAGCAATTTGGCCCAACCAATCTGTGTGGGAGTTACCCTCCACCTGAGCAAATAATAATGTAACGAACATCTGTTTCCGTATCTCTTCATCCTTCTATTCAATCTTTAATGTATTTCAGCCAACTCATGAATTTTGAAGCACTGTCATTGTTGTTGTGCAGGCAAATGTGGCAGCCAAGTTCCAGGCAGCACAGTCTTCCAAACAGCAAGTGCCATCAATAACCTGTTATTCTATACTCTATTGGTGATTGTTGAGAGAGGGATGTTGAACATCCACCTAAGAAGGCAAAATGATGCTTCAGTTTAGACAGCACCACTGGAGAAGCAGCATTCCCTGAGCACTGCACTGAAGTCTCAGCCTACATTGTGTGCTGCAAGTCGGCAGTCTTCTGAACAAGAGACATGAGTGGTACCGCCCAGCTAGCAAGTGATTAATATTAAGTTAGTGATTTAAATGTGTACAAATACCTAGATTTACAGTTCATCACACACATTCCTCCATAATACCATTTCAAGAGCACTATCAAAACAAGCATTACAACAGTTCAAGGAGAAAGCCCATAATCATCACCTGAGGGCAAATGGGGCTTTAACAACATCTTGCACATCCCAAGAACAATTGTAAAAATTATAAAAGATAATCAGCTACTTTAGTTAACTTGCTGACTTTTGGTCACTATTCCTTTCTGCTTCAGTTGTTGGTGATTGCTCCTTAGTTGTTAAATTCCAGTACATTGTCTAATAGGTTATTGTTTATACAGTGCACACAAAAGCCAGAATTTTAAGCCCCCACCCCAGCCATGCCCATCACCTTTCCTTTTACCAGCAACATGGTAGGTGGTAGGTGGCCTTCCACCCTTCGGCCAATGGAGGCCATTAAGTGGCAGTTAATGGCTTTGCCAACTGGGGAGGGTGTTGGTAAAATTTGCAGCTTTGCTGTGAGCTGGGAGTACAGGGGTTTGGTGCTGATCAGGCATCTTGTGGCCTAGGGTGTGCCTCCCCAGTAGCAAGGACCACACCTGCTAGAAGATGCCAACGACCCAACCCCCCCACTGCCACCACGATCGACTATCCCACCATCCCCTCACTGGGGCCTGCCTAATTGGCTGCAGTGAGTTCCGACCTGACTTAACTGCACTCTGGACCTCCTCCATCATGGTTGGTTTGGGGACTGCTGCAGTCCCAGCAGTGACCATTGCTCCTGGTGCGCTGCTGGAACTTTAGAGCTGCCAGCTCTCTGATTCACCAGCATCTATTGGAGGTGGGACAAAGGGGCCCCTCAAAGGGGTAAAAGCCACGACTGCAGGCAATTAATTGCCTGAGGACCATAAAATCCTTTTGTGGTTTCCAGCGCTGACAGAAGATGAGCTGCCCCCAATTTTACAGCCAGTGGGCAGACACACCACCGCCAGATAAAATCCCAGATATAAACTCCGGAACTCTCATGGGCCAAGTTCACCAGCATTGAAGATGCATTGGTACATCATTGGTCAAAGTAGCATTGACTTTTCCCTTTATAAAGACATGTAGATAAAATTATAATTGAAAACAGTAAGGCTATAAATATAGGTTATAAATGATCACGTGATTTATTACCAGGATTATCAGTTATATTGTTTTTAAATAAGCTTGATGCCAGGAGAAATAAGTGTCACCCAATACTACTTTTAAACTAGCAATCTTGTTCCTTGGAGGAATAAGTATTCCAATCATTACATCGGACCTTCTACGTAGCCCCAATTAAGCTGATATCTATTATTATCGGTGAGTAACACTTAGACACTAATCTAAAGCCAATAGAATAATTGAGGTCTGCTAGCACATTCTGTGATGTAATCGGAGCTAGTGGAGCATCTGTACAGTTCAAAGAATCAGTAAAGAAAGTTGAATTAAATAATTCCTTCAAATGTGCCTAGTCTTGTCCCTGGTGAACTGTATGCACTGTTGAAATGTAGTTTGTGGAATGAGGTATTACTTGTAGAATAAATGAAACTTATACAACTGTAGACTCTGGTACCCTTGCCAGAATTGCCAATCATTGAACATTTCTCATGTCTTTTACCTTTTGACAATGCTGTCAGTCATGATCACAACGGACTATCATTGACTCCATGGAATACGAATAAGAATCTTAGCATACAAGGTCTGAAAATCCACAGATACTCATGGGGTGGGGGTGTGGGTGGAAGCACCGCCAGCAATTATACCATTATGCTGGGTTCGGATCCATTGTGGAACCTATCAGGCATTCCAGTGAAAGAGACAATCCCATGTTTTGTTTGGAAGTGGCAGGTTTCCGCACCACTGAGGGCACATTTAGACAGTTGTTATCTTTGAGATCCTGTGAAGAAATTTAGGCTGCCCTCTCAGATGGATGGAAAAGATCCCATGGCACTATTTTGGAGAAGAACAGGGAAGTTATACTCAATGTCCTGGCCAATATTTATCCTTCAATCAACATCACAAAAAAGAGCAAATATGTGGCCTGTATCACATTACTTTTTGCTATGTGCAAATTGGCTGCTGCATTTCTTATGCTACTGTAGTGGTTACATTTCTAGAGTACTTCATTGGCTATAAAGCACTTTGAGACATCCAATGATCATGAAAAACACTATATAAATGCATTTTTTAAAAAAAGAACTGCTGGCTCTCTTTCCACCAGTGTTTTTAGTGGGAATTCCATGTCTGAACAACTCTTATGTGATAAAAAAGCAAAAGTTCCTATCCCATCCTTTCATTCTTTTGGTGATGACCTTAAGTTTATGCCTCCCAGGTACAGAATCTCTAATCAGTTAAAATAGTTTAGTCCAATTTATCTTATGGAAGCTGCACATCATTTCCTTTATTAGATCTCCTCTTCACCTTGTTTATTGTAATGAAAAGAGGCCCTATTTCTCTAGTCCTTCCATATGACTAAAACTTATTAGTGAATTTCTCCTATAACATAACAATAGGAATAAGCCTTTCAGCTCCTCAGCCTGTTCTGCCATTTAAAAAGACCATAGCTGATCAAGT
This sequence comes from Isurus oxyrinchus, assembly GCA_026770705.1. Lineage (NCBI taxonomy): Eukaryota > Metazoa > Chordata > Chondrichthyes > Lamniformes > Lamnidae > Isurus > Isurus oxyrinchus. The sequence continues at coordinate 114,825,842 of JANJGN010000012.1, forward strand.
ACGCAATTTTATTTATCTGTCTTTGTCCCGTATCCCTTGATACCTTTGCTTAAGAAATATCTATTGATCACAGCCTCTATATGGCCTTGATATCCTACGTACAGTAAGGCACTAATATCATATTCTAACTAATGGTTTATATAGGTTTAGTATTCCCCCTTTGACTTCATACTTAACTGTTTCTATTGGTGGAAGCTAGGACCCCACAGTCGCTTTTTTTAAACCACTTTACCAACTTGTCCTACCACTTCTAAGGATTTCTATATCTGAATTCTTGGGTCTCACTGCTCCTCTATTCTGTCTAAAGTTTTACCATTTAGTGTATATCTCTTCTCCTTATTCTTCTTCTCAAAATGCATCACTTCAAATTGCTTTACATTAAATTTCTTCTATCTATTAACTTGCCTATGTTTCCCTGAAGTTCCTTACATCTTCTTCATTTAACTATTCTCCCTATTTTCATTTATTGGCAATGTTTGATATTGTATCCCTGACCCAATAGCAGATAACTTGTATATGTTGCAAAAAAAACCAGACACCTGGAGACAGCACTGTACATACTTTCTGTGTCAGAAAGTTCTTCTGCTCTTTACCCGATTTCCTGCCTATTCTGCCATATTTCCTTTAATAACAAGTACCATAATTTAGACAAAAAACCTATATGGCATTTTATCTATTTCCTTTTGAAAGTCCAAGTGTCCAATATTTGTATATACCTTCCAAATCATCTTTGATTTAGTTAATTCCATCCCTTTTTTGTACAATGCATTTTGAAACTGTGTATCCATAGCTTTCAAAATATATTTAGACCAATTTTTGTCAGAAGAATAACGGTTTAAAAAGTCTAATGGCATGTTTCTGGAAACAGCTATGAGAACGTAGGAGAATGCAAATGTCAAACTTTTTTTTTCAGAAATAAAGGAACAATTTCCTTTACGGTGAACTTTCCTGACCACAGGGCCCATTCAACCTTGGCAATGGTTCATGAAATGGCAGATATCTAAAACTATAATTTTAAATAGTGGTTTAACAGCTTGACACCAAATATTGGTGATTATTTTTGCACAAATGTGTCATTGTAAATTGGGCGGGAGGAAAGGATTTTGATGAACATAAGTCATTGAAGACGGAATAAACATTCAGCCTACCAAAAGTCTCAAAACCAATGTATAAACTGCAATTTGTGAAATGAAAAGGATCACAAAGGCTCTATTTGTATCAGTTAAGTTAACACAATGACTTTGCTCTGAAAACGACTGATATTGGAGTTATTTCCTGCTCTACTTTGTTTCATTACAATGCCAGTTAGCCAACAGGAGGTACTGAAAGGACACATCCACAGGAAGTGACTGCTAAACTTTATGGTGACAAAAGGAAATCATGGGCTTAAATCAACGTATCGCTATTTTATGGAAAGCCTTTGAATTATTTTGTAATCTTACAAGAAGTCAGTGCTCATATTAAAATCAAAATATATTTTTAGATGTATCTAACAATGCAGACATGGATACAGGCTATTATTTGCTGGATTTTAATAGGCTGATATATATTGTATCAGTCCCAGGAGAGGAAGAACTGTTAAAAGTTTACATCAGAACTTATTTGGTGGAGTCAACCAAGAGTTTCCTGCATGTAACAGCACGAGAACAAAACAAGAAAACTCAGGAGTTCGGAACAGATGTGAAAACACAATGGATGTAGAGATCAAGAAAGGAAAAAAGGTAATTTTTTTTTTTATAATTTGGCATCAATCTTTCATAGATTCATACCCAAACTAGTTATGACTTCAAAATTTTAAATCTGTTGTGTGCTAGATATAATACAGAATTTGAAGGTATACACACCCACAGTTTCCTTTAGGAAAACTCACATCCATCAAAGAGTACAAGCTTTTCAAACCACTTTCAGAATTGTAAATGAAAAAATATTACTTTGCTGAGGATGCCTAACAATTATGTGTTATGTTAACCCAATGTTATAATTTTTGCCATACAAGGCTAAAGTTTTGACATAACTGCAGCATACATATGTGTGGCTTTCTTCCAGACAGGCAATTGTTTAGAGATTTCAGTTTCTGGAAGTCAGGTTTGCATGCAGTTATTTGGTGTAAACAGCCTACGTTATTGGTTTAAGAATCTGCTCTGTGCAGAAAAAGTTCCTTTTGTATGTCACTGAAATGTTTCCTCAGGACACAATGGCAATTACGATAGGAGTGATGTGGTTCAGTTGTCTGATGAAGTTTCTTTGTAGAAATGGATGTTTTTATTCAGCCCACACTGCTTTGTATTTGTTCAGCCTATGCCATTTTGTAAAGGTTAGAAGCAAGTTTTCCACTGCTTAAGATTTACAACATTACTTTCTTGCCTAATTAAAAGATTCTGACTGGACTGGTGTGCTTGAAGTAAATAAGACTTCTCAACAGTTCTGTAAACCCATGGCTTCTGTACAAATTTAACCCTCTAGCATCCTAGAAGACCGTGTGAGAGAAATTGGGTTTGTGGGCACTCATTTTTTGGGCACTTTAAGAGCTCTTAGCATACCAAAATAGGATAAGCGAAGTCACATGCACCTGCATGCTTGTGTGAGGCCATATGATGCCATATTGGTGAGGGCATTAGCATGTGCGCACAATGAATGTCTGTCAGAAGTATGAAGAGCAGGCAGATCATGATGTCCATCACATGTCTCGCCAGCAGTGATGATGCCTCCATTCTGCGGCAGCCCACAGTGCCAGCCACATTTGAGCTACTATGGCAACCAAAGGGCATGTTGGAATTTAAGATTCAGGAAGTCAATTAACTGGAGATTGGCCAGCACCCATCCCGTCCTATGATCTCTTCCCCATGATCTCTCCCCCCCTCTGCTATCTCTTCTATCCTCCTTCCTCACTAATGCACTCCTAGACCCTCTCTCCCCTCTGTGACACCCTGATCTTCTTTATTGACAGGGGCCATCCTAAGAGGTCCCCAGCTACTGCCTTGTGCCACATGCTTTCACACCCAGCAGCCATCCAACCCCTAAATCTGTTTGCTGTTGTGCAGGAAACAAAATTTAAAAATTTCGAATGAGGGCCTGCAAATATGATATTGGACTTAATTTTTATTCCCAGTTGGGAACAAAGTTTGGCAAACAGTGTGGAAGAGTGGTAAGGATGCTCAGCTGATTTTAGTAATCAGCTACAAAAATATTTAGGGATTACAGCATTCATTACATTTTACAATATTGTGAACTGATTGTTGGGAAATCTAAAGGCATGGCAAAAGGTTTAGGAATGTTTCTACAGTTTATGGTTGGATTTTTAAATTTTTGATAGTATACAGAAAACATTTTAAAACTTGTCCAAAAATAGGCAGTAACTTTTTCAGTCAAAATATTGATGAGGATCCAGGAACCATGTCTAAGCAACATTCATACTAACAGTCACTTGGTGGTGCAGAACTTGAATATTGTTGAAAAGAGAAACATGTTGCTGAAGCTTTTCATTTCACAGTCATCAGGACAAGCGCAAGAATGCCAAATTTCCAATGATCACAACAATTGATACCACAGGAGAAAAGGGTGCTGATTGGCCAAGTTATTGCCATGGATTAATAAATGGGAAATGATAGGCTCCTCAAGCTCCCTAACTAGATCAGGTGCCAGCTCCTCAGAGGCTGTGGTCGCACACAAGTCTTGCTTCAGAAGGCTCCGATGGGGACTTCACTGGGGCAATGTACAGGAAAAGGCCAATGGACATGAACACGCAAATGCTTGTTGCATTGCCTGGCCTGCCAGAAAGCCTGCTGTCATTGACAAAGAGGATGGAGGAATCTGACTCCAACTTGATACAGGTTTTTGCACAGAACCTGGAGCCCAGTCTGGTTGCAAGATGTGGCAGAGATCTGTAAGGACCTGCTTTGAAAGACGATGATGACATACACACTGCTCTTGGTTAAAATGGATATAAGAGATATGGTTCCAGAGGTCCCTAGATGGAAAAGACTTCCTGATGGTTGCTTTTCTCCCCTGCCTTCTCTATCCTCTATGTGCAGAATGTCTTTTTTTTTTGCTGTCTCTGTTCCATCTCTCTCTCATACTGCTGTCCAAGGGGAACTATAGCACCCCATGGCTGGCAGCAAGTGGTTTGACCAGAATCCTTGCAGTTACAGCCAAGGTTTGCTCCATGTGTACAGCACCATTCCCTGTTGACTTCACCAACTTTAATAAACTCTTCAAACTGCCAAGCATTTAGACATACTCAAACCTTTAAAGGAGGGCTTTTCCTGTTACTGAACATAAGTAGTGTTTAGGAGAGAGCAACAGCTGGAGCAGTGAGCCGGAGTCAAATCAGCATTATATACTAAGATAAAAGCAAAATGCTGCAGATGTTGGAAATCTAGAACAAAAACAAAAATACCTGGAAAATCTCAGCAGGTCTGACAGCATCTGTGGAGAGGGATACAGTTGATGTTTCGAGTCCGTATGACCCTTCATCAGAATTAAGACATATAGAAATGAGATGAAATATAAGCTGGTAGAGGGGGTTGGGTGGGACAGGTAGAGCTCGATAGGGGGCCTCCACCTATCACTGGCCCCCTATCGAGCTCTAACTGTCTCACCCACCCACCTTTACCAGCTTATATTTCATCTCATTTCTATATGCTTTAGTTTTGATGAAGGGTCACATGGACTCGAAACATTAACTGTATTCCTCTCCTCAGATGCTGTCAGACCTGTTGAGTTTTTCCAGGTGTTTTTGTTTTTGTTCAGCATTACACACTGACTGACGACTGACATCATAATCTGCCTACTCTGCAGACTTCTGGCACATGGTTCTGATGCCCAGCTAACTCTCTTACCAAAGGCGGCATTTGAAATGGAAACTATGTGTACCACAGAGCCCAATATTGCAGTCTAAATCTTCTACTCTCTCTGTAGTTCTGTCTCATCTGCTGAGCATTTACAGCATTTTTCTTCTGGATTATTTCTGCCTACTTCCAAGTGGTGTTTGATCTACAGCACAGTTCTTAATTCAGCACTTAAATGATAATATCTCCCTGAACATGGTTGATGAGGAAAAAAGCACCCTGTTGGGAATGGACACTAAAGCATATTGCTGAGGCAGAATAGAGGGAATTTTGCTCTGCATCTCAGGGTACTCAGAGTGGGCATTGAAAGTGGAAGGTGATGTATTTCCCCAGCACTGATACTCTTCACTTTGATGACAGAAAAGCAATTAGGCTAGCTCTATTTTTTATAAACAAAATAGCAAACCAAACACAGAGGGTAAGTGCACAAGTCTTTAAAAGTTTGATGTATGTTGTTGTTAGTTCCAGGAGAGGAAGAAATATTAATTTTCATGTCAGAACTCATTTGGTGGAGTTGGCTAAGTGTTTCCTGCATGTAACAGCACAAATCTTAAGGAAATGAGAAAGCTTAGGAGGTCAGAATAGATGTGAAAACACAATGGATGAAAATGTCAAAAAGGAAAGAAGGTAAAAGTTTTAATAATTTGATAATTTTTCATAAAAATAGCAAAAGCAGCTCGTTATAATGTGAAGTAGTTTATAGGATTTATAAGCACAAGTCAGACTTAAATGTGATTGCAGTTTTGATAAGGGAACATTCATCAAGTGTAGAGGATGTTAAATGTTTTCAAATCCTATGCATGAATTTGAATACAACATTACAGTTTTGCAGGAAGAAACAAATGTACGTGTGTTGACAACATGTTGTATGGTTTTCCTATAGTAGTTACAGAGGTGACTTGTTCCAGTCAGGTAAACATTTTATTCGTGGAACTTTTAAGGAAAGGTGAAATTTGAATTTTTAAATTTCACTTTAAATCAGTGCAGATCTTATTAATAATGTGCCTTAAACAGTCACTGGCCAATTTGTTGGTTTAATTACTTTTTGGTGCTGTAAAGTGGGTTTTGGCTGTTACAAACATATGAACGTACAAATCAGGAATAGGAGTAGGCCACTCAGCCTTTGAGCCTGCTCCGCCATTCAATAAAATCATGGCTGATCTAATAGTAACCTCAGATCTGCATCCCATCAACCCCCGATAATCTATCAGCCCCTTTCTTACCAAGAAACTACCCACCTCTGCCTTAAAAATATTCAAAGACTCTGCTTCCACCATCTTTTCAGAAAGAGAGTTCCAAAGACACACAACCCCCAAGAGAAAAAAATTCGCCTCATCTCCATTTTAAATGGGCGACCTGTTATTCTTAAACAGTGACCCTTAATTCTAGATTCTCCCACAAGACGGAACATCCTCTCCACATCCACCCTATCAAGACCCCTCAAGATCTTATGGGCTGAATTTTGATGGGCGGGCGTGTACGGGCGCGCTTCTGATCAGCGCCCCGATCGGAGGCGCGCTGCCATTTTACGTGGGGGGGGCCAATTAAGCGTGACGTCTGCACAGAAGCGCTATACAGTCCCTGTGCGGGCGGTGGGGGAGGGGGGGGAATGCCAAAATCGAGAGTGCGCTCTTTAGTGCATGTGAAGAGCGCACTCATCTCCCTGAGGCTAAGTGCAGCCTCAGGGAGATCAGCTGTACATGTAAAAAAGACAAAAATAGAAAATTAAAATTTCCCTTACATGTCCCCTCTTGTAACAATGTCACATGAGTTGGGACATGTCCATAATTTTTACAAAACCTTTATTTAAATTTTTTAAAACCTACATGAAAAGGCTAATATGCAGGTACAGCAAGTAATTAGGAAAGGTAATCCTGCCCTTGCATGATGTTTCATGTTTTTTCTAGTTCCTGCCGGGACTCCTGGCCTGCCTGTCAAAGTTAAGGTTGAATGGGCAGGTCCTTTAATTACTTAATTGACCCTGTCAATGGCCTCAATTGGCCACTGACAGCTCGGCGGGCGCATAGCTGATTTGGCTGCGCTCCTGCCTTCCTGAAAATTTAAATCAGGTGCGGTGACATCGGGAGTTCCCCCTGATGTCACCACATGTCATCAGCGAGCGGGCCTCGCCCCTGCTTGCTGACTCATAAAATTCTGCCCAATGTGTTCCAATCAAGTCACCTCTTATTAGTCTTAACTCCTGTCCAACCTTTCCTCATAAAACAACCCAATGGAATTGCCCAATTCCAGGTATTAGTCTGGTAAACCTTCTCTGAACTGCTTCCAATGCATTTACATCTTTCCTTAAATAAGGTGATCAATACTGTACACAGTACTTCAGATGTGATTTCACTAGTGTGTGGTGTAACTGAAGCATAGCCTCCCTACTTTTGTATTCAATTCTTCTCGCAGTAAATGATAGCATTCTATTACCTTTCCTAATTATTTGCTGTACTGCATATTAGCCTTTTGCAATTCATGCACTAAGACATCTAGATCCTTCTGCATCTCAGAGCTCTGAAATCTCTCACCATTTAGATAATATGCTTCTCTTTTATTCTTCCTGTCAAAATAGACGATTTCACATTTTCCCACGTTATAATCCATTTGCCAGGTCTTTGTCCACTCACTTAACCTATCTATATCTTTTTGTAACCTCCTTATGTCCTCTTCACAACTTACTGTTGTAACTATCTTTGTGCCATCAGAAAATTTGGCACCCATCCCATCCATCCCTTCATCCAAGTCATTTATATAAATTGTAAACAGTTGAGGTCCCAGCACTGATCCCTGTGGCACACTACTCATCACATCTTGCCATTAAAAAGACCCATTTATCCTACTCTCTGCTTCATGTTAGCCAGTCTATCTTCTATCCACACCAATTTGTTACCCCCTATACCATGAGCTTTTATTTTATGCAATAACCTTTGATGTGGCACTTTATCAAATGCCTTCTGGAAATCTAAGAACAGTACATCCACCGGTTCCCCTTTATCCACAGCACTCCCTCAAAGAACTCTAAGTTGGTTAAACATGATTTCCTTTTCACAAAACCATGTGACTCTGCCTGATTACCTTGAACTTATCCAAGTGCCCGGCTATAACTTCTTTAAAGTAGTTTCTAATATAATAGCCAGAGAGTGGTGAATCTATGGAATTCATTGCCACAGAAGGCTGTGGAGGCCAGGTCATTGAGTGTATTTAAGACCGAGATAGATAGGTACTTGATTGCTAAGGGTCTCAAAGGTTATGGGGAGAAGGTGGGAGAATGGGGTTGAGAAACTTATCAGCCATGATTGAATGGCGGAGCAGACTCGATGGGCTGAATGGCCTAATTTCTGCTCCTATGTCTTATGGTCTTATTTTCCCTACAACAGATGTTAAGCTAACTTGTGTGGTTTCACGTTTTCTGTCTCCCTTTTTGAACAGTCGAGTTACATTTGCTAGCTTCCAATTTAATGGGACCTTCCTCTGATCTAGGGAGTTTTAGAATTTAAACCAATGCATCAACTATCTCACTAGCTGCTCCTTTAAGACCCTATAGGACCAACACTCGCTCTGTTAACTCATTTATTTTTAAAATATTTATAGAAACTCTTACTATCTGTTTTTATATTTCTGACTAACTTTCTCTCATACTCTAATTATTCCCTCCCTATTAATCTTTTAGTCATCCTTTGCCATTCCTTATATTCTGTCCAATCTTCTGACCTTCCACCTGCCTTTACACAATGGTATGCTTTTTCTTTAAGTTTGATATTAGTTTTGACCTTTCTGGTTAACCATGGTGTGTCCGTCCCTCGGACTTTTTTCTTACTCGTTGGGATGCATCTATTCTGTGCATTCTGAAATATCCCATTAAATGTTTACCACCGCTTCTGTATTGACCTATCCTTTAACCTAATTTGCTAATTCACTTTAGCCAACTCTACTTTCATGCCCTCACAATTGCCCTTATTTAAGTTTAAAAACATGGTCTCAGACCCACTCCTCTCTCCCTTAAAATTAATGTAAAATTCAAACATATTATGGTCACTGCTATCTAGGAGTGCCTTCAGTGAGGTCATTAATTAATCCTATCTCATTGCACAATACCAGGTATAGCATAGCCTCCCCTGTGGTTGACTCCAGGACATGCTGTTCTAAGAAACTATCCTGAAAACATTCTATGATCGCCTCATCGAGGGTACCTTTGCCCATCTGACTTTTCCAGTCTATACGTAGATTAAAATCTCCCATGATTATCGCTGTGCCTTTCTGACAAGCTCCAATTATTTCTACCTTTATGCTCCACCTTACCATACGGTTACTGTTAGGGAGTCTATGTATGACTCCCAAAAGTGACTTCTTGCCTTTACCATTTCTCATCTCTACCCAAACCGTTTCCACATCCTGATTTTCTGAACTTTGGTGATCCCTGTCTATTGTGCTAATACCATCATTAACTAACAGAGCCACCCCTCCACATTTTCCTTGCTTCCTGTCCTTTATAAATGTCCTGTACCCTTCATATATTCAGATCCCAATCCATGTCCTCCGGCAGCCATGTCTCTGTAATGGCTATCAAATCATACTTATTTATTTCTATGAGTGCTCTCGGTTCATCTGTTTTGTTTCGAATGCTTTGTGCATTCAGGTACAGAGCCTTTAGTTTTATCTGTTTATTATTCTTATAACCTCCAGTCTCATCTGTTGATTTACAGTTAGATTTGTACTCTCTATCTCTTCCTGTTACGGTCTGTTTTTCATTTCCCATAATACCTTTCTCTTTTGTCTTGTCTCTACTCTTTGATTTACCACATTTTCCTGAATTTGATCTCCTGCCCCTACTGCTTAGTATAAAACCCTCTCTACTTCCCTAGTTATGCGGCCCGCAAGAACACCGGTCCCAGCACGGTTCAGGCGTCGACCATCCCAAAGGTAGAAATCCCACTTTCCCCAATGCTGATCCCAGTGCCCCATGAACCATAACCCACTTCTCCCACACCAGTCTTTGAGCCACGCATTCATCTCCTTAATCTGATTTCTGTTATTGAAGTTCTTTTATAATCATAGTATTTACAACATAACAGATGATAATTTCACCCGTTGTGCCTGTGCTGGTGCTTGCAAATCAATGTGCTGTAAATCTCTACCTGCTTACTTAATCCCCACATCCTTTTCAAACATTTATACTTTTAAATAATGTTACAGTCTCTGTCTCAATAACCATTATGATAAAGCATTTCATGCTTGAATAATCCTCTGTTTGCAAACATTTACTTTCATGTTCCCATTTTGCAACTGTAAAAGCAAAGTTGTTTTCTGAACTATTTTCCCTGTGCAATCTTTACTGTTGGTTTGTTTTTGTGTTACAATGGTGAAAAGATATTCACTTCTTACACTTTGAGATTTACAGCACATATGATTTGAAACTCTTGGATTCCACCAGCCCCGTGTTATGGAGCCAAGGTGGGAGTCAGGGGTGCAGGGACGTTTGGGCAGTGTCGGGGATGCAGGAGCAGGTGAGCAATGTCGGGAGTGGGGTCAGCAGTGTTGGGGAGTGGGGGGTCAGCAGTGTTTGGGATGCTGCAGTAATTTTGGCGAGTGGGGGTTGAGCAGTGTCAGAAAGACATTGAATGGTGTCAGGGGTGCAGGTGGGGCTGAGCAGTATCGGGTGTTTGGGAGTGGGTGAGCAATGTAAGGAGGGGGTTGAGCAGTATCAGGAGTGTGGGATTGTGTAAGCAGTGAGGAGGGTGGGGTGAGCAGTGTCAGTAGGGGGTTGAGCAGTAATGGGGTGTGGGAGTGGATGAGCAGTGAGGGAGTGTGGGAGTGAGAAGTGTCGGGAGGGGGTTGAGCAGTATCAGGAGTGTGGGACTGTGTGAGCAGTGAGGGGGGGTGAGAGTGAGAGGTGTCGGTAGTGGGTTGAGCAGTATCGGGGGTGTGGAAAGGGGTTGAGCAGTGTCAGGAGTGTGGAACCATGTGAGCAGTGAGGAGGATGGGGGTGAGCAGTGCCAGGAGGGGGTTGAGCAGTGTCGGGGGTGTGGGAGTTGGTGATAAGTGAGGGTGTATGGGGTGAGCAGTCCCAGGAGGGGGTTGAGCAGTGTCAAGTGTGCAGGTAAAGCTGACCAGTGTCAGGGACATGGGAGTGGGTGAGAAGAGGAGAGGTGGGGGTGAGCTTTGCCAGGAGGGGGTTCAGCAGTGCTGGATGTACAGGGTGCTGGACAATCCTCTGAATCTAAAGACATGTACTCCTAGCAGGCTTTACACCTTATTAAATTAGGGTGAAAACAGTGTAAGTATCATGGAAAAAATCCAAGTTTACATACTGAAAGATCTTGCACGGGAAACCATCAGGGTGGGCTCTGATGGAACCATACCTGACAAACCAGAAAATGCGGGTTTGGACATAAATCAACTCCCAGGAACAACTCCCATTGCAACCCTCAATAGCAGTGAATGTCTGTGTTCACCACCAATTGGACCAGAAGATCAGGGCCATTTAGTGTGTCAAAATACATTTTATATACAAGGGTAGATGCCAGGCAGTGAGTTACAAAGCAGTAATTCATAAAATAGCCCATAAGTCAAACCTTGAATGGTTTCTGAATATCATTTCCAGCTTGCTTCACTTAATAGCATCTTGCCTTTGAGTCAGAAGGATGTGGACTTAAGTCTGCTCCAGCACTTGAGCACATAACCTAAGCTGACATTTCAGAGCAGTACTGAGAAAGTGTGAAATCCAGCACCCCACTACCACCCACCCCTACCAGCCAACAATTCAGGAGGATGTGCACAATTTTCTGGCAGTATTGAAAGAAGGGGAAGGAGCATAATATAGTGCGTAAACAAGGCACTAGTTAGACCACACGTAGTGAACAGTTTTGGCACCCTTATCTAAGGAAAGATATACTGACATTGGAGGTAGTCCACAGAAGGTTCAGTAGGTCGATCCTGGGTATGGAGGGATTTTCTTATGGGGAGAGGTTGAGTGGGTTGGGCCTGTACTCATTGGAGTTTAGAAGAATGAGAGGCAACCTCATTGAAACATGTAATATTCTTAGGGGGCTTGACAGGGTAGATGATGAGAGGTTGTTTCCCCTTGTGGGAGAGTCAAGGACCAGAGGGCATAATCTCAGAGTAAGAGGTCACCCATTTGAGACAGAGATGAGGAGGAATTTCTTCTCTCAGAGGGTAGTGAATCTATGGAATTCTTTACCACAGAAAGTTGTAGAGGCTGGGTTGTTAAGTATATTCAAGGCTGAGATAGACAGATTTTTAATCAGGAAAGGGAAGCAAGGGTTATGGGTAAAAGGCAGGAAAGTGGAGTTGAGGATTATCGGATCAGCCATGATCTCATTGAATGGCGGAGCAGACTCGATGGGCCGACTGGCCTACTTCTGCTCCTATGTCTTATGGTCTTACAGTAATGTCCTTTTGCTTCTCTATCCAATATTCTTCCCAATCAGTTTAATGATACTCATGTGTCTCACTGGATATTCCTGTGTGCAAAACAACATTTCAAATAAAACTTTGTGTAGTTCATTATATGTGAAATATTTTTGAATGTTCTGATAAATTAATAAGCTGCTGTCAAAATGTTATTTCCCTTTTTATATCCTTAGGCTGATTACGTACCTTAAACCAATGCATATTTATTGTTCTTTCCACACGTAGGTTTTAAAACTTACAAAGCCCTTTAGTGATTGTTATGAAAACTGCATTTTGAATGCAGTGTGACATAGATAAATAATAGGAGGTAGCAATGAATAATCAGAAATTGTGTCACAATGTGTGACTGTTATTATAGTTGTGCCAGTTTTCAAGTGGCAAACAATGAATCTTATACTTTATATTGTCGATATAAATGGTCAGACATTTTCTGCTGTACATGTTGTAGATTTATTCAGATGGATTTGTTCCATTGCTTATGTATTATCAAAATGTATACAATGTAATTATGAAATACTGACATCTTTACATGAATAAATATCAGAGAGATGGTGGTTGGAATGTGAAATTGTTTTGTCATAAACTTGTTGAAACAGAGCCTTTAAATTATTTAAATAAATAATTAGATAATTGCCTGAAAAAGAGGAATATTAATGTATGTGGAGGAAACAGGCAAGTGAGAATAGAGCAATGGCTCTTGTAGTGAAAAACCCTTCCAAATTTCCTGGTTGCGACTTCAACAATTTAGGGTACCTTGCTTATAACTTGTGTTGCCTTTATTTCTAAAATCTTAATCATCACCTTTTCAGAGTGTGTTTGGAGAGCTATTTAAAACAATTGTCTTAAAGTTATGATAATTAGGTTTCTCATCATTTTCAGGGATTTGTGTCTCCTATCAAGAGGCTGGTATTTCCCAAAGCCGACAAGAACCGGAGACAGCAGGACAGAAGCAGTGTATACAGGAGACCTCTCCATTCTATCCCACTCTTCCCTCCAGATTATCTGATAGATCCTGAGATCCTGCTGCACGATTATCTTGAGAAAGAGGTTAAAGTAGGTTTGGTTTCATAACCTCATGTCTCTAGGTGTTTTGGGTACTGAATAAGCTATTGACTAATAAACTGTCTACTTAGATTGAAAATAATTGTAATAGGTTATGAGAAAAGGACAAAAATTGGGATTAGAATAAACAGCTCCAGTTAAAGAACTGTCTACCTGATGAACTGAATTGCCTCTTTCTGTGTTGTAATCTCTATGATTCGAAGTACAAAATTAAACCTGCAGAGTTAATGTTATAAATGGCTAAATGGCTATAAATGATCCCCAGTGTAACCATTGTAACTATTGGCTCTGGTTCTGGAATGCTATATAAGATATAGTGGTGCGAGCAGAATCCATAATACAATAGATAAATGGATAAATTTATATTTAAAATCGCTAAACATATATGAGGGGAAGTGGATTAACAGGAAGCTCTTTCAGGGATTTGGGTAAAGCATCAAGAGCAAATGGCCTCCTTCCATACTATAAAATTCTGTGATTCTATATTTTCTTTTGAAAACATACAGTTAATCATTATTAGTTAATAATAAGCTGAAAGACGTGATATATTTGGTGGATTTGCTATTGAAAGGTATAGTATGCAATGGAATTTCCTATTGAAAGATATGGCACATAGTACTGTTTTGTGCTGAATTATGTAGTATATGGTGTGATTTGTTATTGAAACCTGTGGTTTTGTGGTGAAATTTACCATTGAAAGCTGAGGTTTTCTATAGTAAGATGTGGTACCTGGTGGGGTTTACTATTGAAAGGTGTTGTATATGGTGGAATTTGCTATTGAAAGGTGGGGTATATGGTGAGTTTTTTTTCATTAGAAGTTTGGTATGTACTGGAATTTTCTATTGAAAGATGTGGTATATGGTGTTAATAGGATCCAAGCTGACCGGTGAAGCCAAAACTAAGTACAGAGCTCTCCTTTTTCAAGATAGTTTATTGAGTTGTTTAGGCTCACAGCTCTTCTCCCATTCAACCCAGTGTCCCAGCTATCCCCTATTTATACTATCTTAAGTAAAACAAAAATCAATAAATTAAACTAAAATCAATAAATGAGGTGGGTGTGTCCTCTATTTACATATGCTCAGAGACAATTAATGCCCATCACCTGTTTCTTTTAACTTGAACAATGTAATTGACATGTCATTTACAAACCTTAACATGTAATTGACAAACAATTAACATATGGTGGGGTTCCTGCTGAAAGGTGTGGAGTATGAAAATGTTTACTTCTTAATCTTATTTCACATTCAGACAATTGTTTGGCACAATGAAACCCCTGACAAACATACAACATCTTGTTTGTCCCCACGGAAGTATTATAACCGTGCATTTGAATACATGTGCAGGATTTTAATCATGCTAGGATGGTTTAGATGTAATTGCTGGTTATGAACTGGTTTTAATATAAAACAAAAAACTGATTACAAAATGTAACTGCAGTGTGTGAGCAACAGGCTTTGAGTTAGAAAAGGTATAAAGGTGAATAAACCAGGAGGCAACAGCATAGAATAAAATCACTCCTTCTGTGCCACAGTCAACCTGATTCTTTACATTTAACTTTTAGAACACATTTTCAATGACCCACATGTGGTGTCTTTGGGGATCTATGAGCCGGGTTTTCCAGTCCCACTAGCAGTGGGCGTAATGGTGGGCAGGTCTGGAAAATGTGGAGGAAGGCAAAAAGTCAGTTTCCTGTCAGCGTAAGAACAGGATGCAATTGTCCACTCCCGACTTTAATGGCAGTCTCCCGTCACGCCATGTTGGGAATGACATTTGCATGGATTTAAATTTCATGAATACTCTTTATGAAGTTCGCTCGCTAGAATCACAGCCCCACTCCTGATCAGAAGCCCAATTCGGCCTCTCATTAGACCGGCATGATTCACAATCAGATGTAAGTGCTGTGCACCTGTCAACCTGCACTTCACTCGTGTCTTCGAGACACGTTCACCTAATGTGTTGCACTCGTGGCTGCTCTGACTCCGTGCCGGGCTGTGCATGCAAGACCAGCAGGAAGTCAAGGTCGGTTCAGAGGCATGGTTCACCATTCCAGGGCAGCAGTAAGGCTGACGGTGAGGGAAATGGGTTGGGTGATGGTGAAAAGAGCTGGAGGACAAAGGCTTGACTGGGGACAGTGTGGTGTCGTAGAATACAGAGGCAAGGGAAGGAGCTGCAGGGCAAAGGTTTGACTGGGGAAAAGTGCCCACAAACAGATGACTTAGTGTGGGAGGGGGTGGGGGGTGAGGTTTGTGGGGAGAAACGTACTTGGGGCCAGAATAGAAACACAGTCCTGTGCAGAAGTCCACAATTTAGACGGCTGAGCTTAGAAAGAATGTCCTTGTCCCTATCCAGGAAAGGGGCTGGCCTTTCAGTCCTGGGTCATTCATGTCCAGCATGGTGCGCGCAGGGCATTATGTCCACCCACCCACCCCTCACCACCACCACCCGCCACACCCGCACACATGCACACACGCACACACACATCAGTCCTGGAGGTTTCAGGCTTCATACTGGCATGCAAATGGCACTGCCACAGTCAGGGGAGGCATCTGCAGCCTGTAAATGGGAAACAGTTAATGTAGGGTGGGGGCACTCGATGGTCTCTTGGAGAGAGTCTCTGTATGTGACAGTGCGTGGTCTACATGGGACATGGGGACATCTACAACAAAGAGTTCAGGAGGTAGGACAGGGATATCCACAACTATGACTAGGGGATCAAGGATTAGAGGGAAAAGAAGGAGAGTGGAGGGAGGGAAACTTGAGAATTATGCTCCTCCAGGACGACAGGAGGGATTCCACAGTCACACGGGGAGGGTCGACGCTGGTCTTGAAATAGAACCTCAGCACCACCATTTTCCAACCCGAATCTATGGCACAGTTGAAAAAGAGAGTCTGAAAAACATCTGCAGGAGAGGCTCTCAGGGCTTGTAGGAGGAGTCAACCACTGCGCATGTTGGCCAGTTGAAGGGGCACCCTCCTAAGTTCCAAATTTTCAAATGAAAAGGAAGGCACAGCTGAGACACGTTAGGAGCATTCCAAACCTAATTGAGGAAATCTGGAGCCTTAACTGTTGTGATGCTTTCATGCGAGAGTAATTTATAATTGGGCCATTAAACGATTCCCTTGCCAAAACCCTTCGTCCCATTCTTGGCAAATCCCCATTTTAAGAAGGCACCAATAGACAAGGGGACAAAATGCAGATGCCTATTGGCCATAACACCTCTAAATCTTGCCAACTGGCAGGTTTAGAGATGGGAACCTCTCCCACCCCACTTAAAATACTTTCATTCCCTCACTGGTCTTTTAGGCTGCTGTGTAAACCAAATGATGCAGTCTCAGAGTGCCCTGTCTGAAGCTTCCAGTGTCTGGCAGAACTCTTGCAGATTCAAGCGCCCGTCCTAAGCACTGTCATTGCAGTAACGTCTGTTGGGGGGTCGGGGTGTGTGCTGGGATGAGAGCATTTCAGGTAATATTGAAGGCTGTAATAGTGCTGCCAAGGGACTGGCTGGAATTGAAGTAACCCATTGGCACTATAGTCAGCGAGAGGAAGATATCCTTTGAAGGCTAATGCTCGCTCATGCCTCTGTTCAGTGTTCCTGCAAAGATGGTTACAAGGGAAAGATGGATGGACCAGCTAATGTGGCGTTCTTCCTGGCACACAGGCTATAGCAAAGGGAAGAGGGTCACCCTGATGAGCAAGGGACAGTGGGACCCCTTCAGATCCCAGAAGCTGAGGCTCACAGAGCCATTGAGCCAGATCATGAGTGGACAGAAGACGCTTCTCATACCTCAAGAGGAGTGAGAGTCAGTGCCATCAATGCCTCCGGTTGTCTAGGGGCCTGGTGGCTCACATCGGCCACATTTTCCAAGTGGATTTGAAGGCGCAGAAACTAGGAGGACATCCATTGCCTGTGCTGCTCTGAACTTCTTCGTATGTGCCTCCTTCCAGGGCTCCACTGGTACCTCCCTGGGATCTCTCAAGCTTCTACACGCAAGTGCATACAGGAGGTGATGGATGCCGTATTTAGCAAGGCACACAATTACTTGAAGTTCTCTCAAGATGAAGCCGGCTAGGCTGCGAGAGCTCTGGGCCTTGTTGGTATTTCCGGATTCCCACAGGTGCAGGCCGCACACATGTGGCTATAAAAGCTCCCTGGCAGCAGCCACTTCAATTCATCAAAGAAATTCTCTCAATATGCAGCTGGTTTGCAACCTCCAGGAACACATTATGCAGCTATGTGCCAGATACCCGGGAAGTTGCCATGGCTCCTACATCTTGAGTCAATCACAGGTTCCGCAGATCTTTAAGGGACTTCAACGCATCCAGGGTTGCTCCTCGGGGACAAATGCTACCCACTAAAGATGGGGCTGATGTTTCCATCCGGCAGCCTGAAAGTGCCTCTGAGGAAGGTATAACGCTGCTCATGGCTCAGCACGCCCATTGATAGAACAAACTATTGGCATCCTGAAGATGTGATTCCGATGCCTGGACAGGTCAGGTTGTACTCTCCAGAGGCTCTCACACATCATTGTGCCTTGCTACACCCTACACAGGGGGGATGACTTGCCAGATGCTGAAATGAAGGAGCTGCACATGCCCTCCAATGATGAGGACGTTGAGAGGGCTGAGAACAATAAGGGTGAGGAAGCTGAGGGAGCAGGGGAAGAGGCCTTTTTACTGGCCAGATGAGGCAGGTGTTGATGTGCAATTCTAATAGCCACCAAGTTCCTGGAGGATGATGATGATTAGCTATGATTATCTGCTTTTACCAATGTCCTTCATGCTGGGTCCATTTTACCATCTTTGTTGCTCTCCTCCTCATCTCAATGATCCACTTCAGCTGCTGAATGAGTATTTACGCTCTTGCATCACTACCTCCTCATCCTAGGAAACTCGGAGCTTGTAGCCTTTCTGTAATGTGATCATATCTACAACAGGACTTTTTGTGTGCACAGATGGTCAGGAGCAGCACTGCAATCCTCAGTGCGCTTGTGGCAGTATGCCAGCATTATGACAAGGCGCCTCAAGGAGGTCCATCTCCACTTAGTGCACATCGCCTTCATGTCTGAGTTTGATTGTGATACCATAATGCGGTTTTTGGTCTCTGCCAGCCGACTAGGCAAGACAAGTGTGGATGCCTACTCATCATACTCAGTCCTCATCATCACATACATCCTCAGGACATAGTCATCCATCGCTCTCAGCGAAGGGTGCAGGGCTGCAGTTCATCTCACCTTTCAATTGACCTCAAACACTTCATGAACACCATGTTCTGATGATACCTGTGTGCCACACTGGAACATGCTGCCATCTTGACTCCAATTTTGCCCTCTTGCTCAGCCCTGGCCTTTGCGCTACCGAAAAGGCAGACACACCATGTAGCCTTCAAGGTCCCAAGTGGTACATGATAAAGAATACACATTAGCTACAATGTGTCCTCACTCTTAGCCCATTTCACAACTGCAGCCTGACATCACACGGAAACCAGCCACAATGATGCCATTGTTGGTTCCACATAATCGTTAGGATTGAACATCTGGGAACTCACAGAGGGGTTATGTCAAGAGACGCTAGCCAGAACTTATGGCCCTGCACTGCATCCTCCCATGACCATGGTAGCCACATGGGGAAAATGCACATGACAGCTAGGTCACTAACCTTTAAACATGTAACTGGAAATGGCTGACAAAAATATGTCATCTCAGAAACATGGAAGTGGGAAGATGGGCACTAATATTGGAATCCTTTTAACATTTTCAGACAGACATTAGAGAATGCTGCAGGCAGACATGAACGCATACGAGTGCAGAGCTTGGGCTTATAGACCATAAGCAAGGCTGACAGACAGTATATGGAAGTCAATGAAAGATGCCCTGTCTTCATGCACCTCTACATTTCATCATCTACCAAAAACACTGATCATTCTACAATGTCACTGCATTGGATGACTACATGAGCCTCCATCTCACACCGTCATGACTGAAGGTTATGTTAACCTCTAAAGCAGGTCCCAGAGATGCCTTGGGCAACCATACATTTCTTTGAGGCTTACACTTCACTGATGTTGACACTGAGCAGAGAACAGACAGACACCGTCATGAGGTGACAACATCAAGCTGAAGCACATGATGGGACATTTGCAAGAAGATGGTGGAGGGGCGGGGGGGACAGAAATGTGTGAAACTTCATTGACCACAAAACATTTCATCAAAGGATGCAAATCTATTTACACTCGTGGACATGATATACAGATTGTGAACACCTGTGCAATCCTTGCACTCCTAGTATTTCTTAATCTTCCTAACCCAACTGCTACATCCTGGTACATCCCTGACATCCACAGCTGAGCAGGAGGCAGCCTGCTTACTGCAACTCCCTGTTGTCTGAGATGACCTTGTGGGTATCCTCTGGAGAGCTAAGACCTGGAGGGCTTTGGGCCTCTTTCTGTAGGGCAGGTGCCCCCTCCTTGGCCTGTGGACGTGCAACTGATGGGAGCACAGTTAGAGGGGATTGGGATGGGCTGGACACTCTTGGAGTCACCTGGTGGATGTCCCCAGGGTATCCAGCTGCTGTTCCTCATCCCTCTGGATGCCTGAGGGTCCCTGGCTGACTCCTTGAGGAGAAGGGACACCTGGAATGAGGTTAAGGTGCCCTGTCACCCTCTCGCTTAGCCATTGATGGATGTCATCTATGCCTACAGTGATGGAGTGGAGACCATAAGACATAGGAACAGAAATTAGGCCATTCAGCCCATCAAGTCTGCTCCGCCATTCAATCATGGCTGATAAGTTTCTCAACCCCATTCTCCTGTCTTCTTCCCATAACCTTTGATCCCCTTACCAATCAAGAACCTATCTATCTCGGTCTTAAATATACTCAATGACCTGGCCTCCACAGCCTCCTGTGGCAATGAATTCCATAGATTCACCACTTTCTGGCTAAAGAAGTTTCTCCTCATCTCTGTTCTAAAAGGTCTTCCCTTTACTCTGAGGCTGTGCCCTCAGGTCCTAGACTCTCCTACTAATGGAAACAACTTCCCCACGTCCACCCTATCCAGGCCTTTCAGTATTCTGTAAGCTTCAATCAGATCCCTCCTCATCCTTCTAAACTCCATCGAGTATAGACCCAGAGTCCTCAAATGTTCCTCATATGTTAAGCCTTTCATTCCTGGGATCATTCTCGTGAACCTCCTCTGGACCGTCTCCAGGGCCAAAACATCTTTCCTGAGATACGGGGCCCAAAATTGCTCACAATATTCTAATTGTGGTCTGACCAGAGCCTTATAAAGCCTCAGCATCATAGCCCTGCTTTTATATTCTAGTCCTCTCGAAATAAATGCCAACATTGCATTTGCCTTCCTAACTACCGACTCAACCTGCAAGTTAACCTTAAGATAATCCTGGACTAGGACTCCCAAGTCCCTTTGCACTTCTGAATTCTCTCCCCATTTAGAAAATAGTCTATGCCTCTATTCTTCCTACCAAAGTGCATAACCTCACACTTCCCCATGTTGTATTCCATCTGCCACTTCTTTGCCCATTCTCCTAACCTGTCCAAATCCTTCTGCAGCCTCCCCGCCTCCTCAATACTACTTGTCCCTCCACCTATCTTTGTATCATCTGCAAACTTTGCCAGAATGCCCTCAGTTCCTTCATCTAGATTATTAATGTATTAAGTGAAAAGTTGTGGTCCCAACACTGACCTCTGCAGAACTCCACTAGTCGCCGGCCGCCATCCTGAGAAGGACCCCCTTACCCCACTCTCTGCCTCCTGCCAGAAAGCCAATCTTCTATCCATGCTAGTACCTTGCCTCTAACACCATGGGCTCTTATCTTACTGAGCAGCCTCCTGTGCGGCACCTTGTCAAACATCTTCTGGAAGTCCAAGTGGATAACATCCATTGGCTCTCCTTTGTCTAACCTACTCGTTACCTCATCAAAGAATTATAACAGATTTGTCAGGCATGACCTTCCCTTGATGAAACCATGCTGACTTTGCCCGATTTTACCATGCACTTCCAAGTATTCTGAAATCTCATCCTTAATAATGAACTCTAAAATCTTACCAACGACCGAGGTCAAGCTAATCGGCCTTAATTTCCCATCTTTTGCCTCACTACCTTCTTAAACAGGAGGGTTACATTAGTGATTTTCCAGTCCTCTGGGACCCTCCCTGACTCCAGTGGTTCCTAAAAGATCAACACTAACGCCTCCAATATCTCTTCAGCTATCTCCTTCAGAACTCTGGGGTGTAATCCATCTGGTCCAGGTGATTTATCCACCTTCAGACCTTTCAGTTTTCCTAGCATCTTCTCCTTGATAATGGCCACCATTCTCACCTCTGCCCCCCGACTCTCTTGAACTTTGGGGGTGTCACTTGTGTCTCCCACTGTGAAGACTGACACAAAGTACCTATTCAGTTCCTCCGCCATTTCTTTGTTCCACACTACTACTTCTCCAGCGTCATTTTCCAGCGGCCCAATGTCCACTTTTGCCTCTCTCTCTTACCCTTTAGAATAGTACAGAATTTACAGACCAGCCATTCAGCCCAATCAGCACCTATGCTCCACATAAGCCCCCTCCCAAACATTTAACACTTCCATGAAGGATGTCAGCTCCATTTCCCTGTCAACATTTGACCGAAATCAGTTTATTTAGGCAGCAGGTTGAGTTCCTCACAGTCGGCATTTTGTTTTTTGTTTCAGTTTTTCTTTTGTAGAGATCAGCACGTCAATCTCAAAGGGCAGAACCATTCCAGATTTTCACTAAGTGCGTTAGTGGACGGGAAAAGGGACCTTTTACCCGCTGGCCACAATGGCGGCTTTGCGTATCATCCCATTCCCGCCTCATTAATTATGCATTCCCCGGAAACACACCAGGTCGCTGGCATGGCATCCTCCGATTGGCCTGCTCTGCCATCACCTCAGGCCTTCAGTAAACCAGACACCATTTTTAAAGGCCACTCCTGCAAAAAGTCAGCAGTCTTCACGGTATAGGAAGCTGCTGGGAATTAATGGCTGCCAAAGGGAGGATAAAAATGTTGCCCCCACATTTAGCGATGCCTCCCTCGAGTGCCTACTGGACGCAATGGAGGCCCACTGTGATGTCCTCTCTACACGCGCTCTGGGTGGTGACTAGTAAGCAAGGTTACTAATCCTGCGTGGGAGGTGGTGGCAGTGGTGGTCAGCGCCAACACCCTGCAAAAGAGGGCAGCCACCCATTGCCGAAAGAGGATCAATAATCTCCTTCGTTCTGACAGGGTAAATCACTCTTCTCATCACTCTCAAATCTCACATTCACAAACCCATCACACATCCACAGGGAACTCATTATATGTCAGTTCAAGGGACATCACCATTCACTCTCTCACACACACCTTCATTTGCCCTGCAGATCGTATCGTCATCCCATCCATGGCACCACTCACCAGTCACACATGCCAGGCGCCCTTCACATCCAGCCTGGCAGGTCTCCTGCTTACACTCTCTCCATCTCTATTCACGCAGGACAAGCTGGCACACAACAAGAGGGAGAGGTCGCAGGCTGGTGGAGGAATGCTTGAAATGAAGGTCCTCACGGACTTCAGATAGTCATCCAGCTGGCCGGCAATGATCTAGACCCTCCTTGTGTTGACAGTGGGGTCAGCGGTGCTCAACCAAGTGAGGATCCAGCAGTGCACATCCAGCACGCAACCATGCTGTGAGTGATCTCCCCTGTTTCATAGTACCCTGTCATGCATTAATTATCTCTCCTTGCTTTCGCAGGCATATCTGGGAAAATGCCAAGGGGTTCCATGACCCAGATCCTTGACTCACGCCCTGAAGAAACCCCAGAAGAAGAACCTGATGACACCCTCATTGAAGACCCATCACAGCGCTCACCCACACCCTCCACCAGCGCAGAGACACACACCTCGGTGGGACATAGCTCTACAGTAGCTTGATGTCACAATCTGCTGAGAACATCACACTGTCTGATCCACAGAAGACAGCGGCAGAGACTTCCCAGGTGTCTGGCACTCGGAGGACTGCTGGAAACTAGCAGTCTGCTGAGCTCGAGTCAGTTGAGGAACCTCTGGACTCGGTCATGTCACAGTTGCTGGAGCTGTAAAGGCAAGCTCAGGAACATCAAGAAGGGATGTCTGCTGCACTCCTCAGATTGTAAGGCACGGTGGAGGAGTCCATCAGCCTGCACTCTGAGGTGATAGTGCCAGAATGCCAATGCATCAAGGTCAACATCAGTAGGATGGATAAAACAAATAAACTGCGGATGCTGGAAATCCAAAACAAAAACAGAATTGCTTGGAAAAACTCAGCAGGTCTGGCAGCATCGGTGGAGAAGAAAAGAGTTGACGTTTCGAGTCCTCATGACCCTTCGACAGAACTTGAGTTCGAGTCCAAGAAAAAGTTGAAATATAAGCTAGTTTAAGGTGTGTGTGTGGGGGGGGGGGGCGGAGAGATAGAGAGAGAGAGAGATGGTTGTATGGACAGACAAGCAGTGATAGAAGCAGATCATCAAAAGATGTCAACAACAATGGTACAATAGAACACATAGGTGTTAAAGTTGGTGATATTATCTAAACGAATGTGCTAATTAAGAATGGATGGTAGGGCACTCAAGGTATAGCTCTAATGGGGGTGGGGAGAGCATAAAAGATTTTAAAATATTTAAAAATAATGGAAATAGGTGGGAAAAGAAAAATCTATATAATTTACTGGAAAAAAAAAAGAAAGGGGGAAACAGAAATGGGGTGGGGATGGGGGAGGGAGCTCACGACCTAAAGTTGTTGAATTCAATATTCAGTCTGGAAGGCTGTAAGGTGCCTAGTCGGAAGATGAGGTGTTGTTCCTCCAGTTTGCGTTGGGCTTCACTGGAACAATGCAGCAAGCCAAGGACAGACATGTGGGCAAGAGAGCAGGGTGGAGTGTTAAAATGGCAAGCGACAGGGAGGTTTGGGTCATTCTTGCGGACAGACCGCAGGTGGTCTGCAAAGCAGTCACCCAGTTTACGTTTGGTCTCTCCAATGTAGAGGAGACCACATTGGGAGCAATGAATGCAGTAGACTAAGTTGGGGGAAATGCAAGTGAAATGCTGCTTCACTTGAAAGGAGTGTTTGGGCCCTTGGACGGTGAGGAGAGAGGAAGTGAAGGGGCAGGTGTTACATCTTTTGCGTGGGCATGGGGTGGTGCCATAGGAGAGGGTTGAGGAGTAGGGGGTGATGGAGGAGTGGACCAGGGTGTCCCAGAGGGAACGATCCCTACGGAATGCCGATAAGGGGGGTGAAGGGAAGATGTGTTTGGTGGTGGCATCATGCTGGAGTTGGCGGAAATGGCGGAGGATGATCCTTTGAATGCGGAGGCTGGTGGGGTGATAAGTGAGGACAAGGGGGACCCTATCATGTTTCTGGGAGGGAGGAGAAGGCGTGAGGGCGGATGCGCGGGAGATGGGCCGGACACGGTTGAGGGCCCTGTCAACGACCGTGAGTGGAAAACCTCGGTTAAGGAAGAAGGAGGACATGTCAGAGGAACCGTTTTTGAAGGTAGCATCATCGGAACAGATGCGACGAAGGCGAAGGAACTGGGAGAATGGGATGGAGTCCTTACAGGAAGCGGGGTGTGAGGAGCTGTAGTCGAGGTAGCTGTGGGAGTCGGTGGGTTTGTAATGGATATTGGTGGACAGTCTATCACCAGAAATTGAGACAGAGAGGTCAAGGAAGGGAAGGGAAGTGTCAGAGATGGACCACGTGAAAATGATGGAGGGGTGGAGATTGGAAGCAAAATTAATAAATTTTTCCAAGTCCCGACGAGAGCATGAAGCGGCACCTAAGTAATCATCGATGTACCGGAGAAAAAGTTGTGGAAGGGGGCCGGAGTAGGACTGCAACAAGGAATGTTCCACATACCCCATAAAGAGACAGGCATAGCTGGGGCCCATGCGGGTACCCATAGCCACACCTTTTATTTGGAGGAAGTGAGAGGAGTTGAAGGAGAAATTGTTCAGCGTGAGAACAAGTTCAGCCAGACGGAGGAGAGTAGTAGTGGATAGGGATTGTTCGGGCCTCTGTTCGAGGAAGAAGCTAAGGGCCCTCAGACCATCCTGGTGGGGGATGGAGGTGTAGAGGGATTGGACGTCCATGGTGAAGAGGAAGCGGTTGGAGCCAGGGAACTGGAAATTGTTGATGTGACGTAAGGTGTCAGAGGAATCACGGATGTAGGTGGGAAGGGACTGGACAAGGGGAGAGAGAAGGGAGTCAAGATAAGGAGAAATGAGTTCTGTGGGGCAGGAGCAAGCTGAGACGATCAGTCTACCGGGGCAGTTCTGTTTGTGGATTTTGGGTAGGAGATAGAAGCGGGCTGTCCGAGGTTGGGCGACTATCAGGTTGGAAGCTGTGGGAGGGAGATCCCCAGAGGAGATGAGGTCAGTGACAGTCCTGGAAACAATGGCTTGATGTTCAGTGGTGGGGTCATGGTCCAGGGAGAGGTAGGAGGAAGTGTCTGCGAGTTGACGCTCAGCCTCCGCGAGGTAGAGGTCAGTGCGCCAGACAACAACAGCACCACCCTTGTCAGCGGGTTTGATGACAATGTCAGGGTTGGACCTGAGAGAATGGAGTGCAGTAAGTTCAGAGAGAGACAGGTTAGAATGGGTGAGAGGAGCAGAGAAATTGAGCCGACTAATGTCGCGCCGACAGTTCTCAATGAAAAGATCAAGAGAAGGTAAGAATCCAGAGGGAGGGGTCCAGGTGGAGGGAGAATATTGGAGATGGGTAAAAGGATCCGTTGAACTGGGAGAGGACTCCTGCCCAAAGAAGTGAGCCCGGAGACGAAGACGGCGGAAGAAGAGTTCAGTATCATGCCGAGCCCGAAATTCATTGAGGTGAGGGCGTAAGGGTATGAAACTAAGTCCTGTGCTGAGCACTAAACGTTCAGCATCGGAGAGGGGAAGGTCAGGGGGTATAGTGAATACACGGCTGGGGTTGGGATTGGAAGAAAGGGTGGGGACGGAGGGACAGGCAGGGGTGGAGGGTCCTAGATGTGTGTTGGTGTCGATGAGTTGTTGGAGCTTGCGTTCCTTAGCACTTGAGAGAAAGAGAAAAAGTTTCTTGTTGAGGCGTCGGATGAGCCGAAGGATAAAATGAAACTGGGGGTGCGCGCAGCTTTGAAAAAGGGTACAGCGGTGCTGCTGGAGGGAGAGGTCGAGTGTGTTCATATGGCGGCGCATGGCACTGAGTGTGGATTTCAGAATGTGACGGGAACAGCAGTCTGAGAAACGTTTTATGTCCCAGAGATACCGGTAATCCTGGGTGGGTTCGAAAGATGAGGGGTGGAATTTCAGTTGAAATCCACGTGGGGTAAGTCGGAGATGGAGACAGTCACTGAGAAAGGAGATATGGCTGTGAAAGCGGGTTTTAGTAAACACCTTGTCAAACACCAGGAGGGAAATGGAAAGCAAAGAAGGTGAACAAGGCAACAGAGAGATACGGAAATCTTGTCGCAGAGAGGAACAGAACTTCTTCAAGGAGGTAGACATTTCTTGAAGAGCAGTGGCAGTCAATTAAACACAGAGATAAAACAAAAAAACTGCGGATGCTGGAAATCCAAAACAAAAACAGAATTACCTGGAAAAACTCAGCAGGTCTGGCAGCATCAGGGTGCCTGAGGGTCCCGGCTGACTCCTTGAGGGGAAGTGGAATTGTAGTGAGATCGAGCTGCCCCACATCCCTCTCGTGTTGATACTGTTGGAGGCCAAGTATGGTGTCAGCGATGGAACTCAGCCTGTGCAACAGTGCTGGAGCGAAGTCCTAGCCCAAGGTCATTATCTATCACTGCTTGTTTGTCCATACAACCACCTCTCTCTCTCTCTATCTCTCCGCCCCCCACACACACACCTTAAACCAGCTTATATTTCAACCTTTTCTTGGACTCGAACTCAAGTTCTGTCGAAGGGTCATGAGGACTCGAAACGTCAACTCTTTTCTTCTCCGCCGATGCTGACAGACCTGCTGAGTTTTTCCAGGTAATTCTGTTTCTGATCAGTAGGATGGAGGCTGCCATGGAGACCTTGGGCCAGGACTTCGCTCCAGCACTGTTGCACAGGCTGAGTTCCATCGCTGACACCATACTTGGCCTCCAACAGTATCAACACGAGAGGGATGTGGGGCAGCTCGATCTCACTACAATTCCACTTCCCCTCAAGGAGTCAGCCGGGACCCTCAGGCACCTATAGGGAGGAGGATCAGCCGGTGCATATCCCAGGGCCATCCATCCAGGTGACTCTGGCCCAACCAAATCCCCTTTTCCTGTGACCCCAGCAGCTCCAGCACCACAGGATGAGGAGGGTGCCACTGCCACATAGGTGGACCCCAAAAGCAAGCTGGGGCCCTCCAAGTCACAGCCCTTCAGAGGACACCCATTAAGGTCATCATGGACAGGGCGTAGCAGTCAGCAGGCTGCCTCCTCCTCCACTGTGAATATTGGGGGAGCATCAAAACGTAACAGCAGGGTTAGGAAGGTTAAGAAGATTTTGCACAGCCTTGGCATAGGTGTCAATCACTTGTACATAATATTCACTATTGTAAATAAACACTCAAGAATGTCTCCCTGCCTCTGTCTCCTTGTTCTGATGAGCAATGTTCATGTCACTCAGATGTGAAACCTTGGTTCCTGCACAAGTTAAAGGCAGGTGTCTCAGTCCAGGGCCTCTTCTCTGTGCTGGTGCAACCTTCCCAGCACAGTGATGGTGCACCTTCACTGTCACTGGATACATTAATGAAGCCTGCACCTCGATGGTGCTTGTTATTGCTGCCAGAATATCCTGGGCCAGCAGCACAGAGTTCTCTCATTCTCCCTGTGTGCTCCCAGCACCTTTGGGGTATGGCTGGCCCCCCATCTCAGCAGCATCTGTGTCCAGTGACAGTGTGGGCTTGAAGGGCTCAGCTCATGATGGATGCCATAGGATCATGAGTAGTTATGCTGCACTCGGTCAAATGCAGTCACTCTTACCTCACCTCAGGAATTCGGCTCTTTTGTCCATGCTACGACCCTGTTCACAGAGCGTAAGCGAGCTGCCATCAGCCAGACAGGAGTCAGACATTTACATAAGCTCAATGAGGATCTGTGGAGTGTCCCCACTGCATGTCATCACCATCCTCCTGGAATGTAGGGGCTATGGGCATCCACTGCATCTCCATGATAGGAGCCATATCACATAGGGTATGTTCGCTGCTATCAGCCATCAGCAGTCAAACGTTCGCTGGGGAAAGTGATGGCGTAGTGGTATTGTCGCTGGTCTAGTAATCCAGAGACACAGGGGAGTGTTCTGGGGACCCAGGTGGAATTTGAATTCAATAAAAATCTGGAATTGTAAATCTAATGATGACCATGAAACCATTGCCGATTGTTGTAAAAGCCCATCTGGTTCACTAATGTCCTTTAGGGAAGGAAATCTGTCATCCTTACCTGGTCTGGCTTATATGACTCACAGCAATGTGGTTGACTCTTAAATGCCCTCTGAAATGGCCTAGCAAGCTATTCAGTTGTAACAAACTGCTACAGAGTCACAGAAAAGGAATGAAACTGGACAGACCATCCAGCATCAACCTGGGCACTGGAAACGACAATGGCAATTGCAGCCCTGTCAACCCTGCAAAGTCCTCCTGACTAACATCTGGAGCCCAGTGCCAAAATTGGGAGAGCTGTCTCACAGACTAGTCAAGCAACAGCCTGACATGGTCATCCTCAAGGAATCATACCTGACACATAATGTCCCAGACTCCACCATCACCATCCCTGGATATGCCCTGTCCCACCAGCAGGACAGACCCAGCAGAGGTGATGGCACAATGGTATACAGTCGGGTGGGAGATGCCCTGTGAGTCCTCAACATCGAATCTGGATCCCATGAAGTCTCATGGCATCAGGTCAAAGATGGGCAAGGAAATCTCCTGCTGATTACCACATACCGCTCCCCCTCAGCTGGTGAACCAGTGCTCCTCCCTGTCAAATCCAACCTGGCCAATTACCGCCCCATCAGTCTATTCTCGATCATCAGTAAAGTAATGGAAGGGGTTGTTAACACTGCTATCAAGCGACACTTGCTTAGGAATAACCTGCTCACTGATGCCCAGTTTGCATTCCACCAGGGCCACTCAGCTCCTGGCCTCATTACAGCCTTGGTTCAAGCATGGACAAAAGAGCTGAATTCCTGAGGTGAGGTGAGAATGACTGCCCTTGACATCAAGGAAGCATTTGACCAAGTGTGGCATCAAGGAGCCCTAGCAAAACTGGAGTCAATGGGAATCAGGGGGATATGTCTCTGCTGGTTGGAGTCATACCTAGCACAAAGGAAGATGGTGGTTGTGGTTGTTGGAGGTCAGTCACCTCAGCTCCAGGACATCACTGCACGAGTTCCTCAGGGTAGTGTCTTCAGCCCAACCATCTTCAGCTGCTTCATCAGTGACCTTCCTTCCATCATAAGGTCAGAAGTGGGGATGTTCGCTGATGATTGCACAATGTTCAGCACCATTTGTGACCCCTCAGATACTGAAGCAGTCCATGTCCAAATGCAGCAAGACCTGGACAATAGCCAGGCTTGGGCTGACAAGTGGCAAGTAACATTTGCACCACACAAGTGCCAGCCAATGACCATCTCCAATAAGAGAGAATCCAACCATCACCCCTTGATGTTCAATGGCATTACCATCACTGAATCCCCCAGTATCAACATCCTGGGGGGGTTACCATTGACCAGAAACTGAACTGGACTCGCCATATAAATACTAAGGCTACAAGAGCAGGTCAGAGGCTAGGAATCATGCAATGAGTAACTCACTTCTTGACTCCCCAAAGCCTGTCCACCATCTACAAGGCAACAAGCCAGGAGTGTGATGGAATACTCCCCATTTGCCTGGATGAGTGCAGCTCCCACAACACTCAAGAAGCTTGACACCATCCAGGACAAAGCAGCCCATGATTGGCACCACATCCACAAACATTCACTCCCTTCACCACCGACACATAGTAGCTGCAGTTTGTACTATCTACAAGATGCACTGCAGGAATGCACCAAGGCTCCTTAGACAGCACCTTCCAAACCTACGACCACTACCACTTAGAAGGACAAGGGCAGCAGATAGATAGGAACACCACCACCTGCAAGTTCCCCTCCAAGTCACTCACTATCCTGACTTGGAAATATTTCGCCATTCCTTCACTGTTGCTGGGTCAAAATCCTGAAATTCCCTTCCTAACAGCACTGTGGGTGTAACTAAGCCATATGGACTGCAATGGTTCAAGAAGGCAGCTCACCACCACTTTCTCAAGGGCAACTAGGGATGGGCAGTAACTGCTGGCCCAGCCAGTGACGCCCACATCCCGTGAATGAATTAAGAAAAGATGCAATGTGAGGATCCATGGCATCTCCTCACTGTGTGCCATCATCACCTTCCACAAGTCTAGCAGCTATGAGGGCCTCCCAAGCGTGCCTTCCTCATCTGGCCAGTGCGATGGCCTCACCACAGTCATCCTCACCTTCAAGGACCTCCTCACCCTCATTTTCATTGACATCCTCATCATTGGAGGAGACGTGTAGCTCCTCCGTATCCTCAGCCAGCTCCTCTCCCTGTTGCAGCGCCAGGTTGTAAAGGGCGCAGCACACGACGATGATGCGTGACACCCTCTGTGGACTGTATTGCACGGCTCCACCAGACTGGTCCAGGCACCGGAACCTCATTTTCGACATTCTGGTAGTTTGCTCCAAAAAGGTGTAAGTTGCAGCATGAGCCTCATTATACCTGTGCTCTACTGCAGTCTGATGCCATTGCATGGATGTCATCAGCCACATCCTCAGTGGGTAGCCCTTGTCCCTGAGGAGCCAACCCCACAGTCTCTTTGGACCCTGGATGACGTCAGGGATCTGAGACCTACTGAGAATGTAGGAGTTGTGGACACTCCCTGGGAGCAATGTGCAGACCTACGGGATGCGTTTGTGGTGGTCACACCCCAGCTGAGCATTCAGCAAAGGGAAGCCCTTTGAGCGCTTGTTGCCACAGAGATCTGAGTGCCACATGGCACCCGTTGGGGGAGAAGTTCAGGAGCGGACACGTGCGGGCGCACCTCCAATCGGCAATGCCAATCGGGGGCGCGCCACCATTTTATGTAAGCAGGCCTTAATTGGCGTGATGTCCGCTATACACTCCCTGTGCAGGTGACGGGGGGGTGGTGGGGTCCCGGGAGGTGGGGAGGTCCCTAAGCCGAGAGTGCGCTCTTTCACACTGGCAGTGGATGCCCTCCATACCCACAGGTAGCCAAATCCTGCAGCAAGTGGCAGATGTGACCAACCAGTTCCTTAACCATATGCAGTCTTCAGCAACGCTGGTTCTCGGTCATCTGCAGGAGTGACAAGTGTTGTCTCTTGACCGTGTCTAGCTAGGCTCCAACCAGCGATGGCTCACTGTGGCTCTTCAGTGTCATGCGCAGGAGCCCCAGCTGCCCCTACTTCTTGAGGGTGCTGCTCCTCCCACTGTCCAGCCAAGCCCTTCCGTCACTCTCTTCTCCTTCATCTCTGTTCTCTGTATGCCATGAGGCATACAGCTAGTTCATTAGGCTCCATGCTCCTAATGTACTCCTCCTGCAGGATGAAAGAGAGACACATGGGTGTAGTTAAGTTTGGTTAAGTTTGAAGGCCCCTTAACACACCCCAGAGAGCGCAGTCCACCATTTGGATGGCCAGAGTTTAGTGTGCTGCTTGGCTGCCCGAAACTCTACCCCACTCCACCTGACCGATATGTAGCAGCTTCTCCCATTGGGCTGCATGCTGTGCTCTCAGCTCAGATGCAGGCATTCTCCTAACCCGCGCTGCAAAGCTGCACTGTTACCTTGAACCATGGAGAAGACTGGTCCAAACTGGGATGATGACATCACCAGGGGCTGTAAGCACCTCCACCATGGCCAGCTTCCACAAGGAGAATGTACAGCTTCCTCAGTCGTCCAATTGTTCTGCAGTGCACTAAAACACTCATTAGTTTGCAGTTTGTGCCTGAGGGGTCAAAAGTTCTGGATCATTTAATGGTATTTTGATGCCTCTGCGTTGCTTGAGTGGGCAGATAAGTTAGAGGCCCGGCTCCAATCATATCAATGTGGCTGTGCCTGAATTATCTCAGCTGTGGAGGACTGGTCACTTAATACAAGGTTTCCCTAATGCGCCACGCAAGTGGCCACCACTTGCCCCTGCTCCACCCACCACAACACTAAGTGTGCTTGTACACTACCGTCAAGCCGGGCTGCCTTGCCTCCCACAACTTGCTCCAACTGCAGTGCAGCCCTTGCTCTGGCACTGCACTGTCAGCCAGCCAGAAAAAAGCGACTTGCCTGTGCCCTCACCTGAATGCGTAGCGCCTCAACCTTGAAGTCCAATGGGCTGCCCCTGTGAGCGCTGCAAACCATTTGTGTGCACCCACCTCTGAGTTCCTCTCGAGGTTCAGCTTGCCAGGTGCACACGATTTAAATGCTGTGGTGAAACGCGTCGGTGTACAATTACTCCAACATGCTCGGATGATCCAGCGCGGTGGGGGATGATTCCAGTGAGCAGGGCTAATAATGATAAGCAGATGTAGTAAAATAACGTTCCCGACATCTGGCGGTGAAAAACATGGCCCACCATTGACGGGTGGAGGAGACGATCACAAACTGGTTTCACAATGTTGTGAAACTGATTTTTGGCCTTCCTGCCATATTGTCTGTTCACGCCCAGCATGATGCCCGACGGGGACGGAAATTCTGGCCAAAGTGTTTTTTTACACAAATTGCCAAACATAACAGGATAAAAAGGGGAGATCGCATTTTGTTTTTTTTGCTGCACCTCAGTCCTTAAGCCTTGCCCACACCCACCATAAAAGTTTACATGCATGAAAACTATCTAAAACCTCACCTACATTTTTGATATAATTAAAACATCTATACAAATATTTTTTTATTCACATAGCCTTCTGATGATTGAAATGGAATCCACATAGTTTTAAATTATTATTGGAAAATTAATATTCTTATTTTTTTAAATAAATTTTATGGTTAGATCTGTGGCAGTAAAAATAGAAAACTGTTAATTCTCTTTATGGATTAGAACACAAATAACAACTGCACTGAGAACAACTGTTAACTGTAAACTTGACCAAATCCCACCATATTAAAATGTTACATACAACAGAAGTGTTTACAAGGTACCAATCTATGGGTATATTTAATGATGCTGCTCTCCTGGTCTCCAGTGCCATTTCCCAGGATTACATGCACTCTCATCAAGTGAGATTTTGCACAGTGGGTTGGAATTTCCAGTATATTTTTGCACCAAGAACAAGTGAATTAAGGAACTATCCACCATAACTACGCCATGTAATTATGCTATGTCCTTGATTCCATACTTTTTTATGCCCATCTATCAATCCTTGTGCTCAAATGCATTTTTGCTCATTGTAATGTCCAAACCCCTAGCTACACATGAATTTCCTACAATCACATTGGTTTAAAGCAGGTGTAAAATCCCAGAATAACAGGCGCAGCTCTGGTGTGGTATTTTCACTAGTTTTTAAAGTAAATATCCTCACTGAGACCTGCAGTGTATTTTCTGTTTGAATGAATTTTTATGACATGGATACAAGTCATATGAAAATTTGGAAACCTTCCATAATTACATATTCTTAAACATGCTGTACTTAATATGCATGAATGGTTGTTCGGTGACTTGAAGCATTAATTTTTATCCTTGTAAGAAGCAATATCACAAGCACTGGTTGTGAACACTGATTTCCACTTGTTCCAATGCATGTTAATGAGATTGGCAGGAAATATGGATGTAAATAGACATGGGCTACACCTTCCGGTCGGCAAATGGGGGGCGAGGCCCACTCGCTGACGTGTAAAATTATGTGGGGTGATGTCGGGCGTGTGTCCCGATGTCACCCCGGATGATTTAGACTTTCAGTTTGGCGGGCACACAGCTGAGTTGGCTGCGTGCCTGCCGAACTGTCACCTGACACTTAAGGCCTTTAAAAAAGCAATTAAGCCAATTAAAGGACCTGCCCGTCCAACCTTAAGGTTGGCGGGCAGGTCAGGAGGCCAGGCAGCCTTTAGAGAAAACATGAAACCTCATCCACGGGTGGGACGAGGTTTCATGAGGGCTTTAAAATGTTTGTGAAAAGTTGAAATAAAAGAAATTGACATGTCCCAGCTCATGTGACAGTGTCACATGGGGGGACATGTCAGGAATTTTTTTCCACACTTCCACAAATTTTTAAAACTTCCAGCGATCTCCCTAAGGTGGCACTTTGCATGTGCGCGAAAGAGCGCAATCCCGGTTCAGGGAAAACCACCCGGACAGGGAGCGCACAGCGCTTCCGAGCGGACATCATGTTGGGCGGGCTTTAATTAGCTCGCCCACGTAAAATGGCAGCATGCCCCTGACTAGGGCGCCGATCGGGAACCCTCCTGCCCTCGACCGATCCCGCACATCTCCCCCGACGGGGGAAAATTGTTGCCCGTGGACAGAATGGACACACAAATGGGTGTAATTTTGTAACCCCCTCAGAAAACACCCTCACAGAAAATTCCACTCTAGAATGGGCACCACCACTGAACTGACACACTAATTTTCAAATTTAGTTGACGGTCGTGAACCATTTCAGCCTCAGAATATACATCATTTCCTGGGCCTCTAACTGCATTGCTATGATCACTCCCAGGTTTATCATTTTCTGCATTTAATGACTCTGTCATATAAATCTTTAAAGTTATGATAAAATCTAAATCTTTATTCATGGCCATTTTCCTTTACATGTGATCAATGATGTTTCTTATCTGTGTAGCATTCTGTGGATACTGGTCACATCAGCTATAATTTCACCAAATTAGATTAAGGGGAAAAATAATCAGATTGACATGTGGATAACATAATTCAATATTTTACAGTATATCTTGGACCATTCCAGCAATTGCAACGTGTCATCTTGGCTGATGATATATTGGAAACTTGATGTTTTGTTTTGTTATTGAGAAACCAAAGTGAAATACCAAAGCCAAGGTAAAACTGATGGAGGTAAAGATTTTCAGCTTGGGACCCCTGAGAAAGAACAAATTAAGGTAGGATGCAGGAAGGATGAACATGCAGGACAGCACAATTGGAGCTCAGGAGGAACAAGAAGAAAAGTTCAGCAGAGCATTGACCAAAGATATTGATAAAATAGGGAGATAGTAGAAAGATGGCGACACAGGTTGGAGTCAAGGGGTGAAAGAAGGAGCATGTCTCAGTTGTAGGCATGATGGATCAGATTTTAACATAATGCCAGCGGGTGGGATGGCTTTTGAATGGATTAAAATCGGGTCTGATTACTTTGGTATAAATAATTATCTTTGAATAAGATGAGGTATAACTTTCCAAGATTTTCTTTCAGAAAGAATTAAAATTTTGACTTATGCATGGGCTTTCATGCAATGCAAATCAGAGCGCAGTACCCAAAAATTAACAGTTTTATTAGCTCTACGGCCAGTATTTTCCAGCCTTGCCATGGTGGATGCGGCAAGCCAGCCAAAAGCCCACTGACATTCGATGGGACCAGACAATCCCGGCAGAGCCAGAAAATCCCACCCCACGGAAAAGAATGGATAGTCCTTTGGTGTATGCCGACATATTGGTGCTGATTATCTGTTCTGTGAGAATAGTCTTGGTTCAAGATTAGTTTAACATCACACAGAGAATAACTCCAGTTGTGATCTGCACATGTCCTTTAGTCTATTGCACTTCCAATAGTAGTGTGAAATAATCTGGTTTTGCACCAGTGTTGCTGTTACAATGTAAATACAGCCTGAATCTACAATCAAGGCCCAATCTGACACAGCTACAAGGTTTCAGAGTCTTTTCAGGCTTTAGCAGCTAATTTACAATTCAACTTTAGCATTGATGTGTACTGGTTTCTGTAAACTTCTACAGTCTAAATTTACCCATATTATTCTCCTTTTCCTATAGGCATGTAGATTTCCACCTGCATTTGATTAAATTAAAATGTATTATTGCATTAGAATTGCCTGAACTAGTATTTATTTTAAACATCTAGTATTGTTGCCAACCATAATCTCTAGCCTATTTGTTCCTTAGAAAAATTTCCATCTTATCTGCCCCCTGCCCCCACCTCTGAATTAAACTATATTTGTGTAAATAATGGATTGATCTGTATTCTCACCTCTCAGTGATTAAGGGGCAACTTGGTTTAAGACTAATTTCACTGAGACAGACAGGGTTTGATTTAATTCCATTAATCTAATCTGGACTTGAACTGAAGATGCAACAGCAAAAGAACTTTAGCCAAACATTGTGTGAGTCAGTTCCCCATAAGGATATTCCGATAGGCTTTTTAAAGAATCCAGTAATTTTATAAAACCAGGGGCCAAGTTTCACCAGCTCCCTCCTTTAAGTTGTCTTTCTTTTTCTCCAGTTTTTAGGTCACTTGACATGGGTTTCTTGCTCTTTAAATCCAGCAAGCAGAGCTGAAGTGCTGCAGCTTTTGGATACAGCAAGGGTAAGGGACAAATACTAGAGAATATTCTGAGCAGCTTATATCATAAAGGGCTAACAAATATAGATAGTTCACTCAATTCTGCTTCAGAACAAGTTGATTGTTGGATGCAGTAAGAGGGCCCCACAAATGACATGACCAAACAATCTGGTCTAGTGATGTTGGTTGAAGGTAAAATGTTGACTAGTATACAGGGAGAACTCCCATCCTCTTCTTTATAGAGCACCATGGAGTTTTAATGTTCACCCAAGAGAGCAGATGGAGCCTTGCTTTTACATTTCATCCAAAAGACCTGGGGCTGAATTTAATGGCTGTGCAAGGGCCCAGTCCACCAGCTGGAAAATTGGGGGCAATTTCCGGAAGCCCCAGTCAATCAGAGGGCTGGCAGCTCTTCGGTCCCTGTAGTGCCACCAAGAACGGTGGTTATTGCTAGTACTGCAGCAGGCCTCAGAGTAGCAACATGGAAGTGGCTCCCAGTGTGCAGGCAAGTCGGTTGCGCTCACTGGGGACATTCAAACAGGCTATGGTGAGGTGGAGTGGGGGGTGCTTGTGGAGGAAAGGGGGACTTTTTCAGCAGGGGCAGCTCCTTTCCACCAGGTGAGGGGGCCCTCCATAAGCCACACTGGAGGAGCCCCCTGAGCCTACAGGGAGGCCAACAGCTTTTACTGGGTGGTCTCCCCAGTTGGAGTATGGCCCCATCCCATGACAGGAAAGACACTTAATAGCCATTAATTTGTCACTTAAGGGCAATTGGTCTCTGGGTGGGAATGCCCTCCTTATCCTCCTCCCCCTCTAGCATAATCAAGGAGAAGTTGAGAAGGCAAAAGGCACTCCACTACCTGCCTTCCCTCCTGATTCTATGGCTGCTACCCCCAAGTCCACTCCTCGAATGGAGATAATTAAATTCCGCCCATGGGTTCAGACAAAGTAGCACTCTCTCAGTACTGCAGTGAAGTGTCAGCCTAGATTAGGCAGGTTCTCAAATCCTTGAGAACTCAAGTCCTGAAGCTGGGCAGGTAAAATTGATTAAATATTTGAATATTGCACATTATTTTATATTCACTTTTGCATTTCAATATGACCTAAATTTTAAATTGAGGCTATATGAAAAATTTATGACATCATTGAGATAATATTGTCACTTAAGGAATGCCAGACCCTACCAGTCCCTGTTTGAATCAAATTGATTTAAATAAAACTATATGGTTAGAATTATTAATGTTAACCAATTTTTTTATATACATTTTGATTTGAAGAAGAGATTCCAGGTCATAGATCTTTTGATGAATAATTTACCAAAGTAAAGTGGTTTATTTCATCAGTTCAAAAGTCAGTTCATATTTCAGAATGTTAATATTGTAATTTACAGAAATTGTTATCTCCGCTTGAATAGAATTTGATTGAGATCATTTGTTTCTTTTATAAACTCAAAGAATTTGGTTGTTAAGTAGATTTTATGTAAAATAATAGGTTTAAACAAAAGAAGATAGAAAGTAATTAAGAATAATTGAAATATACAGAATCCTACCTTTGACAGCAACAGAAGCAGCTGCCTTTGCAAACGACTGCAGAGCAGGATACCATTCTGAGTTTGTCTGCACGCTGCCTCCTCTTGACCTGGAGGGACAATGAAGAGCTGATTCTGAGAATTCCAACCCACGAGATTGCTGCTGTATCTTATGTCAGGGATGATGCACTGCATCTACTCATTCTGAAGACAGGTATATTCATTTACATCAAAACATTCAGTGCAAGTCGGCAACAGTTTTCCAAGATCTTGATCAGAATTACCACTATCAGTTCAGTAGGAGTCCTGTAAGACTCCAACTATTTATGTCTTATAGATGTTAATAAAATTTCAGAATTATGTGTGTCTAAAAAAAAAAAAATTTTTGCGAGTGAAGTGGCATTGCCCTGGCCAGAATACGTTTTCCTCTCAAACATTGGGTGGTGTAGTGGGTTAGACACTCGTCTGAAGGACTTGGGTGGCCTAGACTCATGGGATAAAAGCCTCTTCCATTTTTGGGCTATAAAAGTCCTATGTGAAAATAAATTTTGGTGATTTCACAATACAAAACATGCCCATTATTTCGCACTAATTGGCAATAATATTCAGAGAGACCTCAAGATGTTTGGTCTGGGAAAAACATACACCATATAGGCATATTTTCTTCTGAAGTTGTAGTTGAGGCAGTATTGGAGCAGAATTTATCCTATTTCTAGGTGGGCTATACCTGACCTCCAGCTACTTTGGATAGCTGAAATGCAAATTGTTCCATTCCCCAGCACTGATCACTTTGATTATTATTACTTGTTTAAAAATCTTGCTTCTAACAAATGTTCATAATACGAAAGTTAAAAGCTGTCATGTCTTTGAAATTTGCTCATTGGATAAAAAAATTGGTTTAAAAAACACATACTTGTTAAGTAACTAGTCAAATATCCAAATCAATGCCGCCAATCCAATTCATGGAAGCTAAATTCTATTATGTAAATGTGTTGTTAATTAATATGGTCCAGACAATTAAGCCATGTCTGCACTTAATTTAGGTGCTTCATTCAGAATGTAATTCAATAAACTTTTATATTAGCATGTGTATAAAGTATGCTGTTCCCCACGTAATATAGATTTTTATACAACTCAACAACATTTCAGTGCAAATCACTACTGTACCATCTTTGCAATTCAAGTTACATTATACAATCATGTTTCCTTCACTCCACACTATTGCACTTGATGTCATAGCAAAATAAAACTTGCTGGAACTATCTTTAAATTTCCCCTGCAGATGTGCGATATAGAAAAACACAGACTGCATATGTTTCATGGACATAACACATCTCAAGGTTAAAATGACATTAATAAATTGCTTGAGTTTTCCTCCAATGGTTGATAACATTATGTCAATCCCTTGGCGTGCACTACTTAGCAACACACACAATGCTTTTATCTTACCCAATGAATATTAAAGAAAACAAATTGCTTTTCATGCACCCTTCATTTCATTCACCAGATTTTCTTTCCTGTTCACACTTTATCTTTGCAGTCCCTTTAACTATTTTAATATTATAGGATTGTCTGTAATTTCTATCTGGTTGCTGAATATTACAACTATTTATCTCACATTAGGTCTTGGAGTGGCTGCTGTAGCTGCTGGTGGCAGTTTGGAACGTAGACAAACAACAGGAACTTTGTCTGATCCGCAGGAAGCTGTGCCCAATTCAGAAACGGACTGCAACCTAGTGATACTTGCAGTGGACAGTAGAGTGAGCTGTTCTTGTTGTACTAAGAATGAAAAGGTTTGAGATCAATTTTCACTGACGCATGGCAAAATTAATAATCTTAATTTGTTTTGGAACTAGGATTCAGCCGAAGAATATTGTGCCCTCATCTGTCAGGTATTTCGAATCATTTATGGAGATCAGACAATAGACTGTGTGGATCGAGCAGGACTCCATTATACATCCACACCAGACAGACGGTGGTTAATGGAGAGAAGTATGTTTCAAGATGAAAACAGTCATATAACCATCAAAGGCTTGTATCAAATATATTTGTTCAGTGCTGTTGACAGTAGAATCTGGTAACAATCCTAACATTAACAGTGTTGCCATCAAGTAAAAAACATTAATGACAACTTCTATAGTGTTTGCAGAGATATATGCATGACTATTAAAATAATTTGACACTTCTAAAGACATAAGGGATACATGCCTTTATTAGCCAAGGCATAGAATACAAGTGCAAGGAAGTTATGCTGGAACTGTATAAAACGCTGGTTAGGCCACAACTGGAGTACTGCATGCAGTTCTGGTCACCACATCATAGGAAGGATGTGATTGCAATGGAGAGGGTGCAGAGGAGATTTACAGGATGCTGCCTGGGCTGGAGGGTCTGAGCTATGAGGAAAGATTGGTTAGGCTAGGGTTGTTTTACCTGGAGCAGTGAAGGTTGAGAGGGGACCTGAGAGAGGTGTATAAGATTATGAGTGGCATAGATAGGGTGGATAGGAAGGCACTTTTTCCATTAGTAGAGGGGTCAATAACCAGGAGGCATAGATTTAAGGTAAGAGCTAGAAGGCTAAGAGGGGAGTTGAGGAGAATTTTTTTCACCCAGAGGGTGGTGGGAGTCTGGAACCCTCTGCCTGAAAGTGTGGTTGATTCAGAAACTCTCATAACATTTAAGAAGAATTTAGATATTCGCTTGCTTTGCCATAGCCTCCAGGGCTCTGGGCTAAGCTCTGGAAAATGGGATTAGTGTAGTCAGATCTTTACTGACCAGTGCAGACACGATGGGCCAAATGGCCTCCTTCTGTGCTGTAAACGTCTATGAGTCTATAAATCTCAAACCACTTATTTTATAATGAACTCCATTTTAATAATAGCAGTACCTCTCAAATTCTCAGCCTACCTGTACAGTCCTGTAGTGTAACACTGCTGGAATGCACAGATCTGCATACACACACACACACACACATACACTCAATCTCCTCAACACACACATTCTCACCCTCTCACAGCGCCAGCCCCCGCACCCCCCCCACACACACTTCCCACACTCACTCACTCTCTCCCCAAGACACGCACACACTTACTCCCATCCAAACACAAAAACACACACTCACTCACTCTTCCCCAAACACACACACGTGCGCACACAAACGCACACACACACACACACACACACACACACACACAATCTCCCCAACAAACACGCACTCACTCTCACCCAGCACCAACCCTCACCCCCACACACACACTCTCTCTCCCACACACATTCACACACACTTAGTCATACACTCTCTCCCGCACACACGCATACACACGGTAAAGATTACAGCTTGGCAAAGTTAATTTGTGACAGGATCAACTGCAAATGCCTAGTAACTCTATTTGTTAACAGTGATTTTGAAACGCAGAGAACCATGGATTGCAGATAACAGTGACTACATTTCAAAAGTCCTCAATTGATTGTAAAGTACTTTGCAACATCCTAAGTTTGTGAAAAGTGCTAGATGAGAGTAAAATAGGTATTGTGCAATAGCAAACATCATGCCTGATCATCTTTTCAATTGAAGTCACATATTTCTACCCAAATAAAAGTCCTTTCTTTCTTTTAAATCAGGGGTGGGGAATCTTTATCTTATTACAGGCCATTCTCATATAGGCAAAATCAGTCACAGGCCACACACATAAAAATCAACCTAATTTAGTATTTTAGAGAGAATACAGAAACATTCAACTCACCCGCTGTTTTAATGCAATGGCTGAATTTGAATGTTATATTGTTAAATATTATTACAGTAATTTAGCTGGCGCTGTTATCCAAATCAAATTTACAATGACGATGATAAATGTTATTTTGAAGGAGCTACTGACACAGGTCCATATTTTTAGAAATGTTGCTGCGGGCTGGATGAAATTGAGCAATGGGCTGGATCCAGCCCACGAGCCATAGGTTCCCCGCCCTGTATTAAATGATTTGATTCAAGGCATCAGATAGTAATAAGCATTTTGAAACATCTTTGAGACCCATGGAATTGTGTTTGATATCACTCCATAATGCTGTAAATCACTTTGCAGTTTCGTGTGTTTCTGCGTGTGCGTGTTTTTGTGTGCATGTATGTTTCTGAGCTGGCATTCAAAATTGTGCCATTTCCAAAAGCATCCCTACTTGCCACAAATCAGGTGAGAAGCAGTTTGGACAAATGTCAGGTGAATGCAAGAGATCCCAAGGCATCGCTTTGAAGAACGCCAGAGGATTTATCTGTCAATCAACATGACAACAAAGCAGATTATCTGGTCATTATCACATTGCTATTTATCACATTGCTAGAATAGTATAAAAATAATATAACATAACCGCATAGACAATTTCAGGGTCACCTTAGATACAGGGGATGAAAAACAATTCCCTGTGACCCCTTCCTCAAAATACAAATGACCCACAATTGCAAATCTGGCAGAATACAAGGACAGGAATTGAATCCTGGTCTCAAGCTTGTTTTACTGCATTACAATTGGGCTGGTTCTCTTTAAAAAAAATGATGCAAGCATTTAATTCAATTCAAAATTTTAGATGTATTAAAAAATAACAGACGCAAGTCTATTTGAATATTCATGCTTCCTTTATAAATGTTAACTGTAAATTTGGCTATTATTTATTTTGCATGAATGAAGTGGACCATCGTGTATTTGTGTTCTAGTACAGCTACAAGTTTTATGGACAATCTTTTACTTAGACTGTGGACAAAATAGATTTTTGTCATATCGGTTCACTAACAAACAACAAAGTTTAAAATTTAAAAACTCATTGAGCAGAATTTTGCCCTTGGTGGGCGTGTGGGCCCCACCGGCTTGGCGGTGGGCGGACAGCTGACCCCCGCTGCCAAAATGGAGCCCGCCGCCATTCTGAGTGGATGGGCCAATTAAGGCCCGCCCAGCGGCCTACCCGACAGGAAGTGTTATGCACTTCCTGCGTAGGGGGGGAGGGAATCCCCAGCTGTCAAAGTGCGCTCGTTCGCCCATGCGCACTGCTCCCTGAGACTAAGTGCTGTCTCAGGAGGCTTAGTGACAGTGCACAAAACTTAAAAAATAGAAAAATAAAAATATTATTAACATGTCCCCCTCATGTGACAATGTCACACGAGATAGGACATGTTAATAAAAAGGACATAAACTTTATTACACTTTTTAAAAACAGACATGAAACTGCATCCCGCCAATGGATGAGGTTTCATGTATTATCAGGAGCCCGCTGGGGCTCCTGGCCTACCCGCCAGCCTTAAGGTTGGACGGGCGGGTCTTTCATGATCTTAATGAACCTGTCAATGGCCTTAATTGGTGGGCGGACAGCTGATTTCGCTGTCCACCCACCTTCCTAAAAACTTAAAGGGACCGGGATGACGTCGGGGATTCCTCCTGATGTCATACCACGTCATTTTCCCGTCGATGAGCGGGCCCCGGCCCCAAATCGCCGATGGGAAAATTCTGGCCATTGAATTTCTTTATCCAAGTGATTAGAAGTGAGTTATAGGAAGTCTTGTGATGCAATGAGCAGCGTCCCTGCCTCTGAGTCAGAAGCTCCGGGTTTGAATCCCACCCCAGGAAGGCACTTTTATGTCCTAGCCAGACAAGTTGATTATCAACTTGAAAACCCTTCCAATGCACGCCAATGGCAGTCGGTAAGAACAGGAGAAATTCTCGTCAACCACGTGATGGAAAGAGAGTTGTGGGCTCTATCATCGCTCTCCATATCTCCTGACATGACGTGCATGTAAAAGGGCATTTCGGACTCCCTGAGTGATAGAGAACACACACAATTCAAGTCAGTTGCACAGAAATTAAGTTATAAGCTGCAAAGAGCATAAATTCATTTTATCTTCAGCTTAAATTTTATTATATTCCCATGTTGTGGTATACCCAACTCCTGTAGATATTAACTAATGTGTTAGTGAATCTTCCTGAATCCAGGTTTTACTGCAAGTATTGGTAAAATATCAACAAATTGTTCCGAAGCAAGCAAGTAATGTGCATTCCTGTTAAAAAGGCACTATGATATTGATCTGTCGTTT
This sequence comes from Isurus oxyrinchus, assembly GCA_026770705.1. Classification (NCBI taxonomy): domain Eukaryota; kingdom Metazoa; phylum Chordata; class Chondrichthyes; order Lamniformes; family Lamnidae; genus Isurus; species Isurus oxyrinchus. Next base: position 114,870,313 of record JANJGN010000012.1, read on the forward strand.
CACTGGTATTTTACAAATAGGAGTGCAGGAGTTTTATTGGTTTAGCATAACCTTAAAATAGTGGAATAAGGGAAAAATAGTCTTAACATTGTGTATTAGACTGGGCAAAGGGAGGAGGGAGAGGTATGTATACAACAATCACAGTTTGGGACACAGGTTGATATTGTGTCTGCAGTGTGTGTTGTGATTTGTCAGTCCTGTATCTGGGCTGCAGAGTAGATTGTTTAGTTTCATAATGGATGACCTGCTCCTTGCAGGGAATTATTGATGTTCCTCTCACAATGGCTGTTCCTTTGTTGGTGATATATTAATATGCAAAGCCTTAGAAAACATCATAAACTAATAACTTGCCTCTTCCACACAATTATGCCAGTTAAGAAACAAATAATTATGAACAGGGATAAGGGATCAGATGAAAAAATTAGATTCAAAATAATTACATTTAGAAAAATATTTAGCTGCATTTGTTACTTTCTCTATGAAAGGGGAAACCATGAAAGAGAAGGAATTCAATTTTAAAAATTTTAAAATCATCCATCAGACAATAAACTTCAATAATAATAAAAACAGAAAATGCTGGGAAAACTGAGCAGACCTGATAGCACCTGCGGAGAGAGAAACAGAATTAATATTTTGCGTCTGTATGACTCTTCTTCAGAGCTAAAGGGAAGTAGAAATGTGATGGCTGTTATGCTAAGATAAAAGCAAAAAACTGCGGATGCTGGAAATCCAAAACAAAAATAAAAATATCTGGAAATACTCAGCAGGTCTGACAGCATCAGTGGATAGGAACACAGTTAATGTTTCGAGTCCATATGTCTCTTCAACAGAACTAAGGAAAAATAGAAAAGAGGTGAAATATAAGCTGGTTTAAGGGGAGGGTGGGACAAGTAAAGCTGGATAGAGGGCCAGTGATAGGTGGAGATAGCCAAAAGATGTCATAGACAAAAGGACAAAGAGGTGTTGAAGCTGGTGATATTATCTAAGGAATGTGCTAATAGGTGACATTAAGGGTAGAAAGCAGGACGAGCAAGGTACAGATAGCCCTTGTGGGGGTGTGGTGGGGGGAAGGGATCGAAATAGGCTAAAAGGTAGCAATAAAACAATGAATGGACATACATTTAAAAATAATGGAAATAGGTGGGAAAAGAAAAATCTATATAAATTATTGGAAAAAGGGGGATCGGAAAGGGGATGGAGGAAAGAGTTCATGATCTAAAATTGTTGAACTCGTCGCATCTGTTCTGATGATGCCACTTTCAAAAACAGTTCCTCTGACCTGTCCTCCTTCTTCCTTAACCAAGGTTTTCCACCCATGGTGGTTGACAGGGCCCTCAACAGTGTCTGGCCCATCTCCTGCGCATCCGACCTCATACCTTCCTGTCCCTCCCAGAACCATGATAGGGACCCCTTGTCCTCACTTATCACTCCACTTGCCTCCGCATTCAAAGGATCATCCTCCGCCATTTCTGCCAAATCCAGCACGATGCCACCACCAAACACATCTTCCTTCAGTCCCCCTGGTGGCATTCCGCAGGGATCGTTCCCTCTGGGACACTCTGGTCCACTCCTCCATCACCCCCTACACCTCAACCCCCTCCCACAGCACCTTCCCATGCAACCGCAGAAGGTGCAACACCTGCCCCTTCCCCTCTCCTCACCGTCCAAGGGCCCAAACACTCCCTACAAGTGGAGCAGCATTTCACTTGCGCTTCCCTCAATTTAGCCTACTGCATTCGTTGCTCCCAATGCGGTTTCCTCTACACTGGAGAGACCAAACGCAGACTAGGTGACCGCTTTGCGGAACATCTTCAGTCTGTCCACAAGCATGACCCAGACCTCCTTGTCGCTTGCCATTTCAACACTCCATACTGCTCTCATGCCCACATGTCTGTCCTTGGCCTGCTGTAATGTTCCAGTGAAGCTCAACGTAAACTGGAGGAACAGCACCTCATCTTCCGACTAGGCACTTTACAACCTTCTGGACTGAATATTGAGTTCAACAACTTTAGATCATGAACTCTCTCCTTCATCCCCACCCCCTTTCCAATCCCCCTTTTTTCCAATAATTTATATAGATTTTTCTTTTCCCACCTATTTCCATTATTTTTAAATGTATTTCCATCCATTGTTTTATCTCTACCTTTTAGCCTATTTCGATCCCTTCCCCCCACCCCATCCCCTCTAGGGCTATCTGTACCTTGCTTGTCCTGCTTTCTACCCTTAATTAGCACATTCCTTAGATAATATCACCACCTTCAGCACCTCTTTGTCCTTTTGTCTATGACATCTTTTGGTTATCTCCACCTATCACTGGCCCTCTATCCAGCTCTACTTGTCCCACCCTCCCTTAAACCAGCTTATATTTCAGCTCTTTTCTATTTTTCCTTAGTTCTGTTGAAGAGTCATACTGACTCGAAACGTTAACTGTGTTCCCCTCCACAGATGCTGTCAGACCTGCTGAGTTTTTTCCAGGTATTTTTATTTTTGTTATGGCTGTTATACTGTTTAAGAGGGGGTGGAGCAGGTGGGACAAGATAGAAGGTCAGGAATAGGTGACAGCTAAGGAGAGATTGACAAAGATGTCATGGACACAAAACAAAGGGAGTGTTAATGGTAGTGGTAAAGAGTAAAGCCAGTGCTGATAGTGGCATAAAGGTAAGACAGCAGAATGTGTTAATAGCAGAGCAAGGGTCAGCACTCTGAAAGCAAAATATAAAACCAAGTGACAGATGGCCCTGTGGGGGGAGGGGCTGGGAGTTTGGGGAAAAAGGCTTAAAAATGAACAAATAAATAAAAGAATAAATGAAATTTTAAAATATAAAATAAATAAATAAAAATTGGATTTCAAAAAGGGGTCAAGAAGGAGGATAGAGTTCATGGTCTGAAATTGTTGAACTCAATGTTAAAGCTGGAAGGCTGTAAGGTGCCTAATCGGAAGATGAGGTGCTGTTCCTCCAGTTTGTGTTGGGCTTCACCGGAACATTGCAGCAGGCCAAGGATGGACATGTGGGCATGAGAACAGGATGGTGCATTGAAATGGCAAGCGACCCTAAAGTCTAGGTCATACATGCGGACTGAGCGAAGGTGTTCCGCAAAGTAGTCACCCAGTCTGCGTTTAGTCGTCCCAATGTAGAGGAGACTGCATTGGGAGAAGCGAATGCAGTAGACCAAATTGAAGGAGGTGCAAGCGAAGTGCAGAAAACTTCCTTTGTGTAAAATGTCTATGTCAGAAATATATACTTGATTAATTACAAAGTTCAGTTATAACTAATTTTCCTAATCGTGTGAAGCACTGTAGCTCTTTCAAATTTTCCATTCTGCTAACAGTGTCCTTTTCACTGATTCTTCAGGTGACAGCAGGCAAACTGCTCAGACATATGGCTATGAAGCAGATTTTAGCTGCTGCAGTTCTTTGTAAGTAATCTTGATTCTGGAAGTGTGTTTTGAACAACACTTGAATAATAGGCATAGAGCTTCCCTATTTTAATCTGCTTTGTTTCAAGTGCCTTTTTTTTTCTGAGCACAGCGATGGATCACAGGACATATTTGATCCTTACTGCAGTGGCAGCTCTTCCCCTTCATACCGAGAATCACAATTCAGCCAAGGCACAGCTGGCAGTGAGAGTGACCAGAGTAGCACTGGTGCTGATCTGCTGCAGGATTATATGACAACTGTAAGTAAATATTGTGTGCATCACAAGTGAGAAATTTCCAAGTATATTCATCAAAAGTGACAGTATCAATTTTACACTGATTGAAGTGCAGAAATGTTCAGCCTTTCTTTCTCACCTTATTCTAATTGCTTTATTTAGTCTACTGTACCTGTCACAGAGGTTACTCAAATATAGCAGCATCATTTCCAAAGCAAAGCTTTTGAATTGGTGAATTGCAGTTTTTTTTTATTCTACTGTACCCTTGCTCCTCCTGTCTTGAATTAAATCCCTGGTGCAATAATCCTTAAGATGTCAGTCTTCCTGCTTATCATTAGGTAATGAGCTTTGGCAGGCTTATTCAACGGCAGGTGTCATCACGGTTGAATCTAGCCCTGTCTTCATCCAAAGCTTCTACACCCTTACAACACGTAGTAAAGAATTGTTGAATGTGAGCATGATCAGGAATCTTGGTTGTTTTTCACCTTCCCATTACTGAGGCCAAGTCATGATCTGCGTCACCCACCTTGGTTGAGGTTAACCAACTGAGCAAAAATCATTCATTCATTCAGGATCTTCCTGGCATTTATGCCCAGTGTTAGACCTCATTGCATGCCCATCCATTGAGCCAACCAGGAGATTGATGATATCGTCAAAACAACTATAAGCTAGCTTATTGCATTTCCCTCTTTTGAACAGCACTCCTAGTAACTGGTCACAAGAGTGCCATTCACAGAGCTCCAACAAACCTTCAGCCTGAGACTTCACAATGGTTTCTTCTGTACTTGGTAGCTTCATTATTTTGCTTCACAAAACACAAGCCTCAAACTGTGCTCGGGGTGGACTTTTCCCGTCTCACCAGTGGCGGGTTTCACGGCGAGTGGGAGAGGAAAAATCAGAGCGAGGCCAAAAGTCGGATTCCCGCTGGCGGAAAGACAAGTTGGAGTTATCCCCTCGCCACTTTCACGGTGGGATGATGGCAGGTCTGCTTTCCTGCTGATCCACGTCAGGCACGCCATTTGCATGCATTAACATGTCATGAATACTCATTAAAAATGCAACTTGCCAGAATCACACTCCGCCTCCCAATTATGTGCCACACCAGTAGGAAATTAGACCGGTCTACATCACGACCACATATAAATGACGTGCAACTGTCCACCCTCACTTCACTTGTGACTTCCAGATGAGTGCAACATTCAAAGCCTAGGTACAACAGCAATGGCAGTGTTAGCCCACACTGGTGGTTGAGTACGGTGGGGCTACTCACCGTGGTTGCCTCGGTTGTTGAGCTGGGCTGCTCACTGTGGTTGCTGCTTTACTCTGGCAGGAAAGCATTGCCTGCTGTGAGCCTCAGGCAGGGCTGCACTCTAAAACAGAAACCAGCATGCCGAGCGGGGTGGGGAGAAGCGGGGGAGCGGGGGGGCAGTGGAGATGACAGAGACATAATGGTGAAGGCAGTTTGGGAGGGTTGGAAGGGGAGGGTGCAATGGCAGGCAGAGGGAAGATTGGGGCTGGGGAAGCTGGAGCCTGACATGGAACAGTAGAATGCAGACAAGGAGGGAGAAGTGGGGTGGTTGATGGGATTTTATTTGCATGAAGGGGACGCGATGCACACAGACTCTAGGGTCTGGCGGGTGGAGGGGATATTGGGCTAGTGTGGCACGATGGGTTGCACAGAGACTCATGGAGTGGGGGGATGCTGGCGGGGGTGGAGGTGGTGGTGAAGAGGAATAGTCTTGTGGTCATTCGCTGAGCAGCCAGAGAGCTGAGTGAAATACAGTCATAACCCCGGACTGATTCCAAGAGGTCAGGGTGAGAAATTAAAGGCAGTCCTGAGATTCTGTGGGCCATTCTACCGAGCTAAGCATCACACTCACATTGTGTTCTTGCTCCAGGGAGGTGCGTGCTCAATGAGGATCAGGCACAGCTTGCTGTGCAAGGAGTGTTCATAGTCTCACAGTCAGTGGTGATGAGGGTGCCTGGCTTGGTCCTGGGCTACAGATAGGATGGCCATGGTCTAGAGAGGCATCTGCAGACTGGAAAAAGGGGGAATGTAATGGACAGGTACTCGAAACTCTCTTGGGCAGGTTGGGGGGGGATCACCTCTGTATGTGACCATGTACACAGTCTCAAGATGGGGAGGGATGAGATCCACATGGGGCATGGGGACGTCAACAGTGATGGGTTCGGGGGGAGGGCTGGAATGTCCACCACAACAACAATGGGATTCTGGGTTACTGGGGGAGGCTGGAGAATCACCGGATGAAGTTTGACCCGCACATCGTGAGGTTCCAGGAAGATCGGGGAACCCGAACTGTGACAGGGGGAGTGTTGAAGCTGGCCTCAAAATAAAAATGCAGCACCACATCATGTGAACCCAAAGTTATGATGCAGTTTAAGGTCAAAACTGAAAAAGAATCTGCAAGGGAGTTGGCTGAGGCAGGGAGGAGCTCACGGCTGGACCCGGGAGCCCCAACAGGGGGCACCCTCACACTGCTTAGAGTAACAACGTGGAACTGGGGTCTGAGCTGATAGGACTCAAGAACAGTTTATTGAGAAGGTACAATTGAAGCCATTGATATTTGGAGCACTTTAACATGAGACTGCAGGAGTCATTGGGTTCACAATGAAGTTGATAAATTTGAGCATTAACAGGGAGGAATGTGAGAATGGAAGATTCAGCCAACCATGAAGGGAGCACAGCTGCTGGATATCTGCAAAATGATCAGTGAAAGCCTCTAAGGTGCTTCCCCTATCTGGCATGGCTAACAGGTCAAAGAGCATCCAGTCACATGGACTGGGAGGACATTGTCTGCCAGGGCTCCTGAAGGTCATCGCCACTTTTAATTGTTTTGCCAGTGGGTCGTTCCAGGATCCATAGGGGACCTATATGGCATCTCACAGTCCTTAACACATAAATGTACCAGGGAGATGACAGATGCCCTTTACAGTAAGGCTCATCATCATGTACAGTTCACACTGGATGAAGTTAGCCAGGCTGCTAGATTCCTGGATTTTGTGGCAATCTCTGGCTTCTCTAGAGTACAGGGTGCGATCGATTACACACATGTGGCTTTGAGAGCTCCATGCAACAACCCCTGATGTTCATCAACAGAAAACGTTTAACTGGCGTGCAACATTTGTGCCAGGTAGCCTGGGCATTCCCATGACTCTGACATCCTGTAGCACTCCCATGATTTCAAAGGGCTGCAGTGCTTACAGGGCTGGCTGCTTGGTGATGAGGGCTGCCTGGCATCATCCTCTAAGTGCCTCAGAGGAAAGATACAACATGGTACATATCTCAACAAGATCCATCAAAGAGCAGATTGTTGGCATCCTGAGGATGTGCTTCCGATGATTGGACTGCTCAGCTAGGACTCTGCAGTACTCTCCAGAGAGGGTGCCCCGCATAGTCGTGGTCTGTTGTGCCCTGCACAACCTGGCACTTCAAAGGGGAGGTCACTTGCCAGAAGGAGACATGGAGGAGGGGGAGCCCATCAAACGTTGAAGACCTGGAAGGACAGCAACGTGAAGAGGGTGATGACGGAGAGCTTCCACGTGACGATGTAATCAAAGCTGCAAGAGTGGAAGATGTGCCTGTGACACATTCATAGCCACGAGGTTCCAGGAGGGATAAAATGCAGGCAAGGGCACCCTAGTGGATTTCCCCTGCCCCTTAGTGGCATGCCGGTGACCTGAAAGGCCTTTACAACCACTAACATCGAGAGCCAGATCAGCATTGGGCCTTGGACATCCAACCCTCATGTTTCACCAGGCTCTAATCTTTGAAAAAGGTCAGCAGCCAAAGCTGTTTGTAGCCGCTCTGGGAAGTGAAAGCCAGCATGCCAGCTCAAAGTCTGTGTCAAATGGACTTGATGCAACTGAGGCCTCCAGAATGAGACACTTCTTGCGGCTGCAGAGATTCACACATGGCTGGAGAGACCATCATGGCTGCAGGTCTTGTGCTTTGGCACAAACATTGAAGGCAGCCATTTGCTGATGAGTAGTAACTCTCCAATACAATTGAGCACACATAACTCCATGGTGTCTTTTAGTGAATATCACTTCCTAACACAATTTGCAGTCACTTTCAATAAAGAGGTTGACACATCTCCCAGGCATTACACAAGGGGTCATTAACTTATGAGTAACTTAAATGAGTCAGCTGGACATCACAGGAATCACCTCACAAAGCGGGGTGATCATGGATGGAAGCTTGGGTCACCCTTGCTATAAGCAGCCACATAGGTGTATTCAAATGCACACAATGCATTCAAATGACGAGACCATTGTCATGAACAGCAAATTAATTTACAAAGGTGCATGAGTAAATACCCATGATTCAAAATTGATATCAAGGTTTCTTAATGTTTTTAACCCTACCGCTATGTCTTAGTGCATCCCTGACATCTGCAGTGGAGTGGAGGCAGCCTGCTGACTGCTACACCTTGTTGTCTTTGATGACTTTGGCGGGCATCCTCTGGAGGCTGAGGCCTGCAGGGCCCAGCCTGCTTTGGGTTTCCTGCTGTGAGGTAGGTGCACCCTCCTCAGCCTGTGCAGCTGGAGGTCATAGGGTCACAGGCAGAGGGAATTGGGATTGGCTGGACACTCACAGAGTCACCTCAGTGGATGGCTGTCCAACTGCTAGCCCTCCTCCCTGTGAGTGCCTGAGGGCCTCTGATTCCATGAGGAGAAAGGGCTTTTGGAGGGAGGTCAAGGTGTCCCGCACCCACCCTCGCCCAGCCACTGATGTACCCCACCAATACCTATAGCGATAAAGTGAAGGCCCAAGCACAAATCCAGCAGAATCTGCTGGACGAAGGTCTCCAAGGCGGTCGCCTCCCTTCCCGTGGAGGCCTCAAGGCGCTCGTATGTCAAAGCCATGACATGAGACAGAACGTAAACGGACTCCTCCATTTTTTGTTCCAGTCTGTTCACTGCCTGTCACAACTCTGCCTGATGTACCACCACTTGTCTTTGCATCTTCAGCATGTCTGCAATGGCCGCTTCCAGTGGCTCATCATCTGACTCTTACTCAGTGGGTGCCTGTTCTCCCAGCAGTCCTCCAAGAAGAGACCTGGGCTGTCAGTGCCTCCAACTGATGTGGAGACGTATCAGTGAGGTCTCCAGAAACTAGCTCCTAGCCTAATCTAGAACTATGACCCTCTGAGGTGTGTGTCTCTGTGCTGTTGAAGGGTGCAGATGAATGCAGTTACAGATCTTCTTCAGATGGCTCCTCAGCATCCTCCTCTGAAGTGGCCTGGGCGCTGGAGCTTATGTTGCCCATGCTGGTGTGTCTGGATTTGCTGCTGCCTGTAAGGGAGAGAAGATAGATTTAGTTCATTAACAGGCTGAATACAACATTGCATGTCACTCACTGAGAGTGCCAGGATGTGAACAACTCATGGAGGGTTCATGCATACTGGCTTGCTGGGAGAAGCTGATCTCATCATCACCATAGGAGCAATCTCTATCCTCCCCTGCCAACTCGATGGCATCCTCCGCTAATCTGGAGAGCTCCAGTGTGTCGACCGTCCCTCCTCCAGTCTGGGGTCTCTCCCTTTTGTTGTGGGCAAGCTTGGCCTGCATGAAGACAAATGGATGGGATGACGTAAGAAGGATTGGAGAAGAGATTGGGGAGCATGCATGCCTCCTGCATGTGCTGAGCCCTCCCCAGTAAGGGCTGAAGATGTTGCTTTTGCAGGATGATAGATGAGATGATATTAAATAGGCTTTAAATGCTGATATTTCCCCACTAATATTGTGTGAGATCCCCGAGCTCTGGGATGCTTTGAGTCCATGATGCCATTTTGAGAGTGTGAACTTGGGATGAGCTGAATATTGACTTATCCTGGCAGTGCAAATGAGATCACTCATCCTCTTCCTGTACTGGATGGCATTTCTCTGGCTGTTGCCCACGGAGCTGACCTCCTTCACGACTGCCTTCCACGCCTGGGAAAAAGAACCTCCAGGTGCTGGCCAACACCTCTAATTCAAGCCTCCAGGGAAGTGTGGCTAAAGCTTGGCGCACTCTTATTGTTCCTTGGAGCCATCTCAGGAACTTCAATTGCTGGGCACACAGCTGGGCAACGGAGAGTAAATTTTGCGTTCCGATGGTGTTTAAATATGGCGCCAGGGACTTCGACCCAATGAGGTGACGGTGGTGGACGAGTCAGTGCCTAGCCTGCCATGTGATTCAGCAAGCAGCTTGCTTATGCACAATTAATGAAGTTTCAAGCAGAAGATTAAGCGTGAGAACCCACCCTGCCAATCAACGGGAAACTTGCCACTAATCCCGCACGCCACAGCACTTAGTCTCCAGAGCAAAAAATTTCGCCCATACAAAATTCAGTTATATACTTAACTAATTAATTGTGGTGACATATTTGTATTCCAGCACAGCAAAAGATTTTTGTCCGACTTGTGCATATTATTACTAACCTTGTGGCCCTGAAATCAGGCTATTATCTCTTTTTCAAGTACTAAATGGCCTCCTAATCTTAGGGTACAGTAGGTAGGAAGCATGTGTTCATTACAAGTCGAAGGATTGTTGCCCGCCATAATGGTAAAGGCCAAAATATTAAGGTGAAGTGCCCATGCACTAATAAAGGACCTAATGCTTATTTGAGGCACCCACTGCAAAATTAATTTGCTCTGAGGCAGCCAGCAACTGGGGAAAACAAAGCCTATGAGGGAACATAGATATAAGATTGGCCATTACAAATTTAACACAGAGAGTAGGAGAAACCATGTTATACAGAGGGAGGTGAGATTCTGGATTCCACTACCAATGTTAGTGATTGAAGCATTAATAGTGTTAACTTTCAAGAATAATTTAGATACTAATTGATTGAAGGTAAAAGGATATAGGAACACTGTAGCACATGGGATATAGGGCTACAACTCATGTGGAGTGAAAACACCAATATGAACCAGTTGGGCCCTACAACAGGACTTAGGCATCCCTGAGTCAGGAGGGGAAAACTGTTGTAATATACCTTTAAGGGATAGCAGCATGATATGAGAAGGGAAGTGTGTCATGCAGTCCTGTCTTAGTTTCACTTTTGTGTTAGAGCAGAACACACACACGTGCACACACTCTGCTGCTGGTGTCTTCAAGCTTTCTACCTATGTATAAATGTTCTTGTGGGCCTATTCTATTAAATGAACCCACAGCTTGTTTACACAATCCCTTACAAACAATTGGTGTTTATATCAGTATAACAACATGACAATTTCTGACCTCAGTTAGAAATGACACAAGGTAAGGACAGAATTGGTCATGGCTCTGATGCCTTATGCATTTGCATAGCCTGTCAGTACTCATCATCTAGGGTCACATATTGATAATGGCCAGTGATTGAGGTAATGGAGGATGTCTGGTGCCTGTGGAACTGTATGTCCAGAAGGAGTCAATACCTTTAGGAGGGAAGAGAATTCATTACCTTTATATTATAATAAATGCTTATCTTATAGTCCCTTGTCCACTTCTGATTTGCTCTACAGACTACTTGCTATTATTGAGATTTGCTGTCCTTATTCTCCACCTTCTCAAACCTAAAATTTAGTCCAATCTCTGCTCTGCCTTCCCACTACTGGAGTTTGGTCCCCTAGTTTAAATCATACATCCATGATCTGAGTATTATATTTAAAATCTGCCCTTGTATAAAGATCCTGTAGTAGGAAGGGATTGTGAAGCAAGCCAGTTCTTTATAACCAGGGATATATACCACCATTGCTCTTGTGTTGTAAATGAAACAGAGCACAAATGTAATACCATTTGTTAAACAGACATTTTATTGCACAGATGAGCTTTTGAAACCTCAAAGGCCTCTTCTCTAACTGATGTACTACTTACCCTGAGCGAGCTATGAAGTAAATTTATACCACTGTCAGCAGAGTATGACAAAATCATTCTAATGTAGTGGTTTATAAAAATAATACTTTATCTGCCAAAAAGAATGTCAATACAGTCTGGAGACCATGAAATGCTGTACAGAATTACAGGGCAACATTTCACAGGGATAACATTGCACAAGACAGCGGTATATCTTTCACTTAAGTGAGCTTTGGATTAGGTCCAGGTGAAATTTCTTTGGTTTTCACTGGATCTATAATGCAAGAGAATGCCTACATCATGATGAGAAGTTGGAAACTCTGCCTTCTCAGTATAATTGACCCCAAAAACACAATCGACAGAATCCACAAGTGAAGAAAACTCCTTTTTAGTTACAATGTTGATGTATGGGGAACTTCAATTAAAAAAATATATAATATGTACCAGACAGCAAACTTCAGCAGGGGATGGGTGGTGGGGGAGGGTGGGAGGTGCAGGGCGGATGTTTAGGATCAACAAAGCTTATAACTGGGCAGAGGGGAATAGGAATATTTTTTAAAATGTCTTGTTTTCAGTACATGGACAGAGATCCCAATCAACATTTGGATAAACCTTGTTGAGTTCAGCCATGGACAATTGTTCCACACCCAACAGTTTGGCAGAGTTTAGTTCATCAACGGAGGCAATATTAATAGCTTTTCCCTATATATAAAAGAACCCCCAATGTCTTTCATTTGCTCTTCTCTGTGCTTCCTTTCTTCTTTGAGCAGATAAACATGTTGAAATTTTTCTATCTGTGATTGTATCTTTCACAGTACAGGATGTTCTTCTTATTGGTCGATATATCTGACCTGAACAAAGAATGTAGGCAGTCAAAATTAAGAGTTGTATATCTGAAATGCCGGGGATCATTTTTTTTTAAAAAGGCCCACACGTGTTTGAGAATTATCATTGGTGTAGGGATTTATTAATCCTTCTGAATATTATTATGTAAAACCTATGTTATCCTATTAAAAGTTTCCCAAACATCTGCAGAAGTTGGAAGGTTTTAAGTTCCATCCGTCAAATGTTCACTTCTTGTTAATGATATTTTCAGGGTAATTTAAATGATATCAGCCATATGTGCCACAGATAACAGTAAAATACAGCTATCAAAACGCATGTGATGAGTCATAGAGCTTCTCACTGAAAGTATTGTGCTTATCTTTTGGGCTTTTTATAGCTGAGAACAAAGTTGTCAGCACAAGAAATTCAGCAGTTTGCTTTGCTGCTCCGTGAATATCGAACTGGCGCTTCAGTTGAAGATTACTGTGCAGAACTCCTTCACCTTTATGGAGAAAAACGGAAGTTCCTTCTTTTAGGTAAAAGCTTGTCTTTGTGGATGTCACAGCTGGTGAACTCAATCTTAGACTGAAGTAGACTAGTGAAAGATTCCTCTTCTGACTGAATAAATCATTTTAAAATGTATTTTAAATGTAGGATGGACACAAGGTGATGGTTCAGCAGTAAAACAGGATGCTCTGGCCAGAATAAATTAGCAACAATGGCACGTAGGAACAAGTGATTAGAATTTGGGGTTGTATCTAGCATTTTGTATCTGTTATCAAAATTGTCACTTGCATCGTCTTACATAAACCAACTCAATTAAAAAGGTCCAGCCACACTTCAGTCTCCAGTAGGAATAAAGCATAGCATCAGTTAAACCCATGTCATTTTTGATAGAGCGCTTTTGATGTAATAATTTAATGCATTACTTCTACACAGTCAAAGATAAGAACTAATCAGCACAAACAGGACAGTAACACAGTTTTGCAATTAGAATAGCACAACGTTAACTGTGTTCAATTTAGCACCATGTAACTAATTGCTCATGCTTTTTAAATATGCATTCTCAGTCGGTGGAATTCCTCATTAAAGGAGATGGTGGCATAGTGGTCATGTCACTGGACTAGTAATCCAGAGGCCCAGGTTAATGTTCTGGGCCATGGGTTGAAATCCCACCACAGCAGCTGGTGGAATTTTATTCAATTAATAAAATCTGGAACTGAAAGCTAGTCTCAGACCGTGAAGCTATCATCGATTATTGTAAAAACCTATTTTGTTCACTGATGTCCTGTAGGGAAGGAAAGCTGCCATATCCTTATCTGATCTGGCCTGCATGTGACTCCAAACTCACACCAATGTGGTTGACTCTTAACTGTCCTCTGAAATGGCCTAGCAAGCCATTCAGTTCAAGGGCAATTGGGATGGGCAACAAATGCTGACCTTGCCAATGACAACCATTACCAGTATCCACTTAGAAAAACGTCTCCTCAGTAACTTTCAGATCTAAATACCAGTTCTTGTTTCTATGCTAAGGCATTTGTGTAACTTTGTTAGTGATAATAAAGAACAAAGGAGAATAGAATACATGCTGTGATTATAAGATTGTTCCTGTGTTCTACATTGAAATGATGCACTTCTGACTGGTTTAATGTATTTTAAGAAGTAATTTCTCAGTGATCGCTTCACAAAAATCTATTGGCTAACCAGCATGATAGAAAAATCATTATGATATTGCTTCAGATTTTCTCTTTACTCTGGCTTTTAATCTGGCCCTGTTTGGAGGGGGTAGGAAGGTAATGAGCTTCTTGATTTCTGCATCTATTACATTAAATTGAACCTGAAAAGCTGTTGGTGGTCTATGATCTTCACATTTGACCAAAACTGATTATTGTATTGGTAATGGAGTTTGCACAAGTATTTTATATTAGCATATGGGACAGAGTCAGGTCTTTGGAACTAAAGTCAATTAGGTCCATGGCATGAAGGCCCATGTATGGCCCGTGGATGGCCAATCCAATGTTTGCTTTCTGAATTAATGCCCAATGCCTTATTCTGCCACCACTGGTATTAACCCAGTGGCAGTTGTAGGGGGCTTGCCATGCAGAGAGCACAACAACAAATCCGTGCAGGGTTGTCTGCAAACTTCCAGGGGGTGGGGGGAGGGGGCGGGGTTGTCCCTTGTTTAAAGGCACTTAGTGCCTGATCAAGGGACCCAGCTTTGGGAAGGGAGAGGGTGAGGATGCACAGAAAGCCACCGCCTGCGTATCCTCCTCCCCTGAGACTCCCCTCCCACCATCATTCACCTATGACCTGGGATCCAGCGAAAATCCTTGGCCTTGAGTGGATGGCATAGCGGCATCGGATACCACCTCTCCAGTGGCTCTGCAGTTCAATACAGCTGCCAGCCTCTGATTGGCTGGCAGCACTTGGCAGGCAGAGCTTCTACCCCCTGGGTCCTTGTTTTCAGGGAAGGCCCATTGCTATCCAGTTAAATGTCCCATTGGCACTCAATGTGGCGGGCCTTCTCTAAATGAGGGCACTTGGGGCTCCTGCCAGCTCTCCAGCCAGCAGGCCAGATCCCTGTTCCCTCCATTATATCCAGCCCAATGTTTCAATATTTGTAGCTTTCCTCAGGGAAAATTTTGAGTTAATTAATTTATGTCTCATTCTTAACTTAGGAATGCGGGCCTTCATACCTGATAAAGACACAAGCTATTTTGAGAGCTTCTTAGAAACCATTGGAATTAAAGATGGAAGAGGGATATTGACAGACAGTTTTGGAAGAATCAAGAGAAGCATGAGTAATACATCAGCATCTGCTGTCAGAAGTTATGACAGCTGGTCTGTGCCTTCAGAATCAGATACCTTTGAAAGAATGATTTCAAATATTACACATGACATAGAAGCTTTAGGATGTGATGCCGAAGATGATTTACTGTGAGCAACGTAATGACGTTCTATCACTTTGTTTAACTAACTGATCACAGAATTGCTACAGTGCAGAACGAAGCCATCCTCCTCACAGTTCACAACGTTTTCAGGTTCCATATCTGCAAATTTTGAGATTGTGCCCTGCACACCAAGGTCTAGGTCATTAATATATATATCAGGAAAAGGAAGGGTCCCAACACCAATTCCTGCGGAACTCCACTACAAACATTCCTCTAGTCCAAAAAACACACATTAGCCTCTAATTTCTGTTTCCTGTCACTCAGCCAATTTTATATCTATGCTGCTACTGTCCCTTTTATTCCATGAGCTATAACTTTGTTCACAAGTCTATTGTATGGCACTGTATCAAATGCTTTTGGAAGTCCTTTTACACCATAGCAACAGCATTACACTCATCAACCCTTTTTGTTACCTCCTCAAAAAACTCCAACAAGTTCGTTAAACATGATTTTCCCTTAACAAATCCATGCTTACTTTCCTTAATTAAGCTGAATTTGTTCATGTGACTATTAATTTTGTCTCAAGTTATTGCTTCTAGAGATTTCCCACCACTGAAGTTGAACTCACTGGCCTGTAGTTGCTGGGCTTATCTTTACTTGACTTTTTTTGAACAAGGGTGTAACATTTGTAATTCTCCAGTCCTTTGGCACCACCCCTGAATCTAAAGCAGACTGTAAAATAATGGCCAGTGCCTCCAGAATTTCCAGTCTCACTTCCCTCAGTATTTTTGGATGCATCTTATCTGCTCCTGGTGCCTCTTTAAGTACATGCAGCCATTCCAATACTTCTTCCTTATTGATTTTAAATCCTACAAGTGTCTGAATTACCTCCTCTTTCACCATGACCTACCTGAACAATAGGCTACCTTCAAAGGAGAGATAGTTTAGGCACAATCAAGGTCTATTCCCACAAAGGGGAAAGGTAAGGACAACAAATCCAGAGCACCCTGGATGACAAAAGGGATCGAGATTAAGATGAAGAAGAAAAAGAGTGCTTAAGGCTGATGTCAGGTGGATAATACAATGGAGAGCCAGGCTGAATATAGGAAGTTCCTTGGTAAAGACAGATGCAAACTATTCATTTAATACCTCAGTTAGGCCGCCTGCCTTCAAAGTCCCCTTTTTTATTATTTATTCACTCATGGAATGTTTGCGTTGCTGGCTAGGCCAGTATTTATTGCCATCTCAAATTACCTGTGAGAAGGTGGAGGTCAGCTGCCTTTTTGAACCGCTGCAGTCAGCATGGTGTAGGTACAGCCACAGCGCTGTTAGGGAGGGAGTTCCAGGATTTTGATCCAGCAACAGTGAAGGAACGGCAATATATTTCCAAATCAGGATGGTGAGTGGCTTGGAGGGGAACTTCTAGTTGGTGGTGTTCCCATGTGTCTGCTGCCCTTGTCCTTCCAGATGGTACTGGCTGTGGGTTTGGAAGGTGCTGTCTAATGAAGCTTGATTTGTTCCTTTTAGGTCCCTAATCACCTACTCCTCCTTTTATCACCCTTTTAATATTTATATACCAATCGAACACTTTGGGGTTCTGTTTTATGTTAGCTGCCAGTCTCTTCATACTCTCTCTTTCTTCTCTTATTTGCTCTTTCACTTCCTCTCTGAAGTTGCTATATTCAGCCTGGCTCTCCATTGTATTATCCACCTGACATCAGCCTTAAGCACTCTTTTTCTTCTTCATCTTAATCTTGATCCCTTTTGTCATCCAGGGTGCTCTGGATTTGTTTGCCTTACCTTTCCCCTTTGTGGGAATAGACGTTGATTGTGCCTTAACTATCTCTCCTTTGAAGGTAGCCTATTGTTCAGGTACAGTTCTCTTAGACAACCTATGATTCCAATACGTTTGGCTCAGATCAATTCTTACCCCATTGGGGAAAGTTGGCTTTCCCCAGTTAATTATTCTTATTCTAGATTGTTCTTTGTCCTTTTTCATATCCAGCTTAAACTTTATGATACAGTGATCACTGTGTCCTAAATGTTCTCCTACTGTCACTCAACCTGCTTGGCCCACATCATTCCCAAGAACCAGGTCTGGCAGTGCCTCCTTTCTTGTTGGACTGGAAATCTACTGCTACAGAAAATTTTCCTGACCACACTCTAGGAACTCTTCCCCTCACTGTCCTTTACACCACCACTATCCCAATCTATATGTGCCCTTGGTAAAACTTCAGACTCTTCAATAAATGACCGTTAATTACTTCAATTATTTCTGCAGCTCTCTGTCCACTGCTGTCAAGCATGTTGCCACTGCAGCTTTGATCTAGCCTCACCAGAGGTGGGAAAACACTGGGAAGCCAATCCAATGTCTGCTCCCAAGCCCCTCTCCAATCCCATCCCCAACCCTGCCTCTAAACCCCACCTCCAAATCCCACTTCAAGTCCACTCCCAAATCCACCTCCAATCCCACTCCCAAACCCACCTCAAAACACCACCCCTAACCCTACCCCCAAACCCATCTTTAAACTGACCCCGAAACCCACCTCAAATCTCAACCCAATCCTACCTCTAAACACCAACCCCCAAACCCCCCCCAATCCCACACCCACTCCCAACCCCACTCCCAACCACACCTCCAACCCCAACCCTACCCACAACTTCCACACCAAACCCCATTTCCAACCCCACCCCTTTCCCCGCACCCACCCCAATCCCACCTCAGGAGTGCCTTTAAAGATGCAGGCTGGTTCCTGTCAAAAGCCTGCATCCAGCACATTGAACCTGGCCAGTTCCATTGCAGAGATAGGCATGTTCTGTTCCTCCACAATTTTCATGGAGTCAGGCCAGGTTTTTAAAGAGTCATGATTCACGGTCCGTCAGAGGAGTCACGAACTGCATGAGGGGGAGCTCTAGTATTCTAATAGATGTCTGGGCTCTCAGCCAAGCATTGATAATGAGGTAAAAGCAAAATACTGCGGATGCTGGATATCTGAAACAAAAACAAAAATTGCTGGAAAAACTCAGCAGGTCTGACAGCATCTGTGGAGAGAAAGGCAGAGTTAACGTTTTGAGTTCATATGACTCTTCTTCCTAACTAAAAAGAAGGAGAAATGTGGTGAAATATATACTGTTTAAGGGAGGTGGGACAGGTGAAGCTGAATAGAAGGCCAGTGTTAGGTGGAGGCAAAGGAGAGATTGCTAAAGATGTCATAAACAAAAGGTCAAAGGGTGGCAATACTGGCTAAAGGACGTGTTAATGGTGACATTAAGAACAGAAAGCAGGATGAGCAAATGAGAGAAGGCCCTCATGGGGGTGGGGTGGGAGAAGGGGATAGAAATGGGCTAAAAGATGGAGATAAAACAATGAATGGAAATAAATTTTAAAAATAATAATAAAAATGAGGATTGACTGAGAACCCAGCTTCTCCTCAGAGAAAACATTGATTGACAGCTCAGGCTCTCTGGTCGCTGCTGTCAATGTCACAACAATTTTAACACAAGTTGTGGTTTCAAGGGTTTGTGGTTTTCGATGGGGCCTGGATGATTGTGACTTTTAATAGCTTGTGGTGCCAACCCTTTTTTTCAACATAGGAGAAAGTTATTAATGAATTACGTTTTCTCAAAGATTTTTTTACACAAACCACTATAGACGTTTAGGTTTATCAGTTCTAGAAAGTTTATAGTGGGTCAATGGACACGAAAGTGCCATGGTTTGGCATTGGGGACATGGAGGCTGTAGGGGGTGGGTGAAAGGACAGAGCTTGGAATAGAGGGCATGAGGGGTCATGGGATGGGTGGGAGGCATGGATGGGGCATGGGAGTGTTTGGAGGATGAAGAGAGTGTGTGGGGTGAGGGATGAAGGGCCTTTGTTGTTTTTATTTTAACTGGGACGTAGTCCCACAGCACTGGGGCAGGCCTCAGCACCTGACAGCCCCTGTGGCTGCTTCCGCAGTTCTCCCCAAATCGGCTGGCCTGATTCCAGCCTGCACCCGTGCCCCCACTGCCCCCCCACTCCCCCACCCCAGCAATGAATATCCCACCTTTGCGGGCACTTTCTCCCACAACGAGCAGGCCAAGCTGGGAATTTTCCCAACTCCCGCTGCGAGCCTCCGAAGATAAAAATCTAGGCCAATGCGGAGAGTTTCACACAACTGGGTAAGCAATCATACAATAGCTTGGTTCACCATCATTTTCAAGCTGAAAAGAGTGGTAGGCTTGTATTTTGCTATTGTCCACAAAATTATAAGATGTCATTATGTAAAACAAGTTAGAATTTGATTTTTATCTTCTTCAAAAGTTGAGAAAAATATCCAAGATGTGAATAATAAATATATCTTATTTAAACTGTGTGCACCATATGGTTAAAGTTATTTTTACACTTTTTGCGTTAAAATTAATCTAATGAAATGAATGGTGAATGTATTATATGTCTTCCATTGTTTTGAATTTCTTTTTGTGGTATCTTGCAATAATGCTGTCAATATAATCATGAGCATTCTTTGGCACTGAACACAGGTGAAATATCTGGTGAAAAACAAAAATCATAAATAAGTTATTTATTTTCTGTAAATGTTGTCTGTTGCATTTCCACTAGTTTTTTCTGTTCCTTTTCTGTCCTTGTATTTGAATTTCACTTCTCTCCCCACCTCTCTCTATCTCTCTTCTGTGCTTTTCTTATAGTTCATTTTCTTCATGGTATCTTTATCTCTTTGTTGGTGACAGACTTCTTTGCCTCGCTCACATTTCTGGAAGTTCACCCTTTTGTCTGTCTTCTCTCCTGCTTGCTTCCCAATGTCTCGGAGTGCCTCGCACATGTGTTCCATTAGTGATATATTATCCTCCATTAATGTGCTGCTATCTCTTACCTTTGATAAAGCTGAAGCCAAAAGAAGTGTGGGGGCTGGGACTGAGGTAGGCACTAGGAGTGAGCTAGGCTGATGTGTCGGAAGAACAGGAGGGATGTGACCTGGAGCTTCAGCAGGGATTTTGGAGTGGATTAGGCAGCCTAGGTCATCTAATGTTTAATGAAGTGGGTGGGGGGGGTGTAGGAGGAAACTGGGGCCTTTCAGCACTTGGAGAGTGAAGATGGGATCTACCTTCACAGGAAGAGAGCCAGTGACGTGGCAGAAAATGAGAGTGCTGGGACTTGACAGCACTTGGCAAACGTAGGGGACAGGACGGACAGCATTTATTGAGGAAAGCAAATATTGTGGTCAGCACTCACATAGAATGTCCAGCAGTACTCGGGGTGGTTCTGGAAATATTGGAGGGAGGAGTTCAGGCTTGGAGAGCATGAGGACAGAGGTTTAGTGCCTGTTAAAACTCATTGGTGGAGTACTTGTAAATATAGTAGGGAAAGAAATGAGGTACTTGCTTATTGTACACTCTTCCAGGTTTTTGATTGATTGAGTCAAATGTCCCAATTACAACCAATTATCATGGTTCATTTAACAGATACTTTTTTTAATTAATGGGATGTTTGAATCTATCATGATTTATTTGCCTCCCATTTTCCCTTACTATAAATAAGTGACGGACAAGCATCAGGCACATACTTTCAAATATATGAAAATATTCAGATGTGAAAATGTTCGGAGTGAAATGAAAACAGAAAATGCTATAAATGAACTAAAAATCAACCAGGTTAATGTTTCAGGACTGAGCTTTGATAGTATTAACTTTTCTCAGATAAGAGTCCTTAGTTTGTGGAACAGACCTAAAGACTCAGTCCCAGGTCCATCATTCAGCAGGAAAATTCATTGATTCATGATTCAGCATGCAGTGAATCGATGCCTGTTTGACCAGATTGGTGTGAAAATGGAGCTGTATGTTAGACTAATACAGAGGGTCTGTATCATTTATAGGAGTAATTTCACAATGTCACAAGCCAACCTTACAGAATATACTACAATAACAACTTATATTTATGTAGCACCTTCAAAGTAATGAAAGGGCCCAAGGTGCTTGACAAAAACTTTAGTAAAACAAAATGTAACATTGAGTCTCATGAAGAGATATTAGCTCAGATGACCAAAACCTTGTTCAAAGAGGTAGGTTTTAAGGAACATCTTAAATGACTGGACTGTGGAATCTGCCAGTCTGCCACACTCGGTCATGGACAACTCTTTGCGCTCTGTGCATCTCTGGGAACAGCTGCAGAACACAGGAGTCCTGCGTCATGGAGCTGCTCAGAATGAACCTCACTCAACAAAAACCACTCCATCTCTTTCAAGACTTTCTTTGCAAAGGCACATTACAGAAGGAGACATATTAATATTCTATTCTTAAGCATAAATATTCTTGCTTAAATGCTAACTGATCTGATGGTAAGTCAGCGGATGCATATTTAATTAAGACTGTCTTTTTAGGTTCACAATTGTTATAAATAGGAGATATTGAAGTTAATTATACTTTAATTATTAATGGTATGGGGAACCTGCTGATTGACAGGTGCCTCTGAATTGACAGGCTCCAGCTAGGAAGAGCCAGTATGAAATGACTGCCTTCCTTTATGTTTGACATAACATGCATATGTATGCACACACACACAACTATGTATAATCTTACATCGATATGCAGTCCCTGTCAACCTTTTCCATTGTAAATTCCAATGTTTACTTGTATAATGGGAACTGCTTATCTAAGCTTGTCATGCTGCAATTATTCCTTGCCCAGTGGAGGCAACATTGAATGAAAAGCATAACAGTAAGGATAGAATGTGTAACTTTAAAATGGGGATTCAATTACATTTATGTTCCCTAAGTTAATTATCCCTTGCCTTATAATTTCACTTTATCTTTGAACTACATTTGGTCTTCACGCCACATATGTAGAATCAGGGAAGATTTGACTAATGTATATGTATGTATAAATGAGGTAGAATAATGTACTGGGCACTAAAGGGCCTGAATTTCAGTCACAGATCTCCAATAATTCATGTTTCTGAAGAAAAAATTTGTGTCATTAGAAATCTATTGTGCATTATTCAGTTTTCACTGTTACTTGTGAATCACAAAACTGAAGTTCAGATCCTGAAAGTTGAAACTTACTAATAACCATTTGAAGAAAGTACCCTGAGGGGATTTTGAGATAATTTCACATTCTGTTAGCTGCTACCATTCTTGTCTGTGATCCGAGATTGTTGATCTTTCAGAGCTGAACTCAGCGGAGAATTTTTTCTCCATCAGGGGTGTTCTGCGGGGGCACAACCGATTGGTACCCCTGATCAGTTGGGTGCCACCATTTTATGTGGGTGTGTCAATTAAGGCCTGCCCAGCGTGATGCATGCCCGGAAGCGCTAAGCGGTCCCTGTGCGGGTGGGGGGAGGAGGCTGAGTCGGGGAGTGCGCTTTTTCGCGCATGAGTATGAAAGAGCACAGAAATCTCCCTGAGACACTCCCTGCGAATAAAGGGAGAAAAAAATTTTAAGGACATGTCCCCTCATGTGAAACTGTCATTAGCGTCCATTGATATTAATAAAAATTTTTCCAACACTTTAAAAACTTTCATGAAACCTCATCCCGCCCGTGGATGAGGTTCCATGAAAAATGTGAAGGCCGCCTGGGCTCTTCACCTGCCCGCCAACATCAAGGTTGGACGGGCAGCTCAGGTCAATGGTTTAATTGATTGTTAAATGGCCTTAATAGGCCTTTGACAGTTCGGCAGGCACACAGCCATAGGGTGGGATCATCCCAGATTTGCACAGAGTGTGGTTGTGAGCTTTTGTGCCATATTTCCACCTCATTAATTACAGGAAAGACGCTGTCTCACCAGTGATCAGCCTCCGATTTGCCCACCATGCCATTTCCTCATGCAGGGTGCCACATTTAAACTGCAGCCATGTGCACGCAGCCCAGGACTGCTCCAGTGAAGACATGGCCCTAAAAGCCAAGAAGAGTGCAGCCACCCCCTCATCCCCTGCCCTTCCAATTCAGTGACACATCCCTGGGACACCTTCTGGTTGCCATGGAGGCCTGCTGTGATGTCCTCTGCCCCAACTCTGGCTATAGGAGGTCAATCAGTCTCCCCACTCCGGCTTGGGGGCGGTAGCAGAGGTGGTCAGTGCCAATGCTTCATACAAGAGGTCGGCCATCCAGTGCAAAAAACAGATGAATGATCTCATCCATGCTGCCAGGGTAAGGCAACCATCTTATCACTCTAAACTCACAAGGCCATCACACATTCACTGGCATATTACTCACTGCCAGCTCATGGGACATCATCACTCACTTTCTCACATGCACCCTCATTTCTCCCTCTGCCCTCATCTTCCCTGGAGACTGCTTCCCCAGCCCTCACCATCTTGAGACCACTTGCACGGGACAACATGTGCCCCCACACACACCCTGGGATACCCCCCTTCCCCAGTACAGCCCTTGCCCTGCAGCCTCTTCCCTTCACTGAGGGCACTTCGCCCCCTTCCCCAAGCAAGCCCTAGACCTGCAGCTGTTGAAAAACCATCCCCACCTTATGGCTGGTCCGATAGGTAGAGACCTGCCCGTGAGCTCCCCCCTCTAAAAGTGATGTGGTGCTGCCTGTGAAGCCTGGCGCTGATGACCATGAGTGCTGCCTGAAGCAAGGTAGCTCACCAGCTGCACATCACTTGTGTACAGTTATAGAACTCGATGGTGAGGGCTGAAGAAGCAGTCTCCAGGGAAGATGAGGGCAGAGGGAGAAATGAGGGTGCATGTGAGAAAGTGAGTGATGATGTCCCATGAGCTGGCAGTGAGTAATATGCCAGTGAATGTGTGATGGACTTGTGATCCAGCATGTGGGGACGATTCCACCACACACCCTTCCCACCATTATGCCCGAAGCCAACGGTGCTGGAAAATTCCGGCCATAATCTATCGTGCTGTTGTTGGTGCTGCAATTGGATTTAAAGATAAATTGGATATTAAGAATGTGGTTCAGTTGATAGCACTCTCAGCAGTGATTCAGAAGGTTGCAGGTTCAAGTACCACTCAGGAGTACAAAAATCAAGGCAGATACTTCAATATGGTACTGAGGGAGTGCTGCATTGATGGACGTGGTGTCTTTTGGATGAAATATTTGTGGCACTGTCTGTCCTTTCAGGGGGACATAAAAGATTCTGTGGCACTTTCTGAAGAAGAGCAAAGGGAGTTATCCCCAAAGTACTAGCCAATGTTTATCCCTCAACCAACAACACATTATGATCTGGTTGTTGCTGTTTGTTGGAGCTTGCTGTGTGAAATTGGCTGCCATATTTCCTATCTTAGTGCCTACACTTCAAATCTACTTCATTGGCTGTGAAGCACTTTGGGACGTCCTGTAGTTGTGGAAGGTACTATATCAATGCAAGTCTTTCTTTTATTCTCTTTTACTGCAATGGTTATGTTATTGGACTAATAATCCAGAGAAAGTGAGATCAGATCCACAGTTTGAGAAATTGAATTCAGATTTTTTTTTAAAAAACTTTTGATTCTGATATCAGCAAAACTGGCCATGAAAGTTATTTTGATTGTGGTTAAAATGCAACTGATTCATTAATGTCCTTTAGGAAGGAAACTGCCCTTGCCTGTTGTGGCCTATGTGACTCAAGGCCCATGCCAATGTGGTTGCTCTTAGCTACTCTCTGAAGTATATTAATTTGCTGCAACATTTCAATAAAAACTTTATCCCAAGAGGATTGAAATCCAAACGGGTGGAGGTTATGTTGCAGTTGTATGCCATCATGCTTGGTCTGCATCTGGAGCACTGTGTTCGGTTTTGGTCACTGCACTGCAGGAAGGATATTGAGGCTTTGAAGAGCTACAGCACAGATTCATCGGAATAATGACCGGGCTAATGAGGTGAATTATGAGAGCAGATCACATAGTTGAGACTTCGATTGAAACATATAAGATCCTGAGTGGACTTGACAGGATAGATGTGGAAATGTTACTTCTTCTTGTGGGAGACTCTTAGAACTAGAGGTCACTCTTTCAAAATAAGGGGTCATCCATTTAAGACAGAGACGAGGAAAAATTTTTCTCAGAAGGTTGTGAGACTTTGGAACTCTCTTCCTCAAAAGGTGGTTGAGGGAGAACCTTTGAATATCTTTAAGACAGAAGTAGATAGATTCTTGATAAGCAAGGGAGTGAAAGGTTATTGGGGGCAGGCAAGAATGTGAAGTTGAGGTTAAAATTAGATCAGTCATGATCTTATTGAATGGTGTGGCAGGCTCGAGAAGCCGAGTGGCCTACTCCTGCTCCTAATTCATATGTTTGTATGTTCCCTTGAGTATAGAAGATTATCCATGGAGTGATCTAATTGGTCTTTGTTTATAATGAGTAATAAGTTTGATAGGAACTATTTCCTCTCATGAGGGAGTTAGAACCAAGAGGTAAAACTGTAAAATTAGAGCTAGGTTGTTCAGAGGTGATGTCAAGAAGCACTTACTCACACAAAAGGTAATAGAACTCCCCCCCTTACCTCCCCCCACCCCCACCCAACCACAGTTAAGGAGGTCAGATAGGTGTTTAGAGTTAAGGTCAATTGAAAACTTCAAAACTGGGATGGATAAATATTTGTTCGATAAGGGATATGGAACCAAAGCAGGTAAATGGACCTGAATTACAGATTAGCTAGGGTCTAATTGAGTGGCAGACAGTCTCAAGGAGCTGAATGGCCTACACTTGTCCCTATCTTCCTAAGAAGGCTCACCACCAGCTTTTCAGAACAACAAGGGATTGACAATAAATGTCGGCCTAGTCGACAGCATCTATATCTTGAGAATGAATTTTTTAAAAACCATAGCACTATTGGAAGACTGGCAGAAAGTTCTTTTGGCCAATTTTAACAGTATTATTGAGATATAGTAAAAGGTGCTCGATAAATTCATGCCTTTGTTGAAAATGACCTTAATTCTAACCAGCAGCACCATCTTATGGTGATCAGCACTTCTGTGCTGAACGTGATTTACAACACTGACTTGTGGGGGACTGTTGGTTGTAAATCTGACTGGATCAGATCAAACACCCCAGTCAATTGTACTCTCTCCTGAAGCTAGTTCCTGCCAAGGGGTTTAGGTGGAAAGCACCCTCATTCTCTCTGCTATTATGGTTTTCACAAATTCTCACAATGCGACACGAGCTTTTCATATTTTTATACAGGTTAGCACAAGACACTTCATTGAATCATTAAAATGCCATTTAACTGGATAAAAAGCAGGCTCAGAGAGTCAGAACAGCTGAAAATGGCTTTGTACTCTGAAAATTCATATCACCATGTTTGTTTGGCCTAATGTAGATTGTCATCATTGATCTGTACAAATAACTTGGATTTATATTTTGGATTAAATTTATAGGCTTCGTAGAAAAAGTGAGCATCTCTTTAAAGTAAACCCTGAAACTAAAATACAATGTTTGCAGGGCAGCATAAGGATTTAGAGCGTGTGTTTAGCAATAAATAGCCTTATTGTCTTCTGATTTATGCTCAGAATTTGAGTTTCACACAGCAATGTATTAGTGATTCAATCCATTACTATGGCCCTGTAGTTATTTCCAACTGGAGAAAAATAAAGGATTTTATGGATAATTTAGCTACTCTGAAATGTATATGAACTCGTCAATTGAAAAATAATCATTCATTAACAGTTTACTTAAAATAGTGCAGTGTTTCTCTCATTGATTTACTAACTGACAGTACAATTACACAGAGTCAATTGCTTTTTTTAAGCTATTCATGTATAGTGATGCTGTATTGACTGTGGGGCTCTGATGACATATTGCTTTGCAGCATTAAAACTCTGCATCACTGAAGTGTAGGACTTAGACCATATGACCATAGAAAAGTTACAGCACAGAAGGAGGCCATTCAGCCCATCTTGTCCATGCCAGCCCGAGGACACCCAGGTGCCCTTTCTAATCCCACCTTCCTGCACCCGGCCCATAGCCCTGCAGCTTACAGCGCTTTAGGTGCAGATCCAGGTACTTTTTAAAAGAGTATAAAGTTTCTGCCTCTACCACCAACTTGGGCAGCGAATTCCAGACACCCACTACCCTCTGCGTAAAAAAGTTCTTCCTCATGTCCCCCCTACACCTTCTGCCACTTATCTTGAATCTATGTCCCCTGGTTCTAGAATTCTCCACCAAGGGAAACAATTTTATTCTGTCCACTCTATCTATTCCCCTCATAATTTTGTACACTTCAGTCAAGTCACCTCTCAGCCTTCTTTGTTCTAAGGAAAATAACCCCAACCTATCCAATCTCTCCTTGTAGATACACTTTTCTAACCCTGGCAACATTCTTGGAAACCTCCTCTGCACTCTCTCCAGAGCTATTACATCCTTCCTGTAATGTGGTGACCAGAACAGCACACAATACTCCAGTTGTGGCCTCATCAGTGTTTTATACAATTCCAACATTATATCCTTACATTATATTCCATATCTCTGCCGATGAAGCTGAGCATTCCATATGCCTCCTTTACAACCTTGTCTACTTGAACTGCTGCCTTCGGGTGTACTTGTACACCAAGATCTCTCACTTCATCTACCCCACTTAGTATATTCCCATTTATTGTGTTTGCCTATAGGACTACACACGTTTAGAAGAGGCTGCAAGCTAAAAGAGACACTGCATTCATACACTGTACCACACACACAACCTGGAAGTAACTGATGGGGAACAAGTAAAACAGAAAATATCACTGGAAATACTTGGGTAGGGCCAACCATAAGGGATACACAATGAACAGATGCATATAAATAATAACAGGTAATGCTGGAAATATTCAGTAGGTCAGGCAGTATCTGTGGAGAAAGAAACAGAATGAAGGATTCAGGTCGGTGACCTTTCATCAGAACTGTTCAGACAAGACTTTCAGTTTTAGATCAGGACCCCAACATCAGGGTCCAATGTGGGTGCCAACCCCACATCATCACCAGATATCAGCCGGAATTTCCCCCCACTCCCCTGGTGTGTTCCCCCATGGCGGATGTGGCAAGCCATTCGAACTCCCATTCACTTCGCCCGGACCAGAAGATCCAGCGACAGGGGCCAGAAAATCCTGCCCATCAATTTTACCTGGATTGGCCAATTGGTGGCCAGGGGCTGAGCTCAGGCTCTCAAAGCTGGAGGGCCAAATGGAGGTCCTTTCATGAAAAAAATGGCCACAGCTGCCAGATTACTATTGTGGAGGGAGAACCTCTCTACAGGGCAGCCTGTGTCCACTACTGTGACCAGGTAGGTGGGAGGGTGGGGGGTTGAAGCTGGGGGGGCAGAGTATTAGCCTCAAAGTCAGCCTGGAGAGCTAGCCCCCTTCATCCCCATACAGCTGTCACCCATAGTGCCTTGAACTTGGCAATGACTGCAGTCCCCAGAAGAACCATACTTTCACTAATATGCAGAAATAAATGCTGGTTGAAGAGCAAGATACACTCAGGGCACTCTGCCTAATTCTCCTTAACTGTTTGGCAGTCACCCTTTGCCTCTCTGCCTGAACTCCATGAAGCTGTGAGGTGAGCACATCGAGGAATGTACAATTCACACATTCTCCTCCAGCTGATGACACTTCCTGTAGATGTGATTGTCCTAGAAAGATGAAGTATCATGGAGCAGACTGTGCATTCCATGAGACTGATGTATCATGCCATGCCTCTATTTATTAGGTGAACTAAACTTTAACAGAAATAAACTAAAGACATATTAGAGTCACCTAAAAAAAATTAACAGCTACTCACCAATCAGCACAAAGCCTTGTGTTCACGTCAGTATTAGATTTTTTTACCTCACTCCCCGATGCTTGCACCCACTCCGCACTCATTCCACTCCACCCCACCACACCCACTCCGCTCCACCCCACCGTACCCACTCTGCTCCACCCCACCGCACCCACTCCACTCCACCCCACCGCACCCACTCCGCTCCGTCCCACCGCACCCACTCCGCTCCATCCCACCGCACCCACTCCGCTCTGTCCCACCTCACCGACTCCACTCTGTCCCACTTTACCCACTCTGCTCCACCCCACTGCACCCACTCCACTCCGTCCCACCTCACACACTCCACTTCGGCCCACCGCACCCACTCCGTTCCACCCCACCGCACCCACTCCCCTCCATCCCACAGCACCCACTCCACTCCGTCCCACCACAGCCACTCCGCTCAAGACCACCTCACCCGCTCCGCTCAACCCCACCCCACCCATTCCACTCCGTCCTACCTCATGCATTCCGCTCCATCCCACCGCACCCACTCCGCTCCATCCCACCGCACCCACTCCGCTCTGGCCCACCGCACCCACATCGCCCCGTCCCAGCGCACCCACTCCGCTCTGTCCCACCTCACCCACTCTGCTCCACCCCACTGCACTCACTCCGCTCAACCCCACTGCACTCATTCCACTCCATCCCACCACAACCACTCTGCTCCGTCCGACTGCACCCACTCCGCTCCGGCCCACCGCACTCACTCCGCTCAACCCCACCTCACCCACTCCGTTCAAACCCACCCCACCCACTCCACTCCATCCAACCTCACCCACTCCACTCCCTCCCACCGCCACCCACTCCGTTCCGTCCCACCTCACTGACTCAACTCTGTCCCATTACACCCACTCCGCTCATCCCACCGCACCCACTCCGCTCTGTCCTACAGCACCCACTCCGCTCCGTCCTAAAGAACCCACTACGCTCCATCCCACTGCACCCACCCCACTCCGTCCCACAGCAACCACTATGCTCCATCCCACCGCACCCACTCCGCTCCATTCCACTGCACCCACTCCTCTCCGTCCCACCGCACCCACCCCGCTCAGTCCCATCGCACCCACTCCGCTCAGTCCCATCGCACCCACTCCGCTCAGTCCCACCGCACCCACTCCGCTCCGTCCCACCGCACCCACTCCGCTCAGTCCCACCGCACCCACTCCGCTCCGTCCAACCGCACCCACTCCGCTCCATCCCACCGCACCCACTCCGCTCCGTCCCACCGCACCCACTCCGCTCAGTCCCACCGCACCCACACCGCTCTGTCCCACCGCACCCACTCCGCTCTGTCCCTCCGCACCCACTCCACTCAGTCCCATCGCATCCACTGCGGTCCGTTCCTCCCCACCCACTCCACTCCGGCCCATCTCACCCACTCCACTCAACCCCACCCCACCCACTCCACTCCGGCCCACTTCACCCAATCCGCTCCTTCCCACCGCACGTACTCCTCTCTGTCCCACTACACCCACTCCGCTCCGTCCTACAGGACCCACCACGCTCCATCCCACTGCACCCACCCAGCTCCGTCCCATAGCAACCACTATGCTCCATTCCACCGCACCCACTCCGCTCCATTCCACCGCACCCACTCCACTCCGGCCCACCCCATCCACTCCACTCAAGCCCACCTCACCCACTCCGCTCCCTACCACCCCACCCACTCCGCTCCGTCCCACCTCACCAACTCCACTCTGTCCCACTTCACCCACTCCTCTCCACCCCACTGCAGCCACTCCGCTCCGTCCCACCGCACCCACTCCGCTCTGTCCCACCGCCCTCACTCCGCTCCACCCCACTGCACCCACTCCGCTTCATCCCACCACACCCACTCCGCTCTGTCCCACCGCACCCACTCCGCTCCGCCACACCGCACCCAGACCGCTCCATCCCACCGCACTCACTCCGCTCAGTCTCACCGCACCCACTCCGCTCCACCCCAGCGCACCCACTCCGCTCCGTCACACTGCACTCACTCCGCTCCGTCCCACCGCCACCCACGCCGCTCAGTCCCACTGCACCCAGTCCGCTCCGTCCCACCGCACACACTCTGCTCTGTTCCACCGCACCTACTCCGCTCCGTCCCAGCGCACTCACTCCGCTCAACCCCGCATCACCCACACCGCTCAACCTCACCCCACCCACTCCACTCCGTCCCACCTCATGCACTCCGCTCAACCCCACTGCACACACTCCGCTCCGTCCCACCTCACCGATTCCACTCTGTCCCACTTCATCCACTCCGCTCCACCCCACTGCACCCACCCCACCGCACCCACTCTGATCCGTCCCACCGCACGCACTTCGCTCAGTCCCATCGCACCCAATCCGCTCAGTCCCACCGCACCCACTCCGCTCCGTACCACCGCACCCACTCCGCTCCGGCTCACCGCACTCACTCTGCTCCGTACCACCACACCCACTCCACTCAACCCCACCCCACCCATTCCGCTCCGGCCAACCTCACCTACTCCGCTCCACCCACAACACTCACTCTGCTCCATCCGACTGCACCCACTCCGCTCCGTCCCACCGCATTCACTCCGGTCAACCTCACCCCACCCACACCTCTCCCTCCCACCGCACCCACTCCACTCTGTCCCACTTCACCCACTCCGCTCTGTCCCACCACACCCACTCCGCTCCGACCCACTGCACCATCTCCGCTCCAGCGCACCGCACACACTCCACTCCGTCCTACAGCACCCACTCCGCTCCATCCCACCGCACCCTCTCTGCTCTGTCCCACCGCACTCACTCCGCTCAGTCCCACCGCACCCACTCCGGTCCATCCCACCTCACCCACTCCGCTCCATCCCACCGCACCAACTCCGCTCCAGCCCACCGCACCCACTCCGCTCCGTCCTACCGCACTCACTCTGCTCAACCCCACCCCACCCACTCTGCTCCGTCCCACTTCACCAACTCCACTCTGTCCCACCGCACCCACTCCGCTCAATCCCACCTCACCCACTCCGCTCAACCCCACCGCACACACTCCACTCCGACCCACCTCACCCACTCCGTCCCACCGCATGCACTCCGCTCAACCCCACCGCACACACTCCAC
The DNA here is from genome assembly GCA_026770705.1 of Isurus oxyrinchus. NCBI lineage: Eukaryota > Metazoa > Chordata > Chondrichthyes > Lamniformes > Lamnidae > Isurus > Isurus oxyrinchus. The sequence goes on from JANJGN010000012.1 coordinate 114,902,307, forward strand.
TCCATCCCACCTCACCCACTCCACTCCGTCCCAACTCACCCACTCCGCTCTGTCCCACTTCACCCACTCCGCTCCACCCCACTGCACCCACTCCACTGCGTTCCACCGCACTCACTCCACTCCCTCCCACCGCCACCCACTCCGCTCCATCCCACATCACCGACTCCACTCCGTCCCACTTAATCCACTCCGCTCCACCCCACTGCACCCACTCCACTGCGTCCCACCGCACTCACTCCACTCCGTCCCACCACACCCACTCCGCTCTGTCCCACCGCACCCACTCCACTCCGTCCCACCGCACCTACTCCGCTCCGTCCCACCGCACCCATTCCGCTCCATCCCACCGCACCCACTCCGCTCTGTCCCATCGCATCCACTCCGCTCCATCCCACTGCACCCACCCTGCTCCATCCCACCGCACCAACTCCGCTCCGTCCCACCGCACCCACTCCGCTCCGTCCCACCGCACCCACTCCGCTCCATCCCACCGCACCCACTCCGCTGCATCCCACTGCACCAACTCCGCTCCGTCCCACCGCACCAACTCCGCTCCGTCCCACTGCACCCACTTTGCTCCGTCCCACCGCAACCACTCCGCTCCAGCCCACCGCACTCACTCCACTCAACCCCACCACACCCACTGCGTTCCGTCTGACTGCACCCACTCCGATCAGTCCTTCCCACCGCGCACAGTCCACTCAACCCCACTGCACACACTCCGCTGCACCCCACCACACCCTTTCTGCTCCGTCCCACCGCACCCACTCCGCTCTGTCCCAGCGCGCCCACTCCACTCCGTCCCACCGCACCCTCTCCGCTCCATCCCACCGCACCCACTCCGCTCCGGCCCACCGCACTCACTCCGCTCCGTTCCAACGCACCCACTCTGCTCCGTCCCACCTCACCCACACCGCTCCGTCCTACAGCACCCAATCCGCTCCGTCCCACCTCCGCTCATCCCACCGCACACACTCCACTCCATCCCACCTCACCCATTCCGCTCCCTCCCACCGCCACCCACTCCGCTCCATCCCACATCACCAACTCCACTCTGTCCTACTTAATCCACTCCGCTCCACTCCACTGCACCCACTCCACTGCGTCCCACCGCCCCCACTCCACTGCGTCCCACCGCACCCAGTCCACTCTGTCCGACTGCACCCAATCCGCTCCGTCCCACCTTACCCACTCTGCTCCGTCCCACCTCACCCACGCCGCTCCGTCCCACTGCACCCATTCAGCTCCGTCCCACCTCACCCACTCCGCTCAGTCCTACAGCACCCACTCTGCTCCGTCTCACCGCAGCCACTCCGCTCCATCCCACCGCACCCACTCCGCTCCGTCCTACAGCACCCACTCCGCTCCGTCCCACCGCACCCACTCTGCTCCGTCCCACCTCACCCACTCTGCTCCGTCCCACTGCACTCACTCCACTCCACCCCACCTCACCCACTCCGCTCAACCCCACCCCACCCATTCCACTCCGACTCACCTCACCCACTCCATCCCACCTCATGCACTCTGCTCAACCCCACCGCACACACTCCACTCCATCCCACCTCATGCACTCCGCTCAACCCCACCGCACACACTCCACTCCATCCCACCTCACCCACTCCGCTCCGTCCCATCGCACCCACTCCACTGCGTCCCACTGCACCCCCTCCGCTCCGGCCCACCGCCCTCACTCCGTTCCAACCCACTGCACCCACTCCGCTCCATCCCACCGCACCCACTCCGCACCGGCCCACCTCACCCACTCCGCTCAACCCCACCCCACCCACTCCACTCCGTCCCACCTCATGCACTCTGCTCAACCCCACCGCACACACTCCACACCATCCCACCTCACCCACGCCGCTCCCTCCCACCGCCACCCACTCCCCTCCATCCCTCCGCACCCAGTCCGCTCCGTCCCACCGCACCCAGTCCAGTCCATCCCACCTCACAGACTCCGCTCTGTCCCACCGCACCTACTCCGCACCGTCCCACCGCACCCACTCCGCTCCACCCCACCTCACCTACTCCGCTCCATGCCACTGCACCCACTCCGTTCTGTCCTACAGCACCCACTCCGCTCTGTCCTACAGCACCCACTCCGCTCCGTCCCACTGCACCCACTCCGCTCCGTCCCACCGCACCCATTCTGCTCAACCCCACCTCACCCCTCCGCTCAACCCCACCGCACACACTCCACTCCGTCCCATTTCACCCACTCCGCTCCGTCCCACCTCACCGACTCCACTCTGTCCCACTTCACCCACCCTGCTCCATCCCACTGCACTCACTCCGCTTAGTCTCACCACGCACACTCCGCTCCGTCGCACCGCAGCCACTTCGCTCCATCCCACCACACCCACTCCACTCCGTCCCACCTCCTGCACTCTGCTCAACCCCACTGCACACACTCCACTCCATCCCACCTCACCCACTCCGCTCCCTCCCACTGCCACCCACTCCACTCAGTCCCACCGCACCTAGTCCACTCCGTCCCACCGCACCCACTCTGCTCTGTCCCACCACACGTACACTGCTCCGTCCCACCGCACCCACAGCGCTCCATACTACAGCACCCACTCCGCTCCATCCCACCTCACCAACTCCTCTCTGTCCCACTGCACCTACTCCACACCGTCCCACCTCACCGACTCCACTCTGTCCCACTTCACCTACTCCACTCCGTCCCATCGCACCCACTCCACTGCGTTCCACTGCACCCCCTCCGCTCCGGCCCACCGCCCTCACTCCATTCCACCCCACTGCACCCACTCCGCTCCATCCCACCGCACCCACTTCGGTCCGGCCCACCTCATGCAATCTGCTCAACCCCACCGCACACACTCCACTCCATCTCACCTCAGCCACTCCGCTCCCTCCCACCGCCACCCACTCCGCTCAGTCCCACCGCACCCAGTTCGCTCCGTCCCACCGCGCACACTCTGCTCTGTTCCACCGCACATACTCCGCTCCGTCCCACTGCACTCACTCTGCTCAACCCCACGTCACCCACTCCGCTCAACCCCACCCCACCCACTCCACTCCGTCCCACCTCATGCACTCCGCTTAACCCCACCGCACACACTCCACTCCGTCCCACTTCACCGACTCCACTCTGTCCCACTTCATCCACTCCGCTCCACCCCACTGCACCCACCCCACCGCACCCACTCTGATCCGTCCCACCGCACCCACTTCGCTCAGTCCCACTGCACCCACTCCGCTCAGTCCCACCGCACCCACTCCGCTCAGTCCCACCGCACCCGCTCCGCTCAGTCCCACCACACCTACTCCACTCCGTCCCACCACACCCACTCGCTCCATTCCACCGCACCCACTCCACTCAACCCCACACCACCCACTCCACTCCGGCCAACCTCACCTACTCCGATCCACCCCACAGCACTCACTCCGCTCCATCCGACTGCACCCACTCCGCTCCGTCCCACCGCATTCACTCCGCTCAACCCCACCCCACCCACACCACTCCCTCCCACCGCACCCACTCCACTCTGTCCCACTTCACCCACTCAGCTCCGTCCCACCACACCCACTCCGCTCCGACCCACCGCACCATCTCTGCTCAGTCCCACTTCATCCACTCTGCTCCACCCCACCTCAACCACTCCGCTCCTTCCCACTTCACCCACTCCGCTCCATCCTACAGCACCCACTCCGCTCCATCCCACTGCACCCACTCCGCTCTGTCCCACCGCACTCACTCCGCTCCTTCTCACTTCACCCACTCCGCTCAACCCAACCTCATGCACTCCGCTCAACCCCACCGCACACACTCCACTCCACCCCACTGCACCCACTCTGCTCCGTCCCACCGCCCCCACTCCGCTGTGCCCACCTCACCCACTCCACTCCCTCCCACCACCCTCCACTCTGCTCCGTCCCACCTCACCAACTCCACTCTGTCCCACTTCACCCACTCCGCTCCACCCCACCGCACTCACTCCGCTCAACCCCACCTCACCCACTCCGCTCAACCCCACCTCACCCACTCTTCTCAACCCTACCCCACCCACTCCAGTCCGTCCCACCTCATACACTCCGCTCAAGCCCACCGCACACACTCCACTCCATCCCACCTCACCCACTCCGCTCCGTCCCACCTCACCCACTCCGCTCAGTCCCACCGCACCCACTCTGCTCAGTCCCACCGCACCCACTCTGCTCAGTCCCACCGCACCAACTCCGCTCTGCCCACCGCACCTACTCCGCTCCGTCCTACATCATCCACCCGGCTCTGTCCTACAGCACCCACTCCTCTCAGTCCCACCGCACCCACTCCGCTCAATCCCACCGCACCCACTCCGCTCCTTCCCACCGCACCCACTCCACTCCATCCCACCACACCCACTCGCTCCATCCCACCGCACCCACTCCACTCAACCCCACCCCACCCACTCCGCTCCGGCCCACCTCACCCACTCCGCTCAGTCCCACCGCACCCACTCTGCTCAGTCCCACCGCACCCACTCTGCTCAGTCCCACCGCACCAACTCCGCTCTGCCCACCGCACCTACTCCGCTCCATCCGACTGCACCCACTCCGCTCCGTCCCACCGCATTCACTCCGCTCAACCCCACCCCACCCACACCACTCCCTCCCACCGCACCCACTCCACTCTGTCCCACTTCACCCACTCAGCTCCGTCCCACCACACCCACTCCTCTCCGACCCACCGCACCATCTCTGCTCAGTCCCACTTCATCCACTCTGCTCCACCCCACCTCAACCGCTCCGCTCCTTCCCACTTCACCCACTCCGCTCCACCCCACCTCACCTACTCCGCTCCATGCCACTGCACCCACTCCGTTCTGTCCTACAGCACCCACTCCGTCCTGTCCTACAGCACCCACTCCGCTCCGTCCCAATGCACCCACTCCGCTCCGTCCCACCGCACCCACTCTGCTCAACCCCACCTCAACCCTCCGCTCAACCCCACCGCACACACTCCACTCCGTCCCACTTCACCCACTCCGCTCCGTACCACCTCAGCGACTCCACTCTGTCCCACTTCACCCACTCTGCTCCACCCCACCGCACCCACTCCGCTCAACCCATCTCACACTCCACTCCATCCCACCTCACCGATTCCGCTCTGTCCCACTTCACCCAACCGCTCCGTCCCACCTCACCGAATCCGCTCTGTCCCTCTTCACCCACTCCGCTCCACCCCACCGCACTCACTCCGCTCAGTCTCACCGCACACACTCCGCTCCATCGCACCACAGCCACTTCGCTCCGTCCCACCGCACCCACTCCGCTCCGGCCCACCTCACCCACTCCGCTCAACCGCACCCCACCCATTCCACTCCGTCCCACCTCATGCACTCTGCTCAACCCCACCGCACACACTCCACTCCATCCCACCTCACACACTCCGCTCCCTCCCACCGCCACCCACTCCGCTCCGTCCCACCGCACCCACTCTGCTCTGTCCCACCGCACCTACTCCGCTCCGTCCCACCGCACCCACACTGCTCCGTCCCACCGCACCAACTCTGCTCTGTCCCACCGCACCTACTCCGCTCCGTCCCACATCACCCACTCCGCTCCATCCTACAGCACCCACTCCGCTCCATCCCACTGCACCCACTCCGCTCTGTCCCACCGCACTCACTCCGCTCCTTCTCACTTCACCCACTCCGCTCAACCCCACCGCACACACTCCACTCCACCCCACTGCACCCACTCCGCTCCGTCCCACCGCACCCACTCCGCTGTGCCCACCTCACCCACTCCACTCCCTCCCACCACCCTCCACTCTGCTCCGTCCCACCTCACCAACTCCACTCTGTCCCACTTCACCCACTCCGCTCCACCCCACCGCACTCACTCCGCTCAACCCCACCTCACCCACTCCGCTCAACCCCACCTCACCCACTCTTCTCAACCTCACCCCACCCACTCCAGTCCGTCCCACCTCAAACACTCCGCTCAAGCCCACCGCACACACTCCACTCCATCCCACCTCACCCACTCCGCTCCGTCCCACCTCACCCACTCCGCTCAGTCCCACCGCACCCACTCCGCTCAGTCCCACCGCACCCACTCCGCCCTGTCCCACCGCACCCACTCTGCTCCGTCCCACCGCACCCACTCTGCTCCGTCCCACCGCACCCACTCCGTTCCGTCCCACCGCAACTCCGCTCCGTCCCACCGCAGCCAATCCGCTCCGTCCCACCACACCCACTCTGATCCGTCCCACCCACTCACTCCGCTCAGTCCCACCGCACCCATTCCGCTCATTCCCACCGCACCCACTCTGCTCCATCCTACAGCACCAACTCCGCTCAGTCCCACCGCACCCACTCCGCTCAGTCCCACCGCACCCACTCTGCTCCGTCTTACAGCACCCACCCCGTTCCGTCCTACAGCACCAACTCCGCTCTGTCCCAACACACCCACTCCGCTCAGTCCCATCGCATCCACTCCGCTCAGTCCCATCGCATACAGTACGCTCCTTCCCAGCGCACCCACTCCGCTCTGTCCCACCGCACCCAATCCACTCTCTCGCACCTCACCCACTCCGCTCCGTCCCACCGCACCCAATCTGCTCCGTCCCACATCACCCACTCCGCTCCGGCACCCCGCACCCACTCCGCTCCGTCCCACCGCACTCACTCCACTCAGTCCCACTGCACCCACTCCGCTCAAACCCACTTCACCCACTCTGCTCCGTCCCACCTCATCCACTCCGCTCCGTTCCACCTCACCCACTCCGTTCCGGCCCACCGCACTCACTCCGCTCAACCCCACCGCACACACTCCACTCCATCCCACCTCACCCACTCCGCTCCGTCCCACCTCACCGACTCCACTCTGTCCTACTTCATCCACTCCGCTCCGCTCCGTCCCACCGCACCCACTCCGCTCCGTCCCACCGCACCCACTCCGCTCCGTCCCACCGCATTCACTCCGCTCAGTCCCAACGCACCCACTCTGCTCCGTCCCACCGCACCCACTCCGTTCCTTCATACTTCACCCACTCCGCTCAAACCCACCGCACCCAATCCGCTCCGTCTCACCGCACCCACTCCTCTCCACCCCACCTCACCCACTCCGCTCCGTCCCACCGCACCCACTCGGCTCAGTCCCACGGCACCCAATCCTCTCTACCCCACTGCATTTAATACACTCCGTCGCACCACACCCACTCCGCTCCGTCCGACTGCACCCACTCCGTTCCGGCCCACCGCACTCACTCCACTCAACCCCACCGCACACACTCCACTCCATCCCACCTCACCCACACCGCTCCGTCCCACCTCACCCAATCCGCTCAGTCCCACTGCACCCACTCTGCGCCGTGCTACAGTACACACTACACTCCGTCCAACTGCACCCAGTCCGCTCCGTCCCACTGCACCCACTCCGCTCAGTCCCACCGCACCCACCCCGCTCCGTCCTACAGCACAAAATCCGTTCCGTCCCACCGCACCCACTCCGCTCATTCCCACCGCACCCACTCCGCTCCGTCTTACAGTACCCACTACACTCCGTCCCACCGCACCCACTCCTCTCCGTCCAACCGCACCCACTCCGCTCAGTCCCACCGCACCCACTCCGTTCAGTCCCACCGCACCCATTCCGCTCCGCCCACCGCACCTACCCCGCTCCGTCCTACAACACCCATTCCGCTCAGTCCCACCGCACCCACTCCGCTCCGTCCTAGAGTACCCACTACGCTCCGTCCCACCGCACCCACTCCGCTCAGTCCCACCGCACCCACTCCGCTCCATCCCACCGCACCCACTCCGCTCAGTCCCACCGCACCCACTCCGCTCCATCCCACCGCAACCACTCCGCTCCTTCCCACCGCATCCACTCCGCTCCATCCCACTGCACTCACTCCGCTCAGTCCCACCGCACCCACTCCGCTCCATCCCACCTCACCCACTCCGCTCAGTCCCACCGCACCCACTCCGCTCCATCCCACCGCACCCACTCCGCTCCGTCCTACAGCACCCACTCTGCTCCGTCCACCGCACCCAATCCGCTCCGTCCCACCTCATCCACTCCGCTCCGTCCCACCTCACCCACTCTGCTCTGTCCCACCGCACCCACTCCGCACCGTCCCACCGCACTCACTCCACTAAGTCCCACTGCACCCACTCCGCTCCAACCCACCGTACCCAATCTGCCCCATCCCACCTCACCCACTCCGCTCCGTCCCACCGCACCCACTCCGCTCCATCCCATCGCATCCACTCCTCTCCGTCCTACAGCACCCACCCCGCTCTGTCCGACTGCACCCACTCCGCTCCGGATCACCGCACCCACTCTGCTCTATCCCACCGCACCCACTCCGCTCCATCCCACCGCACCCACTCCGCTCCGTCCCACTGCACTCACAACGCTCAGTCCCACCGCACCCACTCCGCTCCTTCCCATTTCACCCTCTCCGCTCAAACCCACCGCACCCAATCCGCTCCGTCTCACCGCACTCACTCCGCTCAGTCCCACCGCACCCTCTCCTCTCTACCCCACTGCATTCACTCCACTCCGTCCCACCGCACCCACTCTGCTCCGTCCGACTGCACCCACTCCGCAACGTCCCACCGCACCCACTCAGTTCCGGCCCACCGCCCTCACTCCGCTCAACCCCACTGCACACACTCCACTCCATCCCACCTCACCCACTCCGCTCCGTCCCACCTCACCAACTCCACTCCATCCCACCGCACCCACTCCGCTCCATCCCACCGCACCCACTCCGCTCCGTCCTACAGCACCTACTCCGCTCTGTCCCACCGCACCGACTCGGCTCCGTCCTACAGCACCCACTCCGCTCCATCCCACCTCACCCACTCCGCTCAGTCCCACCGCACCCACTCCGCTCCATCCCACTGCACTTACTCTGCTCCGTCCTAGAGCACCCAATCTGCTCCGTCCCACCTCATCCACTCCACTCCGTCCCACCTCACCCACTCCGCTCCGTCCCACCGCACACAATCTGCTCCGTCCCTCCACTCCACTCCGTCCCACCTCACCCACTCCGCTCCGTCCCACCGCACCCACTCCGCACCATCCCACCGCACTCACTCCACTAAGTCCCACTGCACCCACTCCACTCCAACCCACCGTACCCAATCCGCTCCGTCCCACCTCACCCACTCCGCTCCGTCCCACCGCACCCACTCCGCTCCATCCCATCGCACCCACTCCTCTCCGTCCTACAGCACCCACCCCGCTCTGTTCGACTGCACCCACTCCGCTCTGTCCCACCGCACCCACTCAGCTCAGTCCCACCGCACCCACTCCGCTCCTTCCCACTTCACCCACTCCGCTCAAACCCACCGCACCCAATCCGCTCCGTCTCACCGCACCCATTCCGCTCCGTCCCACCGCACCCACTCCGCTCAGTCCCACCACACCCTCTCCTCTCTACCCCACTGCATTCACTCCACTCCGTCGCACCGCACCCACTCCACTCCGTCTGACTGCACCCACTCCGCAAGTCCCACCGCCCCCACTCCGTTCCACAACACCGCACCCATTCCTCTCAGTCCCACCGCACCCACTCCGCTCTGTCCCACCGCACCCACTCCGCTCAGTCCCACCGCACCCACTCCGCTCCTTCCCACTTCACCCACACCGCTCAGTGCCACCGCACCCACTCCGCTCCGTCCTACAGCACCCAACCCACTCCGTCCTACAGCACCCACTCCACTCAGTCCCACCTCACCCACTCTGCTCCGTCCTACAGCACCCAACCCGCTCCGTCCTACAGCACCCACTCCGCTCAATCCCACCGCACCCAATCCGCTCGGTCCCACCGCACCCTCTCCGCTCCATCCCATCGCACCCACTCCGCTCCGTCCTACAGCACCCACCCTGCTCCGTCCGACTGCACCCACTCCGCTCTGTCCCACTGCACCCACTCCACTCAGTCCCACCGCACCCACCCCGCTCCGTCCTACAGCACAAAATCCGTTCCGTCCCACCGCACCCACTCCGCTCATTCCCACCGCACCCACTCCGCTCCGTCTTACAGTACCCACTACACTCCGTCCCACCGCACCCACTCCTCTCCGTCCAACCGCACCCACTCCGCTCAGTCCCACCGCACCCACTCCGTTCAGTCCCACCGCACCCATTCCGCTCCGCCCACCGCACCTACCCCGCTCCGTCCTACAGCACCCATTCCGCTCAGTCCCACCGCACCCACTCCGCTCCGTCCTAGAGTACCCACTACGCTCCGTCCCACCGCACCCACTCCGCTCAGTCCCACCGCACCCACTCCGCTCCATCCCACCGCACCCACTCCGCTCAGTCCCACCGCACCCACTCCGCTCCATCCCACCGCACCCACTCCGCTCCTTCCCACCGCATCCACTCCGCTCCATCCCACTGCACTCACTCCGCTCAGTCCCACCGCACCCACTCCGCTCCATCCCACCTCACCCACTCCGCTCCGTCCTACAGCACCCACTCCTCTCTGTCCCACCGCACCGACTCGGCTCCGTCCTACAGCACCCACTCCGCTCCATCCCACCTCACCCACTCCGCTCCGTCCCACCTCACCCACTCCGCTCAGTCCCACCGCACCCACTCCGCTCCGTCCTACAGCACCCACTCTGCTCCGTCCACCGCACCCAATCCGCTCCGTCCCACCTCATCCACTCCACTCCGTCCCACCTCACCCACTCTGCTCTGTCCCACCGCACCCACTCCGCACCGTCCCACCGCACTCACTCCACTAAGTCCCACTGCACCCACTCCGCTCCAACCCACCGTACCCAATCTGCCCCATCCCACCTCACCCACTCCGCTCCGTCCCACCGCACCCACTCCGCTCCATCCCATCGCATCCACTCCTCTCCGTCCTACAGCACCCACCCTGCTCTGTCCGACTGCACCCACTCCGCTCCGGATCACCGCACCCACTCTGCTCAATCCCACCGCACCCACTCCGCTCCATCCCACCGCACCCACTCCGCTCCGTCCCACTGCACTCACAACGCTCAGTCCCACCGCACCCACTCCGCTCCTTCCCATTTCACCCTCTCCGCTCAAACCCACCGCACCCAATCCGCTCCGTCTCACCGCACCCACTCCGCTCAGTCCCACCGCACCCTCTCGTCTCTACCCCACTGCATTCACTCCACTCCGTCCCACCGCACCCACTCTGCTCCGTCCGACTGCACCCACTCCGCAACGTCCCACCGCACCCACTCAGTTCCGGCCCACCGCCCTCACTCCGCTCAACCCCACTGCACACACTCCACTCCATCCCACCTCACCCACTCCGTTCCGTCCCACCTCACCAACTCCACTCCATCCCACCGCACCCACTCCGCTCCATCCCACCGCACCCACTCCGCTCCGTCCCACCTCACCCACTCCGCTCAGTCCCACCGCACCCACTCCGCTCCATCCCACTGCACTTACTCTGCTCCGTCCTAGAGCACCCAATCTGCTCCGTCCCACCTCATCCACTCCACTCCGTCCCACCTCACCCACTCCGCCCCGTCCCACCGCACACAATCTGCTCCGTCCCACCTCATCCACTCCACTCCGTCCCACCTCACCCACTCCGCTCCGTCCCACCGCACCCACTCCGCACCATCCCACCGCACTCACTCCACTAAGTCCCACTGCACCCACTCCGCTCCAACCCACCGTACCCAATCCGCTCCGTCCCACCTCACCCACTCCGCTCCGTCCCACCGCACCCACTCCGCTCCATCCCATCGCACCCACTCCTCTCCGTCCTACAGCACCCACCCCGCTCTGTCCGACTGCACCCACTCCGCTCTGTCCCACCGCACCCACTTAGCTCAGTCCCACCGCACTCACTCCGCTCCTTCTCACTTCACCCACTCCGCTCAACCCAACCTCATGCACTCCGCTCAACCCCACCGCACACACTCCACTCCACCCCACTGCACGCACTCTGCTCCGTCCCACCGCCCCCACTCCGCTGTGCCCACCTCACCCACTCCACTCCCTCCCACCACCCTCCACTCTGCTCCGTCCCACCTCACCAACTCCACTCTGTCCCACTTCACCCACTCCGCTCCACCCCACCGCACTCACTCCGCTCAACCCCACCTCACCCACTCCGCTCAACCCCACCTCACCCACTCTTCTCAACCCTACCCCACCCACTCCAGTCCGTCCCACCTCATACACTCCGCTCAAGCCCACCGCACACACTCCACTCCATCCCACCTCACCCACTCCGCTCCGTCCCACCTCACCCACTCCGCTCAGTCCCACCGCACCCACTCTGCTCAGTCCCACCGCACCCACTCTGCTCAGTCCCACCGCACCAACTCCGCTCTGCCCACCGCACCTACTCCGCTCCGTCCTACATCATCCACCCGGCTCTGTCCTACAGCACCCACTCCTCTCAGTCCCACCGCACCCACTCCGCTCAATCCCACCGCACCCACTCCGCTCCTTCCCACCGCACCCACTCCACTCCATCCCACCACACCCACTCGCTCCATCCCACCGCACCCACTCCACTCAACCCCACCCCACCCACTCCGCTCCGGCCAACCTCACCTACTCCGATCCACCCCACAGAACTCACTCCGCTCCATCCGACTGCACCCACTCCGCTCCGTCCCACCGCATTCACTCCGCTCAACCCCACCCCACCCACACCACTCCCTCCCACCGCACCCACTCCACTCTGTCCCACTTCACCCACTCAGCTCCGTCCCACCACACCCACTCCTCTCCGACCCACCGCACCATCTCTGCTCAGTCCCACTTCATCCACTCTGCTCCACCCCACCTCAACCGCTCCGCTCCTTCCCACTTCACCCACTCCGCTCCACCCCACCTCACCTACTCCGCTCCATGCCACTGCACCCACTCCGTTCTGTCCTACAGCACCCACTCCGTCCTGTCCTACAGCACCCACTCCGCTCCGTCCCAATGCACCCACTCCGCTCCGTCCCACCGCACCCACTCTGCTCAACCCCACCTCAACCCTCCGCTCAACCCCACCGCACACACTCCACTCCGTCCCACTTCACCCACTCCGCTCCGTACCACCTCAGCGACTCCACTCTGTCCCACTTCACCCACTCTGCTCCACCCCACCGCACCCACTCCGCTCAACCCATCTCACACTCCACTCCATCCCACCTCACCGATTCCGCTCTGTCCCACTTCACCCAACCGCTCCGTCCCACCTCACCGAATCCGCTCTGTTCCTCTTCACCCACTCCGCTCCACCCCACCGCACTCACTCCGCTCAGTCTCACCGCACACACTCCGCTCCATCGCACCACAGCCACTTCGCTCCGTCCCACCGCACCCACTCCGCTCCGGCCCACCTCACCCACTCCGCTCAACCGCACCCCACCCATTCCACTCCGTCCCACCTCATGCACTCTGCTCAACCCCACCGCACACACTCCACTCCATCCCACCTCACACACTCCGCTCCCTCCCACCGCCACCCACTCCGCTCCGTCCCACCGCACCCACTCTGCTCTGTCCCACCGCACCTACTCCGCTCCGTCCCACCGCACCCACACTGCTCCGTCCCACCGCACCAACTCTGCTCTGTCCCACCGCACCTACTCCGCTCCGTCCCACATCACCCACTCCGCTCCATCCTACAGCACCCACTCCGCTCCATCCCACTGCACCCACTCCGCTCTGTCCCACCGCACTCACTCCGCTCCTTCTCACTTCACCCACTCCGCTCAACCCCACCGCACACACTCCACTCCACCCCACTGCACCCACTCCGCTCCGTCCCACCGCACCCACTCCGCTGTGCCCACCTCACCCACTCCACTCCCTCCCACCACCCTCCACTCTGCTCCGTCCCACCTCACCAACTCCACTCTGTCCCACTTCACCCACTCCGCTCCACCCCACCGCACTCACTCCGCTCAACCCCACCTCACCCACTCCGCTCAACCCCACCTCACCCACTCTTCTCAACCCCACCCCACCCACTCCAGTCCGTCCCACCTCAAACACTCCGCTCAAGCCCACCGCACACACTCCACTCCATCCCACCTCACCCACTCCGCTCCGTCCCACCTCACCCACTCCGCTCAGTCCCACCGCACCCACTCCGCTCAGTCCCACCGCACCCACTCCGCCCTGTCCCACCGCACCCACTCTGCTCCGTCCCACCGCACCCACTCTGCTCCGTCCCACCGCACCCACTCCGTTCCGTCCCACCGCAACTCCGCTCCGTCCCACCGCAGCCAATCCGCTCCGTCCCACCACACCCACTCTGATCCGTCCCACCCACTCACTCCGCTCAGTCCCACCGCACCCATTCCGCTCATTCCCACCGCACCCACTCCGCTCCATCCTACAGCACCAACTCCGCTCAGTCCCACCGCACCCACTCCGCTCAGTCCCACCGCACCCACTCTGCTCCGTCTTACAGCACCCACCCCGTTCCGTCCTACAGCGCCAACTCCGCTCTGTCCCAACACACCCACTCCGCTCAGTCCCATCGCATCCACTCCGCTCAGTCCCATCGCATACAGTACGCTCCTTCCCAGCGCACCCACTCCGCTCTGTCCCACCGCACCCAATCCACTCTCTCGCACCTCACCCACTCCGCTCCGTCCCACCGCACCCAATCTGCTCCGTCCCACATCACCCACTCCGCTCCGGCACCCCGCACCCACTCCGCTCCGTCCCACCGCACTCACTCCACTCAGTCCCACTGCACCCACTCCGCTCAAACCCACTTCACCCACTCTGCTCCGTCCCACCTCATCCACTCCGCTCCGTTCCACCTCACCCACTCCGTTCCGGCCCACCGCACTCACTCCGCTCAACCCCACCGCACACACTCCACTCCATCCCACCTCACCCACTCCGCTCCGTCCCACCTCACCGACTCCACTCTGTCCTACTTCATCCACTCCGCTCCGCTCCGTCCCACCGCACCCACTCCGCTCCGTCCCACCGCACCCACTCCGCTCCGTCCCACCGCATTCACTCCGCTCAGTCCCAACGCACCCACTCTGCTCCGTCCCACCGCACCCACTCCGTTCCTTCATACTTCACCCACTCCGCTCAAACCCACCGCACCCAATCCGCTCCGTCTCACTGCACCCACTCCTCTCCACCCCACCTCACCCACTCCGCTCCGTCCCACCGCACCCACTCGGCTCAGTCCCACGGCACCCAATCCTCTCTACCCCACTGCATTTACTACACTCCGTCGCACCACACCCACTCCGCTCCGTCCGACTGCACCCACTCCGTTCCGGCCCACCGCACTCACTCCACTCAACCCCACCGCACACACTCCACTCCATCCCACCTCACCCACACCGCTCCGTCCCACCTCACCCAATCCGCTCAGTCCCACTGCACCCACTCTGCGCCGTGCTACAGTACACACTACACTCCGTCCAACTGCACCCAGTCCGCTCCGTCCCACTGCACCCACTCCGCTCAGTCCCACCGCACCCACCCCGCTCCGTCCTACAGCACAAAATCCGTTCCGTCCCACCGCACCCACTCCGCTCATTCCCACCGCACCCCACTCCGCTCCGTCTTACAGTACCCACTACACTCCGTCCCACCGCACCCACTCCTCTCCGTCCAACCGCACCCACTCCGCTCAGTCCCACCGCACCCACTCCGTTCAGTCCCACCGCACCCATTCCGCTCCGCCCACCGCACCTACCCCGCTCCGTCCTACAGCACCCATTCCGCTCAGTCCCACCGCACCCACTCCGCTCCGTCCTAGAGTACCCACTACGCTCCGTCCCACCGCACCCACTCCGCTCAGTCCCACCGCACCCACTCCGCTCCATCCCACCGCACCCACTCCGCTCAGTCCCACCGCACCCACTCCGCTCAGTCCCACCGCACCCACTCCGCTCCTTCCCACCGCATCCACTCCGCTCCATCCCACTGCACTCACTCCGCTCAGTCCCACCGCACCCACTCCGCTCCATCCCACCTCACCCACTCCGCTCAGTCCCACCGCACCCACTCCGCTCCATCCCACCGCACCCACTCCGCTCCGTCCTACAGCACCCACTCTGCTCCGTCCACCGCACCCAATCCGCTCCGTCCCACCTCATCCACTCCGCTCCGTCCCACCTCACCCACTCCGCTCTGTCCCACCGCACCCACTCCGCACCGTCCCACCGCACTCACTCCACTAAGTCCCACTGCACCCACTCCGCTCCAACCCACCGTACCCAATCTGCCCCATCCCACCTCACCCACTCCGCTCCGTCCCACCGCACCCACTCCGCTCCATCCCATCGCATCCACTCCTCTCCGTCCTACAGCACCCACCCCGCTCTGTCCGACTGCACCCACTCCGCTCCGGATCACCGCACCCACTCTGCTCTATCCCACCGCACCCACTCCGCTCCATCCCACCGCACCCACTCCGCTCCGTCCCACTGCACTCACAACGCTCAGTCCCACCGCACCCACTCCGCTCCTTCCCATTTCACCCTCTCCGCTCAAACCCACCGCACCCAATCCGCTCCGTCTCACCGCACCCACTCCGCTCAGTCCCACCGCACCCTCTCCTCTCTACCCCACTGCATTCACTCCACTCCGTCCCACCGCACCCACTCTGCTCCGTCCGACTGCACCCACTCCGCAACGTCCCACCGCACCCACTCAGTTCCGGCCCACCGCCCTCACTCCGCTCAACCCCACTGCACACACTCCACTCCATCCCACCTCACCCACTCCGCTCCGTCCCACCTCACCAACTCCACTCCATCCCACCGCACCCACTCCGCTCCATCCCACCGCACCCACTCCGCTCCGTCCTACAGCACCTACTCCGCTCTGTCCCACCGCACCGACTCGGCTCCGTCCTACAGCACCCACTCCGCTCCGTCCCACCTCACCCACTCCGCTCAGTCCCACCGCACCCACTCCGCTCCATCCCACTGCACTTACTCTGCTCCGTCCTAGAGCACCCAATCTGCTCCGTCCCACCTCATCCACTCCACTCCGTCCCACCTCACCCACTCCGCTCCGTCCCACCGCACACAATCTGCTCCGTCCCTCCACTCCACTCCGTCCCACCTCACCCACTCCGCTCCGTCCCACCGCACCCACTCCGCACCATCCCACCGCACTCACTCCACTAAGTCCCACTGCACCCACTCCGCTCCAACCCACCGTACCCAATCCGCTCCGTCCCACCTCACCCACTCCGCTCCGTCCCACCGCACCCACTCCGCTCCATCCCATCGCACCCACTCCTCTCCGTCCTACAGCACCCACCCCGCTCTGTTCGACTGCACCCACTCCGCTCTGTCCCACCACACCCACTCAGCTCAGTCCCACCGCACCCACTCCGCTCCTTCCCACTTCACCCACTCCGCTCAAACCCACCGCACCCATTCCGCTCCGTCCCACCGCACCCACTCCGCTCAGTCCCACCACACCCTCTCCTCTCTACCCCACTGCATTCACTCCACTCCGTCGCACCGCACCCACTCCACTCCGTCTGACTGCACCCACTCCGCAAGTCCCACCGCCCCCACTCCGTTCCACAACACCGCACCCATTCCTCTCAGTCCCACCACACCCACTCCGCTCTGTCCCACCGCACCCACTCCGCTCAGTCCCACCGCACCCACTCCGCTCCTTCCCACTTCACCCACACCGCTCAGTGCCACCGCACCCACTCCGCTCCGTCCTACAGCACCCAACCCACTCCGTCCTACAGCACCCACTCCACTCAGTCCCACCTCACCCACTCTGCTCCGTCCTACAGCACCCAACCCGCTCCGTCCTACAGCACCCACTCCGCTCAATCCCACCGCACCCAATCCGCTCGGTCCCACCGCACCCTCTCCGCTCCATCCCATCGCACCCACTCCGCTCCGTCCTACAGCACCCACCCTGCTCCGTCCGACTGCACCCACTCCGCTCTGTCCCACTGCACCCACTCCACTCAGTCCCACCGCACCCACCCCGCTCCGTCCTACAGCACAAAATCCGTTCCGTCCCACCGCACCCACTCCGCTCATTCCCACCGCACCCACTCCGCTCCGTCTTACAGTACCCACTACACTCCGTCCCACCGCACCCACTCCTCTCCGTCCAACCGCACCCACTCCGCTCAGTCCCACCGCACCCACTCCGTTCAGTCCCACCGCACCCATTCCGCTCCGCCCACCGCACCTACCCCGCTCCGTCCTACAGCACCCATTCTGCTCAGTCCCACCACACCCACTCCGCTCCGTCCTAGAGTACCCACTACGCTCCGTCCCACCGCACCCACTCCGCTCAGTCCCACCGCACCCACTCCGCTCCATCCCACCGCACCCACTCCGCTCAGTCCCACCGCACCCACTCCGCTCCATCCCACCGCACCCACTCCGCTCCTTCCCACCGCATCCACTCCGCTCCATCCCACTGCACTCACTCCGCTCAGTCCCACCGCACCCACTCCGCTCCATCCCACCTCACCCACTCCGCTCCGTCCTACAGCACCCACTCCTCTCTGTCCCACCGCACCGACTCGGCTCCGTCCTACAGCACCCACTCCGCTCCATCCCACCTCACCCACTCCGCTCCGTCCCACCTCACCCACTCCGCTCAGTCCCACCGCACCCACTCCGCTCCCACTCCCACCGCACCCACTCCGCTCCGTCCTACAGCACCCACTCTGCTCCGTCCACCGCACCCAATCCGCTCCGTCCCACCTCATCCACTCCGCTCCGTCCCACCTCACCCACTCCGCTCTGTCCCACCGCACCCACTCCGCACCGTCCCACCGCACTCACTCCACTAAGTCCCACTGCACCCACTCCGCTCCAACCCACCGTACCCAATCTGCCCCATCCCACCTCACCCACTCCGCTCCGTCCCACCGCACCCACTCCGCTCCATCCCATCGCATCCACTCCTCTCCGTCCTACAGCACCCACCCCGCTCTGTCCGACTGCACCCACTCCGCTCCGGATCACCGCACCCACTCTGCTCTATCCCACCGCACCCACTCCGCTCCATCCCACCGCACCCACTCCGCTCCGTCCCACTGCACTCACAACGCTCAGTCCCACCGCACCCACTCCGCTCCTTCCCATTTCACCCTCTCCGCTCAAACCCACCGCACCCAATCCGCTCCGTCTCACCGCACCCACTCCGCTCAGTCCCACCGCACCCTCTCCTCTCTACCCCACTGCATTCACTCCACTCCGTCCCACCGCACCCACTCTGCTCCGTCCGACTGCACCCACTCCGCAACGTCCCACCGCACCCACTCAGTTCCGGCCCACCGCCCTCACTCCGCTCAACCCCACTGCACACACTCCACTCCATCCCACCTCACCCACTCCGCTCCGTCCCACCTCACCAACTCCACTCCATCCCACCGCACCCACTCCGCTCCATCCCACCTCACCCACTCCGCTCCGTCCTACAGCACCTACTCCGCTCTGTCCCACCGCACCGACTCGGCTCCGTCCTACAGCACCCACTCCGCTCCGTCCCACCTCACCCACTCCGCTCAGTCCCACCGCACCCACTCCGCTCCATCCCACTGCACTTACTCTGCTCCGTCCTAGAGCACCCAATCTGCTCCGTCCCACCTCATCCACTCCACTCCGTCCCACCTCACCCACTCCGCTCCGTCCCACCGCACACAATCTGCTCCGTCCCTCCACTCCACTCCGTCCCACCTCACCCACTCCGCTCCGTCCCACCGCACCCACTCCGCACCATCCCACCGCACTCACTCCACTAAGTCCCACTGCACCCACTCCGCTCCAACCCACCGTACCCAATCCGCTCCGTCCCACCTCACCCACTCCGCTCCGTCCCACCGCACCCACTCCGCTCCATCCCATCGCACCCACTCCTCTCCGTCCTACAGCACCCACCCCGCTCTGTTCGACTGCACCCACTCCGCTCTGTCCCACCACACCCACTCAGCTCAGTCCCACCGCACCCACTCCGCTCCTTCCCACTTCACCCACTCCGCTCAAACCCACCGCACCCATTCCGCTCCGTCCCACCGCACCCACTCCGCTCAGTCCCACCACACCCTCTCCTCTCTACCCCACTGCATTCACTCCACTCCGTCGCACCGCACCCACTCCACTCCGTCTGACTGCACCCACTCCGCAAGTCCCACCGCCCCCACTCCGTTCCACAACACCGCACCCATTCCTCTCAGTCCCACCACACCCACTCCGCTCTGTCCCACCGCACCCACTCCGCTCAGTCCCACCGCACCCACTCCGCTCCTTCCCACTTCACCCACACCGCTCAGTGCCACCGCACCCACTCCGCTCCGTCCTACAGCACCCAACCCACTCCGTCCTACAGCACCCACTCCACTCAGTCCCACCTCACCCACTCTGCTCCGTCCTACAGCACCCAACCCGCTCCGTCCTACAGCACCCACTCCGCTCAATCCCACCGCACCCAATCCGCTCGGTCCCACCGCACCCTCTCCGCTCCATCCCATCGCACCCACTCCGCTCCGTCCTACAGCACCCACCCTGCTCCGTCCGACTGCACCCACTCCGCTCTGTCCCACTGCACCCACTCCACTCAGTCCCACCGCACCCACCCCGCTCCGTCCTACAGCACAAAATCCGTTCCGTCCCACCGCACCCACTCCGCTCATTCCCACCGCACCCACTCCGCTCCGTCTTACAGTACCCACTACACTCCGTCCCACCGCACCCACTCCTCTCCGTCCAACCGCACCCACTCCGCTCAGTCCCACCGCACCCACTCCGTTCAGTCCCCACCGCACCCATTCCGCTCCGCCCACCGCACCTACCCCGCTCCGTCCTACAGCACCCATTCTGCTCAGTCCCACCACACCCACTCCGCTCCGTCCTAGAGTACCCACTACGCTCCGTCCCACCGCACCCACTCCGCTCAGTCCCACCGCACCCACTCCGCTCCATCCCACCGCACCCACTCCGCTCAGTCCCACCGCACCCACTCCGCTCCATCCCACCGCACCCACTCCGCTCCTTCCCACCGCATCCACTCCGCTCCATCCCACTGCACTCACTCCGCTCAGTCCCACCGCACCCACTCCGCTCCATCCCACCTCACCCACTCCGCTCCGTCCTACAGCACCCACTCCTCTCTGTCCCACCGCACCGACTCGGCTCCGTCCTACAGCACCCACTCCGCTCCATCCCACCTCACCCACTCCGCTCCGTCCCACCTCACCCACTCCGCTCAGTCCCACCGCACCCACTCCGCTCCCACTCCCACCGCACCCACTCCGCTCCGTCCTACAGCACCCACTCTGCTCCGTCCACCGCACCCAAACCGCTCCGTCCCACCTCATCCACTCCGCTCCGTCCCACCTCACCCACTCCGCTCTGTCCCACCGCACCCACTCCGCACCGTCCCACCGCACTCACTCCACTAAGTCCCACTGCACCCACTCCGCTCCAACCCACCGTACCCAATCTGCCCCATCCCACCTCACCCCCTCCGCTCCGTCCCACCGCACCCACTCCGCTCCATCCCATCGCATCCACTCCTCTCCGTCCTACAGCACCCACCCCGCTCTGTCCGACTGCACCCACTCCGCTCCGGATCACCGCACCCACTCTGCTCTATCCCACCGCACCCACTCCGCTCCATCCCACCGCACCCACTCCGCTCCGTCCCACTGCACTCACAACGCTCAGTCCCACCGCACCCACTCCGCTCCTTCCCATTTCACCCTCTCCGCTCAAACCCACCGCACCCAATCCGCTCCGTCTCACCGCACCCACTCCGCTCAGTCCCACCGCACCCTCTCCTCTCTACCCCACTGCATTCACTCCACTCCGTCCCACCGCACCCACTCTGCTCCGTCCGACTGCACCCACTCCGCAACGTCCCACCGCACCCACTCAGTTCCGGCCCACCGCCCTCACTCCGCTCAACCCCACTGCACACACTCCACTCCATCCCACCTCACCCACTCCGCTCCGTCCCACCTCACCAACTCCACTCCATCCCACCGCACCCACTCCGCTCCATCCCACCGCACCCACTCCGCTCCGTCCCACCTCACCCACTCCGCTCAGTCCCACCGCACCCACTCCGCTCCATCCCACTGCACTTACTCTGCTCCGTCCTAGAGCACCCAATCTGCTCCGTCCCACCTCATCCACTCCACTCCGTCCCACCTCACCCACTCCGCTCCGTCCCACCGCACACAATCTGCTCCGTCCCACCTCATCCACTCCACTCCGTCCCACCTCACCCACTCCGCTCCGTCCCACCGCACCCACTCCGCACCATCCCACCGCACTCACTCCACTAAGTCCCACTGCACCCACTCCGCTCCAACCCACCGTACCCAATCCGCTCCGTCCCCCCTCACCCACTCCGCTCCGTCCCACCGCACCCACTCCGCTCCATCCCATCGCACCAACTCCTCTCCGTCCTACAGCACCCACCCCGCTCTGTCCGACTGCACCCACTCAGCTCAGTCCCACCGCACCCACTCCGCTCCTTCCCACTTCACCCACTCCGCTCAAACCCACCGCACCCAATCCGCTCCGTCTCACCGCACCCATTCCGCTCCGTCCCACCGCACCCACTCCGCTCAGTCCCACCACACCCTCTCCTCTCTACCCCACTGCATTCACTCCACTCCGTCGCACCGCACACACTCCGCAAGTCCCACCGCCCCCACTCCGTTCCACAACACCGCACCCATTCCTCTCAGTCCCACCGCACTCACTCCACTAAGTCCCACTGCACCCACTCCGCTCCAACCCACCGTACCCAATCCGCTCCGTCCCCCCTCACCCACTCCGCTCCGTCCCACCGCACCCACTCCGCTCCATCCCATCGCACCAACTCCTCTCCGTCCTACAGCACCCACCCCGCTCTGTCCGACTGCACCCACTCAGCTCAGTCCCACCGCACCCACTCCGCTCCTTCCCACTTCACCCACTCCGCTCAAACCCACCGCACCCAATCCGCTCCGTCTCACCGCACCCATTCCGCTCCGTCCCACCGCACCCACTCCGCTCAGTCCCACCACACCCTCTCCTCTCTACCCCACTGCATTCACTCCACTCCGTCGCACCGCACACACTCCGCAAGTCCCACCGCCCCCACTCCGTTCCACAACACCGCACCCATTCCTCTCAGTCCCACCGCACCCATTCCTCTCAGTCCCACCGCACCCACTCCGCTCTGTCCCACCGCACCCACTCCGCTCAGTCCCACCGCACCCACTCCGCTCCTTCCCACTTCACCCACACCGCTCAGTCCCACCGCACCCACTCCGCTCCGTCCTACAGCACCCAACCCACTCCGTCCTACAGCACCCACTCCACTCAGTCCCACCTCACCCACTCTGCTCCGTCCTACAGCACCCAACCCGCTCCGTCCTACAGCACCCACTCCGCTCAATCCCACCGCACCCAATCCGCTCGGTCCCACCGCACCCAATCCGCTCGGTCCCACCGCACCCACTCCGCTCCGTCCTACAGCACCCACCCTGCTCCGTCCGACTGCACCCACTCCGCTCTGTCCCACTGCACCCACCCCGCTCCGTCCTACAGCACAAAATCCGTTCCGTCCCACCGCACCCACTCCGCTCATTCCCACCGCACCCACTCCGCTCCGTCCCACCGCACCCACTCCGCTCCGTCCCACCGCACTCACTCTGCTCAGTCACACCGCACCCACTCCGGTACTTCCCACTTCACCCACTCCCCTCAAACCCACCGCACCCAATCCGCTCCGTCCCACCGCACCCAATCCTCTCCACCCCACCGCACCCACTCCGCTCTGTTCCACCGCACCCAGTCCGCACTGTCCCACCGCACCCACTCCGTTCCAGCCCACCGCACTCACTCCGCTCAACCCCACCGCACACACTCCACTCCATCCCACCTCACCCACTCTGCTCCCTCCCACCGCCACCCACTCGGCTCCGTCACACCTCACCGACTCCACTCTGTCCCACTTCATCCACTCCGCTCCGCTCCACCCCACTGCATCCACTCCACTGCGTCCCACCCCACCAACTCCGCTCTGTCCCACCTCACCCACTCCGCTCTGTCCCACTGCACCCACTCCGCTCCGTCCCAGCGCACCCACTCCGCTCATTCCCACCGCAACCACTCCACTCCGTCCAACAGCACCTACTCCGCTCCGTCCTACTGCACCCACTCCGCTCAGTCCCATCGCATCCAGTACGCTCTTTCCCAGCGCACCCACTCTGCTCCGTCCCACCGCACTCACTCCGCTCCGTCCCACCGCACCCACTCCGCTCCGACCCCCGCACCCACTCCCCTCCTTCCCACGTCACCCACTCCGCTCCGTCAAACCACACCCAGTCCGCTCCGTCCTACAGCACCCACCCCGCTCCGTCCTACAGCACCCTCTCAGCTCCGTCCCACCGCACCCACTCCGCTCCGTCCCACCGCACCCACTCCGCTCTGTCCCACCTCACCCACTCCGCTCATTCCCACCGCACCCACTCCGCTCCATCCCACCGCACTTACTCTGCTGCGTCCTACAGCACCCACTCTGCTCCGTCCCACCGCACCCAATCTGCTCCGTCCCACCTCATCCACTCCACTCCGTCCCACCTCACCCATTCCGCTCCGTCCCACCGCACCCACTCCGCACCATCCCACCGCACTCACTCCAGTAAGTCCCACTGCACCCACTCCGCTCCAACCCACCGTACCCAATCCGCTCCGTCCCACCTCACCCACTACGCTCCGTCCCACCGCACCCACTCCGCTCCATCCCATCGCACCCACTCCGCTCCGTCCCACCGCACCCACTCCGCTCTGTCCCACCGAACCCACTCCGCTCCGTCCCACGGCACCCACTCCGCTCCGTCCCACTGCACTCACTACGCTCAGTCCCACCGCACCCACTCCGCTCCTTCCCACTTCACCCACTCCGCTCAAACCCACCGCACCCAATCCGCTCCGTCTCACCGCACCCACTCCGCTCCGTCCCACCGCACCCACTCCGCTCAGTCCCACCGCACCCTCTCCTCTCTACCCCACTGCATTCACTCCACTCCGTTGCACCGCACACACTCCACTCCGTCTGACTGCACCCACTCCGCAACGTCCCACCGCACCCACTCAGTTCCGGCCCACCGCACTCACTCCGCTCAACCCCACTGCACACACTCCACTCCATCCCACCTCACCCACTCCGCTCCGTCCCATCTCACCGACTCCACTCTGTCCCACTTCACCCACTCCGCTCCGCTCCACACCACTGCATCCACTTCACTGCGTCCCACCGCACCAACTCCGCTCCGTCCCACCTCACCCACTCCGCTCCGTCCCACCGCACCCACTCCGCTCCATCCCATCGCATCCACTCCTCTCCGTCCTACAGCACCCACCCCGCTCTGTCCGACTGCACCCACTCCGCTCCGGATCACCGCACCCACTCTGCTCTATCCCACCGCACCCACTCCGCTCCATCCCACCGCACCCACTCCGCTCCGTCCCACTGCACTCACAACGCTCAGTCCCACCGCACCCACTCCGCTCCTTCCCATTTCACCCTCTCCGCTCAAACCCACCGCACCCAATCCGCTCCGTCTCACCGCACCCACTCCGCTCAGTCCCACCGCACCCTCTCGTCTCTACCCCACTGCATTCACTCCACTCCGTCCCACCGCACCCACTCTGCTCCGTCCGACTGCACCCACTCCGCAACGTCCCACCGCACCCACTCAGTTCCGGCCCACCGCCCTCACTCCGCTCAACCCCACTGCACACATTCCACTCCATCCCACCTCACCCACTCCGCTCCGTCCCACCTCACCAACTCCACTCCATCCCACCGCACCCACACCGCTCCATCCCACCGCACCCACTCCGCTCCGTCCCACCTCACCCACTCCGCTCAGTCCCACCGCACCCACTCCGCTCCATCCCACTGCACTTACTCTGCTCCGTCCTAGAGCACCCAATCTGCTCCGTCCCACCTCATCCACTCCACTCCATCCCACCTCACCCACTCCGCTCCGTCCCACCGCACACAATCTGCTCCGTCCCACCTCATCCACTCCACTCCGTCCCACCTCACCCACTCCGCTCCGTCCCACCGCACCCACTCCGCACCATCCCACCGCACTCACTCCACTAAGTCCCACTGCACCCACTCCGCTCCAACCCACCGTACCCAATCCGCTCCGTCCCACCTCACCCACTCCGCTCCGTCCCACCGCACCCACTCCGCTCCATCCCATCGCACCCACTCTTCTCCGTCCTACAGCACCCACCCCGCTCTGTTCGACTGCACCCACTCCGCTCTGTCCCACCGCACCCACTCAGCTCAGTCCCACCGCACCCACTCCGCTCCTTCCCACTTCACCCACTCCGCTCAAACCCACCGCACCCAATCCGCTCCGTCTCACCGCACCCATTCCGCTCCGTCCCACAGCACCCACTCCGCTCAGTCCCACCACACCCTCTCCTCTCTACCCCACTGCATTCACTCCACTCCGTCGCACCGCACCCACTCCACTCCGTCTGACTGCACCCACTCCGCAAGTCCCACCGCTCCCACTCCGTTCCACAACACCGCACCCATTCCTCTCAGTCCCACCGCACCCACTCCGCTCTGTCCCACCGCACCCACTCCGCTCAGTCCCACCGCACCCACTCCGCTCCTTCCCACTTCACCCACACCGCTCAGTGCCACCGCACCCACTCCGCTCCGTCCTACAGCACCCAACCCACTCCGTCCTACAGCACCCACTCCACTCAGTCCCACCTCACCCACTCTGCTCCGTCCTACAGCACCCAACCCGCTCCGTCCTACAGCACCCACTCCGCTCAATCCCACCGCACCCAATCCGCTCGGTCCCACCGCACCCTCTCCGCTCCATCCCATCGCACCCACTCCGCTCCGTCCTACAGCACCCACCCTGCTCCGTCCGACTGCACCCACTCCGCTCTGTCCCACTGCACCCACTCCGCTCAGTCCCACCGCACCCACCCCGCTCCGTCCTACAGCACAAAATCCGTTCCGTCCCACCGCACCCACTCCGCTCATTCCCACCGCACCCACTCCGCTCCGTCCCACCGCACCCACTCCGCTCCGTCCCACCGCACTCACTCTGCTCAGTCACACCGCACCCACTCCGGTACTTCCCACTTCACCCACTCCCCTCAAACCCACCGCACCCAATCCGCTCCGTCCCACCGCACCCAATCCTCTCCACCCCACCGCACCCACTCCGCTCTGTTCCACCGCACCCACTCCGTTCCAGCCCACCACACACACTCCGCTCAACCCCACCGCACACACTCCACTCCATCCCACCTCACCCACTCTGCTCCCTCCCACCGCCACCCACTCGGCTCCGTCACACCTCACCGACTCCACTCTGTCCCACTTCATCCACTCCGCTCTGCTCCACCCCACTGCATCCACTCCACTGCGTCCCACCCCACCAACTCCGCTCTGTCCCACCTCACCCACTCCGCTCTGTCCCACTGCACCCACTCCGCTCCGTCCCACCGCACCCACTCCGCTCATTCCCACCGCAACCACTCCACTCCGTCCAACAGCACCTACTCCGCTCCGTCCTACTGCACCCACTCCGCTCAGTCCCATCGCATCCACTACGCTCTTTCCCAGCGCACCCACTCTGCTCCGTCCCACCGCACTCACTCCGCTCCGTCCCACCGCACCCACTCCGCTCCGTCCCACATCACCCACTCCGCTCCGTCCCACGGCACCCAAGCTGCTTCGTCCCACCTCACCCACTCCGCTCCGACCCCCGCACCCACTCCCCTCCTTCCCACGTCACCCACTCCGCTCCGTCAAACCACACCCAGTCCGCTCCGTCCTACAGCACCCACCCCGCTCCGTCCTACAGCACCCTCTCAGCTCCGTCCCACCGCACCCACTCCTCTCCTTCCCACTGCACCCACTCCGCTCTGTCCCACCTCACCCACTCCGCTCATTCCCACCGCACCCACTCCGCTCCATCCCACCGCACTTACTCTGCTCCGTCCTACAGCACCCACTCTGCTCCGTCCCACCGCACCCAATCTGCTCCGTCCCACCTCATCCACTCCACTCCGTCCCACCTCACCCACTCCGCTCCGTCCCACCTCACCCACTCCGCTCATTCCCACCGCACCCACTCCGCTCCATCCCACCGCACTTACTCTGCTCCGTCCTACAGCACCCACTCCGCTCCGTCCCACCGCACCCAATCTGCTCCGTCCCACCTCATCCACTCCACTCCGTCCCACCTCACCCACTCCGCTCCGTCCCACCGCACCCACTCCGCACCATCCCACCGCACTCACTCCAGTAAGTCCCACTGCACCCACTCCGCTCCAACCCACCGTACCCAATCCGCTCCGTCCCACCTCACCCACTACGCTCCGTCCCACCGCACCCACTCCGCTCCATCCCATCGCACCCACTCCGCTCCGTCCCACCGCACCCACTCCGCTCTGTCCCACCGAACCCACTCCGCTCCGTCCCACGGCACCCACTCCGCTCCGTCCCACTGCACTCACTACGCTCAGTCCCACCGCACCCACTCCGCTCCTTCCCACTTCACCCACTCCGCTCAAACCCACCGCACCCAATCCGCTCCGTCTCACCGCACCCACTCCGCTCCGTCCCACCGCACCCACTCCGCTCAGTCCCACCGCACCCTCTCCTCTCTACCCCACTGCATTCACTCCACTCCGTTGCACCGCACACACTCCACTCCGTCTGACTGCACCCACTCCGCAACGTCCCACCGCACCCACTCAGTTCCGGCCCACCGCACTCACTCCGCTCAACCCCACTGCACACACTCCACTCCATCCCACCTCACCCACTCCGCTCCGTCCCACCTCACCGACTCCACTCTGTCCCACTTCACCCACTCCGCTCCGCTCCACACCACTGCATCCACTTCACTGCGTCCCACCGCACCAACTCCGCTCCGTCCCACCTCACCCACTCCGCTCCGTCCCCCCGCACCCACTCCCCTCCTTCCCACCTCACCCACTCCGCTCCGTCAAACTGCACCCAGTCCGCTCCGTCCTACAGCACCCAGTCCGCTCCGTCCTACAGCACCCTCTCCGCTCCGTCCCACCACACCCTCTCCGCTCCGTCCCACCACACCCTCTCCGCTCCGTCCCACCGCACCCACTCTGTTCCACCCCACCGCCCCCACTCCGTTCCACACCACGCACCCACTCCTCTCAGTCCCACCGCACCCACTCCGCTCTGTCCCACCGCACCCACTCCGCTCAGTCCCACCGCACCCACTCCGCTCCTTCCCACTTCACCCACTCCGCTCAGTCCCACCGCACCCACTCCGCTCCGTTCTACAGCACCCAACCCGCTCCGTCCTAAAGCACCCACTCCACTCAGTCCAACCTCACCCACTCCGCTCCGTTCTACAGCACCCAACCCGCTCCGTCCTACAGCACCCACTCCGCTCTGTCCCACCGCACCCACTCCGCTCCGTCCCACCGCACCCACTCCGCTCCGTCCCACCGCACTCACACCGCTCAGTCACACCGCACCCACTCCGGTACTTCCCACTTCACCCACTCCCCTCAAACCCACCGCACCCACTCCGCTCCGTCCCACCGCACCCAATCCTCTCCAGCCCACCGCACCCACTCCGCTCTGTTCCACCGCACCCACTCCGCACTGTCCCACCGCACCCACTCCGTTCCAGCCCACCGCACTCACTCCGCTCAACCCCACCGCACACACTCCACTCCATCCCACCTCACCCACTCTGCTCCCTCCCACCGCCACCCACTCGGCACCGTCCCACCTCACCGACTCCACTCTGTCCCACTTCATCCACTCCGCTCCACTCCACCCCACTGCATCCACTCCACTGCGTCCCACCCCACAAACTCCGCTCTGTCCCACCTCACCCACGCCGCTCCGTCCCACCGCACCCACTCCGCTCCATCCCATCGCACCCACTCCGCTCCGTCCCACCGCACCCACTCCGCTCTGTCCCACCGAACCCACTCCGCTCCGTCCCACGGCACCCACTCCGCTCCGTCCCACTGCACTCACTACGCTCAGTCCCACCGCACCCACTCCGCTCCTTCCCACTTCACCCACTCCGCTCAAACCCACCGCACCCAATCCGCTCCGTCTCACCGCACCCACTCCGCTCCGTCCCACCGCACCCACTCCGCTCAGTCCCACCGCACCCTCTCCTCTCTACCCCACTGCATTCACTCCACTCCGTTGCACCGCACACACTCCACTCCGTCTGACTGCACCCACTCCGCAACGTCCCACCGCACCCACTCAGTTCCGGCCCACCGCACTCACTCCGCTCAACCCCACTGCACACACTCCACTCCATCCCACCTCACCCACTCCGCTCCGTCCCACCTCACCGACTCCACTCTGTCCCACTTCACCCACTCCGCTCCGCTCCACACCACTGCATCCACTTCACTGCGTCCCACCGCACCAACTCCGCTCCGTCCCACCTCACCCAATCCGCTCCGTCCCACCTCACCCACTCCGCTCCGTCCCCCCGCACCCACTCCCCTCCTTCCCACCTCACCCACTCCGCTCCGTCAAACTGCACCCAGTCCGCTCCGTCCTACAGCACCCAGTCCGCTCCGTCCTACAGCACCCTCTCCGCTCCGTCCCACCACACCCACTCCGCTCCGTCCCACCGCACCCACTCCTCTCCTTCCCACTTCACGCACTCCGCTCCGTCCTACACCACCCAATCCGCTCAGTCCCCCCGCACCCACTCCTCTCTACCCCACTGCATTCACTCCGCTCCGTCGCACCGCACCCACTCCGCTCCGCACGACTGGACCCACTCCTCTCCGACCCACCGCACCCACACCGCTCCGGCCAACCGCAAACACTCCATTCCGGCCCACCGCACTCACTCCGCTCAACCCCACCGCACCCACTCCACTCCATCCCACCTCACCCACACCGCTCCGTCCCACCGCCACCCACTCCGCTCTGTCCCACCTCACCGACTCCACTCTGTCCCACTTCACCCACTCCGCTCCACCCCACTACATCCACTCCACTGCGTCCCACCGCAACAACTCCGCTCTGTCCCTCCTCACCCACTCCACTACATCCCACCTCACCCACTCCGCTCCGTCCCCCCGCACCCACTCCCCTCCTTCCCACCTCACCCACTCCGCTCCGTCAAACTGCACCCAGTCCGCTCCGTCCTACAGCACCCAGTCCGCTCCGTCCTACAGCACCCTCTCCGCTCCGTCCCACCACACCCACTCCGCTCCGTCCCACCGCACCCACTCCTCTCCTTCCCACTTCACGCACTCCGCTCCGTCCTACACCACCCAATCCGCTCAGTCCCCCCGCACCCACTCCTCTCTACCCCACTGCATTCACTCCGCTCCGTCGCACCGCACCCACTCCGCTCCGCACGACTGGACCCACTCCTCTCCGACCCACCGCACCCACACCGCTCCGGCCAACCGCAACCACTCCATTCCGGCCCACCGCACTCACTCCGCTCAACCCCACCGCACCCACTCCACTCCATCCCACCTCACCCACACCGCTCCGTCCCACCGCCACCCACTCCGCTCTGTCCCACCTCACCGACTCCACTCTGTCCCACTTCACCCACTCCGCTCCACCCCACTACATCCACTCCACTGCGTCCCACCGCAACAACTCCGCTCTGTCCCTCCTCACCCACTCCACTACATCCCACCGCACCCACTCCGCTCAGTCCCACCGCACCCAATCCGCTCAGTCCCACCGCACCCACTCTGTTCCACCCCACCGCCCCCACTCCGTTCCACACCACGCACCCACTCCTCTCAATCCCACCGCACCCACTCCGCTCTGTCCCACCGCACCCACTCCGCTCAGTCCCACCGCACCCACTCCGCTCCTTCCCACTTCACCCACTCCGCTCAGTCCCACCGCACCCACTCCGCTCCGTTCTACAGCACCCAACCCGCTCCGTCCTACAGCACCCACTCCACTCAGTCCCACCTCACCCACTCCGCTCCGTCCTACAGCACCCACCCTGCTCCGTCCGACTGCACGCACTCCGCTCTGTCCCACCGCACCCACTCCGCTCCGTCCCACCGCACCCACTCCGCTCCGTCCCACCGCACTCACACCGCTCAGTCACACCGCACCCACTCCGGTACTTCCCACTTCACCCACTCCCCTCAAACCCACCGCACCCACTCCGCTCCGTCCCACCGCACCCAATCCTCTCCAGCCCACCGCACCCACTCCGCTCTGTTCCACCGCACCCACTCCGCACTGTCCCACCGCACCCACTCCGTTCCAGCCCACCGCACTCACTCCGCTCAACCCCACCGCACACACTCCACTCCATCCCACCTCACCCACTCTGCTCCCTCCCACCGCCACCCACTCGGCACCGTCCCACCTCACCGACTCCACTCTGTCCCACTTCATCCACTCCGCTCCGCTCCACCCCACTGCATCCACTCCACTGCGTCCCACCCCACGAACTCCGCTCTGTCCCATCTCACCCACTCCGCTCCATCCCACCGCACCCATCCTACTGCACCCACTCCGCTCAGTCCCATCGCATCCAGTACGCTCTTTCCCACCGCACACACTCTGATCCATCCAACCGCACCCACTCCGCCTCCTCCTAGAGCACCCATTCCGCTCAGTCCCATCACATCCAGTACGCTCCTTCCCACCGCACCCACTCCGCTCTGTCCCACCGCACACACTCCGCTCCGTCCCACCTCACCCACTCCGCTCTGTCCCACCGCACTCACTCCGCTCTGTCCCACCGCACTCACTCCACTCCGTCCCACCGCACCTACTCCACTCCGTCCCACCGCACCCACTCCGCTCCGTCCCACCGCACCCACTCCGCTCCGTCCTACAGCACCCACCCCGCTCCGTCCTACAGCACCCACTCTGCTCCGTCCCACCACACCGACTCCACTCCATCCCACCGCACCCAATCCGCTCCGTCCCACCGCACCCACTCCTCTCCACCCCACCGCACCCACTCCGTTCCGGCCCACCGCACTCACTCCACTCAACCCCACCGCACACACTCCACTCCATCTCACCTCACCCACTCCGCTCCGTCCCACCTCACCGACTCCACTCTGTCCCACTTCATCCACTCCGCTCCGCTCCGTCCTACAGCACCCACTCCACTCTGTCCCACCGCACCGACTCAGCTCCGTCCTACAGCACCCACTCCGCTCCATCCCACCTCACCCACTCCGCTCCGTCCCACCTCACCCACTCCGCTCAGTCCCACCGCACCCAGTCCGCTCCATCCAACCTCACCCACTCCGCTCCGTCCCACCTCACCCACTCGGCTCAGTCCCACCGCACCCAATCTGCTCCGTCCCACCTCATCCACTCCGCACCGTCCCACCGCACTAACTCCACTAAGTCCCACTGCACCCACTCCGCTCCAACCCACCGTACCCAATCCGCTCCGTCCCACCTCACCCACTCCGCTCCGTCCCACCGCACCCACTCCGCTCCATCCCATCGCACCCACTCCTCTCCATCCTACAGCACCCACCCCGCTCTGTCCGACTGCACCCACTCTGCTCCGTCCCACGGCACCCACTCCGCTCCGTCCCACCGCACTCACTCCGCTCCGTCACACCGCACCCACTCCGGTACTTCCCACTTCACCCACTCCCCTCAAACCCACCGCACCCAATCCGCTCCGTCCCACCGCACCCAGTCCTCTCCACCCCACTGCACCCACTCCGCTCTGTTCCACCGCACCCACTCTGCACTGTCCCACCGCACCCACTCCATTCCAGCCCACCGCACTCACTCCGCTCAACCCCACCGCACACACTCCACTCCATCCCACCTCACCCACTCTGCTCCCTCCCACCGCCACCCACTCGGCTCTGTCCTACCTCACCGACTCCACTCTGTCCCACTGCACCTACTCCGCTCCATCCCACCGCACCCACTCCGCTCCGTCCCACATCACCCACTCCGCTCCGTCTCACGGCACCCAATCCGCTCCGTCCCACCTCACCCACTCCGCTCCGTCCCCCCGCACCCAGTCCCCTCCTTCCCACCTCACCCACTCCACTCCGTCAAAACGCACCCAGTCCGCTCCGTCCTTCAGCACCCACCCCGCTCCGTCCTACAGCACCCTCTCCACTCCGTCCCACCGCACCCACTCCACTCCGTCCCACCGCACCCACTCCTCTCCTTCCCACTTCACGCACTCCGCTCCATCCTACGTCACCCAATCCGCTCAGTCCCCCCTCACCCACTCCTCTCAGTCCCACCGCGCCCAATCCGCTCAGTCCCACCGCACCCACTCCGTTCCACCCCACCGCCCCCACTCCGTTCCACACCACCGCACCCACTCCGCTCCATCTCACCACACCCACTCTGCTCCGTCCCACAGCACCCACTCTGCTCAACCCCACCGCACACACTCTGATCCATCCCACCGCACCCACTCCGCCTCCTCCTAGA
This sequence comes from Isurus oxyrinchus, assembly GCA_026770705.1. Taxonomy (NCBI): domain Eukaryota; kingdom Metazoa; phylum Chordata; class Chondrichthyes; order Lamniformes; family Lamnidae; genus Isurus; species Isurus oxyrinchus. The sequence continues at coordinate 114,936,711 of JANJGN010000012.1, forward strand.
GCACCCATTCCGCTCAGTCCCATCACATCCAGTATGCTCCTTCCCACCGCACCCACTCCGCTCTGTCCCAGCGCACGCACTCCGCTCCGTCCCACCTCACCTACTCCGCTCTGTCCCACCGCACCCACTCCGCTCTGTCCCACCGCACCCACTCCGCTCCGTCCCACCTCACCTACTCTGCTCTGTCCCACCGCACTCACTCCACTCCGTCCCACCGCACCCACTTCGCTCCGTCCCACCACACCCACTCCGCTCCGTTCCACCGCACCCAATCCGCTCCGTCCCACCTCACCCACTCCGCTCCGTCCCACCGCACCAACTCCGCTCCGTCCTACAGCACCCACCCCGCTCCGTCCTACAGCACCCACTCCGCTCCGTCCCACCACACCCACTCCACTCCGTCCCACCGCACCCACTCCGCTCCGTCCCACCGCACCCACTCCGCACCATCCCACCGCACTCACTCCAGTAAGTCCCACTGCACCCACTCCGCTCCAACCCACCGTACCCAATCCGCTCCGTCCCACCGGACCCACTCCGCTCCATCCCATCGCACCCACTCCGCTCCGTCCCACCGCACCCACTCCGCTCTGTCCCACCGAACCCACTCCGCTCCGTCCCACGGCACCCACTCCGCTCCGTCCCACTGCACTCACTACGCTCAGTCCCACCGCACCCACTCCGCTCCTTCCCACTTCACCCACTCCGCTCAAACCCACCGCACCCAATCCGCTCCGTCTCACCGCACCCACTCCGCTCCGTCCCACCGCACCCACTCCGCTCAGTCCCACCGCACCCTCTCCTCTCTACCCCACTGCATTCACTCCACTCCGTTGCACCGCACACACTCCACTCCGTCTGACTGCACCCCCTCCGCAACGTCCCACCGCACCCACTCAGTTCCGGCCCACCGCACTCACTCCGCTCAACCCCACTGCACACACTCCACTCCATCCCACCTCACCCACTCCGCTCCGTCCCACCTCACCGACTCCACTCTGTCCCACTTCACCCACTCCGCTCCGCTCCACACCACTGCATCCACTTCACTGCGTCCCACCGCACCAACTCCGCTCCGTCCCACCTCACCCACTCCGCTCCGTCCCCCCGCACCCACTCCCCTCCTTCCCACCTCACCCACTCCGCTCCGTCAAACTGCACCCAGTCCGCTCCGTCCCACCTCACCCACTCCGCTCTGTCCCCCCGCACCCACTCCCCTCCTTCCCACCTCACCCACTCCGCTCCGTCAAACTGCACCCAGTCCGCTCCATCCTACAGCACCCTCTCCGCTCCGTCCCACCACACTCACTCCGCTCCGTCCCACCGCACCCACTCCTCTCCTTCCCACTTCACGCACTCCGCTCCGTCCTACACCACCCAATCCGCTCAGTCCCCCCGCACCCACTCCTCTCTACCCCACTGCATTCACTCTGCTCCGTCCCACCTCACCGACTCCACTCTGTCCCACTTCATCCACTCCGCTCCGCTCCGTCCTACAGCACCCACTCCACTCTGTCCCACCGCACCGACTCGGCTCCGTCCTACAGCACCCACTCCGCTCCATCCCACTTCACCCACTCCGCTCCGTCCCACCTCACCCACTCCGCTCCGTCCCACCTCACCCACTCCGCTCAGTCCCACCGCACCCAATCTGCTCCGTCCCACCTCATCCACTCCGCACCGTCCCACCGCACTAACTCCACTAAGTCCCACTGCACCCACTCCGCTCCAACCCACCGTACCCACTCCGCTCCGTCCCACCGCACCCACTCCGCTCCATCCCATCGCACCCACTCCTCTCCGTCCTACAGCACCCACCCCGCTCTGTCCGACTGCACCCACTCCGCTCTGTCCCACCACACCCACTCCGCTCTGTCCCACCGCACCCACTCTGCTCCGTCCCACGGCACCCACTCCGCTCCGTCCCACCGCACTCACTCCGCTCCGTCACACCGCACCCACTCCGGTACTTCCCACTTCACCCACTCCCCTCAAACCCACCGCACCCAATCCGCTCCGTCCCACCGCACCCAATCCTCTCCACCCCACCGCACCCACTCCGCTCTGTTCCACCGCACCCACTCCGCACTGTCCCACCGCACCCACTCCATTCCAGCCCACCGCACTCACTCCGCTCAACCCCACCGCACACACTCCACTCCATCCCACCTCACCCACTCTGCTCCCTCCCACCGCCACCCACTCGGCTCTGTCCTACCTCACCGACTCCACTCTGTCCCACCGCACCTACTCCGCTCCGTCCCACCGCACCCACTCCGCTCCGTCCCACCTCACCCACTCCGCTCCGTCCCCCCGCACCCAGTCCCCTCCTTCCCACCTCACCCACTCCACTCCGTCAAAACGCACCCAGTCCGCTCCGTCCTACAGCACCCACCCCGCTCCGTCCTACAGCACCCTCTCCACTCCGTCCCACCGCACCCACTCCACTCCGTCCCACCTCACCCACTCCGCTCCGTCCCCCGGCACCCACTCCCCTCCTTCCCACCTCACCCACTCCGCTCCGTCAAACCGCACCCAGTCCGCTCCGTCCTACAGCACCCACCCCGCTCCGTCCCATCGCACTCACTCCACTCCGTCCCACCGCACCCACTCCTCTCCTTCCCACTTCACGCACTCCGCTCCATCCTACGTCACCCAATCCGCTCAGTCCCCCCTCACCCACTCCTCTCAGTCCCACCGCGCCCAATCCGCTCAGTCCCACCGCACCCACTCCGTTCCACCCCACCGCCCCCACTCCGTTCCACACCACCGCACCCACTCCGCTCCATCTCACCACACCCACTCCGCTCCGTCCCACAGCACCCACTCTGCTCAACCCCACCGCACACACTCTGATCCATCCCACCGCACCCACTCCGCCTCCTCCTAGAGCACCCATTCCGCTCAGTCCCATCACATCCAGTATGCTCCTTCCCACCGCACCCACTCCGCTCTGTCCCAGCGCACGCACTCCGCTCCGTCCCACCTCACCTACTCCGCTCTGTCCCACCGCACCCACTCCGCTCTGTCCCACCGCACCCACTCAGTTCCGGCCCACCGCACTCACTCCGCTCAACCCCACTGCACACACTCCACTCCATCCCACCTCACCCACTCCGCTCCGTCCCACCTCACCGACTCCACTCTGTCCCACTTCACCCACTCCGCTCCGCTCCACACCACTGCATCCACTTCACTGCGTCCCACCGCACCAACTCCGCTCCGTCCCACCTCACCCACTCCGCTCCGTCCCCCCGCACCCACTCCCCTCCTTCCCACCTCACCCACTCCGCTCCGTCAAACTGCACCCAGTCCGCTCCGTCCCACCTCACCCACTCCGCTCTGTCCCCCCGCACCCACTCCCCTCCTTCCCACCTCACCCACTCCGCTCCGTCAAACTGCACCCAGTCCGCTCCATCCTACAGCACCCTCTCCGCTCCGTCCCACCACACTCACTCCGCTCCGTCCCACCGCACCCACTCCTCTCCTTCCCACTTCACGCACTCCGCTCCGTCCTACACCACCCAATCCGCTCAGTCCCCCCGCACCCACTCCTCTCTACCCCACTGCATTCACTCTGCTCCGTCCCACCTCACCGACTCCACTCTGTCCCACTTCATCCACTCCGCTCCGCTCCGTCCTACAGCACCCACTCCACTCTGTCCCACCGCACCGACTCGGCTCCGTCCTACAGCACCCACTCCGCTCCATCCCACTTCACCCACTCCGCTCCGTCCCACCTCACCCACTCCGCTCCGTCCCACCTCACCCACTCCGCTCAGTCCCACCGCACCCAATCTGCTCCGTCCCACCTCATCCACTCCGCACCGTCCCACCGCACTAACTCCACTAAGTCCCACTGCACCCACTCCGCTCCAACCCACCGTACCCACTCCGCTCCGTCCCACCGCACCCACTCCGCTCCATCCCATCGCACCCACTCCTCTCCGTCCTACAGCACCCACCCCGCTCTGTCCGACTGCACCCACTCCGCTCTGTCCCACCACACCCACTCCGCTCTGTCCCACCGCACCCACTCTGCTCCGTCCCACGGCACCCACTCCGCTCCGTCCCACCGCACTCACTCCGCTCCGTCACACCGCACCCACTCCGGTACTTCCCACTTCACCCACTCCCCTCAAACCCACCGCACCCAATCCGCTCCGTCCCACCGCACCCAATCCTCTCCACCCCACCGCACCCACTCCGCTCTGTTCCACCGCACCCACTCCGCACTGTCCCACCGCACCCACTCCATTCCAGCCCACCGCACTCACTCCGCTCAACCCCACCGCACACACTCCACTCCATCCCACCTCACCCACTCTGCTCCCTCCCACCGCCACCCACTCGGCTCTGTCCTACCTCACCGACTCCACTCTGTCCCACCGCACCTACTCCGCTCCGTCCCACCGCACCCACTCCGCTCCGTCCCACCTCACCCACTCCGCTCCGTCCCCCCGCACCCAGTCCCCTCCTTCCCACCTCACCCACTCCACTCCGTCAAAACGCACCCAGTCCGCTCCGTCCTACAGCACCCACCCCGCTCCGTCCTACAGCACCCTCTCCACTCCGTCCCACCGCACCCACTCCACTCCGTCCCACCTCACCCACTCCGCTCCGTCCCCCGGCACCCACTCCCCTCCTTCCCACCTCACCCACTCCGCTCCGTCAAACCGCACCCAGTCCGCTCCGTCCTACAGCACCCACCCCGCTCCGTCCCATCGCACTCACTCCACTCCGTCCCACCGCACCCACTCCTCTCCTTCCCACTTCACGCACTCCGCTCCATCCTACGTCACCCAATCCGCTCAGTCCCCCCTCACCCACTCCTCTCAGTCCCACCGCGCCCAATCCGCTCAGTCCCACCGCACCCACTCCGTTCCACCCCACCGCCCCCACTCCGTTCCACACCACCGCACCCACTCCGCTCCATCTCACCACACCCACTCCGCTCCGTCCCACAGCACCCACTCTGCTCAACCCCACCGCACACACTCTGATCCATCTCACCGCACCCACTCCGCCTCCTCCTAGAGCACCCATTCCGCTCAGTCCCATCACATCCAGTATGCTCCTTCCCACCGCACCCACTCCGCTCTGTCCCACCGCACCCACTCCGCTCCGTCCCACCTCACCTACTCCGCTCTGTCCCACCGCACTCACTCCACTCCGTCCCACCGCACCAACTTCGCTCCGTCCCACCTCACCCACTCCGCTCCGTCCCCCCACACCCACTCCCCTCCTTCCCACCTCACCCACTCCGCTCTGTCAAACTGCACCCAGTCCGCTCCGTCCTACAGCACCCAGTCCGCTCCGTCCTACAGCACCCTCTCCGCTCCGTCCCACCGCACCCACTCCTCTCCTTCCCACTTCACGCACTCCGCTCCGTCCTACACCACCCAATCCGCTCAGTCCCCCCGCACCCACTCATCTCTACCCCACTGCATTCACTCCGCTCCGTCGCACCGCACCCACTCCGCTCCGCACGACTGGACCCACTCCTCTCCGACCCACCGCACCCACACCGCTCCGGCCAACCGCAACCACTCCATTCCGGCCCACCGCACTCACTCCGCTCAACCCCACCGCACACACTCCACTCCATCCCACCTCACCCACACCGCTCCGTCCCACCGCCACCCACTCCGCTCTGTCCCACCTCACCGACTCCACTCTGTCCCACTTCACCCACTCCGCTCCACCCCACTGCATCCACTCCACTGCGTCCCACCGCAACAACTCCGCTCTGTCCCTCCTCACCCACTCCACTACATCCCACCGCACCCACTCCGCTCAGTCCCACCGCACCCAATCCGCTCAGTCCCACCGCACCCACTCTGTTCCACCCCACCGCCCCCACTCCGTTCCACACCACGCACCCACTCCTCTCTGTCCCACCGCACCCACTCCGCTCCTTCCCACTTCACCCACTCCGCTCAGTCCCACCGCACCCACTCCGCTCCGTTCTACAGCACCCAACCCGCTCCGTCCTACAGCACCCACTCCACTCAGTCCCACCTCACCCACTCCGCTCCGTCCTACAGCACCCACCCTGCTCCGTCCGACTGCACCCACTCCGCTCTGTCCCACCGCACCCACTCCGCTCCGTCCCACCGCACCCACTCCGCTCCGTCCCACTGCACTCACACCGCTCAGTCACACCGCACCCACTCCGGTACTTCCCACTTCACCCACTCCCCTCAAACCCACCGCACCCACTCCGCTCCGTCCCACCGCACCCAATCCTCTCCAGCCCACCGCACCCACTCCGCTCTGTTCCACCGCACCCACTCCGCACTGTCCCACCGCACCCACTCCGTTCCAGCCCACCGCACTCACTCCGCTCAACCCCACCGCACACACTCCACTCCATCCCACCTCACCCACTCTGCTCCCTCCCACCGCCAACCACTCGGCACCGTCCCACCTCACCGACTCCACTCTGTCCCACTTCATCCACTCCGCTCCACTCCACCCCACTGCATCCACTCCACTGCGTCCCACCCCACGAACTCCGCTCTGTCCCACCTCACCCACTCCGCTCCGTCCCACCGCACCCATCCTACTGCACCCACTCCGCTCAGTCCCATCGCATCCAGTACGCTCCTTCCCACCGCACCCACTCCGCTCTGTCCCACCGCACCCACTCCGCTCCGTCCCACCTCACCCACTCCGCTCTGTCCCACCGCACTCACTCCGCTCTGTCCCACCGCACTCACTCCACTCCGTCCCACCGCACCCACTCCGCTCCGTCCCACCGCACCCACTCCGCTCCGTCCCACCGCACCCACTCCGATCCGTCCTACAGCACCCACCCCGCTCCGTCCTACAGCACCCACTCTGCTCCGTCCCACCACACCGACTCCACTCCGTCCCACCGCACCCAATCCGCTCCGTCCCACCGCACCCACTCCTCTCCACCCCACCGCACCCACTCCGTTCCGGCCCACCGCACTCACTCCATTCAACCCCACCGCACACACTCCACTCCATCTCACCTCACCCACTCCGCTCCGTCCCACCTCACCGACTCCACTCTGTCCCACTTCATCCACTCCGCTCCGCTCCGTCCTACAGCACCCACTCCACTCTGTCCCACCGCACCGACTCGGCTCCGTCCTACAGCACCCACTCCGCTCCATCCCACCTCACCCACTCCGCTCCGTCCCACCTCACCCACTCCGCTCAGTCCCACCGCACCCACTCCGCTCCATCCCACCGCACTTACTCTGCTCCGTCCCACCGCACCCAATCTGCTCCGTCCCACCTCATCCACTCCGCACCGTCCCACCGCACTAACTCCACTAAGTCCCACTGCACCCACTCCGCTCCAACCCACCGTACCCAATCCGCTCCGTCCCACCTCACCCACTCCGCTCCGTCACACCGCACCCACTCCGGTACTTCCCACTTCACCCACTCCCCTCAAACCCACCGCACCCAATCCGCTCCGTCCCACCGCACCCAGTCCTCTCCACCCCACCGCACCCACTCCGCTCTGTTCCACCGCACCCACTCCGCACTGTCCCACCGCACCCACTCCATTCCAGCCCACCGCACTCACTCCGCTCAACCCCACCGCACACACTCCACTCCATCCCACCTCACCCACTCTGCTCCCTCCCACCGCCACCCACTCGGCTCTGTCCTACCTCACCGACTCCACTCTGTCCCACCGCACCTACTCCGCTCTGTCCCACCGCACCCACTCCGCTCCGTCCCACATCACCCACTCCGCTCCGTCTCACGGCACCCAATCCGCTCCGTCCCACCTCACCCACTCCGCTCCGTCCCCCTGCACCCAGTCCCCTCCTTCCCACCTCACCCACTCCACTCCGTCAAAACGCACCCAGTCCGCTCCGTCCTACAGCACCCACCCCGCTCCGTCCTACAGCACCCTCTCCACTCCGTCCCACCGCACCCACTCCACTCCGTCCCACCGCACCCACTCCTCTCCTTCCCACTTCACGCACTCCGCTCCATCCTACACCACCCAATCCGCTCAGTCCCCCCGCACCCACTCCTCTCAGTCCCACCGCGCCCAATCCGCTCAGTCCCACCGCACCCACTCCGTTCCACCCCACCGCCCCCACTCCGTTCCACACCACCGCACCCACTCCGCTCCATCTCACCACACCCACTCCGCTCCGTCCTACAGCACCCACCCCGCTCCGTCCTACAGCACCCTCTCCACTCCGTCCCACCGCACCCACTCCACTCCGTCCCACCTCACCCACTCCGCTCCGTCCCCCGGCACCCACTCCCCTCCTTCCCACCTCACCCACTCCGCTCCGTCAAACCGCACCCAGTCCGCTCCGTCCTACAGCACCCACCCCGCTCCGTCCCATCGCACTCACTCCACTCCGTCCCACCGCACCCACTCCTCTCCTTCCCACTTCACGCACTCCGCTCCATCCTACATCACCCAATCCGCTCAGTCCCCCCTCACCCACTCCTCTCAGTCCCACCGCGCCCAATCCGCTCAGTCCCACCGCACCCACTCCGTTCCACCCCACCGCCCCCACTCCGTTCCACACCACTGCACCCACTCCGCTCCATCTCACCACACCCACTCCGCTCCGTCCCACAGCACCCACTCTGCTCAACCCCACCGCACACACTCTGATCCATCTCACCGCACCCACTCCGCCTCCTCCTAGAGCACCCATTCCGCTCAGTCCCATCACATCCAGTATGCTCCTTCCCACCGCACCCACTCCGCTCTGTCCCACCGCACCCACTCCGCTCCGTCCCACCTCACCTACTCCGCTCTGTCCCACCGCACTCACTCCACTCCGTCCCACCGCACCAACTTCGCTCCGTCCCACCTCACCCACTCCGCTCCGTCCCCCCACACCCACTCCCCTCCTTCCCACCTCACCCACTCCGCTCTGTCAAACTGCACCCAGTCCGCTCCGTCCTACAGCACCCAGTCCGCTCCGTCCTACAGCACCCTCTCCGCTCCGTCCCACCACACCCACTCCGCTCCATCCCACTGCACTCACTCCGCTCCGTCCCACCGCACCCACTCCTCTCCTTCCCACTTCACGCACTCCGCTCCGTCCTACACCACCCAATCCGCTCAGTCCCCCCGCACCCACTCATCTCTACCCCACTGCATTCACTCCGCTCCGTCGCACCGCACCCACTCCGCTCCGCACGACTGGACCCACTCCTCTCCGACCCACCGCACCCACACCGCTCCGGCCAACCGCAACCACTCCATTCCGGCCCACCGCACTCACTCCGCTCAACCCCACCGCACACACTCCACTCCATCCCACCTCACCCACACCGCTCCGTCCCACCGCCACCCACTCCGCTCTGTCCCACCTCACCGACTCCACTCTGTCCCACTTCACCCACTCCGCTCCACCCCACTGCATCCACTCCACTGCGTCCCACCGCAACAACTCCGCTCTGTCCCTCCTCACCCACTCCACTACATCCCACCGCACCCACTCCGCTCAGTCCCACCGCACCCAATCCGCTCAGTCCCACCGCACCCACTCTGTTCCACCCCACCGCCCCCACTCCGTTCCACACCACGCACCCACTCCTCTCTGTCCCACCGCACCCACTCCGCTCCTTCCCACTTCACCCACTCCGCTCAGTCCCACCGCACCCACTCCGCTCCGTTCTACAGCACCCAACCCGCTCCGTCCTACAGCACCCACTCCACTCAGTCCCACCTCACCCACTCCGCTCCGTCCTACAGCACCCACCCTGCTCCGTCCGACTGCACCCACTCCGCTCTGTCCCACCGCACCCACTCCGCTCCGTCCCACCGCACCCACTCCGCTCCGTCCCACTGCACTCACACCGCTCAGTCACACCGCACCCACTCCGGTACTTCCCACTTCACCCATTCCCCTCAAACCCACCGCACCCACTCCGCTCCGTCCCACCGCACCCAATCCTCTCCAGCCCACCGCACCCACTCCGCTCTGTTCCACCGCACCCACTCCGCACTGTCCCACCGCACCCACTCCGTTCCAGCCCACCGCACTCACTCCGCTCAACCCCACCGCACACACTCCACTCCATCCCACCTCACCCACTCTGCTCCCTCCCACCGCCAACCACTCGGCACCGTCCCACCTCACCGACTCCACTCTGTCCCACTTCATCCACTCCGCTCCACTCCACCCCACTGCATCCACTCCACTGCGTCCCACCCCACGAACTCCGCTCTGTCCCACCTCACCCACTCCGCTCCGTCCCACCGCACCCATCCTACTGCACCCACTCCGCTCAGTCCCATCGCATCCAGTACGCTCCTTCCCACCGCACCCACTCCGCTCTGTCCCACCGCACCCACTCCGCTCCGTCCCACCTCACCCACTCCGCTCTGTCCCACCGCACTCACTCCGCTCTGTCCCACCGCACTCACTCCACTCCGTCCCACCGCACCCACTCCGCTCCGTCCCACCGCACCCACTCCGCTCCGTCCCACCGCACCCACTCCGCTCCGTCCTACAGCACCCACCCCGCTCCGTCCTACAGCACCCACTCTGCTCCGTCCCACCACACCGACTCCACTCCGTCCCACCGCACCCAATCCGCTCCGTCCCACCGCACCCACTCCTCTCCACCCCACCGCACCCACTCCGTTCCGGCCCACCGCACTCACTCCATTCAACCCCACCGCACACACTCCACTCCATCTCACCTCACCCACTCCGCTCCGTCCCACCTCACCGACTCCACTCTGTCCCACTTCATCCACTCCGCTCCGCTCCGTCCTACAGCACCCACTCCACTCTGTCCCACCGCACCGACTCGGCTCCGTCCTACAGCACCCACTCCGCTCCATCCCACCTCACCCACTCCGCTCCGTCCCACCTCACCCACTCCGCTCAGTCCCACCGCACCCACTCCGCTCCATCCCACCGCACTTACTCTGCTCCGTCCCACCGCACCCAATCTGCTCCGTCCCACCTCATCCACTCCGCACCGTCCCACCGCACTAACTCCACTAAGTCCCACTGCACCCACTCCGCTCCAACCCACCGTACCCAATCCGCTCCGTCCCACCTCACCCACTCCGCTCCGTCACACCGCACCCACTCCGGTACTTCCCACTTCACCCACTCCCCTCAAACCCACCGCACCCAATCCGCTCCGTCCCACCGCACCCAGTCCTCTCCACCCCACCGCACCCACTCCGCTCTGTTCCACCGCACCCACTCCGCACTGTCCCACCGCACCCACTCCATTCCAGCCCACCGCACTCACTCCGCTCAACCCCACCGCACACACTCCACTCCATCCCACCTCACCCACTCTGCTCCCTCCCACCGCCACCCACTCGGCTCTGTCCTACCTCACCGACTCCACTCTGTCCCACCGCACCTACTCCGCTCTGTCCCACCGCACCCACTCCGCTCCGTCCCACATCACCCACTCCGCTCCGTCTCACGGCACCCAATCCGCTCCGTCCCACCTCACCCACTCCGCTCCGTCCCCCTGCACCCAGTCCCCTCCTTCCCACCTCACCCACTCCACTCCGTCAAAACGCACCCAGTCCGCTCCGTCCTACAGCACCCACCCCGCTCCGTCCTACAGCACCCTCTCCACTCCGTCCCACCGCACCCACTCCACTCCGTCCCACCGCACCCACTCCTCTCCTTCCCACTTCACGCACTCCGCTCCATCCTACACCACCCAATCCGCTCAGTCCCCCCGCACCCACTCCTCACAGTCCCACCGCGCCCAATCCGCTCAGTCCCACCGCACCCACTCCGTTCCACCCCACCGCCCCCACTCCGTTCCACACCACCGCACCCACTCCGCTCCATCTCACCACACCCACTCCGCTCCGTCCCACAGCACCCACTCTGCTCAACCCCACCGCACACACTCTGATCCATCCCACCGCACCCACTCCGCCTCGTCCTAGAGCACCCATTCCGCTCAGTCCCATCACATCCAGTATGCTCCTTCCCACCGCACCCACTCCGCACTGTCCCACCGCACCCACTCCGCTCCGTCCCACCTCACCTACTCCGCTCTGTCCCACCGCACTCACTCCGCTCCATCCCACCGCACCCACTCCGCTCCGTTCCACCGCACCCAATCCGCTCCGTCCCACCTCACCCACTCCGCTCCGTCCCACCGCACCCACTCAGCTCCGTCCTACAGCACCCACCCCGCTCCGTCCTACAGCACCCACTCCGCTCCGTCCCACCACACCCACTCCACTCCGTCCCACCGCACCCAATCCGCTCCGTCCCACCGCACCCACTCCTCTCCACCCCACCGCACCCACTCCGTTCCGGCCCACTGCACTCACTCCGCTCAACCCCACCGCACACACTCCACTCCATCTCACCTCACCCACTCCGCTCCGTCCCACCTCACCGACTCCACTCTGTCCCACTTCATCCACTCCGCTCCGCTCCATCCAACAGCACCCACTCCGCTCTGTCCCACCGCACCGACTCGGCTCCGTCCTACAGCACCCACTCCGCTCCATCCCACCTCACCCACTCCGCTCCGTCCCACCTCACCCACTCTGCTCAGTCCCACCGCACCCACTCCGCTCCATCCCACCGCACTTACTCTGCTCCGTCCTACAGCACCCACTCTGCTCCGTCCCACCGCACCCAATCTGCTCCGTCCCACCTCATCCACTCCGCACCGTCCCACCACACCCACTCCGCTCCGTCCCACCGCACCCACTCCGCACCGTCCCACCGCACTCACTCCACTAAGTCCCACTGCACCCACTCCGCTCCAACCCACCGTACCCAATCCGCTCCGTCCCACCTCACCCACTCCGCTCCGTCCCACCGCACCCACTCCGCTCCATCCCATCGCACCCACTCCGCTCCGTCCTACAGCACCCACCCCGCTCTGTCCGACTGCACCCACTCCGCTCTGTCCCACCGCACCCACTCCGCTCTGTCCCACCGCACCCACTCCGCTCCGTCCCACCGCACCCACTCCGCTCCGTCCCACCGCACTCACTCCGCTCAGTCACACCGCACCCACTCCGGTACTTCCCACTTCACCCACTCCCCTCAAACCCACCGCACCCAATCCGCTCCGTCCCACCGCACCCAATCCTCTCCACCCCACCGCACCCACTCCGCTCTGTTCCACCGCACCCACACCGCACTGTCCCACCGCACCCACTCCGTTCCAGCCCACCACACTCACTCTGCTCAACCCCACCGCACACACTCCACTCCATCCCACCTCACCCACACCGCTCCGTCCCACCGCCACCCACTCCGCTCTGTCCCACCTCACCGGCTCCACTCTGTCCCACTTCACCCACTCCGCTCCACCCCACTGCATCCACTCCACTGCGTCCCACCGCAACAACTCCGCTCTGTCCCTCCTCACCCACTCCACTACATCCCACCGCACCCACTCCGCTCAGTTCCACCGCACCCAATCCGCTCAGTCCCACCGCACCCACTCTGTTCCACCCCACCGCCCCCACTCCGTTCCACACCACGCACCCACTCCTCTCAGTCCCACAGCACCCACTCCGCTCTGTCCCACCGCACCCACTCCGCTCAGTCCCACCGCACCCACTCCGCTCCTTCCCACTTCACCCACTCCGCTCAGTCCCACCGCACCCACTCCGCTCCGTTCTACAGCACCCAACCCGCTCCGTCCGACTGCACCCACTCTGCTTTCTCCCACCGCACCCACTCCGCTCCGTCCCACCGCACCCACTCCGCCTCCTCCTAGAGCACCCATTCCGCTCAGTCCCATCACATCCAGTATGCTCCTTCCCACCGCACCCACTCCGCTCTGTCCCACCGCACCCACTCCGCTCCGTCCCACCTCACCTACTCCGCTCTGTCCCACCGCACTCACTCCACTCCATCCCACCGCACCCACTTCGCTCCGTCCCACCACACCCACTCCGCTCCGTTCCACCGCACCCAATCCGCTCCGTCCCACCTCACCCACTCCGCTCCGTCCCACCGCACCCACTCCGCTCCGTCCTACAGCACCCACCCCGCTCCGTCCTACAGCACCCACTCCGCTCCGTCCCACCACACCCACTCCACTCCGTCCCACCGCACCCAATCCGCTCCGTCCCACCGCACCCACTCCTCTCCACCCCACCGCACCCACTCCGTTCCGGCCCACTGCACTCACTCCGCTCAACCCCACCGCACACACTCCACTCCATCTCACCTCACCCACTCCGCTCCGTCCCACCTCACCGACTCCACTCTGTCCCACTTCATCCACTCCGCTCCGCTCCATCCAACAGCACCCACTCCGCTCTGTCCCACCGCACCGACTCGGCTCCGTCCTACAGCACCCACTCCGCTCCATCCCACCTCACCCACTCCGCTCCGTCCCACCTCACCCACTCTGCTCAGTCCCACCGCACCCACTCCGCTCCATCCCACCGCACTTACTCTGCTCCGTCCTACAGCACCCACTCTGCTCCGTCCCACCGCACCCAATCTGCTCCGTCCCACCTCATCCACTCCGCACCGTCCCACCACACCCACTCCGCTCCGTCCCACCGCAGCCACTCCGCACCGTCCCACCGCACTCACTCCACTAAGTCCCACTGCACCCACTCCGCTCCAACCCACCGTACCCAATCCGCTCCGTCCCACCTCACCCACTCCGCTCCGTCCCACCGCACCCACTCCGCTCCATCCCATCGCACCCACTCCTCTCCGTCCTACAGCACCCACCCCGCTCTGTCCGACTGCACCCACTCCGCTCTGTCCCACCGCACCCACTCCGCTCTGTCCCACCGCACCCACTCCGCTCCGTCCCACCGCACCCACTCCGCTCCGTCCCACCGCACTCACTCCGCTCAGTCACACCGCACCCACTCCGGTACTTCCCACTTCACCCACTCCCCTCAAACCCACCGCACCCAATCCGCTCCGTCCCACCGCACCCAATCCTCTCCACCCCACCGCACCCACTCCGCTCTGTTCCACCGCACCCACTCCGCACTGTCCCACCGCACCCACTCCGTTCCAGCCCACCACACTCACTCTGCTCAACCCCACCGCACACACTCCACTCCATCCCACCTCACCCACTCTGCTCCCTCCCAGCGCCACCCACTCGGCTCTGTCCCACCTCACCGACTCCACTCTGTCGCACTTCATCCACTCCGCTCCGCTCCACCCCACTGCATCCACTCCACTGCGTCCCACCCCACCAACTCCGCTCTGTCCCACCTCACCCACTCCGCTCTGTCCCACCGCACCCACTCCGCTCCGTCCCACCGCACCCACTCCGCTCATTCCCACCGCACCCACTCCACTCCTTCCAACAGCACCTACTCCGCTCCGTCCTACTGCACCCACTCCGCTCAGTCCCATCGCATCCAGTACGCTCTTTCCCAGCGCACCCACTCTGCTCCGTCCCACCGCACCCACTCCGCTCCGTCCCACCGCACCCACTCCGCTCCGTCCCACCGCACCCACTCCGCTCCGTCCCACGGCACCCAATCCGCTCCGTCCCACCTCACCCACTCCGCTCCGTCCCCCCGCACCCACTCCCCTCCTTCCCTCCTCACCCACTCCGCTCCGTCAAACCGCACCCAGTCCGCTCCGTCCTACAGCACCCACCCCGCTCCGTCCTACAGCACCCTCTCCGCTCCGTCCCACCGCACCCACTCCACTCCGTCCCACTGCACCCACTCCGCTCCGTCCCACCGCACCCACTCCGCTCCGTCCCACCGCACCCACTCCGCTCCGTCCCACCGCACCCACTCCGCTCCGTCCCACCGCACCCACTCCGCTCCGTCCCACCGCACCCACTCCACTCCGTCCCACCACACCCACTCCGCTCCGTCCCACCGCACTCACTCCTCTCCTTCCCACTTCACGCACTCCACTCCATCCTACATCACCCAATCCGCTCAGTCGCCCCGCACCCACTCCTCTCTACCCCACTGCATTCACTCCACTCCGTCGCACCGCACCCACTCCGCTCCGCACGACTGCACCCACTCCGCTCCGTCTCACCGCACCCACTCCGTTCCGGCCAACCGCACTCACTCCGCTAAACCCCACTGCACACACTCCACTCCATCCCACCGCACCCACTACATCCGGCCCACCACACACACTCCACTCCATCCCACCTCACCCACTCCGCTCCGTCCCACCGCACCCACTCCATTCCGGCCCACCGCACACACTCCACTCCATCCCACCGCACCCACTCCGCTCCGTCCCACCGCCACCCACTCCGCTCCGTCCCACCTCACCGACTCCACTCTGTCCCACTTCACCCACTCCGCTCCACCCCACTGCATCCACTCCACTGCGTCCCACTGCACCAACACTGCTCCGTCCCTCCTCACCCACTCCACTACGTCCCACCGCACCCACTCCGCTCAGTCCCACCGCACCCACTCCGCTCAGTCCCACCGCACCCACTCCGCTCAGTCCCACCGCACCCACTCCATTACTCCCCACCGCCCCCACTCCATTCCACATCACCGCACCCACTCCGCTCCGTCCCACAGCACCCACTCTGCTCAACCCCACCGCACACACTCTGATCCATCCCACCGCACCCACTCCGCCTCGTCCTAGAGCACCCATTCCGCTCAGTCCCATCACATCCAGTACGCTCCTTCCCACCGCACCCACTCCGCTCTGTCCCACCGCACCCACTCCGCTCCGTCCCACCTCACCCATTCCGCTCCGTTCCACCGCACCCAATCCGCTCCGTCCCACCTCACAAACTCCGCTCCGTCCCACCATACCCACTCCGCTCCGTCCTACAGCACCCACCCCGCTCCGTCCTACAGCACCCACTCCGCTCCGTCCCACCACACCCACTCCGCTCCGTCCCACCGCACCCAATCCGCTCCGTCCCACCGCACCCACTCCTCTCCACCCCACCGCACCCACTCCGTTCCGGCCCACTGCACTCACTCTGCTCAACCCCACTGCACACACTCCACTCCATCTCACCTCACCCACTCCGCTCCGTCCCACCTCACCGACTACACTCTGTCCCACTTCATCCACTCCGCTCCGCTCCGTCCCACCTCACCCACTCTGCTCCGTCCCACCGCATTCACTCCGCTAAGTCCCACCGCACCCATTCCGTTCCTTCCCACTTCACCCACTCCGCTCAAACCCACCGCACCCAATCCGCTCCGTCTCACCGCACCCACTCCTCTACACCCCAGCACACCCACTCTGCTCAGTCCCACGGCACCCTCTCCTCTCTACCCCACTGCATTTACTCCACTCCGTCGCACCGCACCCACTCAGCTCCGCCCGAGTGCACCCACTCCGCTCCGTACCATCGCACCCACTCCGCTCAACCCCACCGCACACACTCCACTCCATCCCACCTCACCCACTCCGCTCTGTCCCACCGCACCCTCTCCTCTCTACCCCACTGCATTCACTCCGCTCCGTCGCACCGCACCCACTCCGCTCCACCCCACGGCACCCACTCTGCTCAGTCCCACGGCACCCACTCCTCTCTACCACTCTGCATTTACTCCACTCCGTCGCACCGCACCCACTCCGCTCCGTCCGACTGCACCCACTCCGCTCCGTCCCACCGCACCCACTCCGCTCCATCCGACTGCACCCACTCCGCTCCGTCCCACCGCACCCACTCCGCTCCGTCCGACTGCACCCACTCCGTTCCGGCCCACCGCACTCACTGCGCTCAACCCCACCGCACACACTCCACTCCATCCCACCTCACCCACTCCGCTCCGTCCCACCTCACCCACTCCGCTCCGTCCCACATTACCCACTCCACTCTGTCCCACCACACCCACTCCACTCAGCCCCACCGCACCCACTCCGCGCCGTCCTACAGTACCCACTACACTCCGTCCCACCGCACCCACTCCGCTTAGTCCCACCGCACCCACTCTGCTCCGTCCCAAAGCACCCACCCCGCTCCGACCTACAGCACCCACTCCGCACAGTCCCACCGCACCCAATCCGCTCTGTCCTACAGCACCCACTCCACTCCATCCCACCGCACCCACTCCGCTCCGTCCTACAGCACCCACTCCGCTCTGTCCCACCGCATCGTCTCGGCTCCGTCCTACAGCACCCATTCCGCTCAGTCCCATCGCATCCACTCCGCTCCGTCCCACCGCACCCACTCTGCTCCGTCCCACCACACCCACTCCGTTCCGTCCCACCTCACACACTCTGCCCCGTCCTACAGCACCCATTCCACTCAGTCCCATCGCATCCACTCCGTTCCGTCCCACCGCACTCACTCCGCTCCGTCCTACAATACCCACTACGCTCCGTCCCACCGCACCCACTCTTCTCCGTCCCACAGCAACCACTCTGCTCAACCCCACCGCACACCCTCTGATCCATCCCACCGCACCCACACCACCTCGTCCTAGAGCACGTATTCCGCTCACTCCCATCGCATCCAGTACGCTCCTTCCCACCGCACCCACTCCGTTCTGTCCCACCGCACCCACTCCGCTCCGTCCCACCTCACCCACTCCACTCCGTCCCACATTACCCACTCCACTCTGTCCCACCGCACCTACTCCGCTCAGACCCACCGCACCCACTCTGCGGCGTCCTACGGTACCCACTCTGCTCAGTCCCACCGCACCCACTCCGCTCAGCCCCACCGCACCCATTCCGCTCCGCCCACCGCACCCACCCCGCTCCGTCCTACAGCACCCACTCCGCTCAGTCCCACCGCACCCACTCTGCTCCGTCCTACAGTACCCACTACACTCCGTCCCACCGCACCCACTCTGATCGGTCCCACCGCACTCACTCCGCTCAGTCCCACCGCATCCACTCCGCTCCATCCCACCGCACCCACTCCGCTCAGTCCCACCGCACCCACTCCGCTCCATCCCACCGCACTCACTCCGCTCAGTCCCACCGCACCCACTCCGCTCCATCTCTCCGCACCCACTCCGCTCAGTCCCACCGCACCCACTCTGCTCCTTCCCACCGCACCCACTCCGCTACATCCCACCGCTCCCACTCCGCTCCGTCCTACAGCACCCTCTCTGCTCCGTCTCACCGCACCCAATCTGCTCCGTCCCACCTCATCCACTCCACTCCGTCCCACCTCACCCACTCCGCTCCGTCCCACCGCACCCACTCCGCACCATCCCACCGCACCCACTCCGCACCATCCCACCGCACTCACTCCAGTAAGTCCCACTGCACCCACTCCGCTCCAACCCACCGTACCCAATCCGCTCCGTCCCACCTCACCCACTACGCTCCGTCCCACCGCACCCACTCCGCTCCATCCCATCGCACCCACTCCGCTCCGTCCCACCGCACCCAATCCGCTCTGTCCCACCGAACCCACTCCGCTCCGTCCCACGGCACCCACTCCGCTCCGTCCCACTGCACTCACTACGCTCAGTCCCACCGCACCCACTCCGCTCCTTCCCACTTCACCCACTCCGCTCAAACCCACCGCACCCAATCCGCTCCGTCTCACCGCACCCACTCCGCTCCGTCCCACCGCACCCACTCCGCTCAGTCCCACCGCACCCTCTCCTCTCTACCCCACTGCATTCACTCCACTCCGTTGCACCGCACACACTCCACTCCGTCTGACTGCACCCACTCTGCAACGTCCCACCGCACCCACTCAGTTCCGGCCCACCGCACTCACTCCGCTCAACCCCACTGCACACACTCCACTCCATCCCACCTCACCCACTCCGCTCCGTCCCACCTCACCGACTCCACTCTGTCCCACTTCACCCACTCCGCTCCGCTCCACACCACTGCATCCACTTCACTGCGTCCCACCGCACCAACTCCGCTCCGTCCCACCTCACCCACTCCGCTCCGTCCCCCCGCACCCACTCCCCTCCTTCCCACCTCACCCACTCCGCTCCGTCAAACTGCACCCAGTCCGCTCCGTCCTACAGCACCCAGTCCGCTCCGTCCTTCAGCACCCACCCCGCTCCGTCCTACAGCACCCACTCCTCTCCGTCCCACCACACCCACTCCACTCCGTCCCACCGCACCCAATCCGCTCCGTCCCACCGCACCCACTCCTCTCCACCCCACCGCACCCACTCCGTTCCGGCCCACTGCACTCACTCTGCTCAACCCCACTGCACACACTCCACTCCATCTCACCTCACCCACTCCGCTCCGTCCCACCTCACCGACTCCACTCTGTCCCACTTCATCCACTCCGCTCCGCTCCGTCCCACCTCACCCACTCTGCTCCGTCCCACCGCATTCACTCCGCTAAGTCCCACCGCACCCATTCCGTTCCTTCCCACTTCACCCACTCCGCTCAAACCCACCGCACCCAATCCGCTCCGTCTCACCGCACCCACTCCTCTACACCCCAGCACACCCACTCTGCTCAGTCCCACCGCACCCTCTCCTCTCTACCCCACTGCATTCACTCCGCTCCGTCGCACCGCACCCACTCCGCTCCACCCCACGGCACCCACTCTGCTCAGTCCCACGGCACACACTCCTCTCTACCACTCTGCATTTACTCCACTCCGTCGCACCGCACCCACTCCGCTCCGTCCGACTGCACCCACTCCGCTCCGTCCCACCGCACCCACTCCGCTCCATCCGACTGCACCCACTCCGCTCCGTCCCACCGCACCCACTCCGCTCCGTCCGACTGCACCCACTCCGTTCCGGCCCACCGCACTCACTGCGCTCAACCCCACCGCACACACTCCACTCCATCCCACCTCACCCACTCCGCTCCGTCCCACCTCACCCACTCCGCTCCGTCCCACATTACCCACTCCACTCTGTCCCACCACACCCACTCCACTCAGCCCCACCGCACCCACTCCGCGCCGTCCTACAGTACCCACTACACTCCGTCCCACCGCACCCACTCCGCTTAGTCCCACCGCACCCACTCTGCTCCGTCCCAAAGCACCCACCCCGCTCCGACCTACAGCACCCACTCCGCACAGTCCCACCGCACCCAATCCGCTCTGTCCTACAGCACCCACTCCACTCCATCCCACCGCACCCACTCCGCTCCGTCCTACAGCACCCACTCCGCTCTGTCCCACCGCATCGTCTCGGCTCCGTCCTACAGCACCCATTCCGCTCAGTCCCATCGCATCCACTCCGCTCCGTCCCACCGCACCCACTCTGCTCCGTCCCACCACACCCACTCCGTTCTGTCCCACCTCACACACTCTGCCCCGTCCTACAGCACCCATTCCACTCAGTCCCATCGCATCCACTCCGTTCCGTCCCACCGCACTCACTCCGCTCCGTCCTACAATACCCACTACGCTCCGTCCCACCGCACCCACTCTGCTCCGTCCTACAGTACCCACTACACTCCGTCCCACCGCACCCACTCTGATCGGTCCCACCGCACTCACTCCGCTCAGTCCCACCGCATCCACTCCGCTCCATCCCACCGCACCCACTCCGCTCAGTCCCACCGCACCCACTCCGCTCCATCCCACCGCACTCACTCCGCTCAGTCCCACCGCACCCACTCCGCTCCATCTCTCCGCACCCACTCCGCTCAGTCCCACCGCACCCACTCTGCTCCTTCCCACCGCACCCACTCCGCTACATCCCACCGCTCCCACTCCGCTCCGTCCTACAGCACCCCCTCCGCTCTGTCCCACCGCACCATCTCGGCTCCGTGCTACAGCACCCACTCCGCTCCGTCCTACAGCACCCACTCCGCCCCGTCCTACAGCACCCATTCCGCTCAGTCCCATCGCATCCACTCCGCTCTGTCCCACTGCACTCACTCTGCTCCGTCCCACCTCATTCACTCCGCTAAGTCCCACCGCACCCATTCCGTTCCTTCCCACTTCACCCACTCCGCTCAAACCCACCGCACCCAATCCGCTCCGTCTCACCGTACCCACTCCTCTCCACCCCACCGCACCCACTCTGCTCAGTCCCACGGCACCCACTCCTCTCTACCCCACTGCATTTACTCCAATCCGTCGCACCGCACCCACTCAGCTCCGCCCGAGTGCACCCACTCCGCTCCGTACCATCGCACCCACTCCGCTCAACCCCACCGCACACATTCCACTCCATCCCACCTCACC
Organism: Isurus oxyrinchus; assembly: GCA_026770705.1. Classification (NCBI taxonomy): domain Eukaryota; kingdom Metazoa; phylum Chordata; class Chondrichthyes; order Lamniformes; family Lamnidae; genus Isurus; species Isurus oxyrinchus. The sequence goes on from JANJGN010000012.1 coordinate 114,958,732, forward strand.
CACTCCGCTCTGTCCCACCGCACCCTCTCCTCTCTACCCCACTGCATTCACTCCGCTCCGTCGCACCACACCCACTCCGCTCCACCCCACCGCACCCACTCTGCTCAGTCCCACGGCACCCACTCCTCTCTACCACTCTGCATTTACTCCACTCCGTCGCACCGCACCCACTCCGCTCCATCCCACCGCACCCAATCCGCTCCGTCCTACAGCACCCACTCCACTCCATCCGACTGCACCCACTCCGCTCCATCCCACCGCTCCCACTCCGCTCCGTCCTACAGCACCCACCCCGCTCTGTTCCACCGCACCATCTCGGCTCGGTGCTACAGCACCCACACCGCTCCGTCCTACAGCACCCACTCCGCCCCGTCCTACAGCACCCATTCAGCTCAGTCCCATCGCATCCACTCCGCTCCATCCCACAGCACCCACTCCGTTCCATGCCACCTCACACACTCCGCCCCGTCCTACGGCACCCATTCCGCTCAGTCCCATCGCATCCACTCTGTTCCGTCCCAGCGCACTCACTCCGCTCCGTCCTACAGTACCCGCTACGCTCCGTCCCACCGCACCCACTCTTATCCATCCCACCTCACCCACTCCGCTACGTCCCACCGCACCCACTCTGCTCCGTCCCACAGCACCCACTCTGCTCAACCCCACCGCACACACTCTGATCCATCCCACCGCACCCACTCCGCCTCGTCCTAGAGCACCCATTCGGCTCAGTCCCATCGCATCCAGTACGCTCCTTCCCACCACACCCACTCCGCTCTGTCCCACCGCACCCACTCCGCTCCGTCCCACCTCATCCACTCCGCTCCGTCCCACCGCACCCACTCCACTCCATCCCACCGCACCCACTCCGCTCCGTCCCACCGCACCCACTCTGCTCCATCCCACCGCACCCACTCCGCTCCGTCCCACCGCACCCCTCCGCGCCTTCCCACTTCACCCACTCCACTCCGTCCCACCGCACTCACTCCACAGTCCCACCGCACCCCTCCGCTCTTTCCCACTTCACCCACTCCTCTCCACCCCACCGCACCCACTCCGGTCCTTCCCACTTCACACACTCCGCTCTGTCCTACATCACCCAATCCGCTCAGTCCCACCGCACCCACTCCTCTCTACCCCACTGCATTCACTCCACTCCGACGCACCGCACCCACTCCGCTCCGTACGATTGCACCCACTCCGCTCCGTCCCACCGCACTCACTCTGTTCCGGCCCACCGTACTCACTCTGCTCTGTTCCACCTCACCCACTCCGCTCCGTCCTACAGCACCCAATCCACTCCGTTCCACTGCACCCACTCCTTTCCGTCCTACCTCACCCACTCCATTCCGTCCCACTGCACCCACTCCGCTCAGTCCCACCGCACCCACTCTGCTCCGTCCCACCTCACCCACTCCGCTCCGTCCCACCTCACCCACTCCACTTCGTCCCACCTCACCCACTCCGCTCCATCCTACAGCACCCACTCCGCTCAGTCCCACCTCACACACTCCACTCCGTCCCACCTCACCCACTCCACTCCGTCCCACCTCACCCACTCCGCTCCGTCCTACAGCACCCACCCCGCTCTGTTCTACAGCACCCACTCCGCTCCGTTCCACCGCACCCACTCCACTCTGTCCTACAGAACCCACTCCGCTCCCTCCCACCGCACCCACACTGCTCAGTCCCACCGCACCCACTCCGCTCCGTCCCACCGCACCAATTCCACTCCGTCACACCTCACCTACTCCGCTCCATCCCACCGCACCAATTGCGATCCGTCCCACCGCATTCACTCCACTCAACCCCACCTCATCCACTCCACTCAACCCCACTGCACACACTCCACTCCATCCCACCTCACGGACTCCACTCTGTCCCACTGCACCCACTCTGCTCTCTCCGACATCACCCGCTCCACTCCGTCCCACCTCACACACTCCACTCCATCCCACCGCACTCAGTCCGCTCAGTCCTACCGCACCCACTCCACTCCACGCCACCGCACACGCTCCGCTCCACCCCACCTCACCGACTCCACTCTGTCCCACCGCACCCACTCCGCTCCACACCACCTCACACACTCCGCTCCACCTCACTGCACCCACTCCACTGCGTCCCACTGCACCCACTCCGCTCAACCCCACCGCACACACTCCGCTCCGTCCAACCGCACCCACTCTGTCCTACGGCACCCACTCCACTCCATCCCACCTCACCCATTCCGCTCCGTCCCACCGCACCCACTCTTCTTAATCCCACCGCACCCACTCTGATCCGTCCCAAAGCTCCCACCCCGCTCCGACCTACAGCACCCACTCCGCACAGTCCCACTGCACCCACTCCGCTCCGTCCCACCGCACCCAACCGCTCAGTCCCACTGCACCCACTCCACTGCGTCCCACCGCACCAACTCCGCTCCGTCCCACCTCACCCACTCCACTACGTCCCACCGCACCCACTCGGCTCAGTCCCACCGCACCCAATCTGCTCAGTCCCACCGCACCCACTCCGTTCCACCCCAACGCCCCCACTCCGTTCCACACCACCGCACCCACTCCGCTCCGTCCCACTGCACTCACTCCGTTCAGTCGCACCGCACACACTCCGCTCAAACCCACCGCACCCACTCCGCTCAGTCACACCGCACCCACTCCTCTCTACCCCACTGCACACACTCCACTCCATCCCACCTCACGGACTCCACTCTGTCCCACTGCACCCACTCTGCTCCCTCCGACATCACCCGCTCCGCTCCGTCCCACCTCACCGACTCCACTCTGTCCCACTTCACCCACTCCGCTCCACCCCACTGCATCCACTCCACTGCGTCCCACTGCACCAACACTGCTCCGTCCCTCCTCACCCACTCCACTACGTCCCACCGCACCCACTCCGCTCAGTCCCACCGCACCCACTCCGCTCAGTTACACCGCACTCAATCCGCTCAGTCCCACTGCACCCACTCCATTCCTCCCCACCGCCCCCACTCTGTTCCACATCACCGCACCCACTCCGCTCCGTCCCACCACACCCACTCCGCTCCGTCCCACAGCACCCACTCTGCTCAACCCCACCGCACACACTCTGATCCATCCCACCGCACCCACTCCGCCTCCTCCTAGAGCACCCATTCCGCTCAGTCCCATCACATCCAGTACGCTCCTTCCCACCGCACCCACTCCGCTCTGTCCCACCGCACCCACTCCGCTCCGTCCCACCTCACCCATTCCGCTCCGTTCCACCGCACCCAATCCGCTCCGTCCCACCTCACAAACTCCGCTCCGTCCCACCATACCCACTCCGCTCCGTCCTACAGCACCCACCCCGCTCCGTCCTACAGCACCCACTCCGCTCCGTCCCACCACACCCACTCCGCTCCGTCCCACCGCACCCAATCCGCTCCGTCCCACCGCACCCACTCCTCTCCACCCCACCGCACCCACTCCGTTCCGGCCCACTGCACTCACTCTGCTCAACCCCACTGCACACACTCCACTCCATCTCACCTCACCCACTCCGCTCCGTCCCACCTCACCGACTACACTCTGTCCCACTTCATCCACTCCGCTCCGCTCCGTCCCACCTCACCCACTCTGCTCCGTCCCACCGCATTCACTCCGCTAAGTCCCACCGCACCCATTCCGTTCCTTCCCACTTCACCCACTCCGCTCAAACCCACCGCACCCAATCCGCTCCGTCTCACCGCACCCACTCCTCTACACCCCAGCACACCCACTCTGCTCAGTCCCACGGCACCCTCTCCTCTCTACCCCACTGCATTTACTCCACTCCGTCGCACCGCACCCACTCAGCTCCGCCCGAGTGCACCCACTCCGCTCCGTACCATCGCACCCACTCCGCTCAACCCCACCGCACACACTCCACTCCATCCCACCTCACCCACTCCGCTCTGTCCCACCGCACCCTCTCCTCTCTACCCCACTGCATTCACTCCGCTCCGTCGCACCGCACCCACTCCGCTCCACCCCACGGCACCCACTCTGCTCAGTCCCACGGCACCCACTCCTCTCTACCACTCTGCATTTACTCCACTCCGTCGCACCGCACCCACTCCGCTCCGTCCGACTGCACCCACTCCGCTCCGTCCCACCGCACCCACTCCGCTCCATCCGACTGCACCCACTCCGCTCCGTCCCACCGCACCCACTCCGCTCCGTCCGACTGCACCCACTCCGTTCCGGCCCACCGCACTCACTGCGCTCAACCCCACCGCACACACTCCACTCCATCCCACCTCACCCACTCCGCTCCGTCCCACCTCACCCACTCCGCTCCGTCCCACATTACCCACTCCACTCTGTCCCACCACACCCACTCCACTCAGCCCCACCGCACCCACTCCGCGCCGTCCTACAGTACCCACTACACTCCGTCCCACCGCACCCACTCCGCTTAGTCCCACCGCACCCACTCTGCTCCGTCCCAAAGCACCCACCCCGCTCCGACCTACAGCACCCACTCCGCACAGTCCCACCGCACCCAATCCGCTCTGTCCTACAGCACCCACTCCACTCCATCCCACCGCACCCACTCCGCTCCGTCCTACAGCACCCACTCCGCTCTGTCCCACCGCATCGTCTCGGCTCCGTCCTACAGCACCCATTCCGCTCAGTCCCATCGCATCCACTCCGCTCCGTCCCACCGCACCCACTCTGCTCCGTCCCACCACACCCACTCCGTTCCGTCCCACCTCACACACTCTGCCCCGTCCTACAGCACCCATTCCACTCAGTCCCATCGCATCCACTCCGTTCCGTCCCACCGCACTCACTCCGCTCCGTCCTACAATACCCACTACGCTCCGTCCCACCGCACCCACTCTTCTCCGTCCCACAGCAACCACTCTGCTCAACCCCACCGCACACCCTCTGATCCATCCCACCGCACCCACACCACCTCGTCCTAGAGCACGTATTCCGCTCACTCCCATCGCATCCAGTACGCTCCTTCCCACCGCACCCACTCCGTTCTGTCCCACCGCACCCACTCCGCTCCGTCCCACCTCACCCACTCCACTCCGTCCCACATTACCCACTCCACTCTGTCCCACCGCACCTACTCCGCTCAGACCCACCGCACCCACTCTGCGGCGTCCTACGGTACCCACTCTGCTCAGTCCCACCGCACCCACTCCGCTCAGCCCCACCGCACCCATTCCGCTCCGCCCACCGCACCCACCCCGCTCCGTCCTACAGCACCCACTCCGCTCAGTCCCACCGCACCCACTCTGCTCCGTCCTACAGTACCCACTACACTCCGTCCCACCGCACCCACTCTGATCGGTCCCACCGCACTCACTCCGCTCAGTCCCACCGCATCCACTCCGCTCCATCCCACCGCACCCACTCCGCTCAGTCCCACCGCACCCACTCCGCTCCATCCCACCGCACTCACTCCGCTCAGTCCCACCGCACCCACTCCGCTCCATCTCTCCGCACCCACTCCGCTCAGTCCCACCGCACCCACTCTGCTCCTTCCCACCGCACCCACTCCGCTACATCCCACCGCTCCCACTCCGCTCCGTCCTACAGCACCCTCTCTGCTCCGTCTCACCGCACCCAATCTGCTCCGTCCCACCTCATCCACTCCACTCCGTCCCACCTCACCCACTCCGCTCCGTCCCACCGCACCCACTCCGCACCATCCCACCGCACTCACTCCAGTAAGTCCCACTGCACCCACTCCGCTCCAACCCACCGTACCCAATCCGCTCCGTCCCACCTCACCCACTACGCTCCGTCCCACCGCACCCACTCCGCTCCATCCCATCGCACCCACTCCGCTCCGTCCCACCGCACCCACTCCGCTCTGTCCCACCGAACCCACTCCGCTCCGTCCCACGGCACCCACTCCGCTCCGTCCCACTGCACTCACTACGCTCAGTCCCACCGCACCCACTCCGCTCCTTCCCACTTCACCCACTCCGCTCAAACCCACCGCACCCAATCCGCTCCGTCTCACCGCACCCACTCCGCTCCGTCCCACCGCACCCACTCCGCTCAGTCCCACCGCACCCTCTCCTCTCTACCCCACTGCATTCACTCCACTCCGTTGCACCGCACACACTCCACTCCGTCTGACTGCACCCACTCTGCAACGTCCCACCGCACCCACTCAGTTCCGGCCCACCGCACTCACTCCGCTCAACCCCACTGCACACACTCCACTCCATCCCACCTCACCCACTCCGCTCCGTCCCACCTCACCGACTCCACTCTGTCCCACTTCACCCACTCCGCTCCGCTCCACACCACTGCATCCACTTCACTGCGTCCCACCGCACCAACTCCGCTCCGTCCCACCTCACCCACTCCGCTCCGTCCCCCCGCACCCACTCCCCTCCTTCCCACCTCACCCACTCCGCTCCGTCAAACTGCACCCAGTCCGCTCCGTCCTACAGCACCCAGTCCGCTCCGTCCTTCAGCACCCACCCCGCTCCGTCCTACAGCACCCACTCCTCTCCGTCCCACCACACCCACTCCACTCCGTCCCACCGCACCCAATCCGCTCCGTCCCACCGCACCCACTCCTCTCCACCCCACCGCACCCACTCCGTTCCGGCCCACTGCACTCACTCTGCTCAACCCCACTGCACACACTCCACTCCATCTCACCTCACCCACTCCGCTCCGTCCCACCTCACCGACTCCACTCTGTCCCACTTCATCCACTCCGCTCCGCTCCGTCCCACCTCACCCACTCTGCTCCGTCCCACCGCATTCACTCCGCTAAGTCCCACCGCACCCATTCCGTTCCTTCCCACTTCACCCACTCCGCTCAAACCCACCGCACCCAATCCGCTCCGTCTCACCGCACCCACTCCTCTACACCCCAGCACACCCACTCTGCTCAGTCCCACCGCACCCTCTCCTCTCTACCCCACTGCATTCACTCCGCTCCGTCGCACCGCACCCACTCCGCTCCACCCCACGGCACCCACTCTGCTCAGTCCCACGGCACACACTCCTCTCTACCACTCTGCATTTACTCCACTCCGTCGCACCGCACCCACTCCGCTCCGTCCGACTGCACCCACTCCGCTCCGTCCCACCGCACCCACTCCGCTCCATCCGACTGCACCCACTCCGCTCCGTCCCACCGCACCCACTCCGCTCCGTCCGACTGCACCCACTCCGTTCCGGCCCACCGCACTCACTGCGCTCAACCCCACCGCACACACTCCACTCCATCCCACCTCACCCACTCCGCTCCGTCCCACCTCACCCACTCCGCTCCGTCCCACATTACCCACTCCACTCTGTCCCACCACACCCACTCCACTCAGCCCCACCGCACCCACTCCGCGCCGTCCCACATTACCCACTCCACTCTGTCCCACCACACCCACTCCACTCAGCCCCACCGCACCCACTCCGCGCCGTCCTACAGTACCCACTACACTCCGTCCCACCGCACCCACTCCGCTTAGTCCCACCGCACCCACTCTGCTCCGTCCCAAAGCACCCACCCCGCTCCGACCTACAGCACCCACTCCGCACAGTCCCACCGCACCCAATCCGCTCTGTCCTACAGCACCCACTCCACTCCATCCCACCGCACCCACTCCGCTCCGTCCTACAGCACCCACTCCGCTCTGTCCCACCGCATCGTCTCGGCTCCGTCCTACAGCACCCATTCCGCTCAGTCCCATCGCATCCACTCCGCTCCGTCCCACCGCACCCACTCTGCTCCGTCCCACCACACCCACTCCGTTCCGTCCCACCTCACACACTCTGCCCCGTCCTACAGCACCCATTCCACTCAGTCCCATCGCATCCACTCCGTTCCGTCCCACCGCACTCACTCCGCTCCGTCCTACAATACCCACTACGCTCCGTCCCACCGCACCCACTCTGCTCCGTCCCACAGTACCCACTACACTCCGTCCCACCGCACCCACTCTGATCGGTCCCACCGCACTCACTCCGCTCAGTCCCACCGCATCCACTCCGCTCCATCCCACCGCACCCACTCCGCTCAGTCCCACCGCACCCACTCCGCTCCATCCCACCGCACTCACTCCGCTCAGTCCCACCGCACCCACTCCGCTCCATCTCTCCGCACCCACTCCGCTCAGTCCCACCGCACCCACTCTGCTCCTTCCCACCGCACCCACTCCGCTACATCCCACCGCTCCCACTCCGCTCCGTCCTACAGCACCCACTCTGCTTTGTCCCACCGCACCATCTCGGCTCCGTGCTACAGCACCCACTCCGCTCCGTCCTACAGCACCCACTCCGCCCCGTCCTACAGCACCCATTCCGCTCAGTCCCATCGCATCCACTCCGCTCTGTCCCACTGCACTCACTCTGCTCCGTCCCACCGCATTCACTCCGCTAAGTCCCACCGCACCCATTCCGTTCCTTCCCACTTCACCCACTCCGCTCAAACCCACCGCACCCAATCCGCTCCGTCTCACCGTACCCACTCCTCTCCACCCCACCGCACCCACTCTGCTCAGTCCCACGGCACCCACTCCTCTCTACCCCACTGCATTTACTCCAATCCGTCGCACCGCACCCACTCAGCTCCGCCCGAGTGCACCCACTCCGCTCCGTACCATCGCACCCACTCCGCTCAACCCCAACGCACACATTCCACTCCATCCCACCTCACCCACTCCGCTCTGTCCCACCGCACCCTCTCCTCTCTACCCCACTGCATTCACTCCGCTCCGTCGCACCACACCCACTCCGCTCCACCCCACCGCACCCACTCTGCTCAGTCCCACGGCACCCACTCCTCTCTACCACTCTGCATTTACTCCACTCCGTCGCACCGCACCCACTCCGCTCCATCCCACCGCACCCAATCCGCTCCGTCCTACAGCACCCACTCCACTCCATCCGACTGCACCCACTCCGCTCCATCCCACCGCTCCCACTCCGCTCCGTCCTACAGCACCCACCCCGCTCTGTCCCACCGCACCATCTCGGCTCGGTGCTACAGCACCCACACCGCTCCGTCCTACAGCACCCACTCCGCCCCGTCCTACAGCACCCATTCAGCTCAGTCCCATCGCATCCACTCCGCTCCATCCCACAGCACCCACTCCGTTCCATGCCACCTCACACACTCCGCCCCGTCCTACGGCACCCATTCCGCTCAGTCCCATCGCATCCACTCTGTTCCGTCCCAGCGCACTCACTCCGCTCCGTCCTACAGTACCCGCTACGCTCCGTCCCACCGCACCCACTCTTATCCATCCCACCTCACCCACTCCGCTACGTCCCACCGCACCCACTCTGCTCCGTCCCACAGCACCCACTCTGCTCAACCCCACCGCACACACTCTGATCCATCCCACCGCACCCACTCCGCCTCGTCCTAGAGCACCCATTCGGCTCAGTCCCATCGCATCCAGTACGCTCCTTCCCACCACACCCACTCCGCTCTGTCCCACCGCACCCACTCCGCTCCGTCCCACCTCATCCACTCCGCTCCGTCCCACCGCACCCACTCCACTCCATCCCACCGCACCCACTCCGCTCCGTCCCACCGCACCCACTCTGCTCCATCCCACCGCACCCACTCCGCTCCGTCCCACCGCACCCCTCCGCGCCTTCCCACTTCACCCACTCCACTCCGTCCCACCGCACTCACTCCACAGTCCCACCGCACCCCTCCGCTCTTTCCCACTTCACCCACTCCTCTCCACCCCACCGCACCCACTCCGGTCCTTCCCACTTCACACACTCCGCTCTGTCCTACATCACCCAATCCGCTCAGTCCCACCGCACCCACTCCTCTCTACCCCACTGCATTCACTCCACTCCGACGCACCGCACCCACTCCGCTCCGTACGATTGCACCCACTCCGCTCCGTCCCACCGCACTCACTCTGTTCCGGCCCACCGTACTCACTCTGCTCTGTTCCACCTCACCCACTCCGCTCCGTCCTACAGCACCCAATCCACTCCGTTCCACTGCACCCACTCCTTTCCGTCCTACCTCACCCACTCCATTCCGTCCCACTGCACCCACTCCGCTCAGTCCCACCGCACCCACTCTGCTCCGTCCCACCTCACCCACTCCGCTCCGTCCCACCTCACCCACTCCACTTCGTCCCACCTCACCCACTCCGCTCCATCCTACAGCACCCACTCCGCTCAGTCCCACCTCACACACTCCACTCCGTCCCACCTCACCCACTCCACTCCGTCCCACCTCACCCACTCCGCTCCGTCCTACAGCACCCACCCCGCTCTGTTCTACAGCACCCACTCCGCTCCGTTCCACCGCACCCACTCCACTCTGTCCTACAGAACCCACTCCGCTCCCTCCCACCGCACCCACACTGCTCAGTCCCACCGCACCCACTCCGCTCCGTCCCACCGCACCAATTCCACTCCGTCACACCTCACCTACTCCGCTCCATCCCACCGCACCAATTGCGATCCGTCCCACCGCATTCACTCCACTCAACCCCACCTCATCCACTCCACTCAACCCCACTGCACACACTCCACTCCATCCCACCTCACGGACTCCACTCTGTCCCACTGCACCCACTCTGCTCTCTCCGACATCACCCGCTCCACTCCGTCCCACCTCACACACTCCACTCCATCCCACCGCACTCAGTCCGCTCAGTCCTACCGCACCCACTCCACTCCACGCCACCGCACACGCTCCGCTCCACCCCACCTCACCGACTCCACTCTGTCCCACCGCACCCACTCCGCTCCACACCACCTCACACACTCCGCTCCACCTCACTGCACCCACTCCACTGCGTCCCACTGCACCCACTCCGCTCAACCCCACCGCACACACTCCGCTCCGTCCAACCGCACCCACTCTGTCCTACGGCACCCACTCCACTCCATCCCACCTCACCCATTCCGCTCCGTCCCACCGCACCCACTCTTCTTAATCCCACCGCACCCACTCTGATCCGTCCCAAAGCTCCCACCCCGCTCCGACCTACAGCACCCACTCCGCACAGTCCCACTGCACCCACTCCGCTCCGTCCCACCGCACCCAACCGCTCAGTCCCACTGCACCCACTCCACTGCGTCCCACCGCACCAACTCCGCTCCGTCCCACCTCACCCACTCCACTACGTCCCACCGCACCCACTCGGCTCAGTCCCACCGCACCCAATCTGCTCAGTCCCACCGCACCCACTCCGTTCCACCCCAACGCCCCCACTCCGTTCCACACCACCGCACCCACTCCGCTCCGTCCCACTGCACTCACTCCGTTCAGTCGCACCGCACACACTCCGCTCAAACCCACCGCACCCACTCCGCTCAGTCACACCGCACCCACTCCTCTCTACCCCACTGCACACACTCCACTCCATCCCACCTCACGGACTCCACTCTGTCCCACTGCACCCACTCTGCTCCCTCCGACATCACCCGCTCCGCTCCGTCCCACCTCACCGACTCCACTCTGTCCCACTTCACCCACTCCGCTCCACCCCACTGCATCCACTCCACTGCGTCCCACTGCACCAACACTGCTCCGTCCCTCCTCACCCACTCCACTACGTCCCACCGCACCCACTCCGCTCAGTCCCACCGCACCCACTCCGCTCAGTCCCACCGCACTCAATCCGCTCAGTCCCACTGCACCCACTCCATTCCTCCCCACCGCCCCCACTCTGTTCCACATCACCGCACCCACTCCGCTCCGTCCCACCACACCCACTCCGCTCCGTCCCACAGCACCCACTCTGCTCAACCCCACCGCACACACTCTGATCCATCCCACCGCACCCACTCCGCCTCCTCCTAGAGCACCCATTCCGCTCAGTCCCATCACATCCAGTACGCTCCTTCCCACCGCACCCACTCCGCTCTGTCCCACCGCACCCACTCCGCTCCGTCCCACCTCACCCACTCCGCTCTGTCCCACCGCACTCACTCCACTCCGTCCCACCGCACCCACTCCGCTCCGTCCCACCGCACCCACTCCGCTCAGTCCCACCGCACCCAATCCGCTCAGTCCCACCGCACCCACTCCGTTCCACCCCACCGCCCCCACTCCGTTCCACACCACCGCACCCACTCCGCTCCGTCTCACCACACCCACTCCGCTCCGTCCCACAGCACCCACTCTGCTCAACCCCACCGCACACACTCTGATCCATCCCACCGCACCCACTCCGCCTCGTCCTAGAGCACCCATTCCGCTCAGTCCCATCACATCCAGTATGCTCCTTCCCACCGCACCCACTCCGCTCTGTCCCACCGCACCCACTCCGCTCCGTCCCACCTCACCCACTCCGCTCTGTCCCACCGCACTCACTCCACTCCGTCCCACCGCACCCACTTCGCTCCGTCCCACCGCACCCACTCCGCTCCGTTCCACCGCACCAACTCCGCTCCGTCCCACCTCACCCACTCCGCTCCGTCCCACCGCACCCACTCTGCTCCGTCCTACAGCACCCACCCCGCTCCGTCCTACAGCACCCACTCCGCTCAGTCCCACCGCACCCACTCCGCTCATCCCCACCGCACCCAATCCGCTCCGTCCTACAGCACCCACTCCACTCCATCCCACCGCACCCACTCCGCTCCGTCCGACTGCACCCACTCCGCTCCGTCCCACCGCACCCACTCCGCTCCATCTGACGGCACCCACTCTGCTCCGTCCCACCGCACCCACTCCGCTCCGTCCGACTGCACCCACTCCGTTCCGGCCCACCGCACTCACTGCGCTCAACCCCACCGCACACACTCCACTCCATCCCACCTCACCCACTCCGCTCCGTCACACCTCACCCACTCCACTCCGTCCCACATTACCCACTCCACTCTGTCCCACCACACCCACTGCACTCCGTCCCACCGCACCCACTCCGCTTAGTCCCACCGCACCCACTCTGCTCCGTCCCAAAGCACCCACCCCGCTCCGACCTACAGCACCCACTCCGCACAGTCCCACCGCACCCAATCCGCTCCGTCCTACAGCACCCACTCCACTCCATCCCACCGCACCCACTCCGCTCCATCCCACCGCACCCACTCCGCTCCGTCCTACAGCACCCACTCCGCTCTGTCCCACCGCATCGTCTCGGCTCCGTCCTACAGCACCCATTCCGCTCAGTCCCATCGCATCCACTCCGTTCCGTCCCACCGCACTCACTCCGCTCCGTCCTACAGTACCCACTCCGCTCCGTCCCACCGCACCCACTCTGCTCCGTCCCACCACACCCACTCCGTTCCGTCCCACCTCACACACTCCGCCCCGTCCTACAGCACCCATTCCACTCAGTCCCATCGCATCCACTCCGTTCCGTCCCACCGCACTCACTCCGCTCCGTCCTACAGTACCCACTACGCTCCGTCCCACCGCACCCACTCTTCTCCATCCCACAGCAACCACTCTGCTCAACCCCACCGCACACCCTCTGATCCATCCCACCGCACCCACACCACCTCGTCCTAGAGCACGCATTCCGCTCAGTCCCATCGCATCCAGTACGCTCCTTCCCACCGCACACACTCCGCTCTGTCCCACCGCACCCACTCCGCTCCGTCCCACCTCACCCACTCCGCTCCATCCCACATTACCCACTCCACTCTGTCCCACCGCACCTACTCCGCTCAGACCCACCGCACCCACTCTGCGGCGTCCTACGGTACCCACTCCGTTCAGTCCCACCGCACCCACTCCGCTCAGTCCCACCGCACCCATTCCGCTCCGCCCACCGCACCCACCCCGCTCCGTCCTACAGCACCCACTCCGCTCATTCCCACCGCACCCACTCTGCTCCGTCCTACAGTACCCACTACACTCCGTCCCACCGCACCCACTCCGCTCAGTCCCACCGCACCCACTCCGCTCCATCCCACCGCACTCACTCCGCTCAGTCCCACCGCACCCACTCCGCTCCATCTCACCGCACCCACTCCGCTCAGTCCCACCGCACCCACTCTGCTCCTTCCCACCGCACCCACTCCGCTCCATCCCACCGCACCCAATCCGCTCCGTCCTACAGCACCCACTCCACTCCATCCCACTGCACCCACTCCGCTCCATCCCACCGCTCCCACTCCGCTCCGTCCTACAGCACCCACTCCGCTCTGTCCCACCGCACCATCTCGGCTCCGTGCTACAGCAACCACTCCGCTCCGTCCTACAGCACCCACTCCGCCCCGTCCTACAGCACCCATTCCGCTCAGTCCCATCGCATCCACTCCGCTCCATCCCACAGCACCCACTCCGTTCCGTCCCACCTCACACACTCCGCCCCGTCCTACGGCACCCATTCCGCTCAGTCCCATCGCATCCACTCTGTTCCGTCCCACCGCACCCATTCCGCTCCGCCCACCGCACCCACCCCGCTCCGTCCTACAGCACCCACTCCGCTCATTCCCACCGCACCCACTCTGCTCCGTCCTACAGTACCCACTACACTCCGTCCCACCGCACCCACTCCGCTCAGTCCCACCGCACCCACTCCGCTCCATCCCACCGCACTCACTCCGCTCAGTCCCACCGCACCCACTCCGCTCCATCTCACCGCACCCACTCCGCTCAGTCCCACCGCACCCACTCTGCTCCTTCCCACCGCACCCACTCCGCTCCATCCCACCGCACCCAATCCGCTCCGTCCTACAGCACCCACTCCACTCCATCCCACTGCACCCACTCCGCTCCATCCCACCGCTCCCACTCCGCTCCGTCCTACAGCACCCACTCCGCTCTGTCCCACCGCACCATCTCGGCTCCGTGCTACAGCAACCACTCCGCTCCGTCCTACAGCACCCACTCCGCCCCGTCCTACAGCACCCATTCCGCTCAGTCCCATCGCATCCACTCCGCTCCATCCCACAGCACCCACTCCGTTCCGTCCCACCTCACACACTCCGCCCCGTCCTACGGCACCCATTCCGCTCAGTCGCATCGCATCCACTCTGTTCCGTCCCACCGCACTCACTCCGCTCCGTCCTACAGTACCCGCTACGCTCCGTCCCACCGCACCCACTCTTATCCATCCCACCTCACCCAATCCGCTCCGTCCCACCGCACCCACTCTGCTCCGTCCCACAGCACCCACTCTGCTCAACCCCACCGCACACACTCTGATCCATCCCACCGCACCCACTCCGCCTCGTCCTAGAGCACCCATTCGGCTCAGTCCCATCGCATCCAGTACGCTCCTTCCCACCACACCCACTCCGCTCTGTCCCACCGCACCCACTCCGCTCCGTCCCACCTCATCCACTCCACTCCGTCCCACCGCACCCACTCCGCTCCCTCCCACTGCACCCACTCCGCTCCGTCCCACCGCACCCAATCCGCTCCGTCCCACTTCACCCACTCCGCTCCGTCCCACCGCACCCACTCCACTCCGTCCTACAGCACCCACCCCGCTCCGTCCTACAGCACCCACCCCGCTCCGTCCTACAGCACCCACTCCTCTCCGTCCCACCACACCCACTCCGCTCCGTCCCACCGCACCCACTCCACTCCATCCTACCGCACCCACTCCGCTCCATCCCACCGCACCCACTCCGCTCCGTCCCACCGCACCCCTCCGCGCCTTCCCACTTCACGCACTCCTCTCCACCCCACCGCACCCACTCTAGTCCTTCCCACTTCACACACTCCGCTCCGTCCTACATCACCCAATCCGCTCAGTCCCACCGCACCCACTCCTCTCTACCCCACTGCATTCACTCCACTCCGACGCACCGCACCCACTCCCTCCGTACGATTGCACCCACTCCGCTCCGTCCTACAGCACCCAATCCACTCCGTTCCACTGCACCCACTCCTTTCCGTCCTACCTCACCCACTCCATTCCGTCCCACTGCACCCACTCCACTTCGTCCCACCTCACCCACTCCGCTCCGTCCAACAGCACCCACTCCACTCCGTCCCACCTCACCCACTCCGCTCCATCCTACAGCACCCACTCCGCTCAGTCCCACCTCACACACTCCACTCCGTCCCACCTCACCCACTCCACTCCGTCCCACCTCACCCACTCCGCTCCGTCCTACAGCACCCACCCCGCTCCGTCCTACAGAACCCACTCCGCTCCCTCCCACCGCACCCACACTGCTCAATCCCACCGCACCCACTCCGCTCCGTCCCACCGCACCAATTCCGCTCCGTCACACCACACCTACTTCGCTCCATCCCACCGCACCAATTGCGATCCGTCCCACCGCATTCACTCCACTCAACCCCACCTCATCCACTCCGCTCAACCCCACTGCACACACTCCACTCCATCCCACCTCACGGACTCCACTCTGTCCCACTGCACCCACTCTGCTCCCTTCGACATCACCCGCTCCGCTCCGTCCCACCTCACACACTCCACTCCATCCCACCGCACTCAGTCCGCTCAGTCCTACCGCACCCACTCCACTCCACGCCACCGCACACGCTCCGCTCCACCCCACCTCACCGACTCCACTCTGTCCCACCGCACCCACTCCGCTCCACACCACCTCACACACTCCGCTCCACCTCACTGCACCCACTCCACTGCGTCCCACTGCACCCACTCCGCTCAACCCCACCGCACACACTCCGCTCCGTCCAACCGCACCCACTCTGTCCCACGGCACCCACTCCACTCCATCCCACCTCACCCATTCCGCTCCGTCCCACCGCACCCACTCCTCTTAGTCCCACCGCACCCACTCTGATCCGTCCCAAAGCACCCACCCCGCTCCGACCTACAGCACCCACTCCGCACAGTCCCACTGCACCCACTCCGCTCATTCCCACCGCACCCACTCCGCTCCGTCCTACAGTACCCACTCCGCTCCGTCCCACCGCATCCACTCCGCTCCGTCCTACAGCACCTACTCCGCTCCGTCCTACAGCACCTACTCCGCTACGTCCTACTGCACCCACTCCGCTCAGTCCCATCGCATCCAGTACGCTCCTTCCCAGCGCACCCACTCCGCTCCATCCCACCGCACCCAATCCGCTCCGTCCCACCTCACCCACTCCACTCCGTCCCACCGCACCCACTCCACTCCATCCCACCGCACCCAATCCGCTCCGTCCCACCACACCCACGCCTCTCCGTCCCACCACACCCACTCCTCTCCGTCCCCCCTCACCCACTCCGCTCTGTCCCACCTCACCCACTCCGCTCCGTCAAACCGCACCCAGTCCGCTCCGTCCTACAGCACCCCCCCCCCCGCTCTGTCCTACAGCACCCTCTCCGCTCCGTCCCACTGCACCCACTCCGCTCCGTCCCACCGCACCCACTCCGCTCCGTCCCACCTCACCCACTCTGCTCAGTCCCACTGCACCCAATCCGCTCAGTCCCACCTCACCCACTCCACTGCGTCCCACCGCACCAACTCCGCTCCGTCCCACCTCACCCACTCCACTACGTCCCACCGCACCCAATCGGCTCAGTCCCACCGCACCCAATCTGCTCAGTTCCACCGCACCCACTCCGTTCCACCCCAATGCCCCCACTCTGTTCCACACCACCGCACCCATTCCGCTCCGTCCCACTGCACTCACTCCGCTCAGTCGCACCGCACACACTCCGCTCAAACCTACCGCACCCACTCCGCTCAGTCACACCGCACCCACTCCTCTCTACCCCACTGCATTCACTCCACTCTATCGCACCGCACCCACTCCGCTCCGTCCGACTGCACCCACTCCACTCCATCCCACCTCACCCACTCTGCTCCCTCCCACCGCCACCCACTCCGCTCCGTCCCACCTCACCGACTCCACTCTGTCCCACTTCATCTACTCCGCTCCGTTCCACCCCACTGCATCCACTCCACTGTGTCCCACCGCACCAACTCCGCACCGTCCCACCTCACCCACTCCGCTCTGTCCCACTGCACCCACTCCGTTCAGTCCCACCGCACCCACTCCACGCCGTCCCACCGCACCCACTCCGCTCCGTCCCACCGTACCAACTCCGCTCCGTCCCACCTCACCCACTCCGCTCTGTCCCACCGCACTCACTCCGCTCCGTCCCACCGCACCCACTCCGCTCCGTCCCACCACACCCACTCCGCTCCATCCCACCGCACCCACTCCACGCCGTCCCACCTCACCCACTCCGCTCTGTCCGACCGCACTCACTCCGCTCCGTCCCACCGCACCCACTCCGCTCCGTCCCACCGCACCCACTCCGCTCCATCCCACCGCACCCACTCCGCTCCGTCCCACCACACCCACTCCGCTCCGTCCCACCACACCCACTCCGCTCAGTCCCACCGCACCCACTCTGCACCATCTTACAGCACCCACCCCGCTCCATTCTACAGCACCAACTCCGCTCCGTCCCACCGCACCCACTCCGCTCCGTCCTACAGCACCTACTCCGCACCGTCCTACAGCACCCACTCCGCTCAGTCCCATCGCATCCAGTACGCTCCTTCCCAGCGCACCCACTCCACTCCGTCCCACCGCAACCAATCCACTCCGTCGCACCTCACCCACTCCTCTCCATCCCACCTCACCCACTCCGCTCCGTCCCATGGCACCCAATCTGCTCCGTCCCACCTCACCCACTCCGCTCCGTCCCACCGCAGCCACTCCGCTCAGTCCCACCTCACCCACTCCGCTCCGTCCCACCGCACCCACGCCGCTCTGTCCCACCGCCCCCACTCTGCTCCGTCCCACTGCACTCACTCCGCTCAGTCCCACCACACCCACTCCCCTCCTTCCCACTTCACCCACTCCGCTCCGTCCTACATCACCCAATCCTCTCAGTCCCACCTCACCCACTCCTCTCTACCCCACTGCATTCACTCCACTCCGTCGCACCGCACCAACTCCACTCCGGCCCACATCACTCACTCCACTCAACCCCACCGCACACACTCCACTCCATCCCACCTCACCCACTCCGCTCCGTCCCACCGCCACCCACTCCGCTCCGTCCCACCTCACCGACTCCACTCTGTCCCACTTCACCCACTCCGCTCCGCCCCACTGCATACACTCCACTGCGTCCCACCGTACCAACTCCGCTCCGTCCCTCCTCACCCACTCCACTACGTCTCACTGCACCCACACCGCTCAGTCCCACTGCACCCAATCCGGTCAGTCCCACCGCACCCACTCCACTCTGTCCCTCCTCACCCACTTCACTCCATCGCACCTCACCCACTCCGTTCCGTACTACAGCACCTAATCCGCTCTGTTCCACCGCACCCACTCCGCTCCATCCTACAGCAACCACTCCGCTCCGTCCCACCTCACCCACTCCGCTCCGTCCCACCTCACCCACTCCGCTCTGTCCCACCGCACCCACTCCGCTCCGTCCCACCGCACTGACTCCGCTCAACCCCACCGCACACACTCCACTCCGTCCCACCTCACCCATTCCACTCCCTCGCACTGCACCCACTCCACTCCATCCCACCTCACCGACTCCACTCTGTCCCGCTTCACCCAATCCGCTCCGTCCCACCGCACCCACTCTGCTCCGTCCCACCACACCCACTCCGCTCCAGCCCACTGCACTCACTCTGCTCAACCCCGCCGCACACGCTCCACTTGACCCCACCCCACCCACTCCGTTCCACCACACCGCACCCACTCCGCTCAGTCCCACCGCACCCACTCCGCTCCATCCCACCACCCCCACTCCACTCCGTCCTACAGCATACACTCCGCTCCATCCAACAGCACCCACTCCGCTCTATCGTACAGCACTCACTCCGTTCCGTCCTACGGCACTCACTCGGCTCCGTCCCACTGCACCCACTCCGCTCTATCGTACAGCACTCACACCGTTCCACCCTACGGCACTCACTCGGCTCCGTCCCACGGCACCCACTCCGCTCTGTCCTACAGCACCCACTCCGCTTCGTCCCACCGCACCCACACCGCTCCGGCATCCAGCATTCACTCTGTTCTGTCCTACAGCATCCACTCCGCTCCATCCCACCGCACCCACTCCGCTCCATCCCACCGCACTCACTCCGCTCCGTCCCACCGCACTCACTCCGCTCCATCCCACCGCACCCACTCCGCTCAGTCCCACCACACCCTCTCCATTCCACGCCACCTCACCCACTCCACTCCGTCCCACCGCACCCACTCCACTCTGTCCCACCACACCCACTCCGCTCCGGCCCACTGCACTCACTCTGCTCAACCCCACCTCACACACTCCCCTTAACCCCACCACACCCACTCCGTTCCACCACACCGCACCCACTCAGCTCTGTCCCACCGCACCCACTCCGGTCAGTCCCACCGCACCCACTCCACTCCGCTCTACAGCACACACTCCGCTCCATCCAACAGCACCCACTCCACTCTATCGTACAGCACTCACTCCGTTCCGTCCTACGGCATTCACTCGGCTCTGTCCCACTGCACTCACTCCGCTCTGTCCTACAGCACCCACTCCGCTTCGTCCCACCGCACCCACGCCGCTCTGGCTACCAGCATTCATCCATTCCGTCCTACAGCATCCACTCCGCTCCATCTGACCGCACCCACTCCGCTCCATCCCACCGCACTCACTCCGCTCCGTCCCACCACTCCCAATCCGCTCCATCCCACCGCACCCACTCCGCTCCGTCCCACCACCCCCACTCCACTTCATCCTACAGCACACACTCCGCTCAGTCCCACCGCACCCTCTCCGTTCCACCCCACCTCACCCACTCCGCTCCGTCCCACCGCACCCACTCCACTCTGTCCCACCGCACCCACTCCGCTCCGGCCCTCCGCACCCACTCCGCTCCATCCCACCGCACCCTCTCCGCTCAACCTCACCCCACCCACTACACTCCGACCCACCTCACCCACTCTGTCCCACCTCATGTACTCCGCTCAGCCCCACCGAACACACTCCATTCCACCCCACTGCACCCTCTCCGCTCCATCCCACCACAGCCACTCCACTCCGGCCCACCGCACCTATCAGGCTCTGTCCCACTGCACCCACTCGGCTCCACCCCACTGCACTCACTCCATTCCGTCCCACTGCACCCTCTCTGCTCTGTCTGACTGCGACCACTCCACTCCCTCCCACCGCACCCACACCGCTCCGTCCCACCGCACCCACTCCACTCCGTCCCACCACACCCACTCCTCTCCGGCCCAGCGCACCCACTCCGCTCAACCCCACCTCACCCACTCGACTCTATTCCACCTTATGCACTCCGCTCAACCCCACCGCGCACACTCCACTCCGTCCCACCTCATCCATTCCGCTCCCTCTCACTGCACCCACTCTGCTCAGTCCCACTGCACCCTCTCTGTTCCACTCCACCCCACCCACTCCGCTCCGTCCCACCACCCCCACTCCACTCCGTCCTACAGCAGCCAATCCGCTCCATCCAACAGCACCCACTCCACTCTATTGTACAGCACTCACTCCGCTCCGTCCAACAGCACCCACTCCACTCTATTGTACAGCACACACTCCGCTCCATCCAACAGCACCCACTCCACTCTATTGTACAGCACACACTCCGCTCCATCCAACAGCACCCACTCCACTCTATTGTAAAGCACTCACTCCGTTCCGTCCTACAGCACCCACTCGGCTCCGTCCCACAGCACCCACTCCGCTCCGTCCCACAGCACCCACTCCGCTCTGTCCTACAGCACCCACTCCACTTCATCACACCGCACCCACACCGCTCCGGCTCACAGCATTCACTCCATTCCGTCCTACAGCATCCACTCCAATCCATCCCACAGCACCCACTCTGCTCCGGCCCACCGCACCCACTCCGCTCAACCCCACCTCACCCACTCCGCTCAACCGCACCCCACCCATTCCACTCTATTCCACCTTATGCACTCCGCTCAACCCCACCACACACACTCCACTCCACCCCACCACACCCACTCCGCTCCATCCCACCGCATCCACTCCGCTCAGTCCCACCGCACCCTCTCCGTTCCACGCCACCTCACCCACTCGGCTCAGTCCCACCGCACCAACTCCACTCTGTCCCACCGCACCCACTCCGCTCCGGCCCTCCGCACCCACTCCGCTCCGTCCCACTGCACCCTCTCCGCTCAACCTCACCCCACCCACTACACTCCGACCCACCTCACCCACTCCGTCCCACCTCATGCACTACGCTCAGCCCCACCTAACACACTCCATTCCACCCCACCGCACCCTCTCCGCTCCATCCCACCACAGCCACTCCACTCCGGCCCACCGCACCTATCCGGCTCTGTCCCACTGCACCCACTCCGCTCCACCCCACTGCACTCACTCCACTCCATCCCACTGCACCCTCTCCGCTCCGTCTGACTGCACACACTCCACTCCGTCCCACCGCACCCACCCCGCTCCGTCCCACCGCACCCACTTCTCTCCGTCCCACCGCACCCAATCCTCTCCGGCCCACCGCACCCACTCCGCTCAACCCTACCTCACCCACTCCGCTCCACCGCACCCCACCCACTCCACTCTATTCCACCTTATGCATTCCGCTCAACCCCACCGCACACACTCCACTCCGTCCAACCTCACCCATTCCGCTCCCTCTCACTGCACCCACTCCGCTCAGTCCCACCGCACCCACTCCCCCCGTCCCACCGCACACACTCCGCTCCGTCCCACGGCACTCACTCCACTCCGTCCCACTGCACCGACACTGCTCAGTCCCACCACACCCACTCCGCTCCGGCCCACTGCACTCACTCTGCTCAACCCCACCTCACACACTCCGCTTAATCCCACCCCACCCACTCCGTTCCACCACACCGTACCCACTCGACTCTGTCCCACCGCACCCACTCCACTCCGCTCTACAGCACACACTCCGCTCCATCCAGCAGCACCCACTCCGCTCTATCGTACAGCACTCACTTCGTTCCGTCCTACGGCACTCATTCGCCTCCGTCCCACTGCACCCACTCCGCTCTGTCCTACAGCACCCAGTCCGCTTCGTCCCACCACACCCACTCCGCTCCGGCCCACTGCACTCACTCTGCTCAACCCCACCTCATACACTCCGCTTAACCCCACCCCACCCATTCCGTTCCACCACCCCGCACCCACTCCGCTCTGTCTCACCGCACCCACTTCGCTCAGTCCCACCGCACCCACTCCACTCCGCTCTACAGTACACACTCCGCTCCATCCAACAGCACCCACTCCGCTCTATCGTACAGCACTCACTCCGTTCCGTCCTACGGCACTCACTCGCCTCCGTCCCACTGCACCCACTCCGCTCTGTCCTACAGCACCCACTCCGCTTCGTCCCACCGCACCCACACCGCTCCGTCTTCCAGCATTCACTCCGTTCCGTCCTACAGCATCCACTCCGCTCCATCCGACCGCACCCACTCCGCTCCATCCCACCGCACTCACTCCGCTCCGTCCCACCACCCCCACTCCACTTCGTCCTACAGCACACACTCCGCTCAGTCCCACCGCACCCTCACTGTTCCACGCCACCTCACCCACTCGGCTCAGTCCCACCGCACCAACTCCACTCTGTCCCACCGCACCCACTCCGCTCCGGCCCTCCGCACCCACTTCGCTCCGTCCCACCGCACCCTCTCCGCTCAACCTCACCCCACCCACTACACTCCGACCCACCTCACCCACTCCGTCCCACCTCATGCACTACGCTCAGCCCCACCGAACACACTCCATTCCACCCCACCGCACCCTCTCCGCTCCATCCCACCACAGCCACTCCACTCCGGCCCACCGCACCTATCCGGCTCTGTCCCACTGCACCCACTCCGCTCCACCCCACTGCACTCACTCCACTCCGTCCCACTGCACCCTCTCTGCTCCGTCTGACTGCACCCACTCCACTCCGTCCCACCGCACCCACCCCGCTCCGTCCCACCGCAACCACTCCTCTCCGTCCCACCGCACCCACTCCTCTCCGGCCCACCGCACCCACTCCGCTCAACCCTACCTCACCCACTCCGCTCCACCGCACCCCACCCACTCCACTCTATTCCACCTTATGCACTCCGCTCAACCCCACCGCACACACTCCACTCCGTCCCACCTCATCCATTCCGCTCCCTCTCACTGCACCCACTCTGCTCAGTCCCACTGCAGCCACTCCCCCCTGACCCAACGCACACACTCCGCTCCGTCCCACGGCACTCACTCCACTCCGTCCCACTGCACCAACTCCGCTCAGTCCCACCGCACCCACTCCGTTCCGTCCTACTGCACTCACTCCGCTCAGTCCCACCGCACTCAGTCTGCTCCACCCCACTTCACCCACTCCGCTCAACCCCACCGCACACATTCCACTCCATCCCGCCGCACCCATTCCGCTCAGTCCCACCGCACCCTCTCTGTTCCACTCCACCCCACCCACTCCGCTCCGTCCCACCACCCCCACTCCACTCCGTCCTACAGCAGCCAATCCGCTCCATCCAACAGCACCCACTCCACTCTATTGCACAGCACTCACTCCACTCCGTCCTACAGCACACACTCCGCTCCATCCAACAGCACCCACTCCACTCTATTGTACAGCACTCACTCCGTTCCGTCCTACAGCACCCACTCGGCTCCGTCCCACAGCACCACTCCGCTCCGTCCTACAGCACCCACTCCACTTCATCACACCGCACCCACACCGCTCCGGCTCACAGCATTCACTCCGTTCCGTCCTACAGCATCCACTCCAATCCATCCCACCGCACCCACTCCGCTCCGTCCCACCGCACTGACTCCGCTCAACCCCACCGCACACACTACACTCCGTCCCACCTCACCCACTCCACTCTGTTCCGCTTCACCCACTCCGCTCCATCCCACAGCACCCACTCTGCTCTGGCCCACCGCAACCACTCCGCTCAACCCCACCTCACCCACTCCGCTCAACCGCACCCCACCCATTCCACTCTATTCCACCTTATGCACTCCGCTCAACCCCACCACACAAACTCCACTCCAACCCACCACACCCACTCCGCTCCATCCCACCGCACCCACTCCGCTCAGTCACACCGCACCCACTCCGCTCCATCCAACAGCACCCACTCCGTTCTGTCCCACTGCACCCACACCGCTCCGTCCCACTGCACCCACTCCGCTCCGTCCCACTGCTCCCACTCCGCTCCATCCAACAGCACCCACTCCACTCTGTCCCACCGCACCCACACCGCTACGTCCCACCGCACCCACTCCGCTCCGTCCCACGGCACTCACTCCACTCCGTCCCACCGCACCCACTCCGCTCCGTCCCACCGCACTGACTCCACTGAACCCCACCGCACACACTCCACTCCGTCCCACCTCACCCATTCCGCTCCCTCTCACTGCACCCAGTGCGCTCCGTCCCACCTCACCCACTCCACTCTGTCCCGCTTCACCCAATCCGCTCCGTCCCACGCACCCACACCGCTCCGTCCCACCACACACACTCCGCTCCGCCCCACTGCACTCACTCTGCTCAACCCCACCTCACGCACTCCGCTTAACCCCACCTCACCCACTCTGTTCCACCCCACCGCACCCACTCCACTCCGCTCTACAGCACACACTCCGCTCCATCCAACAGCACACACTCCGCTCTATCGTACAGCACTCACTCCGTTCCGTCCTACGGCACTCACTCGCCTCCGTCCTACTGCACCCACTCCGCTCTGTCCTACAGCACCCAGTCCGCTTCGTCCCACCACACCCACTCCGCTCTGGCTCACTGCACTCACTCTGCTCAACCCCACCTCACACACTCCGCTTAACCCCACCCCACCCATTCCGTTCCACCACTCCGCTCTGTCTCACCGCACCCACTCCGCTCAGTCCCACCGCACCCACTCCACTCCGCTGTACAGCACACACTCCGCTCCATCCATCAGCACCCACTCCGCTCTATCGTACAGCACTCACTCTGTTCCGTCCTACGGCACTCACTCGGCTCCGTTCCACTGCACCCACTCCGCTCTGTCCTACAGCACCCACTCCGCTTCGTCCCACCGCACCCACACCGCTCCGGCTTCCAGCATTCACTCCGTTCCGTCCTACAGCATCCACTCCGCTCCATCCGACCGCACCCACTCCGCTCCATCCCACCGCACTCACTCCGCTCCGTCCCACCACCCCCACTCCACTTCGTCCTACAGCACACACTCCGCTCAGTCCCACCGCACCCTCTCCGTTCCACGCCACCTCACCCACTCGGCTCAGTCCCACCGCACCAACTCCACTCTGTCCCACCGCACCCACTCCGCTCCGGCCCTCCGCAACCACTCCGCTCCGTCCCACCGCACCCTCTCCGCTCAACCTCACCCCACCCACTACACTCCGACCCACCTCACCCACTCCGTCCCACCTCATGCACTACGCTCAGCCCCACCGAACACACTCCATTCCACCCCACCGCACCCTCTCCGCTCCATCCCACCACAGCCACTCCACTCCGGCCCACCGCACCTATCCGGCTCTGTCCCACTGCACCCACTCCGCTCCACCCCACTGCACACACTCCACTCCGTCCCACTGCACCCTCTCTGCTCCGTCTGACTGCGACCACTCCACTCCGTCCCACCGCACCCACCCCGCTCCGTCCCACCGCAACCACTCCTCTCCGTCCCACCGCACCCACTCCTATCCGGCCCACCGCACCCACTCCGCTCAACCCTACCTCACCCACTCCGCTCCACCGCACCCCACCCACTCCACTCTATTCCACCTTATGCACTCCGCTCAACCCCACAGCACACACTCCACTCCGTCCCACCTCACCCATTCCGCTCCCTCTCACTGCACCCACTCCGCTCAGTCCCACCGCACCCACTCCCCCCTGTCCCACCGCACACACTCCGCTCCGTCCCACGGCACTCACTCCACTCCGTCCCACTGCACCGACACTGCTCAGTCCCACCACACCCACTCCGCTCTGGCCTACTGCACTCACTCTGCTCAACCCCACCTCACACACTCCGCTTAACCCCACCCCACCCACTCCGTTCCACCACACCGTTACCACTCGACTCTGTCCCACCGCACCCACTCCACTCCGCTCTACAGCACACACTCCGCTCCATCCAGCAGCACCCACTCCGCTCTATCGTACAGCACTCACTCCGTTCCGTCCTACGGCACTCATTCGCCTCCGTCCCACTGCACCCACTCCGCTCTGTCCTACAGCACCCAGTCCGCTTCGTCCCACCACACCCACTCCGCTCCGGCCCACTGCACTCACTCTGCTCAACCCCACCTCACACACTCCGCTTAACCCCACCCCACCCATTCCGTTCCACCACACCGCACCCACTCCGCTCTGTCTCACCGCACCCACTTCGCTCAGTCCCACCGCACCCACTCCACTCCGCTCTACAGCACACACTCCGCTCCATCCAACAGCACCCACGCCGCTCTATCGTACAGCACTCACTCCGTTCCGTCCTACGGCACTCACTCGCCTCCGTCCCACTGCACCCACTCCGCTCTGTCCTACAGCACCCACTCCGCTTCGTCCCACCGCACCCACACCGCTCCGTCTTCCAGCATTCACTCCGTTCCGTCCTACAGCATCCACTCCGCTCCATCCGACCGCACCCACTCCGCTCCATCCCATCGCACTCACTCCGCTCCGTCCCACCACTCCCACTCCGCTCCATCCCACCGCACCCACTCCGCTAAGTCCCACCGCACCCTCTCCGTTCCACGCCACCTCACCCACTCCGCTCCGTCCCACCACCCCCACTCCACTTCGTCCTACAGCACACACTCCGCTCAGTCCCACCGCACCCTCTCCGTTCCACGCCACCTTACTCACTCGGCTCAGTCCCACCGCACCCACTCCACTCTGTCCCACCGCACCCATTCCGCTCCGGCCCTCCGCACCTACTCCACTCCGTCCCACCGCACCCTCTCCGCTCAACCTCACCCCACCCACTACACTCCGACCCACCTCACCCACTCCGTCCCACCTCATGCACTACGCTCAGCCCCACCGAACACACTCCACTCCGTCCCACCTCACCCATTCCGCTCCCTCTCACTGCACCCACTCCACTCCGTCCCAACTCACCCAATCCACTCTGTCCCGCTTCACCCAATCCGCTCCGTCCCACCGCACCCACTCCGCTCCGTCCCACCACACCCACTCCGCTCCGGCCCACTGCACTCACTCTGCTCAACCCCACCTCACACACTCCCCTTAACCCCACCACACCCACTCCGTTCCACCACACCGCACCCACTCCGCTCTGTCCCACCGCACCCACTCCGGTCAGTCCCACCGCACCCACACCGCTCCGGCTTCCAGCATTCACTCCGTTCCGTCCTACAGCATCCACTCCGCTCCATCCCACCGCACTCACTCCGCTCCGTCCCACCACCCCCACTCCACTTCGTCCTACAGCACACACTCCGCTCAGTCCCACCGCACCCTCTCCGTTCCACGCCACCTCACCCACTCGGCTCAGTCCCACCGCACCAACTCCACTCTGTCCCACCGCACCCACTCCGCTCCGGCCCTCCGCAACCACTCCGCTCCGTCCCACCGCACCCTCTCCGCTCAACCTCACCCCACCCACTACACTCCGACCCACCTCACCCACTCCGTCCCACCTCATGCACTACGCTCAGCCCCACCGAACACACTCCATTCCACCCCACCGCACCCTCTCCGCTCCATCCCACCACAGCCACTCCACTCCGGCCCACCGCACCTATCCGGCTCTGTCCCACTGCACCCACTCCGCTCCACCCCACTGCACTCACTCCACTCTGTCCCACTGCACCCTCTCCGCTCCGTCTGACTGCACGCACTCCACTCCGTCCCACCGCACCCACCCCGCTCCGGCCCACCGCACCCACTCCTCTCCGTCCCACCGCACCCACTCCTCTCCGGCCCACGCACCCACTCCGCTCAACCCTACCTCACCCACTCCGATCCACCGCACCCCACCCACTCCACTCTATTCCACCTTATGCACTCCGCTCAACACCACCGCACACACTCCACTCATTCCCACCTCACCCATTCCGCTCCCTCTCACTGCACCCACTCCGCTCAGTCCCACCGCACCCACTCCCCCCTATCCCACCGCACACACTCCGCTCCGTCCCACGGCACTCACTCCACTCCGTCCCACTGCACCGACTCTGCTCAGTCCCACCGCACCCACTCCGCTCCGTCCCACTGCACTCACTCCATTCAGACCCACCGCACTCAGCCTGCTCCACCCCATCCCACCCAGTCCGCTCAACCCCACCGCACACACTCCACTCCATCCCACCGCACCCACTCCGCTCAGTCCCACCGCACCCTCTCCGTTCCACGCCACCCCACCCACTCCGCTCCGTCCCACCACCCCCACACCACTCCGTCCTACAGCACCCACTCCGCTCCATTCAACAGCACCCACTCCGCTCTATTGTACAGCACTCACTCCGTTCCATCCTACAGCACCCACTCGGCTCCGTCACACTGCACCCACGCCGTTCCGTCCTACAGCACCCACTCGGCTCCCTCCCACTGCACCCACTCCGCTCCGTCCAACAGCACCCACTCCGCTCCATTCAACAGCACCCACTCCACTCTATCGTACAGCACTTACTCCGTTCCGTCCTACAGCACCCACTCGGCTCCGTCACACTGCACCCACTCCACTCCTTTCTACAGCACCCATTCCGCTTCGTCCCACCGCACCCACTCCGCTCCGTCCCACTTCACCCACTCCGCTCAACCCCACCGCACACACTCCTCTCCGGCCCAGCGCACCCACTCCGCTCAACCCTACCTCACCCACTCCGCTCCACCGCACCCCACCCACTCCACTCTATTCCACCTTATGCACTCCGCTCAACCCCACCGCACACACTCCACTCCGTCCCACCTCACCCATTCCGCTCCCTCTCACTGCACCCACTCCGGCTCAGTCCCACCGCACCCACTCCCCCCTATCCCACCGCACACACTCCGCTCCGTCCCACGGCACTCACTCCACTCCGTCCCACTGCACCGACTCTGCTCAGTCCCACCGCACCCACTCCGCTCCGTCCCACTGCACTCACTCCATTCAGACCCACCGCACTCAGCCTGCTCCACCCCATCCCACCCAGTCCGCTCAACCCCACCGCACACACTCCACTCCATCCCACCGCACCCACTCCGCTCAGTCCCACCGCACCCTCTCCGTTCCACGCCACCCCACCCACTCCGCTCCGTCCCACCACCCCCACACCACTCCGTCCTACAGCACCCACTCCGCTCCATTCAACAGCACCCACTCCGCTCTATTGTACAGCACTCACTCCGTTCCATCCTACAGCACCCACTCGGCTCCGTCACACTGCACCCACTCCGCTCCGTCCTACAGCACCCACTCGGCTCCCTCCCACTGCACCCACTCCGCTCCGTCCTACAGCACCCACTCCGCTCCATTCAACAGCACCCACTCCACTCTATCGTACAGCACTTACTCCGTTCCGTCCTACAGCACCCACTCGGCTCCGTCACACTGCACCCACTCCGCTCCGTTCTACAGCACCCACTCTGCTTCGTCCCACCGCACCCACTCTGCTCCGTCCCACTTCACCCACTCCGCTCAACCCCACCGCACACACTCCTCTCCGGCCCAGCGCACCCACTCCGCTCAACCCTACCTCACCCACTCCGCTCCACCACACCCCACCCACTCCACTCTATTCCACCTTATGCACTCCGCTCAACCCCACCGCACACACTCCACTCCGTCCCACCTCACCCATTCCGCTCCCTCTCACTGCACCCACTCCGGCTCAGTCCCACCGCACCCACTCCCCCCTGTCCCACCGCACACACTCCGCTCCGTCCCACGGCACTCACTCCACTCTGTCCCACTGCACCGACACTGCTCAGTCCCACCACACCCACTCCGCTCTGGCCCACTGCACTCACTCTGCTCAACCCCACCTCACACACTCCGCTTAACCCCACCCCACACTGTACCCACTCGACTCTGTCCCACCGCACCCACTCCACTCCGCTCTACAGCACACACTCCGCTCCATCCAGCAGCACCCACTCCGCTCTATCGTACAGCACTCACTCCGTTCCATCCTACGGCACTCATTCGCCTCCGTCCCACTGCACCCACTCCGCTCTGTCCTACAGCACCCAGTCCGCTTCGTCCCACCACACCCACTCCGCTCTGGCCCACTGCACTCACTCTGCTCAACCCCACCTCACACACTCCGCTTAACCCCACCCCACCCATTCCGTTCCACCACACCGCACCCACTCCGCTCTGTCTCACCGCACCCACTTCGCTCAGTCCCACCGCACCCACTCCACTCCGCTCTACAGCACACACTCCGCTCCATCCAACAGCACCCACTCCGCTCTATCGTACAGCACTCACTCCGTTCCGTCCTACGGCACTCACTCGCTTCCGTCCCACTGCACCCACTCCGCTCTGTCCTACAGCACCCACTCCGCTTCGTCCCACCGCACCCACACCGCTCCGTCTTCCAGCATTCACTCCGTTCCGTCCTACAGCATCCACTCCGCTCCATCCGACCGCACCCACTCCGCTCCATCCCATCGCACTCACTCCGCTCCGTCCCACCACTCCCACTCCGCTCCATCCCACCGCACCCACTCCGCTCAGTCCCACCGTACCCTCTCCGTTCCACGCCACCTCACCCACTCCGCTCCGTCCCACCACCCCCACTCCACTTCGTCCTACAGCACACACTCCGCTCAGTCCCACCGCACCCTCCTCGTTCCACGCCACCTCACTCACTCGGCTCAGTCCTACCGCACCCACTCCACTCAGTCCCACCGCACCCATTCCGCTCCGGCCCTCCGCACCCACTCCACTCCGTCCCACCGCACCCTCTCCGCTCAACCTCACCCCACCCACTACACTCCGACCCACCTCACCCACTCCGTCCCACCTCATGCACTACGCTCAGCCCCACCGAACACACTCCATTCCACCCCACCGCACCCTCTCCGCTCCATCCCACCACAGCCACTCCACTCCGGCCCACCGCACCTATCCGGCTCTGTCCCACTGCACCCACTCCGCTCCACCCCACTGCACTCACTCCACTCTGTCCCACTGCACCCTCTCCGCTCCGTCTGACTGCACGCACTCCACTCCGTCCCACCGCACCCACCCCGCTCCGGCCCACCGCACCCACTCCTCTCCGTCCCACCGCACCCACTCCTCTCCGGCCCACCGCACCCACTCCGCTCAACCCTACCTCACCCACTCCGATCCACCGCACCCCACCCACTCCACTCTATTCCACCTTATGCACTCCGCTCAACCCCACCGCACACACTCCACTCATTCCCACCTCACCCATTCCGCTCCCTCTCACTGCACCCACTCCGCTCAGTCCCACCGCACCCACTCCCCCCTATCCCACCGCACACACTCCGCTCCGTCCCACGGCACTCACTCCACTCCGTCCCACTGCACCGACTCTGCTCAGTCCCACCGCACCCACTCCGCTCCGTCCCACTGCACTCACTCCATTCAGACCCACCGCACTCAGCCTGCTCCACCCCATCCCACCCAGTCCGCTCAACCCCACCGCACACACTCCACTCCATCCCACCGCACCCACTCCGCTCAGTCCCACCGCACCCTCTCCGTTCCACGCCACCCCACCCACTCCGCTCCGTCCCACCACCCCCACACCACTCCGTCCTACAGCACCCACTCCGCTCCATTCAACAGCACCCACTCCGCTCTATTGTACAGCACTCACTCCGTTCCATCCTACAGCACCCACTCGGCTCCGTCACACTGCACCCACGCCGTTCCGTCCTACAGCACCCACTCGGCTCCCTCCCACTGCACCCACTCCGCTCCGTCCAACAGCACCCACTCCGCTCCATTCAACAGCACCCACTCCACTCTATCGTACAGCACTTACTCCGTTCCGTCCTACAGCACCCACTCGGCTCCGTCACACTGCACCCACTCCACTCCTTTCTACAGCACCCATTCCGCTTCGTCCCACCGCACCCACTCCGCTCCGTCCCACTTCACCCACTCCGCTCAACCCCACCGCACACACTCCTCTCCGGCCCAGCGCACCCACTCCGCTCAACCCTACCTCACCCACTCCGCTCCACCGCACCCCACCCACTCCACTCTATTCCACCTTATGCACTCCGCTCAACCCCACCGCACACACTCCACTCCGTCCCACCTCACCCATTCCGCTCCCTCTCACTGCACCCACTCCGGCTCAGTCCCACCGCACCCACTCCCCCCTATCCCACCGCACACACTCCGCTCCGTCCCACGGCACTCACTCCACTCCGTCCCACTGCACCGACTCTGCTCAGTCCCACCGCACCCACTCCGCTCCGTCCCACTGCACTCACTCCATTCAGACCCACCGCACTCAGCCTGCTCCACCCCATCCCACCCAGTCCGCTCAACCCCACCGCACACACTCCACTCCATCCCACCGCACCCACTCCGCTCAGTCCCACCGCACCCTCTCCGTTCCACGCCACCCCACCCACTCCGCTCCGTCCCACCACCCCCACACCACTCCGTCCTACAGCACCCACTCCGCTCCATTCAACAGCACCCACTCCGCTCTATTGTACAGCACTCACTCCGTTCCATCCTACAGCACCCACTCGGCTCCGTCACACTGCACCCACTCCGCTCCGTCCTACAGCACCCACTCGGCTCCCTCCCACTGCACCCACTCCGCTCCGTCCTACAGCACCCACTCCGCTCCATTCAACAGCACCCACTCCACTCTATCGTACAGCACTTACTCCGTTCCGTCCTACAGCACCCACTCGGCTCCGTCACACTGCACCCACTCCGCTCCGTTCTACAGCACCCACTCTGCTTCGTCCCACCGCACCCACTCTGCTCCGTCCCACTTCACCCACTCCGCTCAACCCCACCGCACACACTCCTCTCCGGCCCAGCGCACCCACTCCGCTCAACCCTACCTCACCCACTCCGCTCCACCACACCCCACCCACTCCACTCTATTCCACCTTATGCACTCCGCTCAACCCCACCGCACACACTCCACTCCGTCCCACCTCACCCATTCCGCTCCCTCTCACTGCACCCACTCCGGCTCAGTCCCACCGCACCCACTCCCCCCTGTCCCACCGCACACACTCCGCTCCGTCCCACGGCACTCACTCCACTCTGTCCCACTGCACCGACACTGCTCAGTCCCACCACACCCACTCCGCTCTGGCCCACTGCACTCACTCTGCTCAACCCCACCTCACACACTCCGCTTAACCCCACCCCACCCACTCCGTTCCACCACACCGTACCCACTCGACTCTGTCCCACCGCACCCACTCCACTCCGCTCTACAGCACACACTCCGCTCCATCCAGCAGCACCCACTCCGCTCTATCGTACAGCACTCACTCCGTTCCATCCTACGGCACTCATTCGCCTCCGTCCCACTGCACCCACTCCGCTCTGTCCTACAGCACCCAGTCCGCTTCGTCCCACCACACCCACTCCGCTCTGGCCCACTGCACTCACTCTGCTCAACCCCACCTCACACACTCCGCTTAACCCCACCCCACCCATTCCGTTCCACCACACCGCACCCACTCCGCTCTGTCTCACCGCACCCACTTCGCTCAGTCCCACCGCACCCACTCCACTCCGCTCTACAGCACACACTCCGCTCCATCCAACAGCACCCACTCCGCTCTATCGTACAGCACTCACTCCGTTCCGTCCTACGGCACTCACTCGCTTCCGTCCCACTGCACCCACTCCGCTCTGTCCTACAGCACCCACTCCGCTTCGTCCCACCGCACCCACACCGCTCCGTCTTCCAGCATTCACTCCGTTCCGTCCTACAGCATCCACTCCGCTCCATCCGACCGCACCCACTCCGCTCCATCCCATCGCACTCACTCCGCTCCGTCCCACCACTCCCACTCCGCTCCATCCCACCGCACCCACTCCGCTCAGTCCCACCGTACCCTCTCCGTTCCACGCCACCTCACCCACTCCGCTCCGTCCCACCACCCCCACTCCACTTCGTCCTACAGCACACACTCCGCTCAGTCCCACCGCACCCTCCTCGTTCCACGCCACCTCACTCACTCGGCTCAGTCCTACCGCACCCACTCCACTCAGTCCCACCGCACCCATTCCGCTCCGGCCCTCCGCACCCACTCCACTCCGTCCCACCGCACCCTCTCCGCTCAACCTCACCCCACCCACTACACTCCGACCCACCTCACCCACTCCGTCCCACCTCATGCACTACGCTCAGCCCCACCGAACACACTCCATTCCACCCCACCGCACCCTCTCCGCTCCATCCCACCACAGCCACTCCACTCCGGCCCACCGCACCTATCCGGCTCTGTCCCACTGCACCCACTCCGCTCCACCCCACTGCACTCACTCCACTCTGTCCCACTGCACCCTCTCCGCTCCGTCTGA
Organism: Isurus oxyrinchus; assembly: GCA_026770705.1. NCBI lineage: Eukaryota > Metazoa > Chordata > Chondrichthyes > Lamniformes > Lamnidae > Isurus > Isurus oxyrinchus. Next base: position 114,994,051 of record JANJGN010000012.1, read on the forward strand.
CTGCACGCACTCCACTCCGTCCCACCGCACCCACCCCGCTCCGGCCCACCGCACCCACTCCTCTCCGTCCCACCGCACCCACTCCTCTCCGGCCCACCGCACCCACTCCGCTCAACCCTACCTCACCCACTCCGATCCACCGCACCCCACCCACTCCACTCTATTCCACCTTATGCACTCCGCTCAACCCCACCGCACACACTCCACTCATTCCCACCTCACCCATTCCGCTCCCTCTCACTGCACCCACTCCGCTCAGTCCCACCGCACCCACTCCCCCCTATCCCACCGCACACACTCCGCTCCGTCCCACGGCACTCACTCCACTCCGTCCCACTGCACCGACTCTGCTCAGTCCCACCGCACCCACTCCGCTCCGTCCCACTGCACTCACTCCATTCAGACCCACCGCACTCAGCCTGCTCCACCCCATCCCACCCACTCCGCTCAACCCCACCGCACACACTCCACTCCATCCCACCGCACCCACTCCGCTCAGTCCCACCGCACCCTCTCCGTTCCACGCCACCCCACCCACTCCGCTCCGTCCCACCACCCCCACACCACTCCGTCCTACAGCACCCACTCCGCTCCATTCAACAGCACCCACTCCGCTCTATTGTACAGCACTCACTCCGTTCCATCCTACAGCACCCACTCGGCTCCGTCACACTGCACCCACTCCGCTCCGTCCTACAGCACCCACTCCGCTTCGTCCCACCGCACCCACTCCGCTCCGTCCCACTTCACCCACTCCGCTCAACCCCACCGCACACACTCCGCTCCAGCCCATCGCACTCACTCCTCTCAACCCCACCTCACCGACTCCGCTCAACCCCACCCTACCCACTCCACTCCAATCCACCTCATGCACTCCACTCAACCCCACCACACCCACTCCGCTCCGTCCCACCGCACTCACTCCACTCCGTCCCACCTCACCCACTCCGCTCCATCCCACCACACCCACTCCACTCCGGCCCACCGCAACCACTCCACTCTGTGCCACTGCACCCACTCCGCTCTGTCCCACTGCACTCACTCCACTCTGTCCCACCGCACTCACCCCGCTCAACCCCATCCCACCCACTCCACTCCGTCCCACCTCATGCATTCCGCTCAATCCCACCGCACAAACTCCACTCCATCCCACCGCACTTTCTCCGCTCTGTCCCACCACACCCACTCCGCTCCATCCCACCGCACCCACTCCGCTCAGTCCCACTGCACCCTCACCGTTCCACGCCAACCCACCCACTCCGCTCCGTCCCACCATCCCACTCCACTCCGTCCTACAGCACCCACTCCGCTCCATCCAACAGCACCCACTCCGCTCTATTGTACAGCACTCTCTCCGTTCCGTCCTACAGCACCCACTTGGCTCCGTCACACTGCACCCACTCCGCTCTGTCCCACAGCACCCACTCCGCTCCGTCATACAGCATCCACTCCACTCCATCCCACCGCACCCACTCCACTCCGTCCCACTGCACCCACTCCGCTCCGTCCCACCGCACCCACTCCGCTCTGTCCCACGGCACTCACTCCACTCCGTCCCACCGCACCCACTCCGCTCCAGCCCATCGCGCTCACTCCTCTCAATCCCTCCTCAACGACTCCTCTCAACCCCACCCCAGCCACTCCACTCCATCCCACCGCACCCACTCCGCTCCGTCCCACCGCACTGAATCCGCTCAACCCCACCGCACTCACTCCACTCCGTCCCACCGCACCCACTCCGCTCCAGCCCATCGCGCTCACTCCTCTCAATCCCACCTCACCAACTTCGCTCAACCCCACCGCACTCACTCCACTCCATCCCACCACACCCACTCCACTCCGTCCCACTGCACCCACTCCGCTCCGTCCCACCGCACCCACTCCGCTCTGTCCCACGGCACTCACTCCACTCCGTCCCACCACACCCACTCCGCTCCAGCCCATCGCGCTCACTCCTCTCAATCCCACCTCAATGACTCCTCTCAACCCCACCTCACCAACTCCGCTCAACCCCACCCCAGCCACTCCACTCCATCCCACCGCACCCACTCCGCTCCGTCCCACCGCACTGAATCCGCTCAACCCCACCGCACACACTCCACTCCGTCCCACCTCACTCATTCCGCTCCCTCTCACTGCACTCACTCCACTTCGTCCCACCGCATCCACTCCGCTCCAGCCCATCGCACTCACTCCTCTCAATCGCACCTCACCAACTCCGCTCAACCCCACCGCACACACTCCACTCCATCCCACCACACCCACTCCACTCCGTCCCACTTCACCCACTCCGCTCAACCTCACCGCACACACTCCACTACATCCTACCGCACTCACTCCACTCCGTCCCACCGCACCCACTCCGCTCCAGCCCATCGCACTCACTCCTCTCAACCCCACCTCAGCGAATCCACTCAACCCCACCTCACCCACTCCGCTCCACCCGACCCCACCCACTCCACTCCATCCCACCTCATGCACTCCACTCAACCCCACCGCACCCACTCTGCTCCATTCCACCGCACTCACTCCACTCCGTCCCACCTCACCCACTCCACTCTGTCCCACCGCCCCTACTCCGTTCCACCCCACCGCACCCACTCCGCTCCGGCCCACCGCACCCACTGCACTCTGTCCCACTGCACCCACTCCGCTCTGTCCCACTGCACTCACTCCACTCCGTTCCACCGCACTCACCCCGCTCAACGCCATCCCACCCACTCCACTCAGTCCCACCTCATGCATTCCGCTCAATCCCACCGCACAAACTCCATTCCATCCCACCGCACTCTCTCCGCTCTGTCCCACCACACCCACTCCGCTCCATCCCACCGCACCCACTCTGCTAAGTCCCACCACACCCTCTCCGTTCCACGCCACCCCACCCATCCGCTCCGTCCCACCACCCCCACTCCACTCCATCCTACAGCACCCACTCCGCTCCATCCAACAGCACCCACTCCGCTCTATTGTACAGCACTCACTCCATTCCGTCCTACAGCACCCACTCGGCTCAGTCCCACTGCACCCACTCCGCTCCGTCCCACCGCACCCACTCCGCTCTGTCCCACGGCACTCACTCCACTCCGTCCCACCGCACCCACTCCGCTCCAGCCCATCGCGCTCACTCCTCTCAATCCCACCTCAACGACTCCTCTCAACCCCACCCCAGCCACTCCACTCCATCCCACCGCACCCACTCCGCTCCGTCCCACCGCACTGAATCCGCTCAACCCCACCGCACTCACTCCACTCCGTCCCACCGCACCCACTCCGCTCTGTCCCACGGCACTCACTCCACTCCGTCCCACCGCACCCACTCCGCTCCAGCCCATCGCGCTCACTCCTCTCAATCCCACCTCACCAACTTCGCTCAACCCCACCGCACTCACTCCACTCCATCCCACCACACCCACTCCACTCCGTCCCACTGCACCCACTCCGCTCCGTCCCACCGCACCCACTCCGCTCTGTCCCACGGCACTCACTCCACTCCGTCCCACCACACCCACTCCGCTCCAGCCCATCGCGCTCACTCCTCTCAATCCCACCTCAATGACTCCTCTCAACCCCACCTCACCAACTCCGCTCAACCCCACCCCAGCCACTCCACTCCATCCCACCGCACCCACTCCGCTCCGTCCCACCGCACTGAATCCGCTCAACCCCACCGCACACACTCCACTCCGTCTCACCTCACTCATTCCGCTCCCTCTCACTGCACTCACTCCACTTCGTCCCACCGCATCCACTCCGCTCCAGCCCATCGCACTCACTCCTCTCAATCGCACCTCACCAACTCCGCTCAACCCCACCGCACACACTCCACTCCATCCCACCACACCCACTCCACTCCGTCCCACTTCACCCACTCCGCTCAACCTCACCGCACACACTCCACTACATCCTACCGCACTCACTCCACTCCGTCCCACCGCACCCACTCCGCTCCAGCCCATCGCACTCACTCCTCTCAACCCCACCTCAGCGAATCCACTCAACCCCACCTCACCCACTCCGCTCCACCCGACCCCACCCACTCCACTCCATCCCACCTCATGCACTCCACTCAACCCCACCGCACCCACTCTGCTCCATTCCACCGCACTCACTCCACTCCGTCCCACCTCACCCACTCCACTCTGTCCCACCGCCCCTACTCCGTTCCACCCCACCGCACCCACTCCGCTCCGGCCCACCGCACCCACTGCACTCTGTCCCACTGCACCCACTCCGCTCTGTCCCACTGCACTCACTCCACTCCGTTCCACCGCACTCACCCCGCTCAACGCCATCCCACCCACTCCACTCAGTCCCACCTCATGCATTCCGCTCAATCCCACCGCACAAACTCCATTCCATCCCACCGCACTCTCTCCGCTCTGTCCCACCACACCCACTCCGCTCCATCCCACCGCACCCACTCTGCTAAGTCCCACCGCACCCTCTCCGTTCCACGCCACCCCACCCATCCGCTCCGTCCCACCACCCCCACTCCACTCCATCCTACAGCACCCACTCCGCTCCATCCAACAGCACCCACTCCGCTCTATTGTACAGCACTCACTCCATTCCGTCCTACAGCACCCACTCGGCTCAGTCCCACTGCACCCACTCCGCTCCGTCCCACTGCACTGACTCCGCTCTGTACCGCGCTCAGTCTGCTCCACCCCACTACACCAACTCCGCTCAACCCCACCGCACACACTCCACTCCATCCCACCGCACTCACTCCACTCTGTCCCACCGCACCCACTCCGCTCCAGCCCATTGCACTCACTCCTCTCAACCCCACCTCACCGACTCCGCTCAACCCCATCCCACCCACTCCACTCCATCCCACCTCATGCACTCCATTCAACCCCACCGCACCCACTCCGCTCTGTCCCACCGCACACACTCCGCACCATCCCACCTCACCCACTCCGCTCTGTCCCACCGCCCCCACACCATTCCACCCCACCGTACCCACTCCGCTCCATCCCACCACACCCACTCCACTCCGGCCCACCGCACCCACACCGCTTCGTCCCACCGCACCCATTCCTCTCCGGCCCACCGCACCCACTCCGCTCAACCGCACCCCACCCACTCCACTCTATTCCACGATGTGCACTCCGCTCAACCCCACCGCACACACTCCACTCCGTCCCACCTCACCCATTCCGCTCCCTCTCACTGCACCCACTCCGCTCCGTCCCACGGCACTCACTCCACTCCGTCCCACTGCACCGACTCCGCTCAGTCCCACCGCACCCACTCCGCTCCATCACACTGCACTCACTCCGCTCAGTCCCACCGCACTCAGTCTGCTCCACCCAACTTCACCCACTCCGCTCAACCCCACCCCACACACTCCACTCCATCCCACCCCACCCACTCCGCTCCGTCCCACCACCCCCACTCCACTCCGTCCTACAGCACCCACTCCACTCCATTCAACAGCACCCACTCCGCTCTATTGTACAGCACTCACTCCGTTCCGTCCTACAGCACGCACTCCGCTTCGTCCCACCGCACCCACTCCGCTACGGCTCACAGCATTCACTCCGTTCCGTCCTACAGCATCCACTCCACTCCATCCCACCGCACCCACTCCGCTCCGTCCCACCGCACCCACTCCGCTCCCTCTCACTGCACCCACTCCGCTCCGTCCGACCTCACCCACTCCACTCTGTCCCGCTTCACCCACTCCCCTCCGTCCCACAGCACCCACTCTGCTCCGGCCCACCGCACCCACTCCGCTCAACCCCACCTCACCCACTCCGCTCAACCGCACCCCACCCACTTCACTCTATTCCACCTTATGCACTCCGCTCAACACCACCGCACACACTCCACTCCACCCCACCACACCCACTCCGCTCCGTCCCACCGCACCCACTCCGCTCAGTCCCACCGCACTGACTCCGCTCAACCCCACCGCAATCACTCCACTCCGTCCCACCTCACCCATTCCGCTCCCTCTCACTGCACCCACTCCACTCCGTCCCACCTCACCCAATCCACTCTGTCCCACTTCACCCACTCCGCTCCGTCCCACCACACCCACTCCGCTCCATCCCACCGCACCCACTCCGCTCTGTCCCAACGCACCCACTCCGCTCAGTCCCACTGCACCCACTCCACTTCGACCTACAGCACACACTCTACTCCGTTCCACCTCACCCATTCCGCTCCCTCTCACTGCACCCTCTCCGCTCAGTCCCACTGCACCCACTCCCCCCTGTCCCACCGCACCCACTCCGCTCCGTCCCACGGCACTCACTCCACTCCGTCCCACTGCACCAACTCCGCTCAGTCCCACCGCACCCACTCCGCTCCGTCCTACTGCACTCACTCCGCTCAGTCCCACCGCACTCAGTCTGCTCCACCCCACTTCACCCACTCCGCTCAACCCCACCGCACACATTCCACTCCATCCCACCGCATCCACTCCGCTCAGTCCCACCGCACCCTCTCTGTTCCACTCCACCCCACCCACTCCGCTCCGTCCCACCACCTCCACTCCACTCCGTCCTACAGCAGCTAATCCGCTCCATCCAACAGCACCCACTCCACTCTATTGTACAGCACTCACTCCGCTCCGTCCTACAGCACCCACTCCGCTTCGTCCCACCGCACCCACACCGCTCCGGCTCACAGCATTCACTCTGTTCCGTCCTACAGCATCCACTCCAATCCATCCCACCGCACCCACTCCGCTCCGTCCCACGGCACTCACTCCACTCCGTCCCACCGCACCCACTCCGCTCCATCCCACCGCACTGACTCCGCTCAGCCCCACCGCACAAATTCCACTCCGTCCCACCTCACCCATTCCGCTCCCTCTCACTGCACCCAGTGCGCTCCGTCCCACCTCACCCACTCCACTCTGTCCCGCTTCACCCAATTCGCTCCGTCCCACCGCACACAATCCGCTCCGTTCCACCACACCCACTCCGCTCCGGCCCACTGCACTCACTCTGCTCAACCCCACCTCATAGACTCCGCTTAACCCCACCCCACCCACTCCGTTCCACCACACCGAACCCACTCCGCTCTGTCCCACCGCACCCACCCCACTCCGCTCTACAGCACACTCTCCGCTCCATCCAGCAGCACCCACTCCACTCTATCATACAGCACTCACTCCGTTCCGTCCTACGGCACTCACTCGCCTCCGTCCCACTGCACCCACTCCGCTCTGTCCTACAGCACCCACTCCGCTTCGTCCCACCGCACCCACACCGCTCCGTCTTCCAGCATTCACTCCGTTCCGTCCTACAGCATCCACTCCGCTCCATCCGACCGCACCCACTCCGCTCCATCCCATCGCACTCACTCCGCTCCGTCCCACCACTCCCACTCCGCTCCATCCCACCGCACCCACTCCGCTCAGTCCCACCGCACCCTCTCCGTTCCACGCCACCTCACCCACTCCGCTCCGTCCCACCACCCCCACTCCACTTCGTCCTACAGCACACACTCCGCTCAGTCCCACCGCACCCTCTCCGTTCCACGCCACCTTACTCACTCGGCTCAGTCCCACCGCACCCACTCCACTCTGTCCCACCGCACCCATTCCGCTCCGGCCCTCCGCACCTACTCCACTCCGTCCCACCGCACCCTCTCCGCTCAACCTCACCCCACCCACTACACTCCGACCCACCTCACCCACTCCGTCCCACCTCATGCACTACGCTCAGCCCCACCGAACACACTCCATTCCACCCCACCGCACCCTCTCCGCTCCATCCCACCACAGCCACTCCACTCCGGCCCACCGCACCTATCCGGCTCTGTCCCACTGCACCCACTCCACTCCACCCCACTGCACTCACTCCACTCCGTCCCACTGCACCCTCTCTGCTCTGTCTGACTGCACCCACTCCACTCCGTCCCACCGTACCCACCCCGCTCCGTCCCACCGCACCCACTCCTCTCCGGCCCACCGCACCCACTCCGCTCAACCCTACCTCACCCACTCCGCTCCACCGCACCCCACCCACTCCACTCTATTCCACCTTATGCATTCCGCTCAACCCCACCGCACACACTCCACTCCGTCCCACCTCACCCATTCCGCTCCCTCTCACTGCACCCACTCCGCTCAGTCCCACCGCACCCACTCCCCCCTGTCCCACCGCACACACTCTGCTCCGTCCCACTGCACTCACTCCACTCCGTCCCACTGCACCGACACTGCTCAGTCCCACCACACCCACTCCGCTCCGGCCCACTGCACTCACTCTGCTCAACCCCACCTCACACACTCCGCTTAACCCCACCCCGCCCACTCCGTTCCACCACACCGTACCCACTCGACTCTGTCCCACCGCACCCACTCCACTCCGCTCTACAGCACACACTCCGCTCCATCCAGCAGCACCCACTCCGCTCTATCGTACTGCACTCACTTCGTTCCGTCCTACGGCACTCATTCGCCTCCGTCCCACTGCAACCACTCCGCTCTGTCCTACAGCACCCAGTCCGCTTCGTCCCACCACACCCACTCCGCTCCGGCCCACTGCACTCACTCTGCTCAACCCCACCTCACACACTCCCCTTAACCCCACCACACCCACTCCGTTCCACCACACCGCACCCACTCCGCTCTGTCCCACCGCACCCACTCCGCTCCGTCCCACCACACCCACTCCGCTCCGGCCCACTGCACTCACTCTGCTCAACCCCACCTCACACACTCCCCTTAACCCCACCACACCCACTCCGTTCCACCACACCGCACCCACTCCGCTCTGTCCCACCGCACCCACTCCGGTCAGTCCCACCGCACCCACTCCACTCCGCTCTACAGCACACACTCCGCTCCATCCAACAGCACCCACTCCACTCTATCGTACAGCACTCACTCCGTTCCGTCCAACGGCATTCACTCAGCTCCGTCCCACTGCACTCACTCCGCTCTGTCCTACAGCACCCACTCCGCTTCGTCCCACCGCACCCACGCCGCTCTGGCTACCAGCATTCATCCATTCCGTCCTACAGCATCCACTCCGCTCCATCCCACCGCACCCACTCCGCTCCATCCCACCGCACTCACTCCGCTCCGTCCCACCACTCCCAATCCGCTCCATGCCACCGCACCCACTCCGCTCCGTCCCACCACCCCCACTCCACTTCATCCTACAGCACACACTCCGCTCAGTCCCACCGCACCCTTTCCGTTCCACGCCACCTCAGCCACTCCGCTCCGTCCCACCACACCCACTCCACTCTGTCCCACCGCACCCACTCCGCTCCGGCCCTCCGCACCCACTCCGCTCCATCCCACCGCACCCTCTCCGCTTAACCTCACCCCACCCACTACACTCCGACCCACCTCACCCACTCCGTCCCACCTCCTGTACTCCGCTCAGCCCCACCGAACACACTCCATTCCACCCCACCGCACCCTCTCCGCTCCATCCCACCACAGCCACTCCACTCCGGCCCACCGCACCCATCAGGCTCTGTCCCACTGCACCCACTCCGCTCCACCCCACTGCACTCACTCCATTCCGTCCCACTGCACCCTCTCCGCTCCGTCTGACTGCACGCACTCCAATCCGTCCCACCGCACCCACACCGCTCCGTCCCACCGCACCCACTCCTCTCCGTCCCACCGCACCCACTCCTCTCCGGCCCAGCGCACCCACTCCGCTCAACCCCACCTCACCCACTCGACTCGATTCCACCTTATGCACTCCGCTCAACCCCACCGCACACACTCCACTCCGTCCCACCTCATCCATTCCGCTCCCTCTCACTGCACCCACTCTGCTCAGTCCCACTGCAGCCACTCCCCCCTGACCCACCGCACACACTCCGCTCCGTTCCACGGCACTCACTCCACTCCGTCCCACTGCACCAACTCCGCTCAGTCCCACCGCACCCACTCCGCTCCGTCCTACTGCACTCACTCCGCTCAGTCCCACCGCACTCAGTCTGCTCCACCCCACTTCACCCACTCCGCTCAACCCCACCGCACACATTCCACTCCATCCCGCCGCACCCATTCCGCTCAGTCCCACCGCACCCTCTCTGTTCCATTCCACCCCACCCACTCCGCTCCGTCCCACCACCCCCACTCCACTCCGTCCTACAGCAGCCAATCCGCTCCATCCAACAGCACCCACTCCACTCTATTGTACAGCACTCACTCCGTTCCGTCCTACAGCACCCACTCGGCTCCGTCCCACAGCACCCACTCCGCTCCGTCCTACAGCACCCACTCCACTTCATCACACCGCACCCACACCGCTCCGGCTCACAGCATTCACTCCGTTCCGTCCTACAGCATCCACTCCAATCCATCCCACCGCACCCACTCCGCTCCGTCCCACCGCACTGACTCCGCTCAACCCCACTGCACACACTACACTCCGTCCCACCTCACCCACTCCACTCTGTTCCGCTTCACCCACTCCGCTCCATCCCACAGCACCCACTCTGCTCTGGCCCACCGCACCCACTCCGCTCAACCCCACCTCACCCACTCCGCTCAACCGCACCCCACCCATTCCACTCTATTCCACCTTATGCACTCCGCTCAACCCCACCACACACACTCCACTCCACCCCACCACACCCACTCCGCTCCATCCCACCGCACCCACTCCGCTCAGTCCCACCGCACCCACTCCGCTCCATCCAACAGCACCCACTCCGTTCTGTCCCACTGCACCCACACCGCTCCGTCCCACTGCACCCACTCCGCTCCGTCCCACTGCTCCCACTCCGCTCCATCCAACAGCACCCACTCCGTTCTGTCCCACCGCACCCACACCGCTACGTCCCACCGCACCCACTCCGCTCCGTCCCACGGCACTCACTCCACTCCGTCCCACCGCACCCACTCCGCTCCGTCCCACCGCACTGACTCCGCTCAACCCCACCGCACACACTCCACTCCGTCCCACCTCACCCATTCCGCTCCCTCTCACTGCACCCAGTGCGCTCCGTCCCACCTCACCCACTCCACTCTGTCCCGCTTCACCCAATCCGCTCCGTCCCACCGCACCCACACCGCTCCGTCCCACCACACCCACTCTGCTCCGGCCCACTGCACTCAATCTGCTCAACCCCACCTCACGCACTCCGCTTAACCCCACCTCACCCACTCTGTTCCACCACACCGCACCCACTCCACTCCGCTCTACAGCACACACTCCGCTCCATCCAACAGCACCCACTCCGCTCTATCGTACAGCACTCACTCCGTTCCGTCCTACGGCACTCACTCGCCTCCGTCCTACTGCACCCACTCCGCTCTGTCCTACAGCACCCAGTCCGCTTCGTCCCACCACACCCTCTCCGCTCTGGCTCACTGCACTCACTCTGCTCAACCCCACCTCACACACTCCGCTTAACCCCACCCCACCCATTCCGTTCCACCACTCCGCTCTGTCTCACCGCACCCACTCCGCTCAGTCCCACCGCACCCACTCCACTCCGCTGTACAGCACACACTCCGCTCCATCCATCAGCACCCACTCCGCTCTATCGTACAGCACTCACTCTGTTCCGTCCTACGGCACTCACTCGGCTCCGTTCCACTGCACCCACTCCGCTCTGTCCTACAGCACCCACTCCGCTTCGTCCCACCGCACCCACACCGCTCCGGCTTCCAGCATTCACTCCGTTCCGTCCTACAGCATCCACTCCGCTCCATCCGACCGCACCCACTCCGCTCCATCCCACCGCACTCACTCCGCTCAACCCCACCGCACACACTCCACTCCGTCCCACCTCACCCATTCCGCTCCCTCTCACTGCACCCACTCCACTCCGTCCCACCTCACCCAATCCACTCTGTCCCGCTTCACCCAATCCGCTCCGTCCCACCGCACCCACTCCGCTCCGTCCCACCACACCCACTCCGCTCCGGCCCACTGCACTCACTCTGCTCAACCCCACCTCACACACTCCCCTTAACCCCACCACACCCACTCCGTTCCACCACACCGCACCCACTCCGCTCTGTCCCACCGCACCCACTCCGGTCAGTCCCACCCATCCACTCCACTCCGCTCTACAGCACACACTCCGCTCCATCCAACAGCACCCACTCCACTCTATCGTACAGCACTCACTCCGTTCCGTCCAACGGCATTCACTCGGCTCCGTCCCACTGCACTCACTCCGCTCTGTCCTACAGCACCCACTCCGCTTCGTCCCACCGCACCCACGCCGCTCTGGCTACCAGCATTCATCCATTCCGTCCTACAGCATCCACTCCGCTCCATCCCACCGCACCCACTCCGCTCCATCCCACCGCACTCACTCCGCTCCGTCCCACCACTCCCAATCCGCTCCATGCCACCGCACCCACTCCGCTCCGTCCCACCACCCCCACTCCACTTCATCCTACAGCACACACTCCGCTCAGTCCCACCGCACCCTTTCCGTTCCACGCCACCTCACCCACTCCGCTCCGTCCCACCGCACCCACTCCACTCTGTCCCACCGCACCCACTCCGCTCCGGCCCTCCGCACCCACTCCGCTCCATCCCACCGCACCCTCTCCGCTCAACCTCACCCCACCCACTACACTCCGACCCACCTCACCCACTCCGTCCCACCTCCTGTACTCCGCTCAGCCCCACCGAACACACTCCATTCCACCCCACCGCACCCTCTCCGCTCCATCCCACCACAGCCACTCCACTCCGACCCACCGCACCCATCAGGCTCTGTCCCACTGCACCCACTCCGCTCCACCCCACTGCACTCACTCCATTCCGTCCCACTGCACCCTCTCCGCTCCGTCTGACTGCACGCACTCCAATCCGTCCCACCGCACCCACACCGCTCCGTCCCACCGCACCCACTCCTCTCCGTCCCACCGCACCCACTCCTCTCCGGCCCAGCGCACCCACTCCGCTCAACCCCACCTCACCCACTCGACTCGATTCCACCTTATGCACTCCGCTCAACCCCACCGCACACACTCCACTCCGTCCCACCTCATCCATTCCGCTCCCTCTCACTGCACCCACTCTGCTCAGTCCCACTGCAGCCACTCCCCCCTGACCCACCGCACACACTCCGCTCCGTTCCACGGCACTCACTCCACTCCGTCCCACTGCACCAAATCCGCTCAGTCCCACCGCACCCACTCCGCTCCGTCCTACTGCACGCACTCCGCTCAGTCCCACCGCACTCAGTCTGCTCCACCCCACTTCACCCACTCCGCTCAACCCCACCGCACACATTCCACTCCATCCCGCCGCACCCATTCCGCTCAGTCCCACCGCACCCTCTCTGTTCCATTCCACCCCACCCACTCCGCTCCGTCCCACCACCCCCACTCCACTCCGTCCTACAGCAGCCAATCCGCTCCATCCAACAGCACCCACTCCACTCTATTGTACAGCACTCACTCCGTTCCGTCCTACAGCACCTACTCGGCTCCGTCCCACAGCACCCACTCCGCTCCGTCCTACAGCACCCACTCCACTTCATCACACCGCACCCACACCGCTCCGGCTCACAGCATTCACTCCGTTCCGTCCTACAGCATCCACTCCAATCCATCCCACCGCACCCACTCCGCTCCGTCCCACCGGACTGACTCCGCTCAACCCCACTGCACACACTACACTCCGTCCCACCTCACCCACTCCACTCTGTTCCGCTTCACCCACTCCGCTCCATCCCACAGCACCCACTCTGCTCTGGCCCACCGCACCCACTCCGCTCAACCCCACCTCACCCACTCCGCTCAACCGCACCCCACCCATTCCACTCTATTCCACCTTATGCACTCCGCTCAACCCCACCACACACACTCCACTCCACCCCACCACACCCACTCCGCTCAGTCCCACCGCACCCACTCCGCTCCATCCAACAGCACCCACTCCGTTCTGTCCCACTGCACCCACACCGCTCCGTCCCACTGCACCCACTCCGCTCCGTCCCACTGCTCCCACTCCGCTCCATCCAACAGCACCCAATCCGTTCTGTCCCACCGCACCCACACCGCTACGTCCCACCGCACACACTCCGCTCCGTCCCACGGCACTCACTCCACTCCGTCCCACTGCACCCACTCCGCTCCGTCCCACCGCACTGACTCCGCTCAACCCCACCGCACACACTCCACTCCGTCCCACCTCACCCATTCCGCTCCCTCTCACTGCACCCAGTGCGCTCCGTCCCACCTCACCCACTCCACTCTGTCCCGCTTCACCCAATCCGCTCCGTCCCACCGCACCCACACCGCTCCGTCCCACCACACCCACTCTGCTCCGGCCCACTGCACTCACTCTGCTCAACCCCACCTCACGCACTCCGCTTAACCCCACCTCACCCACTCTGTTCCACCCCACCGCACCCACTCCACTCCGCTCTACAGCACACACTCCGCTCCATCCAACAGCACCCACTCCGCTCTATCGTACAGCACTCACTCTGTTCCGTCCTACGGCACTCACTCGCCTCCGTCCTACTGCACCCACTCCGCTCTGTCCTACAGCACCCAGTCCGCTTCGTCCCACCACACCCTCTCCGCTCTGGCTCACTGCACTCACTCTGCTCAACCCCACCTCACACACTCCGCTTAACCCCACCCCACCCATTCCGTTCCACCACTCCGCTCTGTCTCACCGCACCCACTCCGCTCAGTCCCACCGCACCCACTCCACTCCGCTGTACAGCACACACTCCGCTCCATCCATCAGCACCCACTCCGCTCTATCGTACAGCACGCACTCTGTTCCGTCCTACGGCACTCACTCGGCTCCGTTCCACTGCACCCACTCCGCTCTGTCCTACAGCACCCACTCCGCTTCGTCCCACCGCACCCTCACCGCTCCGGCTTCCAGCATCCACTCCGCTCCATCCCACCGCACTCACTCCGCTCCGTCCCACCACCCCCACTCCACTTCGTCCTACAGCACACACTCCGCTCAGTCCCACCGCACCCTCTCCGTTCCACGCCACCTCACCCACTCGGCTCAGTCCCACCGCACCAACTCCACTCTGTCCCACCGCACCCACTCCGCTCCGGCCCTCCGCAACCACTCCGCTCCGTCCCACCGCACCCTCTCCGCTCAACCTCACCCCACCCACTACACTCCGACCCACCTCACCCACTCCGTCCCACCTCATGCACTACGCTCAGCCCCACCGAACACACTCCATTCCACCCCACCGCACCCTCTCCGCACCATCCCACCACACCCACTCCACTCCGGCCCACCGCACCTATCCGGCTCTGTCCCACTGCACCCACTCCGCTCCACCCCACTGCACTCACTCCACTCTGTCCCACTGCACCCTCTCCGCTCCGTCTGACTGCACGCACTCCACTCCGTCCCACCGCACCCACCCCGCTCCGGCCCACCGCACCCACTCCTCTCCGTCCCACCGCACCCACTCCTCTCCGGCCCTCCGCAACCACTCCGCTCCGTCCCACCGCACCCTCTCCGCTCAACCTCACCCCACCCACTACACTCCGACCCACCTCACCCACTCCGTCCCACCTCATGCACTACGCTCAGCCCCACCGAACACACTCCATTCCACCCCACCGCACCCTCTCCGCTCCATCCCACCACAGCAACTCCACTCCGGCCCACCGCACCTATCCGGCTCTGTCCCACTGCACCCACTCCGCTCCACCCCACTGCACTCACTCCACTCCGTCCCACTGCACCCTCTCTGCTCCGTCTGACTGCACCCACTCCACTCCGTCCCACCGCACCCACCCCGCTCCGTCCCACCGCAACCACTCCTCTCCGTCCCACCGCACCCACTCCTCTCCGGCCCAGCGCACCCACTCCGCTCAACCCTACCTCACCCACTCCGCTCCACCGCACCCCACCCACTCCACTCTATTCCACCTTATGCACTCCGCTCAACCCCACCGCACACACTCCACTCCGTCCCACCTCACCCATTCCGCTCCCTCTCACTGCACCCACTCCGGCTCAGTCCCACCGCACCCACTCCCCCCTGTCCCACCGCACACACTCCGCTCCGTCCCACGGCACTCACTCCACTCTGTCCCACTGCACCGACACTGCTCAGTCCCACCACACCCACTCCGCTCTGGCCCACTGCACTCACTCTGCTCAACCCCACCTCACACACTCTGCTTAACCCCACCCCACCCACTCCGTACCCACTCGACTCTGTCCCACCGCACCCACTCCACTCCGCTCTACAGCACACACTCCGCTCCATCCAGCAGCACCCAATCCGCTCTATCGTACAGCACTCACTCCGTTCCGTCCTACGGCACTCATTCGCCTCCGTCCCACTGCACCCACTCCGCTCTGTCCTGCAGCACCCAGTCCGCTTCGTCCCACCACACCCACTCCGCTCCGGCCCACTGCACTCACTCTGCTCAACCCCTCCTCACACACTCCGCTTAACCCCACCCCACCCATTCCGTTCCACCACACCGCACCCACTCCGCTCTGTCTCACCGCACCCACTTCGCTCAGTCCCACCGCACCCACTCCACTCCGCTCTACAGCACACACTCCGCTCCATCCAACAGCACCCACTCCGCTCTATCGTACAGCACTCACTCCGTTCCGTCCTACGGCACTCACTCGCCTCCGTCCCACTGCACCCACTCCGCTCTGTCCTACAGCACCCACTCCGCTTCGTCCCACCGCACCCACACCGCTCCGTCTTCCAGCATTCACTCCGTTCCGTCCTACAGCATCCACTCCGCTCCATCCGACCGCACCCACTCCGCTCCATCCCATCGCACTCACTCCGCTCCGTCCCACCACTCCCACTCCGCTCCATCCCACCGCACCCACTCCGCTCAGTCCCACCGCACCCTCTCCGTTCCACGCCACCTCACCCACTCCGCTCCGTCCCACCACCCCCACTCCACTTCGTCCTACAGCACACACTCCGCTCAGTCCCACCGCACCCTCCTCGTTCCACGCCACCTCACTCACTCGGCTCAGTCCCACCGCACCCACTCCACTCTGTCCCACCGCACCCATTCCGCTCCGGCCCTCCGCACCTACTCCACTCCGTCCCACCGCACCCTCTCCGCTCAACCTCACCCCACCCACTACACTCCGACCCACCTCACCCACTCCGTCCCACCTCATGCACTACGCTCAGCCCCACCGAACACACTCCATTCCACCCCACCGCACCCTCTCCGCTCCATCCCACCACAGCCACTCCACTCCGGCCCACCGCACCTATCTGGCTCTGTCCCACTGCACCCACTCCGCTCCACCCCACTGCACTCACTCCACTCTGTCCCACTGCACCCTCTCCGCTCCGTCTGACTGCACGCACTCCACTCCGTCCCACCGCACCCACCCCGCTCCGGCCCACCGCACCCACTCCTCTCCGTCCCACCGCACCCACTCCTCTCCGGCCCACCGCACCCACTCCGCTCAACCCTACCTCACCCACTCCGATCCACCGCACCCCACCCACTCCACTCTATTCCACCTTATGCACTCCGCTCAAACCCACCGCACACACTCCACTCCGTCCCACCTCACCCATTCCGCTCCCTCTCACTGCACCCACTCCGCTCAGTCCCACCGCACCCACTCCCCCCTATCCCACCGCACACACTCCGCTCCGTCCCACGGCACTCACTCCACTCCGTCCCACTGCACCGACTCTGCTCAGTCCCACCGCACCCACTCCGCTCCGTCCCACTGCACTCACTCCATTCAGACCCACCGCACTCAGCCTGCTCCACCCCATCCCACCCACTCCGCTCAACCCCACCACACACACTCCACTCCATCCCACCGCACCCACTCCGCTCAGTCCCACCGCACCCTCTCCGTTCCACGCCACCCCACCCACTCCGCTCCGTCCCACCACCCCCACACCACACCGTCCTACAGCACCCACTCCGCTCCATTCAACAGCACCCACTCCGCTCTATTGTACAGCACTCACTCCGTTCCATCCTACAGCACCCACTCGGCTCCGTCACACTGCACCCACTCCGCTCCGTCCTACAGCACCCACTCGGCTCCCTCCCACTGCACCCACTCCGCTCCGTCCTACAGCACCCACTCCGCTCCATTCAACAGCACCCACTCCACTCTATCGTACAGCACTTACTCCGTTCCGTCCTACAGCACCCACTCGGCTCCGTCACACTGCACCCACTCCGCTCCGTTCTACAGCACCCACTCCGCTTCGTCCCACCGCACCCACTCCGCTCCGTCCCACTTCACCCACTCCGCTCAACCCCACCGCACACACTCCTCTCCGGCCCAGCGCACCCACTCCGCTCAACCCTACCTCACCCACTCCGCTCCACCGCACCCCACCCACTCCACTCTATTCCACCTTATGCACTCCGCTCAACCCCACCGCACACAGTCCACTCCGTCCCACCTCACCCATTCCGCTCCCTCTCACTGCACCCACTCCGGCTCAGTCCCACCGCACCCACTCCCCCCTGTCCCACCGCACACACTCCGCTCCGTCCCACGGCACTCACTCCACTCTGTCCCACTGCACCGACACTGCTCAGTCCCACCACACCCACTCCGCTCTGGCCCACTGCACTCACTCTGCTCAACCCCACCTCACACACTCCGCTTAACCCCACCCCACCCACTCCGTTCCACCACACCTTACCCACTCGACTCTGTCCCACCGCACCCACTCCACTCCGCTCTACAGCACACACTCCGCTCCATCCAGCAGCACCCACTCCGCTCTATCGTACAGCACTCACTCCGTTCCGTCCTACGGCACTCATTCGCCTCCGTCCCACTGCACCCACTCCGCTCTGTCCTACAGCACCCAGTCCGCTTCGTCCCACCACACCCACTCCGCTCCGGCCCACTGCACTCACTCTGCTCAACCCCACCTCACACACTCCGCTTAACCCCACCCCACCCATTCCGTTCCACCACACCGCACCCACTCCGCTCTGTCTCACCGCACCCACTTCGCTCAGTCCCACCGCACCCACTCCACTCCGCTCTACAGCACACACTCCGCTCCATCCAACAGCACCCACTCCGCTCTATCGTACAGCACTCACTCCGTTCCGTCCTACAGCACCCACTCAGCTCCGTCACACTGCACCCACTCCGCTCCGTTCTACAGCACCCACTCCGCTTCGTCCCACCGCACCCACTCCGCTCCGTCCCACTTCACCCACTCCGCTCAACCCCACCGCACACACTCCTCTCCGGCCCAGCGCACCCACTCCGCTCAACCCTACCTCACCCACTCCGCTCCACCGCACCCCACCCACTCCACTCTATTCCACCTTATGCACTCCGCTCAACCCCACCGCACACACTCCACTCCGTCCCACCTCACCCATTCCGCTCCCTCTCACTGCACCCACTCCGGCTCAGTCCCACCGCACCCACTCCCCCCTGTCCCACCGCACACACTCCGCTCCGTCCCACGGCACTCACTCCACTCTGTCCCACTGCACCGACACTGCTCAGTCCCACCACACCCACTCCGCTCTGGCCCACTGCACTCACTCTGCTCAACCCCACCTCACACACTCCGCTTAACCCCACCCCACCCACTCCGTTCCACCACACCGTACCCACTCGACTCCGTCCCACCGCACCCACTCCACTCCGCTCTACAGCACACACTCCGCTCCATCCAGCAGCACCCACTCCGCTCTATCGTACAGCACTCACTCCGTTCCGTCCTACGGCACTCATTCGCCTCCGTCCCACTGCACCCACTCCGCTCTGTCCTACAGCACCCAGTCCGCTTCGTCCCACCACACCCACTCCGCTCCGGCCCACTGCACTCACTCTGCTCAACCCCACCTCACACACTCCGCTTAACCCCACCCCACCCATTCCGTTCCACCACACCGCACCCACTCCGCTCTGTCTCACCGCACCCACTTCGCTCAGTCCCACCGCACCCACTCCACTCCGCTCTACAGCACACACTCCGCTCCATCCAACAGCACCCACTCCGCTCTATCGTACAGCACTCACTCCGTTCCGTCCTACGGCACTCACTCGCCTCCGTCCCACTGCACCCACTCCACTCTGTCCTACAGCACCCACTCCGCTTCGTCCCACCGCACCCACACCGCTCCGTCTTCCAGCATTCACTCCGTTCCGTCCTACAGCATCCACTCCGCTCCATCCGACCGCACCCACTCCGCTCCATCCCATCGCACTCACTCCGCTCCGTCCCACCACTCCCACTCCGCTCCATCCCACCGCACCCACTCCGCTCAGTCCCACCGCACCCTCTCCGTTCCACGCCACCTCACCCACTCCGCTCCATCCCACCACCCCCACTCCACTTCGTCCTACAGCACACACTCCGCTCAGTCCCACCGCACCCTCCTCGTTCCACGCCACCTCACTCACTCGGCTCAGTCCCACCGCACCCACTCCACTCTGTCCCACCGCACCCATTCCGCTCCGGCCCTCCGCACCTACTCCACTCCGTCCCACCGCACCCTCTCCGCTCAACCTCACCCCACCCACTACACTCCGACCCACCTCACCCACTCCGTCCCACCTCATGCACTACGCTCAGCCCCACCGAACACACTCCATTCCACCCCACCGCACCCTCTCCGCTCCATCCCACCACAGCCACTCCACTCCGGCCCACCGCACCTATCCGGCTCTGTCCCACTGCACCCACTCCGCTCCACCCCACTGCACTCACTCCACTCTGTCCCACTGCACACTCTCCGCTCCGTCTGACTGCACGCACTCCACTCCGTCCCACCGCACCCACCCCGCTCCGGCCCACCGCACCCACTCCTCTCCGTCCCACCGCATCCATTCCTCTCCGGCCCACCGCACCGACTCCGCTCAACCCTACCTCACCCACTCCGATCCACCGCACCCCACCCACTCCACTCTATTCCACCTTATGCACTCCGCTCAACCCCACCGCACACACTCCACTCCGTCCCACCTCACCCATTCCGCTCCCTCTCACTGCACCCACTCCGCTCAGTCCCACCGCACCCACTCCCCCCTATCCCACCGCACACACTCCGCTCCGTCCCACGGCACTCACTCCACTCCGTCCCACTGCACCGACTCTGCTCAGTCCCACCGCACCCACTCCGCTCCGTCCCACTGCACTCACTCCATTCAGACCCACCGCACTCAGCCTGCTCCACCCCATCCCACCCACTCCGCTCAACCCCACCGCACACACTCCACTCCATCCCACCGCACCCACTCCGCTCAGTCCCACCGCACCCTCTCCGTTCCACGCCACCCCACCCACTCCGCTCCGTCCCACCACCCCCACACCACTCCGTCCTACAGCACCCACTCCGCTCCATTCAACAGCACCCACTCCGCTCTATTGTACAGCACTCACTCCGTTCCATCCTACAGCACCCACTCGGCTCCGTCACACTGCACCCACTCCGCTCCGTCCTACAGCACCCACTCGGCTCCCTCCCACTGCACCCACTCCGCTCCGTCCTACAGCACCCACTCCGCTCCATTCAACAGCACCCACTCCACTCTATCGTACAGCACTTACTCCGTTCCGTCCTACAGCACCCACTCGGCTCCGTCACACTGCACCCACTCCGCTCCGTTCTACAGCACCCACTCTGCTTCGTCCCACCGCACCCACTCCGCTCCGTCCCACTTCACCCACTCCGCTCAACCCCACCGCACACACTCCTCTCCGGCCCAGCGCACCCACTCCGCTCAACCCTACCTCACCCACTCCGCTCCACCACACCCCACCCACTCCACTCTATTCCACCTTATGCACTCCGCTCAACCCCACCGCACACACTCCACTCCGTCCCACCTCACCCATTCCGCTCCCTCTCACTGCACCCACTCCGGCTCAGTCCCACCGCACCCACTCCCCCCTGTCCCACCGCACACACTCCGCTCCGTCCCACGGCACTCACTCCACTCTGTCCCACTGCACCGACACTGCTCAGTCCCACCACACCCACTCCGCTCTGGCCCACTGCACTCACTCTGCTCAACCCCACCTCACACACTCCGCTTAACCCCACCCCACCCACTCCGTTCCACCACACCGTACCCACTCGACTCTGTCCCACCGCACCCACTCCACTCCGCTCTACAGCACACACTCCGCTCCATCCAGCAGCACCCACTCCGCTCTATCGTACAGCACTCACTCCGTTCCGTCCTACGGCACTCATTCGCCTCCGTCCCACTGCACCCACTCCGCTCTGTCCTACAGCACCCAGTCCGCTTCGTCCCACCACACCCACTCCGCTCCGGCCCACTGCACTCACTCTGCTCAACCCCACCTCACACACTCCGCTTAACCCCACCCCACCCATTCCGTTCCACCACACCGCACCCACTCCGCTCTGTCTCACCGCACCCACTTCGCTCAGTCCCACCGCACCCACTCCACTCCGCTCTACAGCACACACTCCGCTCCATCCAACAGCACCCACTCCGCTCTATCGTACAGCACTCACTCCGTTCCGTCCTACGGCACTCACTCGCCTCCGTCCCACTGCACCCACTCCGCTCTGTCCTACAGCACCCACTCCGCTTCGTCCCACCGCACCCACACCGCTCCGTCTTCCAGCATTCACTCCGTTCCGTCCTACAGCATCCACTCCGCTCCATCCGACCGCACCCACTCCGCTCCATCCCATCGCACTCACTCCGCTCCGTCCCACCACTCCCACTCCGCTCCATCCCACCGCACCCACTCCGCTCAGTCCCACCGCACCCTCTCCGTTCCACGCCACCTCACCCACTCCGCTCCGTCCCACCACCCCCACTCCACTTCGTCCTACAGCACACACTCCGCTCAGTCCCACCGCACCCTCCTCGTTCCACGCCACCTCACTCACTCGGCTCAGTCCCACCGCACCCACTCTACTCTGTCCCACCGCACCCATTCCGCTCCGGCCCTCCGCACCTACTCCACTCCGTCCCACCGCACCCTCTCCGCTCAACCTCACCCCACCCACTACACTCCGACCCACCTCACCCACTCCGTCCCACCTCATGCACTACGCTCAGCCCCACCGAACACACTCCATTCCACCCCACCGCACCCTCTCCGCTCCATCCCACCACAGCCACTCCACTCCGGCCCACCGCACCTATCTGGCTCTGTCCCACTGCACCCACTCCGCTCCACCCCACTGCACTCACTCCACTCTGTCCCACTGCACCCTCTCCGCTCCGTCTGACTGCACGCACTCCACTCCGTCCCACCGCACCCACCCCGCTCCGGCCCACCGCACCCACTCCTCTCCGTCCCACCGCACCCACTCCTCTCCGGCCCACCGCACCCACTCCGCTCAACCCTACCTCACCCACTCCGATCCACCGCACCCCACCCACTCCACTCTATTCCACCTTATGCACTCCGCTCAACCCCACCGCACACACTCCACTCCGTCCCACCTCACCCATTCCGCTCCCTCTCACTGCACCCACTCCGCTCAGTCCCACCGCACCCACTCCCCCCTATCCCACCGCACACACTCCGCTCCGTCCCACGGCACTCACTCCACTCCGTCCCACTGCACCGACTCTGCTCAGTCCCACCGCACCCACTCCGCTCCCTCCCACTGCACTCACTCCATTCAGACCCACCGCACTCAGCCTGCTCCACCCCATCCCACCCACTCCGCTCAACCCCACCGCACACACTCCACTCCATCCCACCGCACCCACTCCGCTCAGTCCCACCGCACCCTCTCCGTTCCACGCCACCCCCACCCACTCCGCTCCGTCCCATCACCCCCACACCACTCCGTCCTACAGCACCCACTCCGCTCCATTCAACAGCACCCACTCCGCTCTATTGTACAGCACTCACTCCGTTCCATCCTACAGCACCCACTCGGCTCCGTCACACTGCACCCACTCCGCTCCGTCCTACAGCACCCACTCGGCTCCCTCCCACTGCACCCACTCCGCTCCGTCCTACAGCACCCACTCCGCTCCATTCAACAGCACCCACTCCACTCTATCGTACAGCACTTACTCCGTTCCGTCCTACAGCACCCACTCGGCTCCGTCACACTGCACCCACTCCGCTCCGTTCTACAGCACCCACTCCGCTTCGTCCCACCGCACCCACTCCGCTCCGTCCCACTTCACCCACTCCGCTCAACCCCACCGCACACACTCCGCTCCAGCCCATCGCACTCACTCCTCTCAACCCCACCTCACCGACTCCGCTCAACCCCACCCTACCCACTCCACTCCAATCCACCTCATGCACTCCACTCAACCCCACCACACCCACTCCGCTCCGTCCCACCGCACTCACTCCACTCCGTCCCACCTCACCCACTCCGCTCCATCCCACCACACCCACTCCACTCCGGCCCACCGCAACCACTCCACTCTGTGCCACTGCACCCACTCCGCTCTGTCCCACTGCACTCACTCCACTCTGTCCCACCGCACTCACCCCGCTCAACCCCATCCCACCCACTCCACTCCGTCCCACCTCATGCATTCCGCTCAATCCCACCGCACAAACTCCACTCCATCCCACCGCACTTTCTCCGCTCTGTCCCACCACACCCACTCCGCTCCATCCCACCGCACCCACTCCGCTCAGTCCCACTGCACCCTCACCGTTCCACGCCAACCCACCCACTCCGCTCCGTCCCACCATCCCACTCCACTCCGTCCTACAGCACCCACTCCGCTCCATCCAACAGCACCCACTCCGCTCTATTGTACAGCACTCTCTCCGTTCCGTCCTACAGCACCCACTTGGCTCCGTCACACTGCACCCACTCCGCTCTGTCCCACAGCACCCACTCCGCTCCGTCATACAGCATCCACTCCACTCCATCCCACCGCACCCACTCCACTCCGTCCCACTGCACCCACTCCGCTCCGTCCCACCGCACCCACTCCGCTCTGTCCCACGGCACTCACTCCACTCCGTCCCACCGCACCCACTCCGCTCCAGCCCATCGCGCTCACTCCTCTCAATCCCACCTCAACGACTCCTCTCAACCCCACCCCAGCCACTCCACTCCATCCCACCGCACCCACTCCGCTCCGTCCCACCGCACTGAATCCGCTCAACCCCACCGCACTCACTCCACTCCGTCCCACCGCACCCACTCCGCTCTGTCCCACGGCACTCACTCCACTCCGTCCCACCGCACCCACTCCGCTCCAGCCCATCGCGCTCACTCCTCTCAATCCCACCTCACCAACTTCGCTCAACCCCACCGCACTCACTCCACTCCATCCCACCACACCCACTCCACTCCGTCCCACTGCACCCACTCCGCTCCGTCCCACCGCACCCACTCCGCTCTGTCCCACGGCACTCACTCCACTCCGTCCCACCACACCCACTCCGCTCCAGCCCATCGCGCTCACTCCTCTCAATCCCACCTCAATGACTCCTCTCAACCCCACCTCACCAACTCCGCTCAACCCCACCCCAGCCACTCCACTCCATCCCACCGCACCCACTCCGCTCCGTCCCACCGCACTGAATCCGCTCAACCCCACCGCACACACTCCACTCCGTCCCACCTCACTCATTCCGCTCCCTCTCACTGCACTCACTCCACTTCGTCCCACCGCATCCACTCCGCTCCAGCCCATCGCACTCACTCCTCTCAATCGCACCTCACCAACTCCGCTCAACCCCACCGCACACACTCCACTCCATCCCACCACACCCACTCCACTCCGTCCCACTTCACCCACTCCGCTCAACCTCACCGCACACACTCCACTACATCCTACCGCACTCACTCCACTCCGTCCCACCGCACCCACTCCGCTCCAGCCCATCGCACTCACTCCTCTCAACCCCACCTCAGCGAATCCACTCAACCCCACCTCACCCACTCCGCTCCACCCGACCCCACCCACTCCACTCCATCCCACCTCATGCACTCCACTCAACCCCACCGCACCCACTCTGCTCCATTCCACCGCACTCACTCCACTCCGTCCCACCTCACCCACTCCACTCTGTCCCACCGCCCCTACTCCGTTCCACCCCACCGCACCCACTCCGCTCCGGCCCACCGCACCCACTGCACTCTGTCCCACTGCACCCACTCCGCTCTGTCCCACTGCACTCACTCCACTCCGTTCCACCGCACTCACCCCGCTCAACGCCATCCCACCCACTCCACTCAGTCCCACCTCATGCATTCCGCTCAATCCCACCGCACAAACTCCATTCCATCCCACCGCACTCTCTCCGCTCTGTCCCACCACACCCACTCCGCTCCATCCCACCGCACCCACTCTGCTAAGTCCCACCGCACCCTCTCCGTTCCACGCCACCCCACCCACTCCGCTCCGTCCCACCACCCCCACTCCACTCCATCCTACAGCACCCACTCCGCTCCATCCAACAGCACCCACTCCGCTCTATTGTACAGCACTCACTCCATTCCGTCCTACAGCACCCACTCGGCTCAGTCCCACTGCACCCACTCCGCTCCGTCCCACTGCACTGACTCCGCTCAGTACCGCGCTCAGTCTGCTCCACCCCACTACACCAACTCCGCTCAACCCCACCGCACACACTCCACTCCATCCCACCGCACTCACTCCACTCCGTCCCACCGCACCCACTCCGCTCCAGGCCATTGCACTCACTCCTCTCAACCCCACCTCACCGACTCCGCTCAACCCCATCCCACCCACTCCACTCCATCCCACCTCATGCACTCCATTCAACCCCACCGCACCCACTCCGCTCTGTCCCACCGCACACACTCCGCACCATCCCACCTCACCCACTCCGCTCTGTCCCACCGCCCCCACACCATTCCACCCCACCGTACCCACTCCGCTCCATCCCACCACACCCACTCCACTCCGGCCCACCGCACCCACACCGCTTCGTCCCACCGCACCCATTCCTCTCCGGCCCACCGCACCCACTCCGCTCAACCGCACCCCACCCACTCCACTCTATTCCACGATGTGCACTCCGCTCAACCCCACCGCACACACTCCACTCCATCCCACCTCACCCATTCCGCTCCCTCTCACTGCACCCACTCCGCTCCGTCCCACGGCACTCACTCCACTCCGTCCCACTGCACCGACTCCGCTCAGTCCCACCGCACCCACTCCGCTCCATCACACTGCACTCACTCCGCTCAGTCCCACCGCACTCAGTCTGCTCCACCCAACTTCACCCACTCCGCTCAACCCCACCCCACACACTCCACTCCATCCCACCCCACCCACTCCGCTCCGTCCCACCACCCCCACTCCACTCCGTCCTACAGCACCCACTCCACTCCATTCAACAGCACCCACTCCGCTCTATTGTACAGCACTCACTCCGTTCCGTCCTACAGCACGCACTCCGCTTTGTCCCACCGCACCCACTCCGCTACGGCTCACAGCATTCACTCCGTTCCGTCCTACAGCATCCACTCCACTCCATCCCACCGCACCCACTCCGCTCCGTCCCACCGCACCCACTCCGCTCCGTCCTACAGCACCCACTCCGCTTCGTCCCACCGCACCCACACCACTACGGCTCACAGCATTCACTCCGTTCCGTCCTACAGCATCCACTCCACTCCATCCCACCGCACACACTCCACTCCGTCCCACCTCACCCATTCCGCTCCCTCTCACTGCACCCACTCCGCTCCGTCCGACCTCACCCACTCCACTCTGTCCCGCTTCACCCACTCCCCTCCGTCCCACAGCACCCACTCTGCTCCGGCCCACCGCACCCACTCCGCTCAACCCCACCTCACCCACTCCGCTCAACCGCACCCCACCCACTTCACTCTATTCCACCTTATGCACTCCGCTCAACACCACCGCACACACTCCACTCCACCCCACCACACCCACTCCGCTCCGTCCCACCGCACCCACTCCGCTCAGTCCCACCGCACTGACTCCGCTCAACCCCACCGCAATCACTCCACTCCGTACCACCTCACCCATTCCGCTCCCTCTCACTGCACCCACTCCACTCCGTCCCACCTCACCCAATCCACTCTGTCCCACTTCACCCACTCCGCTCCGTCCCACCACACCCACTCCGCTCCATCCCACCGCACCCACTCCGCTCTGTCCCAACGCACCCACTCCGCTCAGTCCCACCGCACCCACTCCACTTCGACCTACAGCACACACTCTACTCCGTTCCACCTCACCCATTCCGCTCCCTCTCACTGCACCCTCTCCGCTCAGTCCCACTGCACCCACTCCCCCCTGTCCCACCGCACCCACTCCGCTCCGTCCCACGGCACTCACTCCACTCCGTCCCACTGCACCAACTCCGCTCAGTCCCACCGCACCCACTCTGCTCCGTCCTACTGCACTCACTCCGCTCAGTCCCACCGCACTCAGTCTGCTCCACCCCACTTCACCCACTCCGCTCAACCCCACTGCACACATTCCACTCCATCCCACCGCATCCACTCCGCTCAGTCCCACCGCACCCTCTCTGTTCCACTCCACCACACCCACTCCGCTCCGTCCCACCACCTCCACTCCACTCCGTCCTACAGCAGCTAATCCGCTCCATCCAACAGCACCCACTCCACTCTATTGTACAGCACTCACTCCGTTCCGTCCTACAGCACCCACTCGGCTCCGTCCCAGTGCACCCACTCCGCTCCGTCCTACAGCACCCACTCCGCTTCGTCCCACCGCACCCACACCGCTCCGGCTCACAGCATTCACTCTGTTCCGTCCTACAGCATCCACTCCAATCCATCCCACCGCACCCACTCCGCTCCGTCCCACGGCACTCACTCCACTCCGTCCCACCGCACCCACTCCGCTCCGTCCCACCGCACTGACTCCGCTCAGCCCCACCGCACAAATTCCACTCCGTCCCACCTCACCCATTCCGCTCCCTCTCACTGCACCCAGTGCGCTCTGTCCCACCTCACCCACTCCACTCTGTCCCGCTTCACCCAATCCGCTCCGTCCCACCGCACACACTCCGCTCCGTCCCACCACACCCACTCCGCTCCGGCCCACTGCACTCACTCTGCTCAACCCCACCTCATAGACTCCGCTTAACCCCACCCCACCCACTCCGTTCCACCACACCGAACCCACTCCGCTCTGTCCCACCGCACCCACCCCACTCCGCTCTACAGCACACTCTCCGCTCCATCCAGCAGCACCCACTCCACTCTATCATACAGCACTCACTCCGTTCCGTCCTACGGCACTCACTCGGCTCCGTCCCACTGCACCCACTCCGCTCTGTCCTACAGCACCCACTCCGCTTCGTCCCACCACACCCACACCGCTCCGGCTTCCAGCATTCACTCCGTTCCATCCTACAGCATCCACTCCGCTCCATCCCACCACACCCACTCCACTCCATCCCACCGCACTCACTCGGCTCAGTCCCACCGCACCCACTCCACTCTGTCCCACCGCACCCACTCCGCTCCGGCCCTCCGCACCCACTCCGCTCCGTCCCACCACACCCTCTCCGCTCAACCTCACCCCACCGACTACACTCCAACCCACCTCACCCACTCCGTCCCACCGCATGCACTACGCTCAGCCCCACCGAACACACTCCATTCCACTCCACCGCACCCTCTCCGCTCCATCCCACCACAGCCACTCCACTCCGGCCCACCGCTCCTATCCGGCTCTGTCCCACTGCACCCACTCCACTCCACCCCACTGCACTCACTCCACTCTGTCCCACTGCACCCTCTCCGCTCCGTCTGACTGCACCTCCTCCGCTCAACCCTACCTCACCCACTCCGCTCCACCGCACCCCACCCACTCCACTCTATTCCACCTTATGCACTCCGCTCAACCCCACCGCACACACTCCACCTCGTCCCACCTCACCCATTCCGCTCCCTCTCACTGCACCCACTCCGCTCAGTCCCACCGCACCCACTCCCCCCTGTCCCACCGCACACACTCCGCTCCGTCCCACGGCACTCACTCCACTCTGTCCCACTGCACCGACTCCGCTCAGTCCCACCGCACCCACTCCGCTCCGTCCCACTGCACTCACTCCGTTCAGACCCACCGCACTCAGTCTGCTCCACCCCACTTCACCCACTCCGCTCAACCCCACCGCACACACTCCACTCCATCCCACCGCACCCACTCCGCTCAGTCCCACCGCACCCTCTCCGTTCCACGCCACCCCACCCACTCCGCTCCGTCCCACCACCCCCACTCCACTCCGTCTTACAGCACCCACTCCGCTCCATCCAACAGCACCCACTCCACGCTATTGTACAGCACTCACACCGTTCCGTCCTACAGCACCCACTCGGCTCCATCCCACCGCACCCACTCCGCTCAACCCCACCTCACCCACTCCGCTCCGTCCCACTGCACCCACTCCGCTCCGGCCCACTGCACTCACTTTGCTCAACCCCACCTCATAGACTCCGCTTAACCCGACCTCACCCACTCCGTTCCACCACACCGCACACACTCCGCTCCATCCAACAGCACCCACTCCGCTCTATCATACAGCACTCACTCCGTTCCGTCCTACGGCACTCACTCGGCTCCGTCCCACTGCACCCACTCCGCTCTGTCCTACAGCACCCACTCCGCTTCGTCCCACCGCACCCACACCGCTCCGGCTTCCAGCATCCACTCCGCTCCATCCCACCGCACCCACTCCGCTCCATCCCACCGCACTCACTCCGCTCCGTCCCACCACTCCCACTCCGCTCCATCCCACCGCACCCACTCCGCTCCATCCCACCACAGCCACTCCACTCCGGCCCACCGCACCTATCCGGCTCTGTCCCACTGCACCCACTCCACTCCACCCCACTGCACTCACTCCACTCTGTCCCACTGCACCCTCTCCGCTCCGTCTGACTGCACGCACTCCACTCCGTCCCACCGCACCCACACCTCTCCGTCCCACCGCACCCACTCCTCTCCGTCCCACCGCACCCACTCCTCTCCGGCCCACCGCACCCACTCCGCTCAACCCTACCTCACCCACTCCGCTCCACCGCACCCCACCCACTCCACTCTATTCCACCTTATGCACTCCGCTCAACCCCACCGCACACACTCCACTCCGTCCCACCTCACCCATTCCGCTCCCTCTCACTGCACCCACTCCGCTCAGTCCCACCACACCCACTCCCCCCTGTCCCACCGCACACACTCCGCTCCATCCCACGGCACTCACTCCACTCCGTCCCACTGCACCGACTCCGCTCAGTCCCACCGCACCCACTCCGCTCCATCCCACCGCACTCACTCGGCTCAGTCCCACCGCACCCACTCCACTCTGTCCCACCGCACCCACTCCGCTCCGGCCCTCCGCACCCACTCCGCTCCGTCCCACCACACCCTCTCCGCTCAACCTCACCCCACCCACTACACTCCAACCCACCTCACCCACTCCGTCCCACCTCATGCACTACGCTCAGCCCCACCGAACACACTCCATTCCACCCCACCGCACCCTCTCCGCTCCATCCCACCACAGCCACTCCACTCCGGCCCACCGCACCTATTCGGCTCTGTCCCACTGCACCCACTCCACTCCACCCCACTGCACTCACTCCACTCTGTCCCACTGCACCCTCTCCGCTCCGTCTGACTGCACCCACTCCGCTCAACCCTACCTCACCCACTCCACTCCGTCCCACCTCACCCATTCCGCTCCCTCTCACTGCACCCACTCCGCTCAGTCCCACCGCACCCACTCCCCCCTGTCCCACCGCACACACTCCGCTCCGTCCCACGGCACTCACTCCACTCCGTCCCACTGCACCGACTCCGCTCAGTCCCACCGCACCCACTCCACTCCGTCCCACTGCACTCACTCCGTTCAGACCCACCGCACTCAGTCTGCTCCACCCCACTTCACCCACTCCGCTCAACCCCACCGCACACACTCCACTCCATCCCACCGCACCCACTCCGCTCAGTCCCACCGTACCCTCTCCGTTCCACGCCACCCCACCCACTCCGCTCCGTCCCACCACCCCCACTCCACTCCGTCTTACAGCACCCACTCCGCTCCATCCAACAGCACCCACTCCACTCTATTGTACAGCACTCACACCGTTCCGTCCTACAGCACCCACTCGGCTCCATCCCACCGCACCCACTCCGCTCAACCCCACCTCACCCACTCCGCTCCGTCCCACTGCACCCACTCCGCTCCGGCCCACTGCACTCACTCTGCTCAACCCCACCTCATAGACTCCGCTTAACCCGACCTCACCCACTCCGTTCCACCACACCGCACACACTCCGCTCCATCCAACAGCACCCACTCCGCTCTATCATACAGCACTCACTCCGTTCCGTCCTACGGCACTCACTCGGCTCCGTCCCACTGCACCCACTCCGCTCTGTCCTACAGCACCCACTCCGCTTCGTCCCACCGCACCCACACCGCTCCGGCTTCCAGCATCCACTCCGCTCCATCCCACCGCACCCACTCCGCTCCATCCCACCGCACTCACTCCGCTCCGTCCCACCACTCCCACTCCGCTCCATCCCACCGCACCCACTCCGCTCCATCCCACCGCACGCACTCGGCTCAGTCCCACCGCACCGACTCCACTCTGCCCCTCCGCACCCACTCCGCTCCGTCCCACCGCACCCTCTCCGCTCAACCTCACCCCACCCACTACACTCCGACCCACCTCACCCACTCCGTCCCACCTCATGCACTACGCTCAGCCCCACCGAACACACTCCATTCCACCCCACCGCACCCTCTCCGCTCCATCCCACCACAGCCACTCCACTCCGGCCCACCGCACCTATCCGGCTCTGTCCCACTGCACCCACTCCACTCCACTCCACTGCACTCACTCCACTCTGTCCCACTGCACCCTCTCCGCTCCGTCTGACTGCACGCACTCCACTCCGTCCCACCGCACCCACTCCGCTCCGTCCCACCGCACCCACTCCTCTCCGTCCCACCGCACCCACTCCTCTCCGGCCCACAGCACCCACTCCGCTCCGTCGTACAGCACCCACTCCGCTTCGTCCCACCGCACCCACTCCGCTCCCTCTCACTGCACCCACTCCGCTCCGTCCCACCTCACCCACTCCACTCTGTCCCGCTTCACCCACTCCGCTCCGTCCCACAGCACCCACTCCGCTCCGGCCCACCGCACCCACTCCGCTCAACCCCACCTCACCCACTCCGCTCAACTGCACCCCACCCATTCCACTCTATTCCACCTTATGCACTCCGCTCAACCCCACCGCACACACTCCACTCCACCACACCACACCCACTCCGCTCCGTCCCACCGCACCCACTCCGCTCAGTCCCACCGCACCCACTCCGCTCCATCCCACTGCACCCACTCCGCTCCATCCAACAGCACCCACTCCGTTCTGTCCCACCGCACCCACACCGCTACGTCCCACCGCACCCACTCCGCTCCGGCCCACCGCACTGACTCCGCTCAGCCCCACCGCACACATTCCACTCCGTCCCACCTCACCCATTCCGCTCCCTCTCACTGCACCCAGTGCGCTCCGTCCCACCTCACCCACTCCACTCTGTCCCGCTTCACCCAATCTGCTCCATCCAACAGCACCCACTCCGCTCTATCACACAGCACTCACTCCGTTCCGTCCTACGGCACTCACTCGGCTCCATCCCACTGCACCCACTCCGCTCTGTCCTACAGCACCCACTCCGCTTCGTCCCACCGCACCCACACCGCTCCGGCTTCCAGCATTCACTCCGTTCCGTCCTACAGCATCCACTCCGCTCCATCCCACCACACCCACTCCGCTCCATCCCACGCACTCACTCCGCTCCGTCCCACCACTCCCACTCCGCTCCATCCCACCGCACCCACTCCGCTCCATCCCACTGCACTCACTCGGCTCAGTCCCACCGCACCTACTCCACTCTGTCCCACCGCACCCACTCCGCTCCGGCCCTCCGCACCCACTCCGCTCCGTCCCACCGCACCCTCTCCGCTCAACCTCACCCCACCCACTACACTCCGACCCACCTCACCCACTCCGTCCCACCTCATGCACTACGCTCAGCCTCACCGAACACACTCCATTCCACCCCACCGCACCCTCTCCGCTCCATCCCACCACAGCCACTCCACTCCGGCCCACCGCACCTATCCGGCTCTGTCCCACTGCACCCACTCCACTCCACCCCACTGCACTCACTCCACTCTGTCCCACTGCACCCTCTCCGCTCCGTCTGACTGCACGCACTCCACTCCGTCCCACCGCACCCACACCGCTCCGTCCCACCGCACCCAATCCTCTCCGTCCCACCGCACCCACTCCTCTCCGGCCCACCGCACCCACTCCGCTCAACCCTACCTCACCCACTCCGCTCCACCGCACCCCACCCACTCCACTCTATTCCACCTTATGCACTCCGCTCAACCCCACCGCACACACTCCACTCCGTCCCACCTCACCCATTCCGCTCCCTCTCACTGCACCCACTCCGCTCAGTCCCACCGCACCCACTCCCCCCGTCCCACCGCACACACTCCGCTCCGTCCCACGGCACTCACTCCACTCCGTCCCACTGCACCGACTCCGCTCAGTCCCACCGCACCCACTCCACTCTATTGTACAGCACTCACTCCGTTCCGTCCTACAGCACCCACTCGGCACCGTCCTTCAGCACCCACTCCGCTTCGTCCCACTGCACCCACTCCGCTCCCTCTCACTGCACCCACTGCGCTCCGTCCCACCTCACCCACTCCACTCTGTCCCGCTTCACGCACTCCGCTCCGTCCCACAGCACCCACTCCGCTCCGGCCCACCGCACCCACTCCGCTCAACCCCACCTCACCCACTCCGCTCAACTGCACCCCACCCATTCCACTCTTATTCCACCTTATGCGCTCCGCTCAACCCCACCGCACACACTTCTCTCCACCCCACCACACCCACTCCGCTCCGTCCCACCGCACCCACTCCGCTCAGTCCCACCGCACCCACTCCTCTCCATCCCACTGCACCCATTCCGCTCCATCCAACAGCACCCACTCCGTTCTGTCCCACTGCACCCACACCGCTCCGTCCCACCGCACCCACTCCGCTCCGTCCCACTGCACCCACTCCGCTCCATCCAACAGCACCCACTCCTTTCTGTCCCACCGCACCCACACCGCTACGTCCCACCGCACCCACTCCGCTCCGTCCCACGGCACTCACTCCACTCCGTCCCACCGCACTGACTCCGCTCAGCCCCACCGCACACATTCCACTCCGTCCCACCTCACCCATTCCGCTCCCTCTCACTGCACCCAGTGCGCTCCGTCCCACCTCACCCACTCCACTCTGTCCCGCTTCACCCAATCCGCTCCGTCCCATCGCACCCACTCCGCTCCGTCCCACCACACCCACTCCGCTCCGGTCCACTGCACTCACTCTGCTCAACCCCACTTCATAGACTCCGCTTAACCCCACCCCACCCACTCCGTTCCACCACACCGCACCCACTCCGCTCTGTCCCACCGCACCCACCCCACTCCACTCTACAGCACACACTCCGCTCCATCCAACAGCACCCACTCCGCTCTATCATACAGCACTCACTCCGTTCCGTCCTACGGCACTCACTCGGCTCCGTCCCACTGCACCCACTCCGCTCTGTCCTACAGCACCCACTCCGCTTCGTCCCACCGCACCCACACCACTCCGGCTTCCAGCATTCACTCCGTTCCGACCTACAGCACCCACTCCGCTCCATCCCACCACACCCACTCCGCTCCATCCCACCGCACTCACTCCGCTCCGTCCCACCACTCCCACTCCGCTCCATCCCACCGCACCCACTCCGCTCCATCCCACCGCACTCACTCGGCTCAGTCCCACCACACCCACTCCACTCTGTCCCACCGCACCCACTCCGCTCCGGCCCTCCGCACCCACTCCGCTCCGTCCCACCGCACCCTCTCTGCTCAACCTCACCCCACCCACTACACTCCGACCCACCTCACCCACTCCGTCCCACCTCATGCACTACGCTCAGCCCCACCGAACACACTCCATTCCACCCCACCGCACCCTCTCCGCTCCATCCCACCACAGCCACTCCACTCCGGCACACCGCACCTATCCGGCTCTGTCCCACTGCACCCACACCACTCCACCCCACTGCACTCACTCCACTCTGTCCCACTGCACCCTCTCCGCTCCATCTGACTGCACGCACTCCACTCCGTCCCACCGCACCCACTCCGCTCCGTCCCACCGCACCCACTCCTCTCCGGCCCACCGCACCCACTCCTCTCCGGCCCACCGCACCCACTCCGCTCAACCCTACCTCACCCACTCCGCTCCACCGCACCCCACCCACTCCACTCTATTCCACCTTATGCACTCCGCTCAACCCCACCGCACACACTCCACTCTGTCCCACCTCACCCATTCCGCTCCCTCTCACTGCACCCACTCCGCTCAGTCCCACCACAACCACTCCCCCCTGTCCCACCGCACACACTCCGCTCCGTCCCACGGCACTCACTCCACTCCGTCCCACTGCACCGACTCCGCTCAGTCCCACCGCACCCACTCTGCTCCGTCCCACTGCACTCACTCCGTTCAGACCCACCGCACTCAGTCTGCTCCACCCCACTTCACCCACTCCACTCAACCCCACCGCACACACTCCACTCCATCCCACCGCACCTACTCCGCTCAGTCCCACCGCACCCTCTCCGTACCACGCCACCCCACCCACTCCGCTCCGTCCCACCACCCCCACTCCTCTCCGTCCTACAGCACCCACTCCGCTCCATCCAACAGCACCCACTCCACTCTATTGTACAGCACTCACTCCGTTCCGTCCTACAGCACCCACTCGGCTCCGTCCCACAGCACCCACTCCGCTCCGTCCAACAGCACCCACTCCGCTCCGTCCCACTGCACCCACTCCGCTCCGTCCCACTGCACTCACGCCGCTCAGTCCCACCGCACCCACTCCGCTCCATCCCACTGCACCCACTCCGCTCCGTCCCACCGCACACACTCCGCTCCGTCCCACCGCACTGAATCCGCTCAACCCCACCGCACACACTCCAATCCGTCCCACCTCACTCATTCCGCTCCCTCTCACTGCACTCACTCCACTCCGTCCCACCGCACCCACTCCGCTCCAGCCCATCGCACTCACTCCTCTCAATCCCACCTCACCAACTCCGCTCAACCCCACCGCACACACTCCACTCCATCCCACCACACCCACTCCACTCCGTCCCACTGCACCCACTCCGCTCAGTCCCACCTCACCCACTCCCCCCTGTCCCACCGCACCCACTCCGCTCCGTCCCACTGGACTCAATCCACTCAGTCCCACCGCACTCACTCCGCTCCACCTCACTTCACCCACTACGCTCAACCCCACCGCGCACACTCCACTCCGTCCCACCGCACTCACTCCACTACGTCCCACCGCACCCACTCTGCTCCAGCCCATCGCACTCACTCCTCTCAATCTCACCTCACAGACTCTGCTCAACCCCACCTCACCCACTCCACTCCCTCCCACCTCATGCACTCCGCTCAACCCCACCGCACACACTCCATCCATCCCACCTCACCCACTCCGATCCGGCCCACCGCACACACTCCGCTCTGTCCCACTGCACCCACTCCATTCTGTCCCACTGCACTCACTCCACTCCGTCCCACCGCACCCACTCCGCCCAACCCCACCCCACACACTCCACTCCGTCCCACCTCATGCACTCCGCTCCGTCCCACCACACTCACTCCGCTCCGTCCCACCACACTCACTCCGCTCCATCCCACCGCACCCACTCCGCTCAGTCCCACCGCACCCTCTCTGTTCCACACCACTGCACCCACTCCGCTCCGTCCCACCACCCCCACTCCACTCCATCCTACAGCACACACTCCGCTCCATCCAACTGCACCCACTCCGCTCTATTGTACAGCACTCACTCCGTCCGTCCTACAGTACCCACTCGGCTCCGTCCCACTGCACCCACTCCGCTCCATCCAACAGCACCCACTCTGTTCTGTCCCACCGCACCCACACCGCTCCGTCCCACCGCACCCACTCCGCTCCGTCCCACTGCACCCACTCCGCTCCAACCAACAGCACCCACTCTGTTCTGTCCCACCGCACCCACACCGCTCCGTCCAACCGCACCCACTCCGCTCCGTCCCACGGCACTCACTCCACTCCGTACCACCGCACCCACTCCGCTCCGTCCCACCGCACCCACTCCACTCCGTCCCACCGCACCCACTCCACTCCGTCCCACCGCACCCACTCCGCTCCAGCCCATCGCACTCACTCCTCTCAATTCCACCTCAACGACTCCTCTCAACCCCACCTCACCAACTCCGCTCAACCCCACCCCAGCCACTCCACTCCATCCCACCGCACCCACTCCGCTCAACCCCACCGCACACACTCCACTCCATCCCACCACACCCACTCCACTCCGTCCCACTGCACCCACTCCGCTCAGTCCCACCTCACCCACTCCCCCCTGTCCCACCGCACCCACTCCGCTCCGTCCCACTGCACTCAATCCACTCAGTCCCACTGCACTCACTCCGCTCCACCTCACTTCACCCACTACGCTCAACCCCACCGCGCACACTCCACTCCGTCCCACCGCACTCACTCCACTCCGTCCCACCGCACCCACTCCACTCCGTCCCACCGCACCCACTCCACTCCGTCCCACCTCACCCACGCCACTCCGGCCCACCGCACCCACTCCGCTCTGTCCCACTGCACTCACTCCACTCAGTCCCACCGCACTCACTCTGCTCCACCTCACTTCACCCACTAGGCTCTACCCCACCGCGCACACTCCACTCCGTCCCACCGCGCACACTCCACTCTGTCCCACCGCACTCACTCCACTCCGTCCCACCGCACCTACTCCGCTCCAGCCCATCGCACTCACTCCTCTCAATCTCACCTCACAGAGTCTGCTCAACCCCACCTCACCCACTCCACTCCCTCCCACCTCATGCACTCCGCTCAACCCCACCGAACACACTCCGCTCCGTCCCACGGCACTCACTCCACTCCGTCCCACTGCACCGACTCCGCTCAGTCCCACCGCACCCACTCCGTTCAGACCCACCGCACTCAGTCTGCTCCACCCCACTTCACCCACTCCGCTCAACCCCACCGCACCCACTCCACTCTGTCCCACTGCACCCACTCGCCCCTGTCCCACCGCACACACTCCGTTCCGTCCCACGGCACTCACTCCACTCCGTCCCACTGCACCGACTCCGCTCAGTCCCACCGCACCCACTCCGCTCCGTCCCACTGCACTCACTCCGTTCAGACCCACCGCACTCAGTCTGCTCCACCCCACTTCACCCACTCCGCTCAACCCCACCGCACACACTCCACTCCATCCCACCGCACCCACTCCGCTCAGTCCCACCGCACCCTCTCCGTTCCACGCCACCCCACCCACTCCGCTCCGTCCCACCACCCCCACTCCACTCCGTCCTACAGCACCCACTCCGCTCCATCCAACAGCACCCACTCCACTCTATTGTACAGCACTCACACCGTTCCGTCCTACAGCACCCACTCGGCTCCGTCCCACAGCACCCACTCCGCTCCGTCCAACAGCACCCACTCCGCTTCATCCCACCGCACCCACTGCGCTCCGTCCCACTGCACTCACTCCGCTCAGTCCCACCGCACTCACTCCGCTCCACCTCACTTCACCCACTACGCTCAACCCCACCGCGCACACTCCACTCCGTCCCACCGCACTCACTCCACTACGTCCCACCGCACCCACTCTGCTCCAGCCCATCGCACTCACTCCTCTCAATCTCACCTCACAGACTCTGCTCAACCCCACCTCACCCACTCCACTCCCTCCCACCTCATGCACTCCGCTCAACCCCACCGCACACACTCCATGCATCCCACCTCACCCACTCCGATCCGGCCCACCGCACACACTCCGCTCTGTCCCACTGCACCCACTCCATTCTGTCCCACTGCACTCACTCCACTCCGTCCCACCGCACCCACTCCGCCCAACCCCACCCCACACACTCCACTCCGTCCCACCTCATGCACTCCGCTCCGTCCCACCACACTCACTCCGCTCCGTCCCACCACACTCACTCCGCTCCATCCCACCGCACCCACTCCGCTCAGTCCCACCGCACCCTCTCTGTTCCACACCACTGCACCCACTCCGCTCCGTCCCACCACCCCCACTCCACTCCATCCTACAGCACACACTCCGCTCCATCCAACTGCACCCACTCCGCTCTATTGTACAGCACTCACTCCGTCCGTCCTACAGTACCCACTCGGCTCCGTCCCACTGCACCAACTCCGCTCTGTCCTACAGCACCCACTCCGCTCCGTCCTACAGCACCCACTCCGCTTCTTCCCACCGCACCCACACCGCTCCGGCTCACAGCTTTCACTCTGTTCCGTCCTACAGCATCCACTCCGTTCCATCTCACCGCACCCACTCCACTCCATCCCACCGCACCAACTCCGCTCCGTCCCACCGCACTCACTCCGCTCAACCCCACCGCACACACTCCAAACCGTCCCACCTCACCCATTCTGCTCCCTCTCACTGCACCCACTCCGTTCCGTCCCACCTCACCCACTCCACTCTGTCCCACTTCACCCAATCCGCTCCGTCCCACCGCACCCAATCCTCTCCGGCTCACAGCATTCACTCCGTTCCGTCCTATAGCATCCACTCCACTCCATCCCACCGCACCGACTCCGCTCCGTCCCACCGCACTGACTCCGCTCAACCCCACCGCACCCACTCCACTCCGTCCCACCTCACCCATTCGGCTACCTCTCACTGCACCCACTCCGCTCCGTCCCACCTCACCCACTCCACTCTGTCCCGCTTCACCCACTCCACTCCGTCCCACAGCACCCATTCCACTCCGGCCCACCGCACCCACTCCGCTCAACTCCACCTCACACACTCCGCTCAACCGCACCCCACCCACTTCACTCTATTCCACCTTATGCACTCCGCTCAACCCCACCGCACACACTCCACTCCACCCCACCAC
The DNA here is from genome assembly GCA_026770705.1 of Isurus oxyrinchus. Lineage (NCBI taxonomy): Eukaryota > Metazoa > Chordata > Chondrichthyes > Lamniformes > Lamnidae > Isurus > Isurus oxyrinchus. Next base: position 115,034,982 of record JANJGN010000012.1, read on the forward strand.
ATCCACTCCGCTCCGTCCCACCGCACCCACTCCGCTCAGTCCCACCGCACCCACTCCGCTCCATCCCACTGCACTCACTCTGCTCCATCCAAAAGCACCCAGTCCGTTCTGTCCCACCGCACCCACTCCACTCCGTCCCACTGCACCCACTCCGCTCCATCCAACAGCACCCACTCTGTTCTGTCCCACCGCACCCACACCGCTCCGTCCCACCGCACCCACTCCGCTCCGTCCCACTGCACCCACTCCGCTCCAACCAACAGCACCCACTCTGTTCTGTCCCACCGCACCCACACCGCTCCGTCCAACCGCACCCACTCCGCTCCGTCCCACGGCACTCACTCCACTCCGTACCACCGCACCCACTCCGCTCCGTCCCACCGCACCCACTCCACTCCGTCCCACCGCACCCACTCCACTCCGTCCCACCGCACCCACTCCGCTCCAGCCCATCGCACTCACTCCTCTCAATTCCACCTCAACGACTCCTCTCAACCCCACCTCACCAACTCCGCTCAACCCCACCCCAGCCACTCCACTCCATCCCACCGCACCCACTCCGCTCAACCCCACCGCACACACTCCACTCCATCCCACCACACCCACTCCACTCCGTCCCACTGCACCCACTCCGCTCAGTCCCACCTCACCCACTCCCCCCTGTCCCACCGCACCCACTCCGCTCCGTCCCACTGCACTCAATCCACTCAGTCCCACTGCACTCACTCCGCTCCACCTCACTTCACCCACTACGCTCAACCCCACCGCGCACACTCCACTCCGTCCCACCGCACTCACTCCACTCCGTCCCACCGCACCCACTCCACTCCGTCCCACCGCACCCACTCCACTCCGTCCCACCTCACCCACGCCACTCCGGCCCACCGCACCCACTCCGCTCTGTCCCACTGCACTCACTCCACTCAGTCCCACCGCACTCACTCTGCTCCACCTCACTTCACCCACTAGGCTCTACCCCACCGCGCACACTCCACTCCGTCCCACCGCGCACACTCCACTCTGTCCCACCGCACTCACTCCACTCCGTCCCACCGCACCTACTCCGCTCCAGCCCATCGCACTCACTCCTCTCAATCTCACCTCACAGAGTCTGCTCAACCCCACCTCACCCACTCCACTCCCTCCCACCTCATGCACTCCGCTCAACCCCACCGAACACACTCCGCTCCGTCCCACGGCACTCACTCCACTCCGTCCCACTGCACCGACTCCGCTCAGTCCCACCGCACCCACTCCGTTCAGACCCACCGCACTCAGTCTGCTCCACCCCACTTCACCCACTCCGCTCAACCCCACCGCACCCACTCCACTCTGTCCCACTGCACCCACTCCCCCCTGTCCCACCGCACACACTCCGTTCCGTCCCACGGCACTCACTCCACTCCGTCCCACTGCACCGACTCCGCTCAGTCCCACCGCACCCACTCCGCTCCGTCCCACTGCACTCACTCCGTTCAGACCCACCGCACTCAGTCTGCTCCACCCCACTTCACCCACTCCGCTCAACCCCACCGCACACACTCCACTCCATCCCACCGCACCCACTCCGCTCAGTCCCACCGCACCCTCTCCGTTCCACGCCACCCCACCCACTCCGCTCCGTCCCACCACCCCCACTCCACTCCGTCCTACAGCACCCACTCCGCTCCATCCAACAGCACCCACTCCACTCTATTGTACAGCACTCACACCGTTCCGTCCTACAGCACCCACTCGGCTCCGTCCCACAGCACCCACTCCGCTCCGTCCAACAGCACCCACTCCGCTTCGTCCCACCGCACCCACTGCGCTCCGTCCCACTGCACTCACTCCGCTCAGTCCCACCGCACCCACTCCGCTCCGTCTCACCTCACTCATTCCACTCCCTCTCACTGCACTCACTCCACTCCGTCCCACCGCACCCACTCCGCTCCAGCCCATCGCACTCACTCCTCTCAATCCCACCTCACCAACTCCGCTCAACCCCACCGCACACACTCCACTCCATCCCACCACACCCACTCCATTCCATCCCACTGCACCTACTCCGCTCAGTCCCACCTCACCCACTCCCCCCTGTCCCACCGCACCCACTCCGCTCCGTCCCACTGCACTCAATCCACTCAGTCCCACCGCACTCACTCCGCTCCACCTCACTTCACCCACTACGCTCAACCCCACCGCGCACACTCCACTCCGTCCCACCGCACCCACTCCACTCCGTCCCACCGCACCCACTCCGCTTCAGCCCATCGCACTCACTCCTCTCAATTCCACCTCAACGACTCCTCTCAACCCCACCTCACCAACTCCGCTCAACCCCACCCCAGCCACTCCACTCCGTCCCACCTCATGCACTCCGCTCAACCCCACCGCACACACTCCACTCCATCCCACCACACCCACTCCACTCCGTCCCACTGCACCCACTCCGCTCAGTCCCACCTCACCAACTCCCCCCTGTCCCATCGCACCCACTCCGCTCCGTCCCACTGCACTCAATCCACTCAGTCCCACTGCACTCACTCCGCTCCACCTCACTTCACCCACTATGCTCAACCCCACCGCGCACACTCCACTCTGTCCCACCGCACTCACTCCACTCCGTCCCACCGCACCCTCTCCACTCCGTCCCACCGCACCCACCCCACTCCGTCCCACCGCACCCACTCCACTCCGTCCCACCTCACCCACTCCACTCCGGCCCACCGCACCCACTCCGCTCTGTCCCACTGCAACCACTCCGCTCTGTCCCACTGCACTCACTCCACTCAGTCCCACCGCACTCACTCCGCTCCACCTCACTTCACCCACTACGCTCAACCCCACCACGCACACTCCACTCCGTCCCACCGCGCACACTCCACTCCGTCCCACCGCACTCACTCCACTCCGTCCCACCGCACCCACTCCGCTCCAGCCCATCGCACTCACTCCTCTCAATCTCACCTCACAGAGTCTGCTCAACCCCACCTCACCCACTCCACTCCCTCCCACCTCATGCACTCCGCTCAACCCCACCGCACCGACTCCGCTCAGTCCCACCGCACCCACTCCGCTCTGTCCCACTGCACTCACTCCGTTCAGACCCACCGCACTCAGTCTGCTCCACCCCACTTCACCCACTCCACTCAACCCCACCGCACACACTCCACTCCATCCCACCGCACCCACTCCGCTCAGTCCCACCGCACCCTCTCCGTTCCACGCCACCCCACCCACTCCGCTCCGTCCCACCACCCCCACTCCACTCCGTCCTACAGCACCCACTCCGCTCCATCCAACAGCACCCACACCACTCTATTGTACAGCACTCACTCCGTTCCGTCCTACAGCACCCACTCGGCTCTGTCCCACAGCACCCACTCCGCTCCGTCCTACAGCACCCACTCCGCTTCGTCTCACCGCACCCACTGCGCTCCGTCCCACTGCACTCAATCCGCTCAGTCCCACCGCACCCACTCCGCTCCGTCCCACCGCACTGAATCCGCTCAACCCCACCGCACACACTCCAATCCGTCCCACCTCACTCATTCCGCTCCCTCTCACTGCACGCACTCCACTCCGTCCCACCGCACCCACTCCGCTCCAGCCCATCGCACTCACTCCTCTCAGTCCCACCTCACCAACTCCGCTCAACCCCACCGCACACACTCCACTCCATCCCACCACACCTACTCCACTCCGTCCCACTGCCCCCACTCCGCTCAGTCCCACCTCACCCACTCCCCCCTGTCCACCGCACCCACTCCGCTCCGTCCCACTGGACTCAATCCACTCAGTCCCACCGCACTCACTCCGCTCCACCTCACTTCACCCACTACGCTCAACCCCACCGCGCACACTCCACTCCGTCCCACCGCACTCACTCCACTCCGTCCCACCGTACCCACTCCGCTCCAGCCCATCGCACTCACTCCTCTCAATCTCACCTCACAGACTCTGCTCAACCCCACCTCACCCACTCCACTCCCTCCCACCTCATGCACTCCGCTCAACCCCACCGCACACACTCCATCCATCCCACCTCACCCACTCCGATCCGGCCCACCGCACACACTCCGCTCTGTCCCACTGCACCCACTCCACTCTGTCCCACTGCACTCACTCCACTCCGTCCCACCGCACCCACTCCGCTCAACCCCACCCCACACACTCCACTCCGTCCCACCTCATGCACTCCGCTCCGTCCCACCACACTCACTCCGCTCCATCCCACCGCACCCACTCCGCTCAGTCCCACCGCACCCTCTCTGTTCCACGCCACTGCACCCACTTCGCTCCGTCCCGCCACCCCCACTCCACTCCATCCTACAGCACACACTCCGCTCCATCCAACTGCACCCACTCCGCTCTATTGTACAGCACTCACTCCGTTCCGTCTTACAGTACCCATTCGGCTCCGTCCCACTGCACCAACTCCGCTCTGTCCTACAGCACCCACTCCGCTCCATCCTACAGCACCCACTCCGCTTCTTCCCACCGCACCCACACCGCTCCGGCTCACAGCTTTCACTCTGTTCCGTCCTACAGCATCCACTCCGTTCCATCTCACCGCACCCACTCCACTCCATCCCACCACACCCACTCCGCTCCGTCCCACCGCACTCACTCCACTCCATCCCACCACACCCACTCCACTCCATCCCACCACACCCACTCCGCTCCGTCCCACCGCACTGACTCCGCTCAACCCCACCGCACACACTCCACTCCGTCCCACCTCACCCATTCCGCTCCCTCTCACTGTACCCACTCCGCTCCGTCCCACCTCACCCACTCCACTCTGTCCCGCTTCACCCACTCCGCACCGTCCCACAGCACCCACTCCGCTCCGGCCCACCGCACCCACTCCGCTCAACCCCACCTCACACACTCCGCTCAACCGCACCCCACCCACTTCATTCTATTCCACCTTATGCACTCCGCTCAACCCCACCGCACACACTCCACTCCACCCCATCACATCCACTCCGCTCCATCCCACTGCACCCACTCCGCTCCATCCCACTGCACCCACTCCGCTCCATCCAACAGCACCCACTCCGTTCTGTCCCACCTCACCCACACCGCTCTGTCCCACCGCACCCACTCCGTACCGTCCCACGGCACTCACTTCACTCCGTCCCACCGCACCCACTCCGCTCCGTCCCAACGCACTGACTCCGCTCCGTCCCACCACCCCCACTCCACTCCGTCCTACAGCACCCACTCCGCTCCATCCAACAGCACCCACACCACTCTATTGTACAGCACTCACTCCGTTCCGTCCTACAGCACCCACTCGGCTCTGTCCCACAGCACCCACTCCGCTCCGTCCTACAGCACCCACTCCGCTTCGTCTCACCGCACCCACTGCGCTCCGTCCCACTGCACTCAATCCGCTCAGTCCCACCGCACCCACTCCGCTCCGTCCCACCGCACTGAATCCGCTCAACCCCACCGCACACACTCCAATCCGTCCCACCTCACTCATTCCGCTCCCTCTCACTGCACGCACTCCACTCCGTCCCACCGCACCCACTCCGCTCCAGCCCATCGCACTCACTCCTCTCAATCCCACCTCACCAACTCCGCTCAACCCCACCGCACACACTCCACTCCATCCCACCACACCTACTCCACTCCGTCCCACTGCCCCCACTCCGCTCAGTCCCACCTCACCCACTCCCCCCTGTCCACCGCACCCACTCCGCTCCGTCCCACTGGACTCAATCCACTCAGTCCCACCGCACTCACTCCGCTCCACCTCACTTCACCCACTACGCTCAACCCCACCGCGCACACTCCACTCCGTCCCACCGCACTCACTCCACTCCGTCCCACCGTACCCACTCCGCTCCAGCCCATCGCACTCACTCCTCTCAATCTCACCTCACAGACTCTGCTCAACCCCACCTCACCCACTCCACTCCCTCCCACCTCATGCACTCCGCTCAACCCCACCGCACACACTCCATCCATCCCACCTCACCCACTCCGATCCGGCCCACCGCACACACTCCGCTCTGTCCCACTGCACCCACTCCACTCTGTCCCACTGCACTCACTCCACTCCGTCCCACCGCACCCACTCCGCTCAACCCCACCCCACACACTCCACTCCGTCCCACCTCATGCACTCCGCTCCGTCCCACCACACTCACTCCGCTCCATCCCACCGCACCCACTCCGCTCAGTCCCACCGCACCCTCTCTGTTCCACGCCACTGCACCCACTTCGCTCCGTCCCGCCACCCCCACTCCACTCCATCCTACAGCACACACTCCGCTCCATCCAACTGCACCCACTCCGCTCTATTGTACAGCACTCACTCCGTTCCGTCTTACAGTACCCATTCGGCTCCGTCCCACTGCACCAACTCCGCTCTGTCCTACAGCACCCACTCCGCTCCATCCTACAGCACCCACTCCGCTTCTTCCCACCGCACCCACACCGCTCCGGCTCACAGCTTTCACTCTGTTCCGTCCTACAGCATCCACTCCGTTCCATCTCACCGCACCCACTCCACTCCATCCCACCACACCCACTCCGCTCCGTCCCACCGCACTCACTCCACTCCATCCCACCACACCCACTCCACTCCATCCCACCACACCCACTCCGCTCCGTCCCACCGCACTGACTCCGCTCAACCCCACCGCACACACTCCACTCCGTCCCACCTCACCCATTCCGCTCCCTCTCACTGTACCCACTCCGCTCCGTCCCACCTCACCCACTCCACTCTGTCCCGCTTCACCCACTCCGCTCCGTCCCACAGCACCCACTCCGCTCCGGCCCACCGCACCCACTCCGCTCAACCCCACCTCACACACTCCGCTCAACCGCACCCCACCCACTTCATTCTATTCCACCTTATGCACTCCGCTCAACCCCACCGTACACACTCCACTCCACCCCACCACATCCACTCCGCTCCATCCCACTGCACCCACTCCGCTCCATCCCACTGCACCCACTCCGCTCCATCCAACAGCACCCACTCCGTTCTGTCCCACCTCACCCACACCGCTCTGTCCCACCGCACCCACTCCGTACCGTCCCACGGCACTCACTTCACTCCGTCCCACCGCACCCACTCCGCTCCGTCCCAACGCACTGACTCCGCTCAACCCCACCGCACACACTCCACTCCGTCCCACCTCACCCATTCCGCTCCCTCTCACTGCACCCACTCCGCTCCGCACCCACTCCGCTCCATCCAACAGCACCCACTCTGTTCTGTCCCACCGCCCCCACATCGCTCCGTCCCACCGCACCCACTCCGTTCCGTCCCACTGCACCCACTCCGCTCCATCCAACAGCACCCACTCTGTTCTGTCCCACCGCACCCACACCGCTCCGTCCAACCGCACCCACTCCGCTCCGTCCCACGGCACTCACTCCACTCCGTCCCACCGCACCCACTCCGCTCCGTCCCACCGCACACACTCCACTCCGTCCCACCGCACCCACTCCACTCCAGCCCATCGCACTCACTCCTCTCAATTCCACCTCAACGACTCCTCTCAACCCCACCTCACCTACTCCGCTCAACCCCACCCCTGCCACTCCACTCCGTCCCACCTCATGCACTCCGCTCAACCCCACCGCACACACTCCACTCCATCCCACCACACCCACTCCACACCGTCCCACTGCACGCACTCCGCTCAGTCCCACCTCACCCACTCCCTCCTGTCCCACCGCACCAACTCCGCTCCGTCCCACCGCACTCCCTCCGCTCAACCCCACCGCACACACTCCACTCCGTCCCACCACACCCATTCCGCTCCCTCTCACTGCACCCACTCCGTTCCGTCCCACCTCACCCACTCCCTCCTGTCCCACCGCACCCACTCCGCTCCGTCCCACTGCACTCAATCCACTCAGTCCCACCGCACTCACTCCGCTCCACCTCACTTCACCCACTACGCTCAACCCCACCGCGCACACTCCACTCCGTCCCACTGCACTCACTCCACTCCGTCCCACCGCACTCACTCCACTCTGTCCCACCGCACCCACTCCACTCCGTCCCACCTCACCCACTCCACTCCGGCCCACCTCACCCACTCCACTCCGGCCCACCGCACCCACTCCGCTCTGTCCCACTGCAAACACTCCGCTCAACCCCACCGCGCACACTCCACTCCGTCCCACCGCGCACACTCCACTCCGTCCCACCGCACTCACTCCACTCCAGCCCATCGCACTCACTCCTCTCAATCTCACCGCACAGAGTCTGCTCAACCCCACCTCACCCACTCCACTCCCTCCCACCTCATGCACTCCGCTCAACCCCACCGCACACACTCCATCCATCCCACCTCACCCACTCCGATCCGACCCACCGCACACACTCCCCTCTGTCCCACTGCACCCACTCCACTCTGTCCCACTGCACTCACTCCACTCCGTCCCACCACACACTCCGCTCAACCCCACCCCACCCACTCCACTCCATCCCACCACATGCACTCCGCTCCGTCCCACCACACCCACTCCGCTCCATCCCACCGCACCCACTCCGCTCCGTCCCACCGCACCCTATCTGTTCCAGGCCATTGCATTCGCTCCACTCCGTCCCACCACACCCACTCCACTCCGTCCCACCGCACCCACTCCGCTCCATCCCACCACACCCACTCCACTCCGGCCCACCGTACCCACTCCGCTCTGTCCCACTGCAACCACTCCGCTCTGTCCCACTGCACTCACTCCACTCAGTCCCACCGCACTCACTCTGCTCCAGCTCACTTCACCCACTACGCTCAACCCCACCGCGCACACTCCACTCCGTCCCACCGCACTCGCTCCACTCCGTCCCACCGCACCCACTCCGCTCCAGCCCATCGCACTCACTCCTCTCAATCCCACTTCACAGACTCTGCTCAATCCTACCTCACCCACTCCACTCCCTCCCACCTCATGCACTCCGCTCAACCCCACCGCACACACTCCATCCATCCCATCTCACCCACTCCGATCCGGCCCACCGCACCCACTCCGCTCTGTCCCACTGCACCCACTCCGCTCCGTCCCACCGCACTCACTCCGCTCAACCCCAGCCCACCCACTCCACTCCGTCCCACCTCATGCACTCCGCTCAATCCCACCGCACACACGCCACTCCATCCCACCGCACTCTCTCCGCTCCGTCCCACCACACCCACTCTGCTCCATCCCACCGCACCCACTCCGCACAGTCCCACCGCACCCTCTCTGTTCCACGCCACCGCACCCACTCCGCTCCGTCCCACCACCCCCACTCCACTCCGTCCTACAGCACACACTCCGCTCCATCCATCAGCACCCACTCCGCTCTTTCGTACAGCACTCACTCCGTTCCGTCCTATAGTACCCACTCGGCTCCGTCCCACTGTACCCACTCCGCTCTGTCCTACAGTATCCACTCCGCTTCGTCCCACCGCACCCACACCGCTCCGGCTCACAGCTTTCACTCTGTTCCGTCCTACAGCATCCACTCCGCTCCATCCCACCGCACCCACTCCGCTCCGTCCCACCGCACTCCCTCCGCTCAACCCCACCGCACACACTCCACTCCGTCCCACCACACCCATTCCGCTCCCTCTCACTGCACCCACTCCGTTCCGTCCCACCTCACCCACTCCACTCTGTCCCACTTCACCCACTCCGCTCCATCCCACCACACCCACTCCGCTCCAGCCAACGGCACTCACTATGCTCAACCACACCCCACCCACTCTGCTCAACCGCACCGCACCCACTCCGCTCAACCCCACCACACACAGTCCACTCCGGCCCACCGCACCCACTCCGCTCTGTCCCACTGCAACCACTCTGTTCTGTCCCACTGCACTCACTCCGCTCAACCCCACCCCACCAACTCCACTCCATCCCACCTCATGCACTCCGCTCAATCCCACCGTACAAACTCCGCTTAATCCCACCGCACAAACTCCGCTCCAGCCCACCGCACTGACTCCGCTCAACCCTACCGCACACACTCCACTCCATCCCACCTCACCCATTCCGCTCCCTCTCACTGCACCCAGTCCGCTCCGTCCCACCTCACCCACTCCGCTCCGTCCCACCGCACTGACTCCGCTCAACCCCACCGCACACACTCCATTCCGTCCCACCTCTACCATTCCGCTCCCTCTCAATGCACCCACTCCACTCCGTCCCACCTCACCCAATCCACTCTGTCCCATTTCACCCAATCTGCTCCGTCTCACCACATGCACTCCGCACCGTCCCACCACACCCACTTCGTTCCACCCCACCACACCCACTCCGCTCCATCCCACCACACTCACTCCGCTCAGTCAAACCGCACCCACTCCACTCCATCCCACCGCACCCAATCCGCTCCATCCTACATCACCCACTCCACTCCATCCCACCGCACCCACTCCGCTCCATCCCACCGCACCCACTCCGCTCCGTCCTACAGCACCCACTCCGCTCCGTCCTACAGCACCCCCTCTGCTCTGTCCCACCGCACCATCTCGGCTCCGTGCTACAGCACCCACTCCACTCCGTCCTACAGCACCCACTCCGCCCCGTCCTACAGCACCCATTCCGCTCAGTCCCATCGCATCCACTCCGCTCCGTCCCACCGCACCCACTCCATTCCGTCCCACCTCACTCACTCCGCTCCGTCCCACCGCACCCACTCCGCTCCGTCCTACAGCACCCACTCCGTTCAGTCCCACCGCACCCACTCTGATCCGTCCCACCACACCGACTCCGCCTCGTCCTACAGCACCCATTCCGCTCAGTCCCACCGCACCCTCTCCGTTCCACGCCACCGCACTCACTCCGCTCCGTCCCACCACCCCCACTCCACTCCGTCCTACAGCACCCACTCCGCTCCATCCAACAGCACCCACTCCGCTCTATTGTACAGCACTCACTCCATTCCGTCCCACCGCACCCAATCCGCTCCGTCCCACCTCACCCACTCCGCTCTGTCCCACCGCACCCACTCTGCTCCGTCCTACAGCACCCAACCTGCTCCGTCCTACAGCACCCACTCCGCTCCGTCCCACCGTACCCACTCCGCTCCGTCCCACCGCACCCACTCTGCTCCTTCCCACTTCACCCACTCCGCTCCGTCCCACCGCACACACTCCGCTCAGTCCCACCGCACCCACTCCTCTCTACCCCACTGCATTCACTCCACTCCGACGCACCGCACCCATTCCGCTCCGTACGACTGCACCCACTCCGCTCCGTCTCACCGCACCCACTCCGTTCCAGTCCACCGTATTCATTCCGCTCAGTCCCAACTCACCCACTCCGCTCCATCCTACAGTACCCACTCCGCTCCGTCCCACCGCACCCCCTCCACTCCGTCCTACATCACCCAATCCGCTCTGTCCCACCGCACCAACTTGGCTCCGTCCTACAGCACCCACTCCGCTTTGTCCCACCGCGCCCAATCCGCTCCGTCACACCTCACCCACTCCGCTCCGTCCTACAGCACACACTCCACTCAGTCCCATCGCATCCAGTACGCTCCTGCCCGCCACACCCAATCTGCTCCGTCCCACCTCACCCAATCCGATCCGTCCCACCTCACCCACTCCGCTCCGTCCTACAGCACCCACTCCGCTCCGTCCCAACTCACCCACTCCGCTCCGTCCCACCTCACCCACTCCGCTCCGTCCTACAGCACCCACCCTGCTCCGTTCTACAGCACCCACTCCGCTCCGTCGCACCTCACCCACTCCGCTCCATCCTACAGCCTCCACTCCACTCCATTCCACCGCACCCACTCCGCTCCATCCTACAGAACCCACTCCGCTCCCTCCCACGGCACTCTCACTTCTCAGTCCCACTGCACCCACTCCGCTCCGTCCCACCGCACCAATTCTGCTCCGTCACATCTCACCTACTCCGCTCCATCCCACCACACCAATTGCGATCCGTCCCACCGCATTCACTCCACTCAACCCCACCTCACCCACTCCGCTCAACCCCACCACACACACTCCACTCCATCCCACCTCACCGACTCCACTCTGTCCCACTGCACCCACTCCGCTCCCTCCCACATCACCCGTTCCGCTCCGTCCCACCTCACAAACTCCACTCCATCCCACTGCACGCACTCCGCTCAGTGCCACCGCACCCACTCCGATCCGTCCCACTGCACTCACTCCGCTCAGTCCCACCGCACCCACTCCACTCCACCCCACCGCACACGCTCCGCTCCACCCCACCTCACCGACTCCACTCTGTCTCACCGCACCCACTCCGCTCCACCCCACCTCACGCAATCCGCTCCACCTCACTGCACCCACTCCACTGCGTCCCACCACACCCACTCCGCTCAACCCCACCGCACACACTCCGATCCGTCCCACCGCACCCACTCTGTCCCACCGCACCCACTCCACTCCATCCCACCTCATCCACTCCGCTCCCTCCCACCGCCATCCACTCCACTCCGTCCCACTGCACCCACTCCACTCCTGCCCACCGCACTCACTCCGCTCAACCGCACCTCACCCACTCCGCTCAAGCCCACCGCACCCACTCCACTCCAACCCACCTCACCCACTCCATCCCACCGCACTCACTCCGCTCAACCCCACCGCACTCAATCCGCTCAGTCCCACCGCACCCACTCCGCTCTGTCCCACCTCACTCACTCCACTCCGGCCCACCTCACCCACTCCGCTCTGTCCCACTGCACCCACTCCGCTCCACCCCACTGCACTCACTCCACTCCATCCCACCGCACCCTCTCTGCTCCGTCTGACTGCACCCACTCCGCTCCGGCCCACCGCACTCACTCCTCTCAACCCCACCACACCAACTCCGCTCAACCCCACCCCAGCCACTCCACTCCGTCCCATTTCATGCACTCCGCTCAACCCCACCGCACACACTCCACTCCATCCCACCACACCCACACCACTCCGTCCCACTGCACCCACTCCGCTCAGTCCCACCGCACCCACTCCACCCTGTCCCACCGCACCCACTCTGCTCCGTCCCACCGCACTTACTCCATTCCGTCCCACCGCACCCACTCCGCTCCAGCCCATCGCACTCACTCCTCTCAACCCCATCTCACCGACTCTGCTCAACCCCACCCCACCCACTCCACTCCATCCCACCTCATGCACTCTGCTCAACCCCACTGCACATACTCCACTCCATCCCACCTAACCCACTCCGATCCGTCCCACTGCACCCACTCCGCTCCATCCCACCGCACTCACTCCGCTCAGTCAAACCGCACCCACTCCACTCCATCCCACCGCACCCAATCTGCTCCATCCTACATCACCCACTCCACTCCATCCCACCGCACCCACTCCGCTCCATCCCACCGCACCCACTCCGCTCTGTCCTACAGCACCCACTCCGCTCCGTCCTACAGCACCCCCTCCGCTCTGTCCCACCACACCATCTCGGCTCCGTGCTACAGCACCCACTCCACTCCGTCCTACAGCACCCACTCCGCCCCATCCTACAGCACCCATTCCGCTCAGTCCCATCGCATCCAGTCCGCTCCGTCCCACCGCACCCACTCCGTTCCGTCCCACCTCACTCACTCCGCTCCGTCCCACCGCACCCACTCCGCTCCGTCCTACAGCACCCACTCCGTTCAGTCCCACCGCACCCACTCTGATCCGTCCCACCACACCCACTCCGCCTCGTCCTACCGCACCCATTCCGCTCAGTCCCACCGCACATTCTCCGTTCCAGGCCACCGCACTCACACCGCCCCGTCCCACCACCCCCACTCCACTCCGTCCTACAGCACCCACTCCGCTCCATCCAACAGCACCCACTCCGCTCTATTGTACAGCACTCACTCCGTTCCGTCCCACCGCACCCAATCCGCTCCGTCCCACCTCACCCACTCCGCTCCGTCCCACCGCACCCACTCTGCTCCGTCCTACAGCACCCAACCCGCTCCGTCCTACAGCACCCACTCCGCTCCGTCCCACCGTACCCACTCCGCTCCATCCCACCGCACCCACTCTGCTCCTTCCAACTTCACCCACTCCGCTCCATCCCACCGCACACACTCCGCTCAGTCCCACCGCACACACTCCTCTCTACCCCATTGCATTCACTCCACTCCGACGCACCGCACCCATTCCGCTCCGTACGACTGCACCCACTCCGCTCCGTCCCACCGCACTCACTCTGTTCCAGTCCACCGTACTCATTCCGCTCAGTCCCACCGCACCCACTCCGTTCCGTCCCACTGCACCCACTGCGCTCCGTCCCAACTCACCCACTCCGCTCCATCCTACCTCACCCACACCGCTCCGTCCCACCTCACCCACTCCGCTCCGTCCTACAGTACCCACTCCGCTCCGTCCCACCGCACCCCCTCCACTCCGTCCTACATCACCCAATCCGCTCTGTCCCACCGCACCAACTTGGCTCCGTCCTACAGCACCTACTCCGCTTTGTCCCACCGCGCCCAATCCGCTCCGTCACACCTCTCCCACTCCGCACCGTCCTACAGCACACACTCCGCTCAGTCCCATCGCATCCAGTACGCTCCTGCCTGCCACACCCAATCCGCTCCGTCCCACCTCACCCAATCCGCTCCGTCCCACCTCACCCACTCCGCTCCGTCCTACAGCACCCACTCGGCTCCGTCCCACAGCACCCACTCCGCTCCGTCCTACAGCACCCACTCCGCTTCGTCCCACCGCACACACTCCGCTCCGTCCCACCGCACTGAATCCGCTCCACCCCACCGCACACACTCCAATCCGTCCCACCTCACTCATTCCGCTCCCTCTCACTGCACTCACTCCACTCCGTCCCACCGCACCCACTCCGCTCCAGCCCATCGCACTCACTCCTCTCAATCCCACCTCACCAACTCCGCTCAACCCCACCGCACACACTCCACTCCATCCCACCACACCCACTCCGCTCCGTCCCACTGTACTCAATCCACTCAGTCCCACCGCACTCACTCTGCTCCACCTCACTTCACCCACTACGCTCAACCCCACCGCGCACACTCCACTCCGTCCCACCGCACTCACTCCACTCCGTCCCACCGCACCCACTCCGCTCCAGCCCATCGCACTCACTCCTCTCAATCTCACCTCACAGACTCTGCTCAACCCCACCTCACCCACTCCACTCCCTCCCACCTCATGCACTCCGCTCAACCCCACCGCACACACTCCATCCATCCCACCTCACCCACTCCGATCCGGCCCACCGCACACACTCCGCTCTGTCCCACTGCACCCACTCCACTCTGTCCCACTGCACTCACTCCACTCCGTCCCACCACACTCACTCCGCTCCATCCCACCGCACTCACTCCGCTCAGTCCCACCGCACCCTCTCTGTTCCACGCCACTGCACCCACTCCGCTCCGTCCCACCACCCCCACTCCACTCCATCCTACAGCACACACTCCGCTCCATCCAACTGCACCCACTCCGCTCTATTGTACAGCACTCACTCCGTTCCGTCCTACAGCACCCACTCGGCTCCGTCCCACTGCACCCACTCCGCTCTGTCCCACCGCACCCACACCGCTCCGGCTCACAGCTTTCACTCTGTTCCGTCCTACAGCATCCACTCCGTTCCATCTCACCGCACCCACTCCACTCCATCCCACCGCACCAACTCCGCTCTGTCCCACCGCACTCACTCCGCTCAACCCCACCGCACACACTCCAAACCGTCCCACCTCACCCATTCCGCTCCCTCTCACTGCACCCACTCCGCTCAGTCCCACCGCACCCACTCCACCCTGTCCCACCGCACCCACTCTGCTCCGTCCCACCGCACTCACTCCACTCCGTCCCACCGCACCCACTCCGCTCCAGACCATCGCACTCACTCCTCTCAACCCCATCTCACCGACTCTGCTCAACCCCACCCCACCCACTCCACTCCATCCCACCTCATGCACTCTGCTCAACCCCACTGCACATACTCCACTCCATCCCACCTAACCCACTCCGATCCGTCCCACTGCACTCACTCCGCTCAGTCCCACCGCACACACTCCGCTCCGGCCCACCGAACCCACTCCACTCCATCCCACCACACCCACTCCACTCCGGCCCACCGCACCCACTCTGCTCTGTCCCACTACACCCATTCTGTTCTGTCCCACCGCACCCTCTCTGCTCCACCCCACTGCACTCACTCCACTCCATCCCACCTAACCCACTCCGATCCGTCCCACTGCACTCACTCCGCTCAGTCCCACCGCACACACTCCGCTCCGGCCCACCGAACCCACTCCACTCCATCCTACCACACCCACTCCACTCCGTCCCACCGCACTCTCTCCGCTCAACCCCACCCCACCCACTCCACTCCGTCCCAACTCATGTACTCTGCTCAACCCCACTCCACCCACTCCACTCCATCCCACCTCACCCATTCCGCTCCCTCTCACTGCACACACTCCGCTCCGTCCCACCTCACCCACTCCACTCTGTCCCACTTCACCCACTCCGCTCCAGCCCACCGCACTCACTCTGCTCAACCTCACCTCGCACACTCCGCTCAACCCCACCCCACCCATTCCATTCCACCCCACCGCACCCACTCCGCTCCGTCCCACTTCACCCAATCCGCTCCGTCCCACCGCACCCACTCCGCTCCGTCCCACCACACCCACTCCGCTCCAGCCCACCGCACGCACTCTGCTCAACCCCACCTCACACACTCCGCTCAAACCCACCCCACCCACTCCGTTCCACCCCACCGCAAACAATCCGCTCAACCGCACCGCACGCACTCCACTCCATCCCACCTCACCCACTCCAATCCGTCCCACTGCACACACTCCGCTCCGGCCCACCGCACCCACTCCACTCTGGCCCACCGCACTCACTCCACTCCGTCCCACCTCACCCACTCCGCTCTGTCCCACCGCCCGCACTCCGTTCCACCCCACCGCACCCACACCGCTCCATCCCACCACACCCACTCCACTCCGTCTGACTGCACCCATTCCGCTCCGGCCCACCACACTCACTTCGCTCTGTCCCACGGAACTCACACCACTCCATCCCACTGCACTCACTCCGCTCAACCCCATCCCACCCACTCCACTCCGTCCCACCTCATGCACTCCGCTCAATCCCACCGCACAAACTCCACACCGTCCCACCGCACTCTCTCCGCTCCGTCCCACCACACCCACTCTGCTCCATCCCACCACACCCACTGCGCTCAGTCCCACCGCACCCTCTCCGTTCCACGCCACCGCACTCACTCCGCTCCGTCCCACCACCCCCACTCCACTCCGTCCTACAGCACCCACTCCGCTCCATCCAACAGCACCCACTCCGCTCTATCGTACAGCACTCACTCCGTTCCGTCCTACAGCACCCACTCGGCTCCGTCACACTGCACCCACTCCACTTCGTCGCACCTCACCCACACCGCTCCGGCTCACAGCATTCACTCCGTTCCGTCCTACAGCATCCACTCTGCTCCATCCCACCGCACCCACTCCGCTCCGTCCCACCGCACTGACTCCGCTCAACCCCACCGCACACACTCCATTCCGTCCCACCTCTACCATTCCGCTCCCTCTCAATGCACCCACTCCGCTCCGTCCCACCTCACCCACTCCACTCTGTCCCATTTCACCCAATCTGCTCCATCTCACCACACGCACTCCGCTCCGTCCCACCACACCCACTTCGTTCCACCCGACCACACCCACTCCGCTCCATCCCACCGCACTCACTCCGCTCAGTCAAACCTCACCCACTCCACTCCATCCCACCGCACCCAATCCGCTCCATCCTACATCACCCACTCCACTCCATCCCACCGCACCCACTCCGCTCCATCCCACCGCACCCACTCCGCTCCGTCCTACAGCACCCACTCCACTCCGTCCTACAGCACCCACTCCGCCCCGTCCTACAGCACCCATTCCGCTCAGTCCCATCGCATCCACTCCGCTCCGTCCCACCGCACCCACTCCGTTCCGTCCCACCTCACTCACTCCGCTCCGTCCCACCACACCCACTCCGCTCCGTCCTACAGCACCCACTCCGTTCAGTCCCACCGCACCCACTCTGATCCGTCCCACCACACCCGCTCCGCCTCGTCCTACAGCACCCATTCCGCTCAGTCCCACCGCACCCTCTCCGTTCCACGCCACGGCACTTACACCGCTCCGTCCCACCACCCCCACTCCACTCCGTCCTACAGCACCCACTCCGCTCCATCCAACAGCACCCATTCCGCTCTATTGTACAGCACTCACTCCGTTCCGTCCCACCGCACCCACTCTGCTCCGTCCTACAGCACCCAACCCGCTCCGTCCTACAGCACCCACTCCGCTCCGTCCCACCGTACCCACTCCGCTCCGTCCCACCGCACCCACTCTGCTCCTTCCCACATCACCCACTCCGCTCCGTCCCACCGCAAACACTCCGCTCAGTCCCACCGCACCCACTCCTCTCTACCCCACTGCATTCACTCCACTCCGATGCACCGCACCCATTCCGCTCCGTACGACTGCACCCACTCCACTCCGTCCCACCGCACCCACTCCGTTCCAGTCCACCGTACTCATTCCGCTCAGTCCCACCGCACCCACTCCGTTCCGTCCCACTGCACCCACTGCGCTCCGTCCCAACTCACCCACTCCGCTCCATCCTACCTCACCCACTCCGCTCCGTCCCACCTCACCCACTCCGCTCCGTCCTACAGTACCCACTCCGCTCCGTCCCACCGCACCCCCTCCACTCCGTCCTACATCACCCAATCCGCTCTGTCCCACCGCACCAACTTGGCTCCGTCCTACAGCACCCACTCCGCTCCGTCCCACCTCACCCAATCCGCTCCGTCACACCTCACCCACTCCGCTCCGTCCTACAGCACACACTCCGCTCAGTCCCATCGCATCCAGTATGCTCCTGCCCGCCACACCCAATCCGCTCCGTCCCACCTCACCCACTCCACTCCATCCCACCTCACCCACTCCGCTCCGTCCTACAGCACCCACCCTGCTCCGTTCTACAGCACCCACTCCGCTCCGTCGCACCTCACCCACTCCGCTCCGTCCTACAGCCCCCACTCCACTCCATTCCACCGCACCCACTCCGCTCCATCCTACAGAACCCACTCCGCTCCCTCCCACGGCACTCACACTGCTCAGTCCCACCGCACCCACTCCGCTCCGTCCCACCGCACCCACTCCGCTCCATCCCACCGCACCCACTCCGCTCTGTCCTACAGCACCCACTCCGCTCCGTCCTACAGCACCCCCTCCGCTCTGTCCCACCACACCATCTCGGCTCCGTGCTACAGCACCCACTCCACTCCGTCCTACAGCACCCACTCCGCCCCATCCTACAGCACCCATTCCGCTCAGTCCCATCGCATCCAGTCCGCTCCGTCCCACCGCACCCACTCCGTTCCGTCCCACCTCACTCACTCCGCTCCGTCCCACCGCACCCACTCCGCTCCGTCCTACAGCACCCACTCCGTTCAGTCCCACCGCACCCACTCTGATCCGTCCCACCACACCCACTCCGCCTCGTCCTACCGCACCCATTCCGCTCAGTCCCACCGCACATTCTCCGTTCCAGGCCACCGCACTCACACCGCCCCGTCCCACCACCCCCACTCCACTCCGTCCTACAGCACCCACTCCGCTCCATCCAACAGCACCCACTCCGCTCTATTGTACAGCACTCACTCCGTTCCGTCCCACCGCACCCAATCCGCTCCGTCCCACCTCACCCACTCCGCTCCGTCCCACCGCACCCACTCTGCTCCGTCCTACAGCACCCAACCCGCTCCGTCCTACAGCACCCACTCCGCTCCGTCCCACCGTACCCACTCCGCTCCATCCCACCGCACCCACTCTGCTCCTTCCAACTTCACCCACTCCGCTCCATCCCACCGCACACACTCCGCTCAGTCCCACCGCACACACTCCTCTCTACCCCATTGCATTCACTCCACTCCGACGCACCGCACCCATTCCGCTCCGTACGACTGCACCCACTCCGCTCCGTCCCACCGCACTCACTCTGTTCCAGTCCACCGTACTCATTCCGCTCAGTCCCACCGCACCCACTCCGTTCCGTCCCACTGCACCCACTGCGCTCCGTCCCAACTCACCCACTCCGCTCCATCCTACCTCACCCACACCGCTCCGTCCCACCTCACCCACTCCGCTCCGTCCTACAGTACCCACTCCGCTCCGTCCCACCGCACCCCCTCCACTCCGTCCTACATCACCCAATCCGCTCTGTCCCACCGCACCAACTTGGCTCCGTCCTACAGCACCTACTCCGCTTTGTCCCACCGCGCCCAATCCGCTCCGTCACACCTCTCCCACTCCGCTCCGTCCTACAGCACACACTCCGCTCAGTCCCATCGCATCCAGTACGCTCCTGCCTGCCACACCCAATCCGCTCCGTCCCACCTCACCCAATCCGCTCCGTCCCACCTCACCCACTCCGCTCCGTCCTACAGCACCCACTCGGCTCCGTCCCACAGCACCCACTCCGCTCCGTCCTACAGCACCCACTCCGCTTCGTCCCACCGCACACACTCCGCTCCGTCCCACCGCACTGAATCCGCTCCACCCCACCGCACACACTCCAATCCGTCCCACCTCACTCATTCCGCTCCCTCTCACTGCACTCACTCCACTCCGTCCCACCGCACCCACTCCGCTCCAGCCCATCGCACTCACTCCTCTCAATCCCACCTCACCAACTCCGCTCAACCCCACCGCACACACTCCACTCCATCCCACCACACCCACTCCGCTCCGTCCCACTGTACTCAATCCACTCAGTCCCACCGCACTCACTCTGCTCCACCTCACTTCACCCACTACGCTCAACCCCACCGCGCACACTCCACTCCGTCCCACCGCACTCACTCCACTCCGTCCCACCGCACCCACTCCGCTCCAGCCCATCGCACTCACTCCTCTCAATCTCACCTCACAGACTCTGCTCAACCCCACCTCACCCACTCCACTCCCTCCCACCTCATGCACTCCGCTCAACCCCACCGCACACACTCCATCCATCCCACCTCACCCACTCCGATCCGGCCCACCGCACACACTCCGCTCTGTCCCACTGCACCCACTCCACTCTGTCCCACTGCACTCACTCCACTCCGTCCCACCACACTCACTCCGCTCCATCCCACCGCACTCACTCCGCTCAGTCCCACCGCACCCTCTCTGTTCCACGCCACTGCACCCACTCCGCTCCGTCCCACCACCCCCACTCCACTCCATCCTACAGCACACACTCCGCTCCATCCAACTGCACCCACTCCGCTCTATTGTACAGCACTCACTCCGTTCCGTCCTACAGCACCCACTCGGCTCCGTCCCACTGCACCCACTCCGCTCTGTCCCACCGCACCCACACCGCTCCGGCTCACAGCTTTCACTCTGTTCCGTCCTACAGCATCCACTCCGTTCCATCTCACCGCACCCACTCCACTCCATCCCACCGCACCAACTCCGCTCTGTCCCACCGCACTCACTCCGCTCAACCCCACCGCACACACTCCAAACCGTCCCACCTCACCCATTCCGCTCCCTCTCACTGCACCCACTCCGCTCAGTCCCACCGCACCCACTCCACCCTGTCCCACCGCACCCACTCTGCTCCGTCCCACCGCACTCACTCCACTCCGTCCCACCGCACCCACTCCGCTCCAGACCATCGCACTCACTCCTCTCAACCCCATCTCACCGACTCTGCTCAACCCCACCCCACCCACTCCACTCCATCCCACCTCATGCACTCTGCTCAACCCCACTGCACATACTCCACTCCATCCCACCTAACCCACTCCGATCCGTCCCACTGCACTCACTCCGCTCAGTCCCACCGCACACACTCCGCTCCGGCCCACCGAACCCACTCCACTCCATCCCACCACACCCACTCCACTCCGGCCCACCGCACCCACTCTGCTCTGTCCCACTACACCCATTCTGTTCTGTCCCACCGCACCCTCTCTGCTCCACCCCACTGCACTCACTCCACTCCATCCCACCTAACCCACTCCGATCCGTCCCACTGCACTCACTCCGCTCAGTCCCACCGCACACACTCCGCTCCGGCCCACCGAACCCACTCCACTCCATCCTACCACACCCACTCCACTCCGTCCCACCGCACTCTCTCCGCTCAACCCCACCCCACCCACTCCACTCCGTCCCAACTCATGTACTCTGCTCAACCCCACTCCACCCACTCCACTCCATCCCACCTCACCCATTCCGCTCCCTCTCACTGCACACACTCCGCTCCGTCCCACCTCACCCACTCCACTCTGTCCCACTTCACCCACTCCGCTCCAGCCCACCGCACTCACTCTGCTCAACCTCACCTCGCACACTCCGCTCAACCCCACCCCACCCATTCCATTCCACCCCACCGCACCCACTCCGCTCCGTCCCACTTCACCCAATCCGCTCCGTCCCACCGCACCCACTCCGCTCCGTCCCACCACACCCACTCCGCTCCAGCCCACCGCACGCACTCTGCTCAACCCCACCTCACACACTCCGCTCAAACCCACCCCACCCACTCCGTTCCACCCCACCGCAAACAATCCGCTCAACCGCACCGCACGCACTCCACTCCATCCCACCTCACCCACTCCAATCCGTCCCACTGCACACACTCCGCTCCGGCCCACCGCACCCACTCCACTCTGGCCCACCGCACTCACTCCACTCCGTCCCACCTCACCCACTCCGCTCTGTCCCACCGCCCGCACTCCGTTCCACCCCACCGCACCCACACCGCTCCATCCCACCACACCCACTCCACTCCGTCTGACTGCACCCATTCCGCTCCGGCCCACCACACTCACTTCGCTCTGTCCCACGGAACTCACACCACTCCATCCCACTGCACTCACTCCGCTCAACCCCATCCCACCCACTCCACTCCGTCCCACCTCATGCACTCCGCTCAATCCCACCGCACAAACTCCACACCGTCCCACCGCACTCTCTCCGCTCCGTCCCACCACACCCACTCTGCTCCATCCCACCACACCCACTGCGCTCAGTCCCACCGCACCCTCTCCGTTCCACGCCACCGCACTCACTCCGCTCCGTCCCACCACCCCCACTCCACTCCGTCCTACAGCACCCACTCCGCTCCATCCAACAGCACCCACTCCGCTC
This sequence comes from Isurus oxyrinchus, assembly GCA_026770705.1. NCBI lineage: Eukaryota > Metazoa > Chordata > Chondrichthyes > Lamniformes > Lamnidae > Isurus > Isurus oxyrinchus. Next base: position 115,058,128 of record JANJGN010000012.1, read on the forward strand.
TATCGTACAGCACTCACTCCGTTCCGTCCTACAGCACCCACTCGGCTCCGTCACACTGCACCCACTCCACTTCGTCGCACCTCACCCACACCGCTCCGGCTCACAGCATTCACTCCGTTCCGTCCTACAGCATCCACTCTGCTCCATCCCACCGCACCCACTCCGCTCCGTCCCACCGCACTGACTCCGCTCAACCCCACCGCACACACTCCATTCCGTCCCACCTCTACCATTCCGCTCCCTCTCAATGCACCCACTCCGCTCCGTCCCACCTCACCCACTCCACTCTGTCCCATTTCACCCAATCTGCTCCATCTCACCACACGCACTCCGCTCCGTCCCACCACACCCACTTCGTTCCACCCGACCACACCCACTCCGCTCCATCCCACCGCACTCACTCCGCTCAGTCAAACCTCACCCACTCCACTCCATCCCACCGCACCCAATCCGCTCCATCCTACATCACCCACTCCACTCCATCCCACCGCACCCACTCCGCTCCATCCCACCGCACCCACTCCGCTCCGTCCTACAGCACCCACTCCACTCCGTCCTACAGCACCCACTCCGCCCCGTCCTACAGCACCCATTCCGCTCAGTCCCATCGCATCCACTCCGCTCCGTCCCACCGCACCCACTCCGTTCCGTCCCACCTCACTCACTCCGCTCCGTCCCACCACACCCACTCCGCTCCGTCCTACAGCACCCACTCCGTTCAGTCCCACCGCACCCACTCTGATCCGTCCCACCACACCCGCTCCGCCTCGTCCTACAGCACCCATTCCGCTCAGTCCCACCGCACCCTCTCCGTTCCACGCCACGGCACTTACACCGCTCCGTCCCACCACCCCCACTCCACTCCGTCCTACAGCACCCACTCCGCTCCATCCAACAGCACCCATTCCGCTCTATTGTACAGCACTCACTCCGTTCCGTCCCACCGCACCCACTCTGCTCCGTCCTACAGCACCCAACCCGCTCCGTCCTACAGCACCCACTCCGCTCCGTCCCACCGTACCCACTCCGCTCCGTCCCACCGCACCCACTCTGCTCCTTCCCACATCACCCACTCCGCTCCGTCCCACCGCAAACACTCCGCTCAGTCCCACCGCACCCACTCCTCTCTACCCCACTGCATTCACTCCACTCCGATGCACCGCACCCATTCCGCTCCGTACGACTGCACCCACTCCACTCCGTCCCACCGCACCCACTCCGTTCCAGTCCACCGTACTCATTCCGCTCAGTCCCACCGCACCCACTCCGTTCCGTCCCACTGCACCCACTGCGCTCCGTCCCAACTCACCCACTCCGCTCCATCCTACCTCACCCACTCCGCTCCGTCCCACCTCACCCACTCCGCTCCGTCCTACAGTACCCACTCCGCTCCGTCCCACCGCACCCCCTCCACTCCGTCCTACATCACCCAATCCGCTCTGTCCCACCGCACCAACTTGGCTCCGTCCTACAGCACCCACTCCGCTCCGTCCCACCTCACCCAATCCGCTCCGTCACACCTCACCCACTCCGCTCCGTCCTACAGCACACACTCCGCTCAGTCCCATCGCATCCAGTATGCTCCTGCCCGCCACACCCAATCCGCTCCGTCCCACCTCACCCACTCCACTCCGTCCCACCTCACCCACTCCGCTCCGTCCTACAGCACCCACCCTGCTCCGTTCTACAGCACCCACTCCGCTCCGTCGCACCTCACCCACTCCGCTCCGTCCTACAGCCCCCACTCCACTCCATTCCACCGCACCCACTCCGCTCCATCCTACAGAACCCACTCCGCTCCCTCCCACGGCACTCACACTGCTCAGTCCCACCGCACCCACTCCGCTCCGTCCCACCGCACCAATTCCGCTCCGTCACATCTCACCTACTCCGCTCCATCCCACCACACCAATTGCGATCCGTCCCACCGCATTCACTCCACTCAACCCCACCTCACCCACTCCGCTCAACCCCACCGCACACACTCCACTCCATCCCACCTCACCGACTCCACTCTGTCCCACTGCACCCACTCCGCTCCCTCCCACATCACCCGCTCCGCTCCGTCCCACCTCACAAACTCCACTCCATCCCACTGCACTCACTCCGCTCAGTCCCACCGCACCCACTCCGATCCATCCCACTGCACTCACTCCGCTCAGTCCCACCGCACCCACTCCACTCCACCCCACCGCACACGCTCCGCTCCATCCCACCTCACCGACTCCACTCTGTCCCACTGCACCCACTCCGCTCCACCCCATCTCACACAATCCGCTCCACCTCACTGCACCCACTCCACTGCGTCCCACCACACCCATTCCGCTCAACCCCACCGCACACACTCCGATCCGTCCCACCGCACCCACTCTGTCCCACCGCACCCACTCCACTCCATCCCACCTCACCCACTCCGCTCCCTCCCACCACCATCCACTCCACTCCGTCCCACTGCACCCACTCCGCTCCTGCCCACCGCACTCACTCCGCTCAACCACACCTCACCCACTCCGCTCAAGCCCACCGCACCCACTCCACTCCAACCCACCTCACCCACTCCATCCCACCGCACTCATTCCACTCAACCCCACCGCACTCACTCCGCTCAGTCCCACTGCACCCTCTCCTCTCCGTCCCACTGCACCCACTCCGCTCCGTCCCACTGCACTCACTCCGCTCAGTCCCACCGCAATCACTCCGCTCCACCTCACCTCACCCACTCCGCTCAACCCCACCGCACACACTCCACTCCATCCCACCGCACTCACTCCGCTCCACCACAGCTTTTCCGCTCCACGCCACCGTACCCACTCCCCTCCGTCCCACCACCCCCACTCCACTCCTTCCTACAGCAAACACTCCGCTCCATCCAACAGCATCCACTACGCTTTATCGTACAGCACTCACTCTGCTCTGTCCTACAGCACCCACTCCGCTTCGTCCCACCGCACCCAAACTGCTCCGGCTCCCAGCATTCACTCCGTTCCGTCCTACAGCATCCACTCCGCTCCATCCCACCGCACACTCTCCGTTCCACGCCACCTCACCCACTCAGCTCTGTCCCACCACCCCAACTCCACTCCGTCCTACAGCACACACTCCGCTCCATCCAACAGCACTCACTCCACTCTATCGTACAGCACTCACTCCGTTCCATCCTACAGCACCCACTCGGCTCCGTCCCACTGCACCCACTCCGCTCTGTCCCACCGCACCCACACCGCTCCGGCTCACAGCTTTCACTCTGTTCCGTCCTACAGCATCCACTCCGTTCCATCTCACCGCACCCACTCCACTCCATCCCACCGCACCAACTCCGCTCTGTCCCACCGCACTCACTCCGCTCAACCCCACCGCACACACTCCAAACCGTCCCACCTCACCCATTCCGCTCCCTCTCACTGCACCCACTCCGCTCAGTCCCACCGCACCCACTCCACCCTGTCCCACCGCACCCACTCTGCTCCGTCCCACCGCACTCACTCCACTCCGTCCCACCGCACCCACTCCGCTCCAGACCATCGCACTCACTCCTCTCAACCCCATCTCACCGACTCTGCTCAACCCCACCCCACCCACTCCAATCCATCCCACCTCATGCACTCTGCTCAACCCCACTGCACATACTCCACTCCATCCCACCTAACCCACTCCGATCCGTCCCACTGCACTCACTCCGCTCAGTCCCACCGCACACACTCCGCTCCGGCCCACCGAACCCACTCCACTCCATCCCACCACACCCACTCCACTCCGGCCCACCGCACCCACTCTGCTCTGTCCCACTACACCCATTCTGTTCTGTCCCACCGCACCCTCTCTGCTCCACCCCACTGCACTCACTCCACTCCATCCCACCTAACCCACTCCGATCCGTCCCACTGCACTCACTCCGCTCAGTCCCACCGCACACACATCAGCTCAGTCCCACCGCACCCACTCCTCTCTACCCCACTGCATTCACTCCACTCCAATGCACCGCATCCATTCCGCTCCGTACGACTGCACCCACTCCACTCCGTCCCACCGCACCCACTCTGTTCCAGTCCACCGTACTCATTCCGCTCAGTCCCACCGCACCCACTCCGTTCCGTCCCACTGCACCCTCTCCTCTCCGTCCCACTGCACCCACTCCGCTCCATCCCACTGCACTCACTCCGCTCAGTCCCACCGCAATCACTCCGCTCCACCTCACCTCACCCACTCCGCTCAACCCCACCGCACACACTCCACTCCATCCCACCGCACTCACTCCGCTCCACCACAGCTTTTCCGCTCCACGCCACCGTACCGACTCCCCTCCGTCCCACCACCCCCACTCCACTCCTTCCTACAGCAAACACTCCGCTCCATCCAACAGCATCCACTACGCTTTATCGTACAGCACTCACTCTGCTCTGTCCTACAGCACCCACTCCGCTTCGTCCCACCGCACCCAAACTGCTCCGGCTCCCAGCATTCACTCCGTTCCGTCCTACAGCATCCACTCCGCTCCATCCCACCGCACACTCTCCGTTCCACGCCACCTCACCCACTCAGCTCTGTCCCACCACCCCAACTCCACTCCGTCCTACAGCACACACTCCGCTCCATCCAACAGCACTCACTCCACTCTATCGTACAGCACTCACTCCGTTCCATCCTACAGCACCCACTCGGCTCCGTCCCACCGCACCCACTCCGCTCAGTCCCACCGCACACTCTCCGGTCCACGCGACCACACCCACTCCGCTCCGTCCCACCACCCCCACTCCACTCCGTCCCACAACACACACACCGATCCATCCAACAGCACCCAATCCGCACTATCGTACAGCATTCACTCCGTTCTGTCCTACAGCATCCACTCCGCTCCATCCCACCGCACCCACTCCGCTCCATCCCACCACACCAAATCCGTTCCGTCCCACCGCACTCACTCCACTCAACCCCACCGCACACACTCTACTCCGTCCCACCTCACCCATTCCACTCCCTCTCACGCAGCCACTCTGCTCCGTCCCACCTCACCCACTCCACTCTGTCCCACCTCACCCACTCCACTCTGTCCCACTTCACCCACTCCGCTCCGTCCCACCGCGCTCGCTCCGTTCCGTCCCATCGCACCCAATCCGCTCCATCCCACCACAGCCACTCCGCTCCAGCCCACCGCACTCACTCCGCTCAACCCCACCCCACCCACTCCACTCCGTCCCACCTCATGTACTCCGCTCAACCCCACCCCACCCACTCCACTCCATCCCACCTCATGCACTCCGATCTGTCCCACTGCACTCACTCCGCTCAGTCCCACCGCACACACTCCGCTCTGGTCCACTGAATGCACTCCACTCCGGCCCACCGCACTCAATCCACTCCGTCCCACCTCACCCACTCCGTTCCACCCCAGCAAACCCACTCCGCTCCATCCCGCCGCCATCCACTCCACTCCGTCCCACTGCACCCACTCCACTCCGGCCCACCGCACTCACTCCGCTCAACCGCACCTCACCCACTCCGCTCAAGCCCACTGCACCCACTCCACTCCAACCCACCTCACCCACTCCATCCCACCGCACTCACTCCGCTCAACCCCACCGCACTCAATCCGCTCAGTCCCACCGCACCCACTCCGCTCTGTCCCACCTCACTCACTCCACTCCGGCCCACCTCACCCACTCCGCTCTGTCCCACTGCACCCACTCCGCTCCACCCCACTGTACTCACTCCACTCCATCCCACCGCACCCTCTCTGCTCCGTCTGACTGCACCCACTCCGCTCCGGCCCACCGCACTCACTCCTCTCAACCCCACCACACCAACTCCGCTCAACCCCACCCCAGCCACTCCACTCCGTCCCATTTCATGCACTCCGCTCAACCCCACCGCACACACTCCACTCCATCCCACCACACCCACACCACTCCGTCCCACTGCACCCACTCCGCTCAGTCCCACCGCACCCACTCCACCCTGTCCCACCGCACCCACTCTGCTCCGTCCCACCGCACTTACTCCACTCCGTCCCACCGCACCCACTCCACTCCAGCCCATCGCACTCACTCCTCTCAACCCCATCTCACCGACTCTGCTCAACCCCACCCCACCCACTCCACTCCATCCCACCTCATGCACTCTGCTCAACCCCACTGCACATACTCCACTCCATCCCACCTAACCCACTCCGATCCGTCCCACTGCACTCACTCCGCTCAGTCCCACCGCACACACTCCGCTCCGGCCCACCGAACCCACTCCACTCCATCCCAGCACACCCACTCCACTCCGGCCCACCGCACCCACTCTGCTCTGTCCCACTACACCCATTCTGTTCTGTCCCACTGCACTCACTCCACTCCGTCCCACCGCACTCTCTCCGCTCAACCCCACCCCACCCACTCCACTCCGTCCCATCTCATGTACTCTGCTCAACCCCACTCCACCCACTCCACTCCATCCCACCTCACCCATTCCGCTCCCTCTCACTGCACACACTCCGCTCTGTCCCACCTCACCCACTCCGCTCCAGCCCACCGCACTCACTCTGCTCAACCTCACCTCGCACAATCCGCTCAACCCCACCCATTCCATTCCACCCCACCGCACCCACTCCGCTCCGTCCCACTTCACCCAATCCGCTCCGTCCCACCGCACCCACTCCGCTCCGTCCCACCACACCCACTCCGCTCCGTCCCACTTCACCCAATCCGCTCCGTCCCACCGCACCCACTCCGCTCCGTCCCACCACACCCACTCCGCTCCAGCCCACCGCACGCACTCTGCTCAACCCCACCTCACACATTCCGCTCAAACCCACCCCACCCACTCCGTTCCACCCCACCGCAAACAATCCGCTCAACCGCACCGCACGCACTCCACTCCATCCCACCTCACCCACTCCAATCCATCCCACTGCACACACTCCGCTCCGGCCCACCGCACCCACTCCACTCTGGCCCACCGCACTCATTCCACTCCGTCCCACCTCACCCACTCCGCTCTGTCCCACCGCCCGCATTCCGTTCCACCCCACCGCACCCACACCGCTCCATCCCACCACACCCACTCCACTCCGTCTGACTGCACCCATTCCGCTCCGGCCCACCGCATTCACTCCGCTCTGTCCCACTGAACTCAGACCACTCCATCCCACTGCACTCACTCCGCTCAACCCCATCCCACCCACTCCACTCCGTCCCACCTCATGCACTCCGCTCAATCCCACCGCACAAACTCCACACCGTCCCACCACACTCTCTCCGCTCCGTCCCACCACACCCACTCTGCTCCATCCCACCGCACCCACTGCGCTCAGTCCCACTGCACCCTCTCCGTTCCACGCCACCGCACTCACTCCGCTCCGTCCCACCACCCCCACTCCACTCCGTCCTACAGCACCCACTCCGCTCCATCCAACAGCACCCACTCCGCTCTATTGTACAGCACTCACTCCGTTCCGTCCTACAGCACCCACTCGGCTCCGTCACACTGCACCCACTCCACTTCGTCGCACCTCACCCACACCGCTCCGGCTCACAGCATTCACTCCGTTCCGTCCTACAGCATCCACCTGCTCCATCCCACCGCACCCACTCCGCTCCATCCCACCGCACCCACTCCGCTCCGTCCCACCGCACTGACTCCGCTCAACCCCACCACACACACTCCATTCCGTCCCACCTCTACCATTCCGCTCCCTCTCAATGCACCCACTCCGCTCCGTCCCACCTCACCCACTCCACTCTGTCCCATTTCACCCAATCTGCTCCGTCTCACCACACGCACTCCGCTCCGTCCCACCACACCCACTTCGTTCCACCCCACCACACCCACTCCGCTCCATCCCACCGCACTCACTCCGCTCAGTCAAACCGCACCCACTCCACTCCATCCCACCGCACCCAATCCGCTCCATCCTACATCACCCACTCCACTCCATCCCACCGCACCCACTCCGCTCCATCCCACCGCACCCACTCCGCTCCGTCCTACAGCACCCACTCCGCTCCGTCCTACAGCACCCCCTCCGCTCTGTCCCACCGCACCATCTCGGCTCCGTGCTACAGCACCCACTCCACTCCGTCCTACAGCACCCACTCCGCCCCGTCCTACAGCACCCATTCCGCTCAGTCCCATCGCATCCACTCCGCTCCGTCCCACCGCACCTACTCCGTTCCGTCCCACCTCACTCACTCCGCTCCGTCCCACCGCACCCACTCCGCTCCGTCCTACAGCACCCACTCCGTTCAGTCCCACCGCACCCACTCTGATCCGTCCCACCACACCCACTCCGCCTCGTCCTACCGCACCCATTCCGCTCCGTCCCACCTCACCCACTCCGCTCCGTCCCACCGCACCCACTCTGCTCCGTCCTACAGCACCCAACCCGCTCCGTCCTACAGCACCCACTCCGCTCCGTCCCACCGTACCCACTCCGCTCCATCCCACCTCACCCACTCCGATCTGTCCCACTGAACTCACTCCGCTCAGTGCCACCGCACACACTCCGCTCACGCCCAGCACACCCACACCACTCCGGCCCACCGCACTGACTCCACTCCGTCCCACCTCACCCACGCCATTCCACCCCACCACACCCACTCTGCTCCATCCCACCACACCCACTCCACTCCGGCCCACTGCACCCACTCCGCTCTGTCCCACTGCACTCTCTCCACTCTGTCCCACCGCACTAACTCCGCTCAATCCCACCGCACACACTCCACTCCATCCCACCGCACTCACTCCGCTCCATCCCACCACAGCCACTCCGCCCCATTCCACCGCACCTTTTCCGCTCCACGCCACCGCACCCACTCCCCTCCGTCCCACCACCCCCACTCCACTCCGTCCGACAGCACACATTCCGCTCCATCCAACAGCACCCACTACGCTCTATCGTACAGCACTCACTCTGCTCTGTCCTACAGCACACACTCCGCTTCATCCCACCGCACTCACACTGCTCCGGCTCACAGCATTCACTCCGTTCCGTCCTACAGCATCCACTCCGCTCCATCCCACCTCACCCACTCCGCTCCGTCCCACCACCCCCACTCCACTCCATCCTACATCACACACTCCGTTCCATCCAACAGCACCCACTCCGTTCTATCGTACAGCACTCACTCCGTTCCATCCTACAGCACCCACTCGGCTCCGTCCCACCGCACCCACTCCGCTCTGTCCTTCCACACCCACTCCTCTCCGTCCCACCGCACACACTCTGCTCCATCCCACCACACCCACTCCACTCCGATCCACCCCACTGCACTCACGCCACTCCGTCCCACCACACCCACTCCACTCCGCTGCACCCCATTGCACTCACGCCACTCCGTCCCACCGCACCCACTCCGATCCGGCCCACCGCACCCACTCCGCTCAGTCCCACCGCACCCACTCCACTCCGTCCCACTTCACTCACTCCGCTCTGTCCCACCGCACTCACTCCACTCTGTCCCACCTCACCCACTCCGTTCCACCCCACCACACCCACTCCGCTCCGTCCCACCACACCCACTCCACTGCGGCCCACCGCACCCACTCCGCTCTGTCCCACTGCACCCACTCTGTTCTGTCCCACTGCATTCACTCCACTCCGATCCACCCCACCGCACCCACTCCGCTCCGTCCCACCACACCCACTCCGCTCTGTCCCACCCCACCAACTCCGCTCCACCCCACCGCACTCATTCCGGTCAGTCCCATCGCATCCACTCTGCTCCGTCCCTCCGCACCCACTCCGCATGTCTCACCGCATCCACTCCGCTCTGTCCTTCCACACCCACTCCGATCCGGCCCACCGCACCCACTCCGCTCAGTCCCACCGCACCCACTCCACTCCGTCCCACTTCACTCACTCCGCTCAGTCCCACCGCACTCACTCCACTCTGTCCCACCTCACCCACTCCGTTCCACCCCACCACACCCACTCCGCTCCGTCCCACCACACCCACTCCACTGCGGCCCACCGCACCCACTCCGCTCTGTCCCACTGCACCCACTCTGTTCTGTCCCACTGCATTCACTCCACTCCGTCCCACCGCACTCACTCCGCTCAACCCCACCCCACCCACTCCACTCCGTCCCACCGCACTCAATCCACTCAACCCCACCCCACCCACTCCACTCCACCGCACCTCATGCACTCTGCTCAACCCCACTGCACACACTCCACTCCATCCCACCTCACCCACTCCGATCTGTCCCACTGCACTCACTCCGCTCAGTCCCACCGCACACACTCTGCTCCGGCCCACCGCATCCACTCCGTTCCACCCCACCACACCCACTCCGCTCCATCCCACCACACCCACTCCACTCCGGCCCACCGCATCCACTCCGTTCCACCCCACCACACCCACTCCACTCCGTCCCACCGCACTCAATCCGCTCAACCCCACCCCACCCACTCCACTCCGGCCCACCGCACTCACTCCGCTCTGTCCCACTGCACCCACTCCGCTCTGTCCCACTGCACTCACTCCACTCCGTCCCATCGCATTAACTCCGCTCAACCCCACCCCACCCACTCCACTCCTTCCCACCTCATGTACTCCGCTCAATCCCACCGCATACACTCCACTCCATCCCACCGCACTCACTCCGCTCCGTCCCACCACAGCCACTCCGCTCCATCCCACTGCACCCACTCCGCTCAGTCCCATCACACCTTTTCCGCACCACGCCACCGCACCCACTCCTCTCCGTCCCACCGCACCCACTCCGCTCAGTCCCACCGCACACTCTCCGTTCCACTCCACCACACCCACTCCGCTCCGTCCCACCACCCCCACTCCACTCCGTCCTACAGCACACACACCGCTCCATCCAACAGCACCCACTCCGCTCTGTCCCACAGTACCCACTCCGCTTCGTCCCACCGCACCCACACCGCTCCGGCTCACAGCATTCACTCCGTTCCGTCCTACAGCATCCACTCCGCTCCATCCCACTGCACCCACTCCGCTCCATCCCACCGCACCAACTGCGCTCCGTCCCACCGCACTCACTCCACTCAACCCCACCGCACTCGCTCCGCTCCGTCCCACCTCATGTACTCCGCTCAACCCCACCACACCCACTCCACTCCATCCCACCTCATGCACTCCGATCTGTCCCACTGCACTCACTCTGCTCAGTCCCACTGCACACACTCCGCTCCGGCCCACCGAATCCACTCCACTCTGGCCCACCGCACTCAATCCGCTCCGTCCTACCTCACCCACTCCGTTCCACCCCACCAAACCCACTCCGCTCCATCCCACCACCCCCACTCCACTCCGTCCTACAGCACACACTCCGCTCCATCCAACAGCACCCACTACGCTCTATTGTACAGCACTCACTCCGTTCCGTCCTACAGCACCCACTCCGCTTCGTCCCACCGCACCCACACCGCTCCGGCTCACAGCATTCACTCCGTTCCGTCCTACATCATCCACTCCGCTCCATCCCACCGCACTCACTCCGCTCCGTCCCACCACTCCCACTCCGCTCCATCGCACCGCACCCTCACCGCTCAGTCCCACCGCACACTCTCCGTTCCATGCCACCTCACCCACTCCGCTCCGTCCCACCACCCCCACTCCACTCCATCCTACAGCACACACTCCGCTCCATCCAACAGCACCCACTCCGCTCTATCGTACAGCACTCACTCCGTTCCGTCCTACAGCACCCACTCGGCTCCATCCCACTGCACCCACTCCGCTCTGACCTACAGCACCCACTCCGCATCGTCCCACCGCACCCACACCGCTCCGGCTCACAGCATTCACTCCGTTCCGTCCGACAGCATCCACTCCGCTCCATCCCACTGCACCCACTCCGCTACAATCCACCGCACCAACTCCGTTCCATCCTACCGCACTCACTCCGCTCAACCCCACCGCACACACTCCACTCCGTCCCACCTCTCCCATTCCGCTCCCTCTCACCGCACGCAATCCGCTCCGTCCCACCCCATCCAATCCTCTCCGTCCTACAGCACCCACTCCGCTCTGTCACACCCCACGCACTCCGCTCCGTCCCTCCGCACCCACTCCGCTCCGTCCCACCGCACCCACTCCGCTCTGTCCTTCCACACCCACTCCTTTCCGTCCCACCGCACACATTCTGCTCCGTCCCACCACACCCACTCCACTTCCCTCCACCCCACTGCACTCACGCCATTCCATCCCATCGCACCCACTCCGCTCCGGCCCACCGCACCCACTCCGCTCTGTCCCACTGCACCCACTCCACTCCACCCCACTGCATTCACTCCACTCCATCCCACTGCACCCACTCCGCTCAGTCCCACCGCACCCACTCTGCTCCAGCCCACCGCACCCAATCCGTTCAGTCCCACCGTACCCACTCCGCTCTGTCCCACCTCACCCAATCCACTCCGTCCCACCGCACCCACTCCGCTCTGTCCCACCTCACCCACTCCCCTCCGTCCCACCACCACCACTCCACTCCGTCCTACAGCACACACTCCGCTCCATCCAGCAGCATCCACTACGCTCTATCGTACAGCACTCACTCCGTTCCGTCCTACAGCACCCACTCGGCTCCGTCCCACTACACCCACTCCGCTCTGTCCTACAGCACCCACTCCGCTTCGTACCACCGCACCAACACCGCTCCGGCTCACAGCATTCACTCTGTTCCGTCCTACAGCATCCACTCCGCTCCATCCCACCGCAACCACTCCACTCCATCCCACCGCACCATCTCCGCTCCGTCCTACCGCACTCACTCCGCTTAACCCCACCGCACATACTCCACTCCATCCCACCTCACCCATTCCGCTCCCTCTCACCGCACCCACTCCACTCCGTCCCACCTCACCCATTCCGCTCCCTCTCACCGCACCCACTCCGCTCCGTCCCACCTCACATACTCCACTCTGTCCCACTTCACCCACTCCGCTCCATCCACCGCACACACTCTGCTCAACCCCACCTCGCACACTCTGCTCAACCCCACCCCACCCACTCTGTTCCACCACACCGCACGCACTCCGCTCCGTCCCACTGCACTCACTCCACTGCATCCCACTGCACCCACTCCGCTCCGTCCCATCCCACCCACTCCTCTCCGTCCTACAGCACCCACTCCGCTGTGTCACACCCCACCCACTCCGCTCCGTCCCACCGCACTCATTCCGGTCAGTCCCATCGCATCCACTCTGCTCCGTCCCTCCGCACCCACTCCGCTCCGTCCCACCGCACCCACTCCGCTCTGTCCTTCCACACCCACTCCACTCCGCTCCACCCCACTGCACTCACGCCACTCCGTCCCACCGCACCCACTCCGCTCCGGCCCACCGCACCCAATCCGCTCTGTCACACTGCACCCACTCCGCTCCACCCCACTGCATTCACTCCACTCCATCCCACTGCACCCACTCCGCTCAGTCCCACCGCACCTATTCCGCTCCGTCCCACCGCACCCACTCCATTCCGTCCCACTGCACTCACTCCACTCAGTCCCACCGCACCCACTCCACTCCGTCCCACTGCACCCAATCCGCTCAGTCCCTCCACACCCACTCCGCTCCGGCTGACAGCATTCACTCCGTTCCATCCTACAGCATCCACTCCGCTCCATCTCACCGCACCTACTCCACTCCATTCCACCGCACCATCTCCGCTCTGTCCTACCGCACTCACTCCGCTCAACCCCACCGCACCCACTCCACTCCGTCCCACCTCACCCATTCTGCTCCCTCTCACCGCACCCACTCCGCTCCGTCCCACCTCACACACTCCACTCTGTCCCACTTCACCCACTCCTCTCCAGCCCACCGCACACACTCCGCTCAACCCCACCTCGCACAATCTGCTCAACCCCACCGCACCCACTCCGCTCCGTCCCACTGCACTCACTCCACTCTGTCCCACCCCACCCACTCCTCTCCGTCCTACAGCACCCACTCCGCTGTGTCACACCCCACCCACTCCGCTCCGTCCCACCGCACACATTCTGGTCAGTCCCATCGCATTCACTCTGCTTCGTCCCTCCGCACCCACTCCGCTCCGTCCCACCGCACCCATTCCGCTCCATCGCACCTCATGCACTCCGCTCAATCCCACCGCACAAACTCCACTCCATCCCACCGCACTCTCTCCGCTCCGTCCCACCACACCCACTCCGCTCCATCCCAGCGCACCCACTCCGCTCTGTCCCACCACTCCCTCTCCGTTCCACGCCACTGCACTCACTCCGCTCCGTCCCACCACCCCCACTCCGCTCCATCCTAAAGCACCCACAACGCTCCATCCAACAGCACCCACTCCGCTCTATTGTACAGCACTCACTCCATTCCGTCCTACAGCACCCACTCCGCTTCGTCCCACCGCACCCACACCGCTCCGGCTCACAGCATGCACTCCGTTCCTTCCTACAGCATCCACTCCGCTCCTTCCCACCGGACCCACTCCGCTCCGTCCCACCGCACCCACTCCGCTCAGTCCCACCGCACCCACTCCGCTCCGTCCCACCACACCCACTCCACTCCATCCCACCTCACCCACTCCGCTCCCTCCCACCGCCATCCACTCCACTCCATCCCACCACACCCACTCCACTCCGGCCCACCTCACCCACTCCGCTCTGTCCCACTGCACCCGCTCCGCTCCACCCCACTGCACCCACTCCGCTCAGTCCCACCGCACCAACTCCCCCCTGTCCCAACGCACCCACTCCACTCCGTCCCACTGCACTCACTCGACTCAGTCCCACCGCACACACTCCGCTCCACCCCATTTCACCCACTCCGCTCAGCCCCACCGCACAGACTCCACTCCATCCCACCGCACTCACTCCACTCCGTCCCACTGCATCCACTCCGCTCTGTCCCACCGCACCGACTTGGCTCCATCCTGCAGCACCCGCTACGCTCCGTCCTACAGAACCCACTCCACTCCAGCCCATCGCACTCACTCCTCTCAACCCCACCTCACCGAATCCGCTCAACCCCACCCCACCCACACCACTCCGCTCCACCCCGCTGCACTCAGGCCACTCCGTCCCACCGCACCCACTCCGCTCTGGCCCACCGCACCCACTCCGCTCCCTCCCACCGAACCTACTCCGCTCCGTCCCACCGCACCCACTCCGCTCCGTCCCACTGCACACACTCCGCTCAGTCCCACCGCACCCTCCCCGTTCCATGCCACCGGACTCACTCTGCTCCGTCCCACCACCCCCACTCCACTCCGTCCTACAGCACCCACTCCACTCCATCCTACAGCACCCATTCCACTCTATTGTACAGCACTCACTCCGTTCCGTCCTACAGCACCCACTCGGCTCCGTCCCAATGCACCCACTCCGCTCTGTCCTACAGCACCCACTCCGCTTCGTCCCACCGCACCCACACCGCTCCGGCTCACAGCATTCACTCCGTTCCTTCCTACAGCATCCACTCCGCTCCATCCCACCGCACCCACTCCGCTCCATCCCACTGCACCAACTCCGCTCCGTCCCACCGCACTCACTCCGCTCAACCCCACCGCACACACTCCACTCCGTCCCACCTCACCCATTCCGCTCCCTCTCACTGCACCCACTCCGCTCCGTCTCAACCGCACACACTCCACTCTGTCCCATTTCACCCAATCCGTTCCGTCCCACCACACCCACTCCGCTCCGGCCCACCGCACTCACTCTGCTCAACCCCACCTCACACACTCCGCTTAACCCCACCCCACCCACTCCGTTCCATCCCACCGCACCCTCTCCACTCAGTACCACCGCACCCACTCCGCTCCGTCCCACCACACCCACTCCACTCCATCCAACCTCACCCACTCCGCTCCCTCCCACCGCCATCCACTCCACTCCATCCCACCACACCCACTCCACTCCGGCCCAACTCACACCCTCTGCTCTGTCCCACTGCACTCACTCCACTCCGGCCCACCGCACCCACTCCGCTCAGTCCCACCGCACCCACTCCGCTCCATCCCACCGCACCCACTCCTCTCTGGCCCACCTCACCCACTCCGCTCTGTCCCACTGCACTCACGCCACTCCGTCCCACCGCACTCACTCCTCTCAACCCCACCTCACCAACTCCGCTCAACCCCACCCCAGCCACTCCACTCCGTCCCACCTCATGCACCCTGCTCAACCCCACCGCACACATTCCACACCATTCCACCGCACCCACTCCACTCCGTCCCACTGCACCCACTCCGCTCAGTCCCACCGCACACACTCCCCCCTGTCCCACTGCACCCACTCCGCTCCGTCCCACTGCACTCACTCGACTCAGTCCCACTGCACTCACTCCGCTACACCCCACTTCACCCACTCCGCTCAGCCCCACCACACCCACTCTACTCCGTCCCACTGCACCCACTCCGCTCAGTCCCACCGCACCCACTCCCCCTTGTCCCACTGCACCCACTTCGCTCTGTCCCACTGCACTCACTCGACTCAGTCCCACTGCACTCACTCCGCTCCACCCCACGTCACACACTCCGCTCAGCCCCACCGCACACACACCACTCCGTCCCACCGCACACACTCCACTCCGTCCCACCGCACCCACTTCGCTCCAGCCCATCGCACTCACTTCTCTCAACCCCACCTCACCGACTCCGCTCAACCCCACCCCACCCACACAACTCTGCTCCACCCCACTGCACTCACGCCACTCCATCCCACCTCACCCACTCCGTTCCCTCCCACCGCCATCCACTCCACTCCATCCGACCACACCCACTCCACTCCGGCCCACCTCACCCACTCCGCTCTGTCCCACTGCAACCACTCCACTCCGTCCCACCGCACTCACTCTGCTCCACCCCACTTCACCCATTCCGCTCAACCCCACCGCACAGACTCCACTCCATCCCACCGCACTCACTCCATTCCGTCCCACTGCACCCACTCCGCTCTGTCCTACCGCACCAACTCGGCTCCATCCTGCAGCACCCGCTCCGCTCCGTCCTACAGCACCCACTCTGCTCCAGCCCATCGCACTCACTCCTCTCAACCCCACCTCACCAACTCCGCTCAAACCCACCCCACCCACACCACTTCGCTCCAGCCCACTGCACTCATGCCACTCCGTCCCACTGCACCTACTCCGCTCCGGCCCACCGCACCCACTCCGCTCAGTCCCACCGCACCTACTCCGCTCCAACCCACCGCACCCACTCCGCTCCGTCCCACTGCACACACTCCGCTCAGTCCCACCGCACCCACTCCACTCTGTCCCATTTCACCCAATCCGTTCCGTCCCACCACACCCACTCCGCTCCGGCCCACCGCACTCACTCTGCTCAACCCCACCTCACACACTCCGCTTAACCCCACCACACCCATTCCGTTCCACTCCACCGCACCCAATCCGCTCAGTCCCACCGCACCCACTCCGCTCCGTCCCACCACACCCACTCCACTCCGGCCCACCTCACCCACTCCGCTCTGTCCCACTGCACTCACTCCACTCCGTCCCACCGCACCCTCTCTGCTCCGTCTGACTGCACCCACTCCGCTCCGGCCCACCACACTCACTCCTCTCAACCCCACCTCACCAACTCCGCTCAACCCCACCCCAGCCACTCCACTCCGTCCCACCTCATGCACTCTGCTCAACCCCACCGCACACACTCCACACCATCCCACCACACCCACACTACCCCGTCCCACTGCAACCACTCCGCTCAGTCCCACCGCACCCACACCCCCCTGTCCCACCGCACCCACTTCGCTCCGTCCCACTGCACTCACTCGACTCAGTCCCACTGCACTCACTCCGCTCCACCCAACGTCACCCACTCCGCTCAGCCCCACCGCACACACTCCACTCCGTCCCACCGCACCCACTCCGCTCCAGCCCATCGCAGTCACTCGTCTCAACCCCACCTCACCGACTCCGCTCAACCCCACCCCACCCACACCACTCCGCTCCACCCCACTGCACTCACGCCACTCCATCCCACCTCACCCACTCCGCTCCCTCCCACTGCCATCCACTCCACTCCATCCCACCACACCCACTCCACTCCGGCCCACCTCACCCACTCCGCTCTGTCCCACTGCACCCGCTCCGCTCCACCCCACTGCACCCACTCTGCTCAGTCCCACCGCACCCACTACCCCCTGTCCCACCGCACCCACTCCGCTCCGTCCCACTGCACTCACTCGACTCAGTCCCACCGCACTCACTCCGCTCCACCCCACTTCACCCACTCCGCTCAACCCCACTGCACAGACTCCACTCTATCCCACCGCACTCACTCCACTCCGTCCCACTGCACCCACTCCGCTCTGTCCTACCGCACCAACTCGGCTCCATCCTGCAGCACCCGCTCCGATCCGTCCTACAGCACCCAATCTGCTCCAGTCCATCGCACTCACTCCTCTCAACCCCACCTCACCGACTCCGCTCAACCCCACCCCACCCACACCACTCCGCTCCACCCCACTGCACTCACGCCACTCCGTCCCACTGCACCCACTCCGCTCCGGCCCACCGCACCCACTCCGCTCAGTCCCACCGCACCAACTCCGCTCCGTCCCACCGCACTCACTCCATTCAACCCCACCGCACACACTCCACTCCGTCCCACCTCACCCATTCCGCTCCCTCTCACCGCATCCACTCTGCTCCGTCCCACCTCACCCACTCCACCCTGTCCCACTTCACCCACTCCGCTCCATCCCACCGCACCCACTCCGCTCCGTCCCACCGCACGCACTTCGCTCAACCTCACCGCTCACACTCCACTCCGTCCCACCTCACCCACTCCGCTCCCTCCCACCTCACCCACTCCGCTCTGTCCCACCGCACCCACTCCGCTCAACCTCACCCCACCCACACCACTCAAACCCACCTTACCCACTCCGTCCCACCTCATGCACTCTGCTCAACCCCACTGAACACACTCCATTCCACCCCACCGCCCTCACTCCACTCCATCCCACCACACCCACTCCACTCCGGTCCACCGCACCTACCCGGCTATGTCCCACTGCACCCACTCCACTCCACCCCACTGCACGCACTCCACTCCGTCCCACCGCACCCACTCCGCTCCGTCCCACCGAACCCACTCCGCTCCGTCTCATCGCACCCACTCCGCTCCGGCCCACCGCACCCACTCCGCTCAACCCCACCTCACCCACTCCGCTCAAACGAACCCCACCCACTCCACTCCATCCCCCCTCATGCACTCCGCTCAACCCCACCGCACACACTCCACTCCACCCCACCACACCCACTCCGCTCCGTCCCACCGCACACACTCCACTCCACCCCACCGCACCCACTCCGCTCCTTCCCACCGCACCCACTCCGCTCCGTCCCACCGCACCCACTCCGCTCTGTCCCACCTCACCCACTCCGCTCAACTCCACCTCACACACTCCGCTCTGTCCTACAGCACCCACTCGTCTCTGTCCTACAGCACCCACTCCGTTCCGTCACACCACACCCACTCAGATCCGGCTCACCGCACTCACTCCGCTCTGTCCTACAGCACCCACTCCGCTCTGTCCTACAGCACCCACTCTGCTCCGTCCCACCGCACCCACTCCGCTCAACCTCACCCCACCCACTCCACTCAAACCCACCTCACCCACTCCGTCCCACCTCACCAACTCCACTCTGTCCCACTTCACCCACTCCTCTCCACCCCACCACACTCACTCCGCTCCACCCCACCTCACACACTCCGCTCAACTCCACCTCACCCACTCTTCTCAACCCCACCCCACCCACTCCAGTCCGTCCCACCTCACACAATCCGCTCAACCCCACCCCACCCACTCCACTCCGACCCATCTCACCCATTCCATCCCACCTCATGCACTCCACTCAACCCCACCGCACCCACTCCGCTCCGTCCCACCGCACCCAATCTGCTCCGTCCCACTGCACTCACTCTGCTCAGTCCCACCGCACCCACTCCACTCCGTCCCACTGCACCCACTCCTCTCAGTCCCACCGCACCCACTCCGCCTTGTCCCACCGCACCCACTCCGCTCCGTCCCACCGCACCCACTCCTCTCTGTCCCACCGCACCCACTCCGCTCCGGCCCACCGCACCCACTCCGCTCCGTCCCACCGCACCCACTCCTCTCTGTTCCACCGCACCCACTCCGCTCCGTCCCACCACACCCACTCCGCTCAACCCCACCCCACCCACTCCAGTCCGTCCCACCTCACACAATCCGCTCAACCCCACCCCACCCACTCCACTCCGACCCATCTCACCCATTCCATCCCACCTTATGCACTCCGCTCAACCCCACCGCACACACTCCACCCCACCTCACCCACTCCGCTCCGACCCACCGCACACACTCCGCTCAGTCCCACCGCACCCACTCCGCTCCGTCCCACCGCACCCACTCCTCTCTGTTCCACCGCACCCACTCCGCTCCGTCCCACCACACCCACTCCGCTCAACCTCATCCCACCCACTCCACTCCGACCCACCTCACCCACTCCGTCCCACCTCATGCACCCGCTCAACCCCACCGAACACACTCCATTGCACCCCACCGCACCCACTCCGCTCCATCCCACCACACCAACTCCACTCCGGCCCACCGCACCTACCCGGCTCTGTCCCACTGCACCCACTCCGCTCCACCCCACTGCACTCACTCCACTCCGTCCCACCGCACCCACTCCGCTCCGTCCCACCGCACCCACTCCGCTCCATTCAACAGCACCCACTCCGCTCTATCATACAGCACTCACTCCGTTCCGTCCTACAGCACCCACTCTGCTCCGTCCCACTGCACCCACTCCGCTCTGTCCCACCGCACCCACTCCGCTCAACCCCACCTCACCCACTCCGCTCCGTCCCACCGCACCCCACCCACTCCACTCCATCCCACCTTATGCACTCCGCTCAACCCCACCGCACACACTCCATCCCACCACACCCACTCCGCTCCGACCCACCGCACACACTCCGCTCAGTCCCACCGCACCCACTCCGCTCCGTCCCACTGCAGCGACTCCGCTCCATCCTACAGCACCCACTCCGCTCTTTCCCAGCGTACCCACTCTGCTCCGTCCCACGGCACTCACTCCACTCTG
Organism: Isurus oxyrinchus; assembly: GCA_026770705.1. NCBI lineage: Eukaryota > Metazoa > Chordata > Chondrichthyes > Lamniformes > Lamnidae > Isurus > Isurus oxyrinchus. The sequence goes on from JANJGN010000012.1 coordinate 115,079,171, forward strand.
TCCCACCTCACCCACTCCGCTCCGTCCCACCACCCCCAATGCACTCCGTCCTACAGGACACACTCCGCTCTATCGTACAGCACTCACTCCGTTCCGTCCTACAGCACCCATTCGGATCCGTCCCACTGCACCCACTCCGCTCTGTCCTACAGCAACAATTCCGCTTCGTCCCACCGCACCCACACCGCTCCAGCTCACAGCATTCACTCCGTCCCGTCCTACAGCATCCACTCCGCTCCATCCCACCGCACACACTCCACTCCATCCCACCGCACCAACTCCGCTCCGTCCCACCGCACTCACTCCACTCAACCCCACCGCACACAATCCACTCCGTCCCACCTCACCCATTCCGCTCCCTCTCACCGCACCCACTCTGCTCTGTCCCACCTCACCCACTCCACCCTGTCCCACTTCACCCACTCCGCTCCATCCCACCGCACCCACTCCGCTCCGTCCCACCGCACGCACTTCGCTCAACCTCACCGCTCACACTCCACTCCATCCCACCTCACCCACTCCGCTCCCTCCCACCTCACCCACTCCGCTCTGTCCCACCGCACCCACTCCGCTCAACCTCACCCCACCCACACCACTCAAACCCACCTCACCCACTCCGTCCCACCTCATGCACTCTGCTCAACCCCACTGAACACACTCCATCCCACCCCACCGCACTCACTCCACTCCATCCCACCACACCCACTCCACTCCGGTCCACCGCACCTACTCGGCTCTGTCCCACTGCACCCACTCCACTCCACCCCACTGCACGCACTCCACTCCGTCCCACCGCACCCACTCCGCTCCGTCCCACCGAACCCACTCCGCTCCGTCTCACCGCACCCACTCCGCTCCGGCCCACCGCACCCACTCCGCTCAACCCCACCTCACCCACTCTGCTCAAACGAACCCCACCCGCTCCACTCCATCCCACCTCATGCACTCCGCTCAACCCCACCGCACACACTCCACTCCACCCCACCACACCCACTCCGCTCCGTCCCACCGCACACACTCCACTCCACCCCACCGCACCCACTCCGCTCCTTCCCACCGCACCCACTCCGCTCCGTCCCACCGCACCCACTCCACTCTGTCCCACCTCACCCACTCCGCTCAACTCCACCTCACACACTCCGCTCTGTCCTACAGCACCCACTCGTCTCTGTCCTACAGCACCCACTCCGTTCCGTCACAGCACACCCACTCAGATCCGGCTCACCGCACTCACTCCGCTCTGGCCTACAGCACCCACTCCGCTCTGTCCTACAGCACCCACTCCGCTCCATCCCACCGCACCCACTCTGCTCCGTTCTACAGCAGCCACTCTTCTCTGTCCCACTGCATCCATTCTGCTCCACCCCACCGCACCCACTCCACTCTGTCACACCGCACCCACTCCGCTCCGTCCCACCGCACCCATTCCGCTCCGTCCTACAGCACCCACTCCGCTACGGCCCACCTCATCCACTCCGCTCCTTCCCACCGCACCCACTCCGCTCTGTCCCACCGCACCCACTCCGCTACAGTCCACCTCAACCACTCCGCTCCCTCCCACCGCACCCACTCCACTCCCTCCCACTGCATCCACTCCTCTCTGTCCCCCTGCACCCACAACGCTCAACCACACTGCACCCACTCCGCTCTGTCCCTCCGCACCCACTCTGTCCCACCCCAGCTCACCCGCTCCACTCCGTCCCACCTCACCGACTCCACTCTGTCCCACTGCACCCAGTCCGCTCCACCCCACTGCATTCACTCCACTCCGTCCCACTGAACTCACTCCGCTCCGTCCCACCGCACCCACTCCGCTCTGTCCCACTGCACGCACTTCGCTCAACCCCACCGCACACACTCCACTCCGTCCCACCTCACCCACTCCGCTCCCTCCCACCTCACCCACTCCGCTCTGTCCCACCGCACCCACTCCGCTCAACCTCACCCCACCCACTCCACTCAAACCCACATCACCCACTCCGTCCCACCTCACCAACTCCATTCTGTCCCACTTCACCCACTCCTCTCCACCCCACCTCACCCACTCCTCTCCACCCCACCACACTCACTCCGCTCCACCCCACCTCACACATTCCGCTCAACCCCACCCCACCCACTCCAGTCCGTCCCACCTCACACAATCCGCTCAACCCCACCCCACCCACTCCACTCCGACCCATCTCACCCACTCCATCCCACCTCATGCACTCCGCTCAACCCCACCGCACACACTCCACTCCATCCCACCTCACCCACTCCGCTCCCTAACACTCCACCCACTCCGCTCTGTCCCACCGCACGCACTTCGCTCAACCCCGCCGCACACACTCCACTCCGTCCCACCTCACCCACTCCGCTCCCTCCCACCACACCCACTCCGCTCCACCCCACCTCACACACTCCGCTCAACCCCACCTCACCCACTCTTCTCAACCCCACCCCACCCACTCCAGTCCGTCCCACCTCACACAATCCGCTCAACCCCACCCCACCCACTCCACTCCGACCCATCTCACCCACTCCATCCCACCTCACCCACTCCGCTCCCTAACACCCCACCCACTCCGTTCCGTCCCAGCACACCCACTCCTCTCTGTCCCACCGCACCCACTCCGCTCCATCCCACCGCACTCACTCCGCTCAACCCCACCTCACCCACTCCGCTCAACCCCACCCCACACACTGCACTCCGACCCACCTCACCCACTCCATCCCACCTCATGCACTCTGCTCAACCCCCCACACCCACTCCTCTCCATCCCACCTCACCCACTCCGCTCCGTCCCACCCCACCCACTCCACTCCGTCCCACCGCATCCACTCTGCTCTGTCCGACTGCACCCACTCCGCTCCGTCCCAGTGCACCCACTCCACTCTGTCCCACCGCACCCACTCCGCTCCGTCCCAGTGCACCCACTCTTCTCTGTCCCACCACACCCACTCCGCTCCGTCCCACCGCACTCACTCCACTCAACCCCACCTCACACACTCTGCTCAACCCCACCCCACACACTGCACTCCGACCCACCTCACCCACTCCATCCCACCTCATGCACTCCACTCAAACCCACCACACCCACTCCTCTCCATCCCACCTCACCCACTCCGCTCCGTCACTCCCCACCCACTCCGGTCCGTCCCACCGCATCCACTCTGCTCTGTCCGACTGCACCCACTCCGCTCCGTCCCACCACACCCACTCCGCTCCGGCCCACCGCAATCACTCCGCTCAACCCCACCTTACCCACTCCACTCCATCCCACCACACCCACTCAGCTCCATCCCACTGCACGCACTCCGCTCCATTCCACCGCACCCACTCCGCTCTGTCCCACCACACCCATTCTGCTCCAGCCCACCACACCCATTCTACTCCACCCCACCACACCCATTCTGCTCCGTCCCACCGCACCCACTCCTCTCCGTCCCACCGCACCCACTCCGCTCCTTCCCACCGCACCCACTCTGCTCCGTCGCACTGCACCCACTCCGCTCCGTCCCACTGCACCCACTCCGCTCAACTTCACCTCACACACTCCGCTCCGTCCTACAGCACCCACTCCGCTCTGTCCTACAGCACCCACTCTGCTCCGTCCCACCGCATCCATTCTGCTCCACCCCACTGCACCCACTCCGCTCCGGCTCACCGCACTCACTCCGCTCCGTCCTACAGCACCCACTCCACTTTGTCAATACAGCACCCACTCCGCTCCGTCCCACCGCACCCACTCCGCTCCGTCCTACAGCACCCACTCCGCTCCGTCCCACTGCACCCACTCCGCTCCTTCCCACCGCACCCACTCCGCTACGGCCCACCTCATCCACTCCGCTCCTTCCCACCGCACCCACTCCGCTCCGTCCCACCGCACCCACTCCGCTCCGTCCCACCCCACCCACTTCTCTCTGTCCCACTGCACCCACTCCGCTCCGTCCCACCGCACCCACACTGCCCCACCCCACCTCACCCACTCCGCTCCGTCCCAGCTCACCAACTCCACTCCGTCCCACTGCAGCCCCACCGCTCCACCCCATCGCACCCACTCCGCTCCATCCCACCGCACCCACTCTGCTCCCTCCCACTGTACCCACTCTTCTCCGTCCCACCTCACCCACTCCACTCTGTCTGACTGCACCCAATCCACTCCTTCCCACCTCACCCATTCCGCTCCGGCCCACAGCACTCACTCTGCTCTGGCCCACCACCCCCACTCCGTTCCACCCCACTGCACCCACTCCGTTCCACCCCACCGCACCCACTCCGCTCCATCCCACCGCACCCAATCCACTCCGTCCCAACTCACCCACTCCACTCAACCCCACCACGTCCACTCCGCTCCATCCCACCTTATGCACTCCACTCAACCCCACCGCACACACTCCACTCCATCTGACTGCATCCACTCCGGCCCACCGCATTCACTCCTCTCAAACCCACCACACCAACTCCACTCAACCCCACCCCACCCACTCCACTCCATCCCACTTTATGCACTCTGCTCAACCCCACCACACACACTCCACTCCACCCCACCACACCCACTCCACTCCGTCCCACTGCACCCAATCCGCTCAGTCCCACCACACTCACTACCCCCTGTCCCACTGCACCCACTCCGCTCCGTCCCACTGCACTCACTACACTCAGTCCCACCGCACTCACTCCACTCCACCCCACTTCACCCACTCCGCTCCGTCCCACCACACCCACTCCGCTCCATCCCATGGCACTCACTCCACTCCGTCCCACCGCACACACTCCGTTCCGTCCCACCGCACCCTCTCCGCTCCGTCTGACTGCACCCACTCCACTCCGGCCCACCGCACTCACTCCTCTCAACCCCACCTCACCAACTCCGCTCAACCGCACCCCAGCCACTCCACTCCGTCCCACCTCATGCACTCCGCTCAACCCCACCGCACACACTCCACTCCATCCCACCACACCCACTCCAGTCAGTCCCACCGCACACTCTCTGTTCCACGCCACCGCACCCATACCGCTCCGTCCCACCACTCCCAATCCACTCCGTCCTACAGCACACACTCCGCTCCATCCAACAGCACCCACTCCGCTCTATCGTACAGCACTCACTCCGTTCCGTCCTACAGCACCCACTCGGCTCCGTCCCACTGCACCCACTCCGCTCTGTCCTTTAGCACCCACTCCGCATCGTCCCACTGCACCCACACCGCTCCGGCTCACAGCATTCACTCTGTTCCGTCCTACAGCATCCACTCCGCTCCATCTCACCGCACCCACTCCGCTCCATCCCACCGCACTCACTCCGCTCAACCCCACCGCACACACTCCACTCCGTCCCACCTCACCCATTCCGCTCCCTCTCACTGCACCCACTCCGTTCCGTCCCACCTCACCCACTCCACTCTGTCCCACTTCACCCAATCCGCTCCGTCCCACCACACCCACTCCGCTACAGCCCACCGCACTCACTCTGCTCAACCCCACCCCACCCACTCCGCTCAACCCCACCGCACCCACTCCGCTCAACCCCACCGTACACACTCCACTCCATCCCACCTCACCCACTCCGATCCGTCCCACTGTACACACTCTGCTCTGTCCTTCCACACCCACTCCTCTCCGTCCCACCGCACACACTCCACTCCGTCCCACTGCACCCACTCCGCTCAATCCCACCGCACCCACTCCGCTCTGTCCCATCGCACCTACTCCGCTCCGTCCCACCGCACCTACTCCGCTCCTTCCCACTGCACTCACTCCGCTCAGTCCCACCGCACCCAATCCGCTCCGTCCCACCACACCCACTCCGCTCCGTCCCACCTCACCCACTCCACTCTGTCCCACTTCACCCAATCCGCTCCGACCCACCGCACCCACTCGCTCCGTCCCACCACACCCACTCCGCTCCAGCGCACCGCACTCACTCTGCTCAACCCCACCTCACACACTCCGCTCAAACCCACCCCAACCACTCCGCTCAACCCCACCGTACACACTCCACTCCATCCCACCTCACCCACTCCGATCCGTCCCACTGTACACACTCCGCTCCAGCCCACCGCACCCACTCCACTCCAGCCCACCGCACTCACTCCACTCCGTCCCACCTCACCCACTCCGCTCTGTCCCACCGCACTCACTCCGCTCAACCCCACCGCACACACTCCACTCCGTCCCACCTCACCCATTCCGCTCCCTCTCACTGCACCCACTCCGCTCCGTCCCACCTCACCCACTCCACTCTGTCCCACTTCACCCAATCCGTTCCGTCCCACCGCACCCACTCCGCTCTGTCCCACTGCACACACTCCACTCCGTCCAACAGCACCCACTCCGCTCTGTCCCACCCCACCCAATCCGCTCCGTCCCACCGCACTCATTCCGGTCAGTGCCATCGCATCCACTCTGCTCCGTCCCTCCACACCCACTCCGCTCCGTCCCACCGCACCCACTCCGCTCTGTCCTTCCACACCCACTCCTCTCCGTCCCACCGCACACACTCCGCTCAAGCCCACCGCACACACTCCACTCCGTCCTACCTCACCCATTCCGCTCCCTCTCACCGCACCCACTCCACTCCGTCCTACAGCACCCACTCTGCTGTGTCACACCCCACCCACTCCGCTCCGTCGCACCGCACTCATTCCGGTCAGTCCCATCGCATCCACTCTGCTCCGTCCCTCCGCACCCACTCCGCTCCGTTCCACCGCACCCACTCCGCTCTGTCCTTCCACACCCACTCCACTCCGCTCCACCCCACTGCACTCACGCCACTCCGTCCCACCGCACCCACTCCACTCCGGCCCACCGCACCCACTCCGCTCTGTCCCACTGCACCCACTCCGCTCCACCCCACAGCATTCACTCCACTCCGTCCCACTGCACCCACTCCGCTCAGTCCCACCGCACCTACTCCGCTCCGTCCCACCGCACCCACTCCGCTCCGTCCCACTGCACTCACTCCACTCAGTCCCACCGCACCCACTCCACTCCGTCCCACTGCACCCAATCCGCTCAGTCCCACCACACCCACTCCGCTCTGTCCCACCTCACCCAATCCGCTCCGTCCCACCGCACCCACTCCGCTCCAGCCCACCACACTCACTCTGCTCAACTGCACCTCACTCACTCCGCTCAACCCCACTGCACACACTCCACTCCATCCCACCTCAGCCACTCCGATCCGTCCCACTGCACACAATCCGCTCCAGCCCACCGCATTCACTTCACTCCATCCCACCTCACCCACTCCACTCTGTCCCATTGCACCCACTCCGCTCTGTCCCACTGCACTCACTCCACTCCGTCCCACCGCACCCACTCCTCTCTGTTCCACCGCACCCACTCCGCTCCGTCCCACCGCACCCACTCCGCTCAACCTCATCCCACCCACTCCACTCCGACCCACCTCACCACTCCGTCCCACCTCATGCACCCGCTCAACCCCACCGAACACAGTCCATTCCACCCCACTGCACCAACTCCACTCCGGCCCTCCGCACCTACCCGGCTCTGTCCCACGGCACCCACTCCGCTCCACCCCACTGCACTCACTCCACTCCGTCCCACCGCACCCACTCTGCTCTGTCCCACCGCACCCACTCCGCTCCGTGCCACGGCACTCACTCCACTCTGTCCCACCTCACCCACTCCGCTCCCTCCCACCACCCCAACTCCACTCCGTCCTACAGCACCCACTCGGCTCCGTCCCACTGCACCCACTCCGCTCTGTCCCACCGCACCCACTCCGCTCAACCCCACATCACCCACTCCGCTCCATCCCATCGCACCCCACCCACTCCACTCCATCCCACCCCAGGCACTCCGCTCAACCCCAACGCACACAATCCACCCCACCACACCCACTCCGCTCCGTCCCACCTCATGCACTCCGCTCAATCCCACGGCACAAACTCCACTCCATCCCACCGCACTCTCTCCGCTCCGTCCCACCACACCCACTCCGCTCCATCCCAGCGCACCCACTCCGCTCTGTCCCACCGCACCCTCTCCGTTCCACGCCACGGCACTCACTCCGCTCCATCCCACCACACCCACTCCACTCCATCCCACCTCACCCACTCCGCTCCCTCCCACCGCCATCCACTCCACTCCATCCCACCACACCCACTCCACTCCGGCCCACCTCACCCACTTCGCTCTGTCCCACTGCACCCGCTCCACTCCACCCCACTGCACCCACTCCGCTCAGTCCCACCGCACCAACTCCCCCCTGTCCCACCGCACCCACTCCGCTCCGTCCCACTGCACTTACTCGACTCAGTCCCACCGCACATACTCCGCTCCACCCCATTTCACCCACTCCGCTCAACCCCACCGCACACACTCCACTCCATCCCACCGCACTCACTCCACTGCGTCCCACCGCACCCACTCCGCTCTGTCCCACCGCACCGACTCGGCTCCATCCTGCAGCACCCGCTACGCTCCGTCCTACAGAACCCACTCCGCTCCAGCCCATCGCACTCACTCCTCTCAACCCCACCTCTCCGAATCCGCTCAAGCCCACCCCACCCACACCACTCTGCTCCACCCCACTGCACTCAGGCCACTCCGTCCCACCGCACCCACTCCGTTCCACCCCACCGCACCCACTCCGCTCTGTCCCACCGCACCCAATCCACTCCGTCCCACCGCACCCACTCCGCTCTGTTCCTCCGCACTCACTCCGGTCAGTCCCATCGCATCCACTCTGCTCCGTCCCTCCGCACCCACTCCGCTCCGTCCCACCGCACCCAATCCGCTCTGTCCCACTGCACCCACTCCGCTCCACCCCACTGCATTCACTCCACTCCATCCCACTGCACCCACTCCGCTCCATCCCACCGCACCCACTCCGCTCCGTCCCACCGCACCCACTCTGCTCCGTCCCACCGCACTCACTCCGCTCAGTCCCACCGCACCCACTCCACTGCGTCCCACTGCACCGACTCCGCTCAGTCCCACCGCACCCACTCCGCTCCGTCCCACCGCACCCACTCCGCTCAACCTCACCCAACCCCCTCGACTCCGTCCCACCGCACCCACTCCTCTCCATCCCACCGCACCCAATCCGCTCCATCCCACTGCACTCACTCCGCTCAGTCCCACCGCACCCACTCCACTCCGTCCCACTGCACCCACTCCGCTCAGTCCCACCGCACCCACTCCACCTTGTCCCACCGCACCCACTCCGCTCCGGCCCACCGCACCCACTCCGCTCCGTCCCACCGCACCCACTCCTCTCTGTTCCACCGCACCCACTCCGCTCCGTCCCACCGCACCCACTCCGCTCAACCACATCCCACCCACTCCACTCCGACCCACCTCACCACTCCGTCCCACCTCATGCACCCGCTCAACCCCACCGAACACAGTCCATTCCACCCCACCGCACCCACTCCACTCCATCCCACCACACCAACTCCACTCCGGCCCTCCGCACCTACCCGGCTCTGTCCCACGGCACCCACTCCGCTCCACCCCACTGCACTCACTCCACTCCGTCCCACCGCACCCACTCTGCTCTGTCCCACCGCACCCACTCCGCTCCGTACCACGGCACTCACTCCACTCCGTGCCACCTCACCCACTCCGCTCCGTCCCACCACCCCGACTCCACTCCGTCCTACAGCACACACTCCGCTCCATTCAACAGCACCCACTCCGCTCTATCATACAGCACTCACTCCGTTCCGTCCTACAGCACCCACTCGGCTCCGTCCCACTGCACCCACTCCGCTCTGTCCCACCACACCCACTCCGCTCAACCCCACATCACCCACCCCGCTCCATCCCATCGCACCCCACCCACTCCACTCCATCCCACCTCATGCACTCCGCTCAACCCCAACACACACAATCCACCCCACCACACCCACTCCGCTCCGTCCCACCGCACACACTCCGCTCAGTCCCACCGCACCCACTCCACTCCGTCCCACTGCAGCGACACCGCTCCATCCTACAGCACCCACTCCACTCCGTCCCACAGCGCCCACTCCGCTCCGTCCCACGGCACTCACTCCACTCCGTCCCACCTCACCCAATCCGCTCCGTCCCACCACCCCCAATGCACTCCATCCTACAGCACACACTCCGCTCCATCCAACAGCATCCACTCCGCTCTATCGTACAGCACTCACTCCGTTCCGTCCTACAGCACCCACTTGGCTCGGTCCCACTGCACCCACTCCACTCTGTCCTGCAGCACCCACTCCGCTTCGTCCCACCGCACCCACACCGCTCCGGCTCACAGCATTCACTCCGTTCCGTCCTACAGCATCCACTCCGCTCCATCCCACCGCACCCACTCCGCTCCATCCCACCGCATCCACTCCACTCCATCCCACCGCACCAACTCCAATCCGTCCCACCGCACTCAATCCACTCAACCCCACCGCACACACTCCACTCCGTCCCACCTCACCCATTCCGCTCCCTCTCACCGCACCCACTCTGCTCCGTCCCACCTCACCCACTCCACCCTGTCCAGCTTCACCCACTCCGCTCCATCCCACCGCACCCACTCCGCTTCGTCCCACCGCACGCACTTTGCTCAACCCCACCGCACACACTCCACTCCGTCCCACCTCACCCACTCCGCTCCCTCCCACCTCACCCACTCCGCTCTGTCCCACCGCACCCACTCCGCTCAACCTCACCCCACCCACTCCACTCAAACCCACCTCACCCACTCCGTCCCACCTCACCAACTCCACTCTGTTCCACCTCACCCACTCCGCTCCCTCCCACCCCACCCACTCCGCTCTGTCCCACCGCACCCACTCCGATCAACCTCACCCCACCCACTCCACTCAAACCCACCTCACCCAATCCGTCCCACTTCATGCTCTCTGCTCAACCCCACTGAACACACTCCATTCCACCCCACCGCACTCACTCCACTCCATCCCACCACACCCACTCCACTCCGGTCCAACGCACCTACCCGGCTCTGTCCCACTGCACCCACTCCGCTCCGGCCCACCGCACCCACTCCGCTCAACCCCACCTCACCCATTCCGCTCAAACGACCCCCACCCACTCCACTCCATCCCACCTCATGCACTCTGCTCAACCCCACCGCACACACTCCACTCCACCCCACCACACCCACTCCGCTCCGTCCCACCGCACACACTCCACTCCACCCCACCGCACCCACTCCGCTCCACCCCACCGCACCCACTCCGCTCCGTCCCACCGCACCCACTCCGCTCCGTCCCACCTCACCCACTCCGCTCAACTCCACCTCACACACTCTGCTCTGTCCTACAGCACCCACTCGTCTCTGTCCTACAGCACCCATACCATTCCGTCACACCACACCCACTCAGGTCCGGCTCACCGCACTCACTCCGCTCTGTCCTACAGCACCCACTCCGCTCCGTCCCACCGCACCCACTCTGCTCCGTTCTACAGCACCCACTCTGCTCTGTCCCACTGCATCCACTCTGCTCCTTCCCACCGCACCCACTCCGCTCCTTCCCACCGCACCCACTCCGCTCCGTCCCACCGCACCCACTCCTCTACGGTCCACCTCAACCATTCCGCTCCCTCCCACCGCACCCACTCCACTCCCTCCCACCGGACCCACTCCTCTCTGTCCCACTGCACCCACAACGCTCAACCACACTGCACCCACTCCGCTCTGTCCCTCCGCACCCACTCTGTCCTACCCCAGCTCACCCACTCCGCTCCGTCCCACCTCACCGACTCCACTCTGTCCCACTGCACCCAGTCCGCTCCACCCCACTGCATACACTCCGCTCCGTCCCACCACAACCACTCCGCTCCACCCCACCGCATTCACGCCGCTCAACCCCACCTCACCCACTCCGCTCAACCCCACCCCACCCAATCCAGTCCGACCCATCTCACCCACTCCATCCCACCTCATGCACTCCGCTCAACCCCACCACACACACTCCACTCCATCCCACCTCACCCACTCTGCTCCCTCCCACCACCATCCACTCTGCTCCGTCCCACCTCACCAACTCCACTCTGTCCCACTTCACCCACTCCGCTCCACCCCACCGCACTCACTCCACACCACCCCAGTGCACCCACTCCGCTCAACACCACCTCACCCACTCTTTTCAACCCCACCTCACCCACTCCATTCAACCCCACCCCACCCACTCCACTCTGACCCATCTCACCCACTCCATCCCACCTCATGCACTCCGCTCAACCCCACCGCACACACTCCACTCCATCCCACCTCACCCACTCCGCTCCCTAAAACCCCACCCACTCCGCTCCGTCCCAGCGCACCCACTCCTCTCTGTCTCATCGCACCCACTCCGCTCCGTCCCACCGCACTCACTCCGCTCAACCCCACCTTACACACTCCGCTCAACCCCACCACACCCACTCCTCTCCATCCCACCTCACCCACTCCGCTCCGTCCCACCCCACCCACTCCGGTCCGTCCCACCGCATCCACTCTGCTCTGTCCGACTGCACCCACTCCGCTCCGGCCCACGGCACTCACTCCGCTCAACCCCACCTTACCCACTCCACTCCATCCCACCACACCCACTCAGCTCCATCCCACTGCACGCACTCCGCTTCATTCCACCGCACCCACTCCGCTCCGTCCCACCACACCCATTCTGCTCCACCCCACCACACCCATTCTGCTCCACCCCACCACACCTATTCTGCTCCGTCCCACCGCACCCACTCCTCTCTGTCCCACCGCACCCACTCCGCTCCGTCCCACCGCACCCACTCTGCTCCGTCCCACTGCACCCACTCCGCTCCGTCCAACTGTACCCACTCCTCTCCGTCCCACCTCACCCACTCCACGCCGTCTGACTGCACCCAATCCATTCCGTCCCACCTCACCCATTCCGCTCCGGCCCACCGCACTCACTCTGCTCTGGCCCACCACCCCCACTCCGTTCCACCCCACCGCACCCACTCCGTTCCACCCCACCACACCCACTCCGCTCCATCCCACCACACCCAATCCACTCCGTCCCAACTCACCCACTCCACTCAACCCCACCACATCCACTTCGCTCCATCCCACCGCACACACTCCATTCCATCCCACCTCACCCACTCCGCTCCCTCCCACCACCCTCCACTCTGCTCTGTCCCACCTCACCAAATCCACTCCGTCCCACCGCACCCACTCCGCTCCACCCCACTGCACCATCCACTGCGTCCCACCGCACCACTCCGCTCCGTCCCACCACTCCCACTCCGCTCAACTGCACCTCACCCACTCCACTCCACCCCACCGCACCCGCTCCGCTCTGTCCCACTGCACCCACTCCACTCCGTCCCTCCGCACCCACTCCTCTCTGTCCCACCGCAATCACTCCGCTCCACCTCACCGCACCCGCTCCGCTCTGTCCCACTGCACCCACTGCACTCCGTCCCACCGCACTCACTCCGCTCAACCCCACCTCACCCATTCCGCTCAACCCCACCCCACCCACTCCACTCCGACCCACCTCACCCACTCCGTCCCACCTCATGCACTCCGCTCAAACCCACCGCACACACTCCACTCCATCCCACCTCACCCACTCTGCTCCGTCCCACTGCACCCACTCTGCTCCGTCCCACCGCACCCACTCCGCTCCAGCCCACCGCACTCACTCCGCTCAAACCCACCTCACGCACTCCACTCCATCCCACCACACCCACTCAGCTCCATCCCACTGCACCCACTCTGCTCTGTCCCACCGCACTCACTCTGCTCAGTCCCATCGCATCCACTCCGCTCCGGCCCACCGCACCCACTCCGCTTCGTCCCACCACACCCATTCTGCTCCACCCCACTGCACCCACTCCACTCCGTCCCACCGCACCCACTCCGCTCCTCCCACCGCACCCACTCCGCTCCGTCCCACCGCACCCATTCCGCTCCATCCCACCGCACCCACTCCGCTCCGTCCCACCACACCCACTCCGCTCCTTCCCACCGCACCCACTCCGCTCCAGCCCATCGCACCCACTCTGCTCAACTCCACCTCACACACTCCGCTCCATCCTACAGCACCCACTCGTCTCTGTCCTACAGCACCAATCCGTTCCGTCACACTGCACCCACTCAGCTCCGGCTCACCGCACTCACTGCGCTCTGTCCTACAGCACCCACTCCGGTCTGTCCTACAGCACCCACTCCGCACCGTCCCACCGCACCCACTCGGCACCGTCCCACCGCACCCACTCCGCTCCGTCCCACCGCACCTACTCCGCTCCGTCCCACCGCACCCACTCCGCTCCGTCCCACCGCACCCACTCGGCTCCATCCCACCGCACCCACTCCGCTCCGTCCCACTGCACCCATTCCGCTCCTTCCCACCACACCCATTCTACTCCACCCCACCGCACCCACTCCGCTCCTTCCCACCGCACCCACTCTGCTCCGTCCCACCGCACCCACTCCTCTCAACTCCACCTCACACACTCCGCTCCATCCTACAGCACCCACTCGTCTCTGTCCTACAGCACCCATCCGTTCTGTCACACCGCACCCACTCAGCTCTGGCTCACCGCACTCACTCCGCTCTGTCCTACAGCACCCACTCCGGTCTGTCTTACAGCACCCACTCCGCTCTGTCCCACCGCACCCACTCTGCTCCGTTCTACAGCACCCACTCTGCTCCACCCCTCCGCACCCACTCCACTCCGTCCCACCGCACCCACTCCGCTCCGTCCCTCCGCACCCACTCCTCTCCGTCCTACAGCACCCACTCCGCTCCGTCCCACCGCACCCACTCTGCTCCTTCCCACCGCACCCACTCTGCTCCATCCCACTGCACCCACTCCGCTATGGTCCACCTCACCCACTCCGCTCCCTCCCACTGCACCCACTCCACTCCCTCCCACCGCACCCACTCCTCTCTGTCCCACTGCACCCACAATGCTCAACCACACTGCTCCCACACCGCTCTGTCCCTCCGCACCCACTCTGTCCCACCCCACCTCACCCACTCCACTCCATCCCACCTCACCCACTCCACTGCCTCCCACCACCATCCACTCTGCTCCGTCCCAGCTCACACACTCCACTCTGTCCCACTTCACCCACTCTGCTCCACCCCACCGCACCCACTCCGCTCCGTCCCACCGCACCCACTCCGCTCCGGCCAACCGCATCCACTCCGCTCCGTCCCACCACACCCACTCCGCTCCGTCCCACCGCACCCACTCCACTCCGGCCCACCACACTCACTCCGCTCAACCCCAACTTACCCACTCCACTCCATCCCACCACACCCACTCCTCTCCATCCCACTGCATGCACTCCGCTCCATTCCACCGCACCCACTCCGCTCCGTCCCACCACACCCATTCTGCTCCACCCCACCACACCCATTCTGCTCCACCCCACCGCACCCACTCCGCTCTGTCCCACCGCATCCACTCCGCTCCATCGCACCGCACCCACTCTGCTCCGTCCCACCGCACCCACTCCACTCCGTCCCACCGCAACCACTCTGCTCCGTCCCACCGCACCCACTCCCATCCGTCCCACCGCACCCACTCCGCTCAACTTCACCTCACACTCTCCGCTCCTCCTACAGTACCCACTCCGCTCTGTCCTACAGCACCCACTCCGTCCGTCCCACCGCATCCATTCTGCTCCACCCCACCGCATCCACTCCGCTCCGGCTCACCGCACTCACTCCGCTCCGTCCTACAGCACCCACTTCACTCTGTCAATACAGAACCCACTCCGTTCCGTCCTAGAGCACCCACTCCGCTCCGTCCCACCGCACCCACTCCGCTCCGTCCTACAGCACCCACTCCGCTCCGTCCCACTGCACCCAATCCGCTCCAGCTCACCGCACTCACTCCACTCCATCCCACCGCACTCACTCGCTCTGTCCCACCCCACCCACTCCGCTACGGCCCACCTCATGCACTCCGCTCAACCCCACCGCACACTCTCCACTCCACCCCACCACACCCACTCCGCTCCGTCCCATCGCACCTACTCCGCTCTGTCCCACCGCCCCCACTCCGCTCTATCCCACCGCACCCACTCCGCTCCATCCCACCGCACTCACTCCACTCGTCCCACCGCCCCCACTCCGCTCCATCCCACCGCACCCACTCCGCACCGTCCCACCGCACCCACTCCGCTCCGTCCCACCGCCCCCACTCCACTCCATCCCACCGCACCCACTCCGCTCCGTCCCACCGCACCCACTCCGCACCCTCCCACCGCACCCACTCCTCTCTGTCCGACCGCACACACTCCGCTCCATCCCACCACACCGACTCCACTCCATCCCACCGCATCCACTCCGCTCCGTCCCACCGCACCGACTCTGCTCCATCCCACCGCAACCACTCCACTCCGTCCCACCGCACCCACTTGGCTCCTTCCCACCACACCCACCCCGCTCTGTCCCACCGCACCCACTCCACTCCGTCCCACCGCACCCACTCCACTCCGTCCCACCGCACCGACTCCGCTCCGTCCCACCACACCCATTCTGATCCACCCCACTGCACCCACTCTGCTCCATCCCACCACACCCATTCCCCTCCCTCCCACCACACCCACTCCGCTCCCTCCTACCGCCACCCACTCCGCTCCGTCCCACCGCACCCACTCCACTCTGTCCCACTTCACCCACTCCGCTCCACTCCACTGCGACCCACCTCACCCACTCCGTCCCACCTCATGCACTCCGCTCAACCCCACCGCACACACTTCACTCCATCCCACTCTGCTCCGCAACACTGCACGCACTCCGCTCTGTCCCACTGCATCCACTCCGCTCTGTCCGACTGCACCCACTCCACTCCGTCCCACCTCATGCACTCCGCTCAACCCCACCGCACCCACTCCGCTCAAACCCACTGCACCCACTCCGCTCCACCCCACCGCACCCACTCCGCTCAACCCCACCGCACCCACTTCGCTCAACCCCACCGTACCCACTCCGCTCCACCCCACCGCACCCATTCCGCTCAGCCCCACCGCACCCACTCCACTCAACCCCACCACACCCACTCCGCTCAATCCCACTGCACCTACTCCACTCCACCCCACCGCACCCTCCCCGCTCCACCTCACCGCACCGACTCCGCTCAACCCCACCGCACCCACTCCGCTCAACTTCACCTCACACTCTCCGCTCCTCCTACAGTACCCACTCCGCTCTGTCCTACAGCACCCACTCCGTCCGTCCCAACGCATCCATTCTCTCCACCCCACCGCATCCACTCCGCTCCGGCTCACCGCACTCACTCCGCTCCGTCCTACAGCACCCACTTCACTCTGTCAATACAGCACCCACTCCGTTCCGTCCTAGAGCACCCACTCCGCTCCGTCCCACCGCACCCACTCCGCTCCGTCCTACAGCACCCACTCCGCTCCGTCCCACTGCACCCACTCCGCTCCAGCTCACCGCACTCACTCCACTCCATCCCACCGCACTCACTCGCTCTGTCCCACCCCACCCACTCCGCTACGGCCCACCTCATGCACTCCGCTCAATCCCACCGCACACTCTCCACTCCACCCCACCACACCCACTCCGCTCCGTCCCATCGCACCCACTCCGCTCTGTCCCACCGCCCCCACTCCGCTCTATCCCACCGCACCCACTCCGCACCGTCCCACCGCACCCACTCCGCTCCGTCCCACCGCCCCCACTCCGCTCCATCCCACCGCACCCACTCCGCTCCGTCCCACCGCACCCACTCCGCACCCTCCCACCGCAGCCACTCCTCTCTGTCCGACCGCACACACTCCGCTCCATCCCACCACACTGACTCCACTCCATCCCACCGCATCCACTCCGCTCTGTCCCACCGCACCGACTCTGCTCCATCCCACCGCAACCACTCCACTCCGTCCCACCGCACCCACTTGGCTCCTTCCCACCACACCCACCCCGCTCTGTCCCACCGCACCCACTCCACTCCGTCCCACCGCACCCACTCCGCTCCATCTCACCGCATCCACTCCGCTCAACACCACCTTACCCACTCCACTCCATCCCACCACACCCACTCAGCTCCATTCCACCGCACCCACTCCGTTCCGTCCCACCACACTCATTCTGCTCCATCCCACTGCACCCACTCCGCTCCGTCCCACCGCACCCACTCCGCTCCGTCCCACCGCACCCACTCCGCTCAACTTCACCTCACACACTCCGGTCCGTCCTACAGCACCCACTCCGCTCTGTCCTAAAGCACCCACTCCGCTCCGTCCCACCGCACCCACTCCGCTCCACCCCACTGCACCCACTCCACTCCGTCCCACTGCACTCACTCCGCTCCGTCCCACCACTCCCACTCCGCTCAACCCCACCTCACACACTCCGCTCAACGCCACCCCACCCACTCCACTCCGTCCCACCTCAGGCACTCCGCTCAACCCCACCGCACACACTCCACTCCATCCCACCTCACCCACTCCGCTCCCTCCCACCACCCTCCACTCTGCTCCGTCCCACCTCACCAAATCCACTCAGTCCCACTTCACCCACTCCGCTCCGTCCTACCAAACCCACTCCGCTCCACCCCACCTCACCCATTCCGCTCCAGCCCACCGCACACAATCCGCTCTGGCCCACCACCCCCACTCCGTTTCAACCCACCGCACCCACTCCGTTCCACCCCACCGCACCCATTCCGTTCCACCCCACCGCACCCACTCCGCTCCATCCCACCGCACCCACTCCACTCCGTCCCAACTCACCCACTCCACTCAACCCCACCACATCCACTCCGCACCAGCCCACCGCACCCAATCCGCTCCATCCCACCGCACCCACTCCGCTCAACCCCACCTCACCCACTCCGCTCAACTGCACCCCACCCACTCCACTCCATCCCACCTCATGCACTGCGCTCAACCCCACCGCTCACACTCCACTCCACCCCACCACACCTACTCCGCTCCGTCCCACCATACACACTCCGCCCAGTCCCACCGCACCCACTCCGCTCCGTCCCACTGCACCGACTCTGCTTCATCCTACAGCACCCACTGCCGGTCTTTCCCACCGCACCCACTCCTCTCCGTCCCACCGCACCCACTCCGCACCGTCCCACGGCACTCACTCCACTCTGTCCCACCTCACCCACTCCGCTCCGTCCCACCGCACCCACTCCACTCCGTCCTACAGCACACACTCCCCTCCATTCAACAGCACCCACTCCGCTCTGTCGTACAGCACTCACTCCGTTCCATCCTACAGCAGCCACTCGGCTGAGTCCCACTGCACCCATTCCGCTCAACCCCACCGCACCCACTCCGCTCCACCCCACCGCACCCACTCCGCTCAACCCCACCGCACCCACTCCGCTCAACCCCACCGCACCCACTCCGCTCAACCCCACCGCTACCACTCCGCTCAACCCCACTGCACCCACTCCGCTCAACCCCACCGCACCCACTCCGCTCAACCCCACTGCACCTACTCCACTCCACCCCACCGCACCCTCCCCGCTCCACCCCACCACACCCACTCCGCTCAAACCCCACCGCATCCACTCCGCTCAACCCCACCTCACCCACTCCGCTCAACCCCACCCCACACACTGCACTCCGACCCACCTCACCCACTCCGTCCCACCTCATGCACTCCGCTCAACCCCACCGCACACACTCCACTCCTTCCCACCTCACCCACTCTGCTCCGTAACACTGCACCCACTCCGCTCCGTCCCACCGCACCCACTCCGCTCCGTCCCACCGCACCCACTCCGCTCAACTCCACCTCACACACTCCGCTCCATCCTACAGCACCCACTCGTCTCTGTCCTACAGCACCCACTCCGTTCCGTCCCACCGCACCCACTCAGCTCCGGCTCACCACACTCACTCCGCTCTGTCCTACAGCACCCACTCTGCTCCGTCCCACCACACCCACTCCACTCCGTCCCACCGCACCCACTCCGCTCCGTCCTACAGCACCCACTCCGCTCCACCCCACTGCATTCACTCCACTCCGTCCCACTGCACTCACTCCGCTCCGTCCCACCGCACTCACTCCGCTCAAAACCACCGCACTCACTCCGCTCAACCCCACCGCACTCACTCCGCTCAACCCCACCCCACCCACTCCACTCCGACCCATCTCACCCACTCCATCCCACCTCATGCACTCTGCTCAACCCCACCGCACACTCTCCACTCCATCCCACCTCACCCACTCCACTCCCTCCCACCACCCTCCACTCTGCTCCGTCCCACCTCACCAACTCCACTCTGTCCCACTTCACCCACTCCGCTCCACCCCACCGCTCTCACTCCGCTCAACCCCACCTCACCCACTCCGCTCAACCCCACCTCACCCACTCTTCTCAACCCCACCCCACCCACTCCAGTCCGTCCCACCTCATACACTCCACTCAAGCCCACCGCACACACTCCACTCCATCACACCTCACACACTCCGCTCCTTCCCACCTCACCCACTCCGCTCCGTCCCAGCGCACCCACTCCTCTCTGTCCCACCACACCCACTCCGCTCCGTCCCACCGCACTCACTCCGCTCAACCCCACCTCACCCACTCCGCTCAACCCCACCCCACACACTGCACTCCGACCCACCTCACCCACTCCATCCCACCTCATGCACTCGGCTCAACCCCACCACACCCACTCCTCTCCATCCCACCTCACCCACTCTGCTGCGTCCCACCGCACCCACTCGGCTCCGTCCTACCGCACCCACTCCGCTCCGGCCCACCGCACTCACTCCGCTCAACCCCACTTTACCCACTCCACTCCATTCCACCACACCCACTCAGCTCCATTCCACCGCACCCACTCCGCTCCGTCCCACCACACTCATTCTGCTCCGTCCCACCGCACCCACTCCGCTCCATCCCACCGCACCCACTCCGCTCCATCCCACCGCACCCACTCCGCTCAACTTCACCTCACACACTCCGTTCCGTCCTACAGCACCCACTCTGCTCTGTCCCACCGCACCCACTCCACTCCGTCCCACCGCATCCATTCTGCTCCACCCCACCGCACCCACTCCGCTCCGGCTCACCGCACTCACTCCGCTTCGTCCTACAGCACCCACTCCACTCTGTCAATACAGCACCCATTCCGCTCCGTCCCACTGCACCCACTCCGCTCCGTTCTACAGCACCCATTCCGCTCCGTCCCACCGCACCACCTCCGCTCCGTCCTACAGCACACACTCCGCTCCGTCCCACCGCACCCACTCCGCTCCGTCCTACAGCACCCACTCCGCTCCGTCCCACCGCACCCACTCCGCTCCGTCCTACAGCACCCATTCCGCTCCGTCCCACTGCAACCACTCTGCTCAGTCCCACCGCACCCACTCCGCTCCATCCCACCGCACTCACTCACTCCGTCCCACCCCACCCACTCCGCTACGGCCCACCTCACCCACTCCGCTCCTTCCCACCGCACCCACTCCGCTACGGCCCACCTCATCCACTCCGCTCCTTCCCGCCACACCCACTCCGCTCCTTCCCACCGCTCCCACTCCGCTACGGCACACCTCATCCACTCCGCTCCTTCCCATCCCACCCACTCCTCTCTGTCCCACTGCACCCACTCCGCTCAACCCCACTGCACCCACTCTGCTCCGTCCCACCGCACCCACACAGCCCCACCACACCTCACACACTCCGCTCCGTCCCACCTCACCGACTCCACTCTGTCCCACTGCACCCACTCCGCTCCACCCCACTGCACTTAATCCACTCCGCCCACCGCACTCACTCCGCTCCACCCCACCGCACACACTCCGCTCAACCCCACCTCACCCATTCCGCTCAATCCCACTCCACCCACTCCACTCCGACCCATCTCACCCACTCTGCTCCGTCCCACCTCACCAACTCCACTCTGTCCCACTTCACCCACTCCGCTCCACCCCACCGCACCCATTCCGCTCCACCCCACTGCACCCACTCCACTCCATCCCACTGCACTCACACCGCTCCGTCCCACCACTCCCACTCCGCTCAACCCCACCTCACACACTCCGCTCAACGCCACCCCACCCACTCCACTCCGTCCCACCTCAGGCACTCTGCTCAACCCCACCGCACACACTCCACTCCATCCCACCTCACCCACTCTGCTGCCTCCCACCAGCCTCCACTCTGCTCCGTCCCACCTCACCAAATCCACTCAGTCCCACTTCACCCACTCCGCTCCGTCCCACTGCAGCCACTCCGCTACACCCCACCGCACCCACTCCGCTCCGTCCCACCGCACCCACTCCGCTCCATCCCACTGCACCCACTCCGCTCCACCCCACCACCCCCACTCCACTCCGTCTGACTGCACCCGATCCACTCCGTCCCACCTCACCCATTCCGCTCTGGCCCACCGCACACACTCCGCTCTGGCCCACCACCCCCACTCCGTTCCAACCCACCGCACCCATTCCATTCCACCCCACCGCACCCACTCCGCTCCATCCCACCACACCCACTCCTCTCTATCCCACTGCACCCACTCCGCTCAACCCCACCGCACCCACTCCGCTCCATCCCACTGCACCCACTCCACTCCGTCCCAACTCACCCACTCCACTCAACCCCACCACATCCACTCCGCACCAACCCACCGCACACAATCCGCTCCATCCCACCACACCCACTCCGCTCTGTCCCACCACACCCACTCCGCTCCATCCCACCACACCCACTCCGCTCCGTCCCACCGCACCCAATCCGCTCAACCCCACCTCGCCCACTCCGCTCAACCGCACCCCACCCACTCCACTCCATCCCACCTCATGCACTGCGCTCAACCCCACCGCACACACTCCACTCCATCCCATCTCACCCACTCTGCTCCGTAACTCTGCACCCACTCCGCTCCGTCCCACCGCACCCACTCCGCTCAACTCCACCTCACACACTCCGCTCCATCCTACAGCACCCACTCGTCTCTGTCCTACAGCACCCACTCCGTTCCGTCCCACTGCACCCACTCAGCTCCGGCTCACCGCACTCACTCCGCTCTGTCCTACAGCACCCACTCCGCTCTGTCCTACAGCACCCACTCTGCTCCGTCCCACCGCATCCATTCTGCTCCACCCCACCGTACCCACTCCACTCCGCTCAACCCCACCGCACCCACTCTGCTCCGTCCCACTGCATTCACTCCACTCCGTCCCACTGCACTCACTCCACTCCGTCCCACCGCAACCACTCCGCTCCACTCCACCGCAGTCACTCAGCTCAACCCCACTGCACTCACTCCGCTGAATCCCAACCCAGCCACTCCACTCCGACCCATCTCACCCACTCTTCTCAACCCCACCCCACCCACTCCAGTCCGTCCCAACTCATACACTCCGCTCAAGCCCACCGCACACACTCCACTCCATCACACCTCACCCACTCCGCTCCTTCCCACCTCACCCACTCCGCTCCGTCCCAGCGCACCCACTCCTCTCTGTCCCACCACACCCACTACGCTCCGTCCCACCGCACTCACTCCGCTCAACCCCACCTCACCCACTCCGCTCAACCCCACCCCACACACTGCACTCCGACCCACCTCACCCACTCCGTCCCACCTCATGCACTCCGCTCAACCCCACCACACCCACTCCTCTCCATCCCACATCACCCACTCCGCTCCACCCCACCGCACCCACTCCGCTCCGGCCCACCGCACTCACTCTGCTTAACCCCACCTTACCCACTCCACTCCATTCCACCTCACCCACTCTGCTCCGTCCCACCTCACCCACTCCGCTCCGTCCCACCGCATCCACTCCGCTCCATCCCACCGCACCCACTCCGCTCAACTTCACCTCACACACTCTGCTCCATCCTACAGCACCCACTCTGCTCCGTCCCACCGCACCCACTCCACTCCGTCCCACCGCATCCATTCTGATCCACCCCACCGCACCCACTCCGCTCCGGCTCACCGCACTCACTCCGCTTCATCCTACAGCACCCACTCCACTCTGTCAATACAGAATCCATTCCGCTCCGTCCCACTGCACTCACTCCGCTCCGTCCTACAGCACCCATTCCGCTCCGTCCCACCGCACCACCTCTGCTCCGTCCTACAGCACACACTCCGCTCCGTCCCACCGCACCCACTCCGCTCAGTCCTACAGCACCCATTCCGCTCCGTTCCACTGCACCCACTCCGCTCAGTCCCACCGCACTCACTCGTTCCGTCCCACCCCACCCATTCCGCTACGGCCCACCTCACCCACTCCGCTCCTTCCCACCGCACCCACTCCGCTACGGCCCACCTCATCCACGCCGCTCCTTCCCACCGCACCCACTCCGCTCCTTCCCACCGCACCCACTCCGCTACAGCCCACCTCATCCACTCCGCTCCTTCCCACCACACCCACTCCTCTCTGTCCCACTGGACCCACTCCGCTCAACCCCACCGCACCCACTCCGCTCCATCCCACCGCACCCATTCCGCTCTGTCCCACTGCACCCACTCCGCTCAGTCCCACCGTACCCATTCCACTCCATCCCACCGGACTCACTCGTTCCGTCCCACCCCACCCACTCCGCTACGGCCCACCTCACCCACTTTGTACCAACCCACCGCACTCACTCTGCTCTGGCCCACCAACCCCACTCCGTTCCACCCCACCGCACCCACTCCGTTCCACCCCACCGCACCCACTCCGTTCCACCCCTCCGCACGCATTCCGTTCCTCCCCACTGCACCCACTCCACTCCATCCCACCGCACCCACTCACTCCGTCCCAACTCACCCACTCCACTCAACCCCACCACATCCACTCCGCACCAACCCACCGCACCCAATCCGCTCCATCCCACCACACCCACTCCGCTCCGTCCCACCGCACCCACTCCGCTCAACCCCACCTCACCCATTCCGCTCAACCGCACCCCACCCACTCCACTCCATCCCACCTCATGCACTGCGCTCAACCCCACTGCACACACTCCACTCTGTCCCACCACACCCACTCCGCTCTGTCCCACCGCACCCACTCCGCTCAACCCCACCTCACCCACTCCGCTCAACCGCACCCCACCCACTCCACTCCATCCCACCACACCCACTCCGTTCCGTCCCACGCACACACTCCGCCCAGTCCCACTGCACCCACTGCGCTCTTTCCCACCGCACCCACTCCTCTCCGTCCCACCGCACCCACTCCGCTCCGTCCCACCGCACCCACTCCGCTCCATCCCACTGCACCCACTCCGCTCCACCCCACCACCCCCCACTCCACTCCGTCTGACTGCACCCGATCCACTCCGTCCCACCTCACCCATTCCGCTCTGGCCCACCGCACACACTCCGCTCTGGCCCACCACCCCCACTCCGTTCCAACCCACCGCACCCATTCCATTCCACCCCACCGCACCCACTCCGCTCCATCCCACCACACCCACTCCTCTCTATCCCACCACACCCACTCCTCTCTATCCCACTGCACCCACTCCGCTCAACCCCACCGCACCCACTCCGCTCCATCCCACCGCACCCACTCCACTCCGTCCCAACTCACCCACTCCACTCAACCCCACCACATCCACTCCGCACCAACCCACCGCACCCAATCCGCTCCATCCCACCACACCCACTCCACTCCGTCCCACCGCACCCACTCCGCTCCATCCCACCACACCCACTCCGCTCCGTCCCACCGCACCCAATCCGCTCAACCCCACCTCGCCCACTCCGCTCAACCGCACCCCACCCACTCCACTCCATCCCACCTCATGCACTGCGCTCAACCCCACCGCACACACTCCACTCCATCCCATCTCACCCACTCTGCTCCGTAACTCTGCACCCACTCCGCTCCGTCCCACCGCACCCACTCCGCTCAACTCCACCTCACACACTCCGCTCCATCCTACAGCACCCACTCGTCTCTGTCCTACAGCACCCACTCCGTTCCGTCCCACTGCACCCACTCAGCTCCGGCTCACCGCACTCACTCCGCTCTGTCCTACAGCACCCACTCCGCTCTGTCCTACAGCACCCACTCTGCTCCGTCCCACCGCATCCATTCTGCTCCACCCCACCGTACCCACTCCACTCCGCTCAACCCCACCGCACCCACTCTGCTCCGTCCCACTGCATTCACTCCACTCCGTCCCACTGCACTCACTCCACTCCGTCCCACCGCAACCACTCCGCTCCACTCCACCGCAGTCACTCAGCTCAACCCCACTGCACTCACTCCGCTGAATCCCAACCCAGCCACTCCACTCCGACCCATCTCACCCACTCTTCTCAACCCCACCCCACCCACTCCAGTCCGTCCCAACTCATACACTCCGCTCAAGCCCACCGCACACACTCCACTCCATCACACCTCACCCACTCCGCTCCTTCCCACCTCACCCACTCCGCTCCGTCCCAGCGCACCCACTCCTCTCTGTCCCACCACACCCACTACGCTCCGTCCCACCGCACTCACTCCGCTCAACCCCACCTCACCCACTCCGCTCAACCCCACCCCACACACTGCACTCCGACCCACCTCACCCACTCCGTCCCACCTCATGCACTCCGCTCAACCCCACCACACCCACTCCTCTCCATCCCACCTCACCCACTCCGCTCCACCCCACCGCACCCACTCCGCTCCGGCCCACCGCACTCACTCTGCTTAACCCCACCTTACCCACTCCACTCCATTCCACCTCACCCACTCTGCTCCGTCCCACCGCACCCACTCCGCTCCGTCCCACCGCATCCACTCCGCTCCATCCCACCGCACCCACTCCGCTCAACTTCACCTCACACACTCTGCTCCATCCTACAGCACCCACTCTGCTCCGTCCCACCGCACCCACTCCACTCCGTCCCACCGCATCCATTCTGCTCCACCCCACCGCACCCACTCCGCTCCGGCTCACCGCACTCACTCCGCTTCATCCTACAGCACCCACTCCACTCTGTCAATACAGAATCCATTCCGCTCCGTCTCACTGCACTCACTCCGCTCCGTCCTACAGCACCCATTCCGCTCCGTCCCACCGCACCACCTCCGCTCCGTCCTACAGCACACACTCCGCTCCGTCCCACCGCACCCACTCCGCTCAGTCCTACAGCACCCATTCCGCTCCGTTCCACTGCACCCACTCCGCTCAGTCCCACCGCACCCACTCCGCTCCATCCCACCGCACTCACTCGTTCCGTCCCACCCCACCCATTCCGCTACGGCCCACCTCACCCACTCCGCTCCTTCCCACCGCACCCACTCCGCTACGGCCCACCTCATCCACTCCGCTCCTTCCCACCGCACCCACTCCGCTCCTTCCCACCGCACCCACTCCGCTACAGCCCACCTCATCCACTCCGCTCCTTCCCACCACACCCACTCCTCTCTGTCCCACTGCACCCACTCCACTCAACCCCACTGCACCCACTCCGCTCCATCCCACCGCACCCATTCCGCTCCGTCCCACTGCACCCACTCCGCTCAGTCCCACCGTACCCATTCCACTCCATCCCACCGGACTCACTCGTTCCGTCCCACCCCACCCACTCCGCTACGGCCCACCTCACCCACTTTGTACCAACCCACCGCACTCACTCTGCTCTGGCCCACCAACCCCACTCCGTTCCACCCCACCGCACCCACTCCGTTCCACCCCACCGCACCCACTCCGTTCCACCCCTCCGCACGCATTCCGTTCCTCCCCACTGCACCCACTCCACTCCATCCCACCGCACCCACTCACTCCGTCCCAACTCACCCACTCCACTCAACCCCACCACATCCACTCCGCACCAACCCACCGCACCCAATCCGCTCCATCCCACCACACCCACTCCGCTCCGTCCCACCGCACCCACTCCGCTCAACCCCACCTCACCCATTCCGCTCAACCGCACCCCACCCACTCCACTCCATCCCACCTCATGCACTGCGCTCAACCCCACCGCACACACTCCACTCCATCCCATCTCACCCACTCTGCTCCGTAACTCTGCACCCACTCCGCTCCGTCCCACCGCACCCACTCCGCTCAACTCCACCTCACACACTCCGCTCCATCCTACAGCACCCACTCGTCTCTGT
Source organism: Isurus oxyrinchus (assembly GCA_026770705.1). Taxonomy (NCBI): domain Eukaryota; kingdom Metazoa; phylum Chordata; class Chondrichthyes; order Lamniformes; family Lamnidae; genus Isurus; species Isurus oxyrinchus. Next base: position 115,107,161 of record JANJGN010000012.1, read on the forward strand.
CCTACAGCACCCACTCCGTTCCGTCCCACTGCACCCACTCAGCTCCGGCTCACCGCACTCAATCCGCTCTGTCCTACAGCACCCACTCCGCTCTGTCCTACAGCACCCACTCTGCTCCGTCCCACCGCATCCATTCTGCTCCACCCCACCGTACCCACTCCACTCCGCTCAACCCCACCGCACCCACTCTGCTCCGTCCCACTGCATTCACTCCACTCCGTCCCACTGCACTCACTCCACTCCGTCCCACCGCAACCACTCCGCTCCACTCCACCGCAGTCACTCAGCTCAACCCCACTGCACTCACTCCGCTGAATCCCAACCCAGCCACTCCACTCCGACCCATCTCACCCACTCTTCTCAACCCCACCCCACCCACTCCAGTCCGTCCCAACTCATACACTCCGCTCAAGCCCACCGCACACACTCCACTCCATCACACCTCACCCACTCCGCTCCTTCCCACCTCACCCACTCCGCTCCGTCCCAGCGCACCCACTCCTCTCTGTCCCACCACACCCACTACGCTCCGTCCCACCGCACTCACTCCGCTCAACCCCACCTCACCCACTCCGCTCAACCCCACCCCACACACTGCACTCCGACCCACCTCACCCACTCCGTCCCACCTCATGCACTCCGCTCAACCCCACCACACCCACTCCTCTCCATCCCACATCACCCACTCCGCTCCACCCCACCGCACCCACTCCGCTCCGGCCCACCGCACTCACTCTGCTTAACCCCACCTTACCCACTCCACTCCATTCCACCTCACCCACTCTGCTCCGTCCCACCTCACCCACTCCGCTCCGTCCCACCGCATCCACTCCGCTCCATCCCACCGCACCCACTCCGCTCAACTTCACCTCACACACTCTGCTCCATCCTACAGCACCCACTCTGCTCCGTCCCACCGCACCCACTCCACTCCGTCCCACCGCATCCATTCTGCTCCACCCCACCGCACCCACTCCGCTCCGGCTCACCGCACTCACTCCGCTTCATCCTACAGCACCCACTCCACTCTGTCAATACAGAATCCATTCCGCTCCGTCCCACTGCACTCACTCCGCTCCGTCCTACAGCACCCATTCCGCTCCGTCCCACCGCACCACCTCTGCTCCGTCCTACAGCACACACTCCGCTCCGTCCCACCGCACCCACTCCGCTCAGTCCTACAGCACCCATTCCGCTCCGTTCCACTGCACCCACTCCGCTCAGTCCCACCGCACCCACTCCGCTCCATCCCACCGCACTCACTCGTTCCGTCCCACCCCACCCATTCCGCTACGGCCCACCTCACCCACTCCGCTCCTTCCCACCGCACCCACTCCGCTACGGCCCACCTCATCCACGCCGCTCCTTCCCACCGCACCCACTCCGCTCCTTCCCACCGCACCCACTCCGCTACAGCCCACCTCATCCACTCCGCTCCTTCCCACCACACCCACTCCTCTCTGTCCCACTGCACCCACTCCGCTCAACCCCACCGCACCCACTCCGCTCCATCCCACCGCACCCATTCCGCTCTGTCCCACTGCACCCACTCCGCTCAGTCCCACCGTACCCATTCCACTCCATCCCACCGGACTCACTCGTTCCGTCCCACCCCACCCACTCCGCTACGGCCCACCTCACCCACTTTGTACCAACCCACCGCACTCACTCTGCTCTGGCCCACCAACCCCACTCCGTTCCACCCCACCGCACCCACTCCGTTCCACCCCACCGCACCCACTCCGTTCCACCCCTCCGCACGCATTCCGTTCCTCCCCACTGCACCCACTCCACTCCATCCCACCGCACCCACTCACTCCGTCCCAACTCACCCACTCCACTCAACCCCACCACATCCACTCCGCACCAACCCACCGCACCCAATCCGCTCCATCCCACCACACCCACTCCGCTCCGTCCCACCGCACCCACTCCGCTCAACCCCACCTCACCCATTCCGCTCAACCGCACCCCACCCACTCCACTCCATCCCACCTCATGCACTGCGCTCAACCCCACTGCACACACTCCACTCTGTCCCACCACACCCACTCCGCTCTGTCCCACCGCACCCACTCCGCTCAACCCCACCTCACCCACTCCGCTCAACCGCACCCCACCCACTCCACTCCATCCCACCACACCCACTCCGTTCCGTCCCACGCACACACTCCGCCCAGTCCCACTGCACCCACTGCGCTCTTTCCCACCGCACCCACTCCTCTCCGTCCCACCGCACCCACTCCGCTCCGTCCCACCGCACCCACTCCGCTCCATCCCACTGCACCCACTCCGCTCCACCCCACCACCCCCACTCCACTCCGTCTGACTGCACCCGATCCACTCCGTCCCACCTCACCCATTCCGCTCTGGCCCACCGCACACACTCCGCTCTGGCCCACCACCCCCACTCCGTTCCAACCCACCGCACCCATTCCATTCCACCCCACCGCACCCACTCCGCTCCATCCCACCACACCCACTCCTCTCTATCCCACCACACCCACTCCTCTCTATCCCACTGCACCCACTCCGCTCAACCCCACCGCACCCACTCCGCTCCATCCCACCGCACCCACTCCACTCCGTCCCAACTCACCCACTCCACTCAACCCCACCACATCCACTCCGCACCAACCCACCGCACCCAATCCGCTCCATCCCACCACACCCACTCCGCTCCGTCCCACCGCACCCACTCCGCTCCATCCCACCACACCCACTCCGCTCCGTCCCACCGCACCCAATCCGCTCAACCCCACCTCGCCCACTCCGCTCAACCGCACCCCACCCACTCCACTCCATCCCACCTCATGCACTGCGCTCAACCCCACCGCACACACTCCACTCCATCCCATCTCACCCACTCTGCTCCGTAACTCTGCACCCACTCCGCTCCGTCCCACCGCACCCACTCCGCTCAACTCCACCTCACACACTCCGCTCCATCCTACAGCACCCACTCGTCTCTGTCCTACAGCACCCACTCCGTTCCGTCCCACTGCACCCACTCAGCTCCGGCTCACCGCACTCACTCCGCTCTGTCCTACAGCACCCACTCCGCTCTGTCCTACAGCACCCACTCTGCTCCGTCCCACCGCATCCATTCTGCTCCACCCCACCGTACCCACTCCACTCCGCTCAACCCCACCGCACCCACTCTGCTCCGTCCCACTGCATTCACTCCACTCCGTCCCACTGCACTCACTCCACTCCGTCCCACCGCAACCACTCCGCTCCACTCCACCGCAGTCACTCAGCTCAACCCCACTGCACTCACTCCGCTGAATCCCAACCCAGCCACTCCACTCCGACCCATCTCACCCACTCTTCTCAACCCCACCCCACCCACTCCAGTCCGTCCCAACTCATACACTCCGCTCAAGCCCACCGCACACACTCCACTCCATCACACCTCACCCACTCCGCTCCTTCCCACCTCACCCACTCCGCTCCGTCCCAGCGCACCCACTCCTCTCTGTCCCACCACACCCACTACGCTCCGTCCCACCGCACTCACTCCGCTCAACCCCACCTCACCCACTCCGCTCAACCCCACCCCACACACTGCACTCCGACCCACCTCACCCACTCCGTCCCACCTCATGCACTCCGCTCAACCCCACCACACCCACTCCTCTCCATCCCACCTCACCCACTCCGCTCCACCCCACCGCACCCACTCCGCTCCGGCCCACCGCACTCACTCTGCTTAACCCCACCTTACCCACTCCACTCCATTCCACCTCACCCACTCTGCTCCGTCCCACCGCACCCACTCCGCTCCGTCCCACCGCATCCACTCCGCTCCATCCCACCGCACCCACTCCGCTCAACTTCACCTCACACACTCTGCTCCATCCTACAGCACCCACTCTGCTCCGTCCCACCGCACCCACTCCACTCCGTCCCACCGCATCCATTCTGCTCCACCCCACCGCACCCACTCCGCTCCGGCTCACCGCACTCACTCCGCTTCATCCTACAGCACCCACTCCACTCTGTCAATACAGAATCCATTCCGCTCCGTCTCACTGCACTCACTCCGCTCCGTCCTACAGCACCCATTCCGCTCCGTCCCACCGCACCACCTCCGCTCCGTCCTACAGCACACACTCCGCTCCGTCCCACCGCACCCACTCCGCTCAGTCCTACAGCACCCATTCCGCTCCGTTCCACTGCACCCACTCCGCTCAGTCCCACCGCACCCACTCCGCTCCATCCCACCGCACTCACTCGTTCCGTCCCACCCCACCCATTCCGCTACGGCCCACCTCACCCACTCCGCTCCTTCCCACCGCACCCACTCCGCTACGGCCCACCTCATCCACTCCGCTCCTTCCCACCGCACCCACTCCGCTCCTTCCCACCGCACCCACTCCGCTACAGCCCACCTCATCCACTCCGCTCCTTCCCACCACACCCACTCCTCTCTGTCCCACTGCACCCACTCCACTCAACCCCACTGCACCCACTCCGCTCCATCCCACCGCACCCATTCCGCTCCGTCCCACTGCACCCACTCCGCTCAGTCCCACCGTACCCATTCCACTCCATCCCACCGGACTCACTCGTTCCGTCCCACCCCACCCACTCCGCTACGGCCCACCTCACCCACTTTGTACCAACCCACCGCACTCACTCTGCTCTGGCCCACCAACCCCACTCCGTTCCACCCCACCGCACCCACTCCGTTCCACCCCACCGCACCCACTCCGTTCCACCCCTCCGCACGCATTCCGTTCCTCCCCACTGCACCCACTCCACTCCATCCCACCGCACCCACTCACTCCGTCCCAACTCACCCACTCCACTCAACCCCACCACATCCACTCCGCACCAACCCACCGCACCCAATCCGCTCCATCCCACCACACCCACTCCGCTCCGTCCCACCGCACCCACTCCGCTCAACCCCACCTCACCCATTCCGCTCAACCGCACCCCACCCACTCCACTCCATCCCACCTCATGCACTGCGCTCAACCCCACTGCACACACTCCACTCTGTCCCACCACACCCACTACGCTCTGTCCCACCGCACCCACTCCGCTCAACCCCACCTCACCCACTCCGCTCAACCGCACCCCACCCACTCCACTCCATCCCACCACACCCACTCCGTTCCGTCCCACGCACACACTCCGCCCAGTCCCACTGCACCCACTGCGCTCTTTCCCACCGCACCCACTCCTCTCCGTCCCACCGCACCCACTCCGCTCCGTCCCATGGCACTCACTCCACTCCGTCCCACCTCACCCACTCCGCTCCGTCCCACCGCACCCACTCCACTCCGTCCTACAGCACACACTCCCCTCTATTCAACAGCACCCACTCCGCTCTATCGTACAGCACTCACTCCGTTCTGTCCTACAGCACCCACTCGGCTCCGTCCCACTGCACCCACTCTGCTCAACCCCACCGCACCCACTCCGCTCCACCCCACCGCACCCACTCCACTCAACCCCACCGCACCCACTCCACTCAACTCCACCGCACCCACTCCGCTCAACCCCACCACACCCACTCCGCTCAACCCCACTGCACCCACTCCGCTCAACCCCACCGCACCCACTCCGCTCAACCCCACCGCACCCACTCCGCTCAACCCCACTGCACCTAATCCACTCCACCCCACCGCACCCTCCCCACTCCACCCCAACGCACCCACTCCGCTCAAACCCCACCTCATCCACTCCGCTCAACCCCACCCCACACACTGCACTCCGACCCACCTCATCCACACCGTCCCACCTCATACACTCCGCTCAACCCCACTGCACACTCTCCACTCCATCCCACCTCACCCACTCTGCTCCGTAACACTGCACCCACTCCGCTCCGTCCCACCGCATCCACTCCGCTCCAGCCCACCGCACTCACTCCACTCAAACCCACCTCACCCACTCCACTCCATCCCGCCACACCCACTCAGCTCCCTCCCACCACCATCCACTTTGCTCCGTCCCACCTCACCAACTCCATTCCGTCCCACCGCACCCACTCCGCTCCACCCCACTGCACCACTCCACTGCGTCCCACCGCACCACTCCACTCCGGCCCACCGCCCCCACTCCATTCCACCCCACCGCACCCACTCCGCTCCACCTCACCGCACCCGCTCCGCTCTGTCCCACTACACTCACTCTGCTCCGTCCCACCTCACCCACTCCGTCCCACCTCATACACTCCGCTCAACCCCACCGCACACACTCCACTCCATCCCACCTCACCCACTCTGCTCCGTAACACTGCACCCACTCCGCTCCGTCCCACCGCACCCACTCCGCTCACCTCCACCTCACACACTCTGCTCCATCCTACAGCACCCACTCGTCTCTGTCCTACAGCACCCACTCCATTCCGTCCCACCGCACCCACTCAGCTCCGGCTCACCGCACTCACTCCGCTCTGTCCTACAGCACCCACTCCGCTCTGTCCTACAGCACCCACTCCGCTCTGTCCTACAGCACCCACTCCACTCCGTCCCACCGCACCCACTCTGCTCCGTCCCACTGCATTCACTCCACTCCGTCCCACTGCACTCACTCCGCTCGATCCCACCGCAACCACTCTGCTCCACCCCACCGCACTCACTCCGCTCAACCCCACCGCACTCACTCCGCTCAACCCCACCCCACCAACTCCACTCCGACCCATCTCACCCACTCCATCCCACCTCATGCACTCCGCTCAACCCCACCGCACACTCTCCACTCCATCCCACCTCACCCACTCCACTCCCTCCCACCACCCTCCACTCTGCTCCGTCCCACCTCACCAACTCCACTCTGTCCCACTTCACCCACTCCGCTCCACCCCACCTCACCCACTACACTCAACCCCACCTCACCCACTCTTCTCAACCCCACCCCACGCACTCCAGTCCGTCCCACCTCATACAATCCGCTCAAGCCCACCGCACACACTCCACTCCATCACACCTCACCCAATCCGCTCCTTCCCACCCCACCCACTCCGCTCCGTCCCAGCGCACCCACTCCTCTCTGTCCCACCACACCCACTCCGCTCCGTCCCACCGCACTCACTCCGCTCAACCCCACCTCACCCACTCCGCTCAACCCCACCCCACACACTGCACTCCGACCCACCTCACCCACTCCGTCCCACCTCATGCACTCCGCTCAACCCCACCACACCCACTCCTCTCCATCCCACCTCACCCACTCTGCTCCGTCCCACCGCAACCACTCTGCTCCGTCCCACCGCACCCACTCCGCTCCGGCCCACCGCACTCACTCCGCTCAACCCCACCTTACCCACTCCACTCCATTCCACCACACCCACTCAGCTCCATTCCACTGCACCCACTCCGCTCCATCCCACCACACTCATTCTGCTCCGTCCCACCGCACCCACTCCGCTCAGTCCCACCGCACCCACTCCGCTCCATCCCACCGCACCCACTCCGCTCAACTTCACCTCACACACTCCGCTCCGTCCTACAGCACCCACTCTGCTCCGTCCCACCGCACCCACTCCGCTCCGGCTCACCGCACTCACTCCGCTTCGTCCTACAGCACCCACTCCACTCTGTCAATACAGCACCCATTCCGCTCCGTCCCACTGCACCCACTCCGCTACGTCCTACAGCACCCATTCCGCTCCGTCCCACCGCACCACCTCCGCTCCGTCCTGCAGCACACACTCCGCTCCATCCCACCGCACCCACTCCGCTCCGTCCTACAGCACCCATTCCGCTCCGTTCCACTGCACCCACTCCGCTCAGTCCCACCGCACCCACTCCGCTCCATCCCACCGCACTCACTCGTTCCGTCCCACCCCACCCACTCCGCTACGGCCCACCTCACCCACTCCGCTCCTTCCCACCGCACCTACTCCGCTACAGCCCACCTCATCCACTCCGCTCCTTCCCACCGCACCCACTCCGCTCCTTCCCGCCGCACCAACTCCGCTCCATCCCACCGCACCCACTCCGCTCCACCCCACCTCACCCACTCCACTCCGTCTGACTGCACCCGATCCACTCCGTCCCACCTCACTCATTCCGCTCCGGCCCACCGCACACACTCCGCTCTGGCCCACCACCCCCACTTCGTTCCAACCCACCGCACCCACTCCGTTCCACCCCACCGCACCCACTCCGCTCAACCCCACCGCACCCACTCCGCTCCGGCCCACCGCACTCACTCTGCTTAACCCCACCTTACCCACTCCACTCCATTCCACCTCACCCACTCTGCTCCGTCCCACCGCACCCACTCCGCTCCGTCCCACCGCATCCACTCCGCTCCATCCCACCGCACCCACTCCGCTCAACTTCACCTCACACACTCTGCTCCATCCTACAGCACCCACTCTGCTCCGTCCCACCGCACCCACTCCACTCCGTCCCACCGCATCCATTCTGCTCCACCCCACCGCACCCACTCCGCTCCGGCTCACCGCACTCACTCCGCTTCATCCTACAGCACCCACTCCACTCTGTCAATACAGAATCCATTCCGCTCCGTCCCACTGCACTCACTCCGCTCCGTCCTACAGCACCCATTCCGCTCCGTCCCACCGCACCACCTCCGCTCCGTCCTACAGCACACACTCCGCTCCGTCCCACCGCACCCACTCCGCTCAGTCCTACAGCACCCATTCCGCTCCGTTCCACTGCACCCACTCCGCTCAGTCCCACCGCACCCACTCCGCTCCATCCCACCGCACTCACTCGTTCCGTCCCACCCCACCCATTCCGCTACGGCCCACCTCACCCACTCCGCTCCTTCCCACCGCACCCACTCCGCTACGGCCCACCTCATCCACGCCGCTCCTTCCCACCGCACCCACTCCGCTCCTTCCCACCGCACCCACTCCGCTACAGCCCACCTCATCCACTCCGCTCCTTCCCACCACACCCACTCCTCTCTGTCCCACTGCACCCACTCCGCTCAACCCCACCGCACCCACTCCGCTCCATCCCACCGCACCCATTCCGCTCCGTCCCACTGCACCCACTCCGCTCAGTCCCACCGTACCCATTCCACTCCATCCCACCGGACTCACTCGTTCCGTCCCACCCCAACCACTCCGCTACGGCCCACCTCACCCACTTTGTACCAACCCACCGCACTCACTCTGCTCTGGCCCACCAACCCCACTCCGTTCCACCCCACCGCACCCACTCCGTTCCACCCCACCGCACCCACTCCGTTCCACCCCTCCGCACGCATTCCGTTCCTCCCCACTGCACCCACTCCACTCCATCCCACCGCACCCACTCACTCCGTCCCAACTCACGCACTCCACTCAACCCCACCACATCCACTCCGCACCAACCCACCGCACCCAATCCGCTCCATCCCACCACACCCACTCCGCTCCGTCCCACCGCACCCCACTCCGCTCAACCCCACCTCACCCATTCCGCTCAACCGCACCCCACCCACTCCACTCCATCCCACCTCATGCACTGCGCTCAACCCCACTGCACACACTCCACTCTGTCCCACCACACCCACTCCGCTCTGTCCCACCGCACCCACTCCGCTCAACCCCACCTCACCCACTCCGCTCAACCGCACCCCACCCACTCCACTCCATCCCACCACACCCACTCCGTTCCGTCCCACGCACACACTCCGCCCAGTCCCACTGCACCCACTGCGCTCTTTCCCACCGCACCCACTCCTCTCCGTCCCACCGCACCCACTCCGCTCCGTCCCACCGCACCCACTCCGCTCCATCCCACTGCACCCACTCCGCTCCACCCCACCACCCCCACTCCACTCCGTCTGACTGCACCCGATCCACTCCGTCCCACCTCACCCATTCCGCTCTGGCCCACCGCACACACTCCGCTCTGGCCCACCACCCCCACTCCGTTCCAACCCACCGCACCCATTCCATTCCACCCCACCGCACCCACTCCGCTCCATCCCACCACACCCACTCCTCTCTATCCCACTGCACCCACTCCGCTCAACCCCACCGCACCCACTCCGCTCCATCCCACCGCACCCACTCCACTCCGTCCCAACTCACCCACTCCACTCAACCCCACCACATCCACTCCGCACCAACCCACCGCACCCAATCCGCTCCATCCCACCACACCCACTCCGCTCCGTCCCACCGCACCCACTCCGTTCCACCCCTCCGCACGCATTCCGTTCCTCCCCACTGCACCCACTCCACTCCATCCCACCGCACCCACTCACTCCGTCCCAACTCACCCACTCCACTCAACCCCACCACATCCACTCCGCACCAACCCACCGCACCCAATCCGCTCCATCCCACCACACCCACTCCGCTCCGTCCCACCGCACCCACTCCGCTCAACCCCACCTCACCCATTCCGCTCAACCGCACCCCACCCACTCCACTCCATCCCACCTCATGCACTGCGCTCAACCCCACTGCACACACTCCACTCTGTCCCACCACACCCACTACGCTCTGTCCCACCGCACCCACTCCGCTCAACCCCACCTCACCCACTCCGCTCAACCGCACCCCACCCACTCCACTCCATCCCACCACACCCACTCCGTTCCGTCCCACGCACACACTCCGCCCAGTCCCACTGCACCCACTGCGCTCTTTCCCACCGCACCCACTCCTCTCCGTCCCACCGCACCCACTCCGCTCCGTCCCATGGCACTCACTCCACTCCGTCCCACCTCACCCACTCCGCTCCGTCCCACCGCACCCACTCCACTCCGTCCTACAGCACACACTCCCCTCTATTCAACAGCACCCACTCCGCTCTATCGTACAGCACTCACTCCGTTCTGTCCTACAGCACCCACTCGGCTCCGTCCCACTGCACCCACTCTGCTCAACCCCACCGCACCCACTCCGCTCCACCCCACCGCACCCACTCCACTCAACCCCACCGCACCCACTCCACTCAACTCCACCGCACCCACTCCGCTCAACCCCACCACACCCACTCCGCTCAACCCCACTGCACCCACTCCGCTCAACCCCACCGCACCCACTCCGCTCAACCCCACCGCACCCACTCCGCTCAACCCCACTGCACCTAATCCACTCCACCCCACCGCACCCTCCCCACTCCACCCCAACGCACCCACTCCGCTCAAACCCCACCTCATCCACTCCGCTCAACCCCACCCCACACACTGCACTCCGACCCACCTCATCCACACCGTCCCACCTCATACACTCCGCTCAACCCCACTGCACACTCTCCACTCCATCCCACCTCACCCACTCTGCTCCGTAACACTGCACCCACTCCGCTCCGTCCACCGCATCCACTCCGCTCCAGCCCACCGCACTCACTCCACTCAAACCCACCTCACCCACTCCACTCCATCCCGCCACACCCACTCAGCTCCCTCCCACCACCATCCACTTTGCTCCGTCCCACCTCACCAACTCCATTCCGTCCCACCGCACCCACTCCGCTCCACCCCACTGCACCACTCCACTGCGTCCCACCGCACCACTCCACTCCGGCCCACCGCCCCCACTCCATTCCACCCCACCGCACCCACTCCGCTCCACCTCACCGCACCCGCTCCGCTCTGTCCCACTACACTCACTCTGCTCCGTCCCACCTCACCCACTCCGTCCCACCTCATACACTCCGCTCAACCCCACCGCACACACTCCACTCCATCCCACCTCACCCACTCTGCTCCGTAACACTGCACCCACTCCGCTCCGTCCCACCGCACCCACTCCGCTCACCTCCACCTCACACACTCTGCTCCATCCTACAGCACCCACTCGTCTCTGTCCTACAGCACCCACTCCATTCCGTCCCACCGCACCCACTCAGCTCCGGCTCACCGCACTCACTCCGCTCTGTCCTACAGCACCCACTCCGCTCTGTCCTACAGCACCCACTCCGCTCTGTCCTACAGCACCCACTCCACTCCGTCCCACCGCACCCACTCTGCTCCGTCCCACTGCATTCACTCCACTCCGTCCCACTGCACTCACTCCGCTCGATCCCACCGCAACCACTCTGCTCCACCCCACCGCACTCACTCCGCTCAACCCCACCGCACTCACTCCGCTCAACCCCACCCCACCAACTCCACTCCGACCCATCTCACCCACTCCATCCCACCTCATGCACTCCGCTCAACCCCACCGCACACTCTCCACTCCATCCCACCTCACCCACTCCACTCCCTCCCACCACCCTCCACTCTGCTCCGTCCCACCTCACCAACTCCACTCTGTCCCACTTCACCCACTCCGCTCCACCCCACCTCACCCACTACACTCAACCCCACCTCACCCACTCTTCTCAACCCCACCCCACGCACTCCAGTCCGTCCCACCTCATACAATCCGCTCAAGCCCACCGCACACACTCCACTCCATCACACCTCACCCAATCCGCTCCTTCCCACCCCACCCACTCCGCTCCGTCCCAGCGCACCCACTCCTCTCTGTCCCACCACACCCACTCCGCTCCGTCCCACCGCACTCACTCCGCTCAACCCCACCTCACCCACTCCGCTCAACCCCACCCCACACACTGCACTCCGACCCACCTCACCCACTCCGTCCCACCTCATGCACTCCGCTCAACCCCACCACACCCACTCCTCTCCATCCCACCTCACCCACTCTGCTCCGTCCCACCGCAACCACTCTGCTCCGTCCCACCGCACCCACTCCGCTCCGGCCCACCGCACTCACTCCGCTCAACCCCACCTTACCCACTCCACTCCATTCCACCACACCCACTCAGCTCCATTCCACTGCACCCACTCCGCTCCATCCCACCACACTCATTCTGCTCCGTCCCACCGCACCCACTCCGCTCAGTCCCACCGCACCCACTCCGCTCCATCCCACCGCACCCACTCCGCTCAACTTCACCTCACACACTCCGCTCCGTCCTACAGCACCCACTCTGCTCCGTCCCACCGCACCCACTCCGCTCCGGCTCACCGCACTCATTCCGCTTCGTCCTACAGCACCCACTCCACTCTGTCAATACAGCACCCATTCCGCTCCGTCCCACTGCACCCACTCCGCTCCGTCCTACAGCACCCATTCCGCTCCGTCCCACCGCACCACCTCCGCTCCGTCCTGCAGCACACACTCCGCTCCATCCCACCGCACCCACTCCGCTCCGTCCTACAGCACCCATTCCGCTCCGTTCCACTGCACCCACTCCGCTCAGTCCCACCGCACCCACTCCGCTCCATCCCACCGCACTCACTCGTTCCGTCCCACCCCACCCACTCCGCTACGGCCCACCTCACCCACTCCGCTCCTTCCCACCGCACCTACTCCGCTACAGCCCACCTCATCCACTCCGCTCCTTCCCACCGCACCCACTCCGCTCCTTCCCGCCGCACCAACTCCGCTCCATCCCACCGCACCCACTCCGCTCCACCCCACCTCACCCACTCCACTCCGTCTGACTGCACCCGATCCACTCCGTCCCACCTCACTCATTCCGCTCCGGCCCACCGCACACACTCCGCTCTGGCCCACCACCCCCACTTCGTTCCAACCCACCGCACCCACTCCGTTCCACCCCACCGCACCCACTCCGCTCAACCCCACCGCACCCACTCCGCTCCGGCCCACCGCACTCACTCTGCTTAACCCCACCTTACCCACTCCACTCCATTCCACCTCACCCACTCTGCTCCGTCCCACCGCACCCACTCCGCTCCGTCCCACCGCATCCACTCCGCTCCATCCCACCGCACCCACTCCGCTCAACTTCACCTCACACACTCTGCTCCATCCTACAGCACCCACTCTGCTCCGTCCCACCGCACCCACTCCACTCCGTCCCACCGCATCCATTCTGCTCCACCCCACCGCACCCACTCCGCTCCGGCTCACCGCACTCACTCCGCTTCATCCTACAGCACCCACTCCACTCTGTCAATACAGAATCCATTCCGCTCCGTCCCACTGCACTCACTCCGCTCCGTCCTACAGCACCCATTCCGCTCCGTCCCACCGCACCACCTCCGCTCCGTCCTACAGCACACACTCCGCTCCGTCCCACCGCACCCACTCCGCTCAGTCCTACAGCACCCATTCCGCTCCGTTCCACTGCACCCACTCCGCTCAGTCCCACCGCACCCACTCCGCTCCATCCCACCGCACTCACTCGTTCCGTCCCACCCCACCCATTCCGCTACGGCCCACCTCACCCACTCGGCTCCTTCCCACCGCACCCACTCCGCTACGGCCCACCTCATCCACGCCGCTCCTTCCCACCGCACCCACTCCGCTCCTTCCCACCGCACCCACTCCGCTACAGCCCACCTCATCCACTCCGCTCCTTCCCACCACACCCACTCCTCTCTGTCCCACTGCACCCACTCCGCTCAACCCCACCGCACCCACTCCGCTCCATCCCACCGCACCCATTCCGCTCCGTCCCACTGCACCCACTCCGCTCAGTCCCACCGTACCCATTCCACTCCATCCCACCGGACTCACTCGTTCCGTCCCACCCCACCCACTCCGCTACGGCCCACCTCACCCACTTTGTACCAACCCACCGCACTCACTCTGCTCTGGCCCACCAACCCCACTCCGTTCCACCCCACCGCACCCACTCCGTTCCACCCCACCGCACCCACTCCGTTCCACCCCTCCGCACGCATTCCGTTCCTCCCCACTGCACCCACTCCACTCCATCCCACCGCACCCACTCACTCCGTCCCAACTCACGCACTCCACTCAACCCCACCACATCCACTCCGCACCAACCCACCGCACCCAATCCGCTCCATCCCACCACACCCACTCCGCTCCGTCCCACCGCACCCACTCCGCTCAACCCCACCTCACCCATTCCGCTCAACCGCACCCCACCCACTCCACTCCATCCCACCTCATGCACTGCGCTCAACCCCACTGCACACACTCCACTCTGTCCCACCACACCCACTCCGCTCTGTCCCACCGCACCCACTCCGCTCAACCCCACCTCACCCACTCCGCTCAACCGCACCCCACCCACTCCACTCCATCCCACCACACCCACTCCGTTCCGTCCCACGCACACACTCCGCCCAGTCCCACTGCACCCACTGCGCTCTTTCCCACCGCACCCACTCCTCTCCGTCCCACCGCACCCACTCCGCTCCGTCCCACCGCACCCACTCCGCTCCATCCCACTGCACCCACTCCGCTCCACCCCACCACCCCCACTCCACTCCGTCTGACTGCACCCGATCCACTCCGTCCCACCTCACCCATTCCGCTCTGGCCCACCGCACACACTCCGCTCTGGCCCACCACCCCCACTCCGTTCCAACCCACCGCACCCATTCCATTCCACCCCACCGCACCCACTCCGCTCCATCCCACCACACCCACTCCTCTCTATCCCACTGCACCCACTCCGCTCAACCCCACCGCACCCACTCCGCTCCATCCCACCGCACCCACTCCACTCCGTCCCAACTCACCCACTCCACTCAACCCCACCACATCCACTCCGCACCAACCCACCGCACCCAATCCGCTCCATCCCACCACACCCACTCCGCTCCGTCCCACCGCACCCACTCCGCTCCATCCCACCACACCCACTCCGCTCCGTCCCACCGCACCCAATCCGCTCAACCCCACCTCGCCCACTCCGCTCAACCGCACCCCACCCACTCCACTCCATCCCACCTCATGCACTGCGCTCAACCCCACCGCACACACTCCACTCCATCCCATCTCACCCACTCTGCTCCGTAACTCTGCACCCACTCCGCTCCGTCCCACCGCACCCACTCCGCTCAACTCCACCTCACACACTCCGCTCCATCCTACAGCACCCACTCGTCTCTGTCCTACAGCACCCACTCCGTTCCGTCCCACTGCACCCACTCAGCTCCGGCTCACCGCACTCACTCCGCTCTGTCCTACAGCACCCACTCCGCTCTGTCCTACAGCACCCACTCTGCTCCGTCCCACCGCATCCATTCTGCTCCACCCCACCGTACCCACTCCACTCCGCTCAACCCCACCGCACCCACTCTGCTCCGTCCCACTGCATTCACTCCACTCCGTCCCACTGCACTCACTCCACTCCGTCCCACCGCAACCACTCCGCTCCACTCCACCGCAGTCACTCAGCTCAACCCCACTGCACTCACTCCGCTGAATCCCAACCCAGCCACTCCACTCCGACCCATCTCACCCACTCTTCTCAACCCCACCCCACCCACTCCAGTCCGTCCCAACTCATACACTCCGCTCAAGCCCACCGCACACACTCCACTCCATCACACCTCACCCACTCCGCTCCTTCCCACCTCACCCACTCCGCTCCGTCCCAGCGCACCCACTCCTCTCTGTCCCACCACACCCACTACGCTCCGTCCCACCGCACTCACTCCGCTCAACCCCACCTCACCCACTCCGCTCAACCCCACCCCACACACTGCACTCCGACCCACCTCACCCACTCCGTCCCACCTCATGCACTCCGCTCAACCCCACCACACCCACTCCTCTCCATCCCACCTCACCCACTCCGCTCCACCCCACCGCACCCACTCCGCTCCGGCCCACCGCACTCACTCTGCTTAACCCCACCTTACCCACTCCACTCCATTCCACCTCACCCACTCTGCTCCGTCCCACCTCACCCACTCCGCTCCGTCCCACCGCATCCACTCCGCTCCATCCCACCGCACCCACTCCGCTCAACTTCACCTCACACACTCTGCTCCATCCTACAGCACCCACTCTGCTCCGTCCCACCGCACCCACTCCACTCCGTCCCACCGCATCCATTCTGCTCCACCCCACCGCACCCACTCCGCTCTGGCTCACCGCACTCACTCCGCTTCATCCTACAGCACCCACTCCACTCTGTCAATACAGAATCCATTCCGCTCCGTCCCACTGCACTCACTCCGCTCCGTCCTACAGCACCCATTCCGCTCCGTCCCACCGCACCACCTCCGCTCCGTCCTACAGCACACACTCCGCTCCGTCCCACCGCACCCACTCCGCTCAGTCCTACAGCACCCATTCCGCTCCGTTCCACTGCACCCACTCCGCTCAGTCCCACCGCACCCACTCCGCTCCATCCCACCGCACTCACTCGTTCCGTCCCACCCCACCCATTCCGCTACGGCCCACCTCACCCACTCCGCTCCTTCCCACCGCACCCACTCCGCTACGGCCCACCTCATCCACTCCGCTCCTTCCCACCGCACCCACTCCGCTCCTTCCCACCGCACCCACTCCGCTACAGCCCACCTCATCCACTCCGCTCCTTCCCACCACACCCACTCCTCTCTGTCCCACTGCACCCACTCCACTCAACCCCACTGCACCCACTCCGCTCCATCCCACCGCACCCATTCCGCTCCGTCCCACTGCACCCACTCCGCTCAGTCCCACCGTACCCATTCCACTCCATCCCACCGGACTCACTCGTTCCGTCCCACCCCACCCACTCCGCTACGGCCCACCTCACCCACTTTGTACCAACCCACCGCACTCACTCTGCTCTGGCCCACCAACCCCACTCCGTTCCACCCCACCGCACCCACTCCGTTCCACCCCACCGCACCCACTCCGTTCCACCCCTCCGCACGCATTCCGTTCCTCCCCACTGCACCCACTCCACTCCATCCCACCGCACCCACTCACTCCGTCCCAACTCACCCACTCCACTCAACCCCACCACATCCACTCCGCACCAACCCACCGCACCCAATCCGCTCCATCCCACCACACCCACTCCGCTCCGTCCCACCGCACCCACTCCGCTCAACCCCACCTCACCCATTCCGCTCAACCGCACCCCACCCACTCCACTCCATCCCACCTCATGCACTGCGCTCAACCCCACTGCACACACTCCACTCTGTCCCACCACACCCACTACGCTCTGTCCCACCGCACCCACTCCGCTCAACCCCACCTCACCCACTCCGCTCAACCGCACCCCACCCACTCCACTCCATCCCACCACACCCACTCCGTTCCGTCCCACGCACACACTCCGCCCAGTCCCACTGCACCCACTGCGCTCTTTCCCACCGCACCCACTCCTCTCCGTCCCACCGCACCCACTCCGCTCCGTCCCATGGCACTCACTCCACTCCGTCCCACCTCACCCACTCCGCTCCGTCCCACCGCACCCACTCCACTCCGTCCTACAGCACACACTCCCCTCTATTCAACAGCACCCACTCCGCTCTATCGTACAGCACTCACTCCGTTCTGTCCTACAGCACCCACTCGGCTCCGTCCCACTGCACCCACTCTGCTCAACCCCACCGCACCCACTCCGCTCCACCCCACCGCACCCACTCCACTCAACCCCACCGCACCCACTCCACTCAACTCCACCGCACCCACTCCGCTCAACCCCACCACACCCACTCCGCTCAACCCCACTGCACCCACTCCGCTCAACCCCACCGCACCCACTCCGCTCAACCCCACCGCACCCACTCCGCTCAACCCCACTGCACCTAATCCACTCCACCCCACCGCACCCTCCCCACTCCACCCCAACGCACCCACTCCGCTCAAACCCCACCTCATCCACTCCGCTCAACCCCACCCCACACACTGCACTCCGACCCACCTCATCCACACCGTCCCACCTCATACACTCCGCTCAACCCCACTGCACACTCTCCACTCCATCCCACCTCACCCACTCTGCTCCGTAACACTGCACCCACTCCGCTCCGTCCCACCGCATCCACTCCGCTCCAGCCCACCGCACTCACTCCGCTCAAACCCACCTCACCCACTCCACTCCATCCCGCCACACCCACTCAGCTCCCTCCCACCACCATCCACTTTGCTCCGTCCCACCTCACCAACTCCATTCCGTCCCACCGCACCCACTCCGCTCCACCCCACTGCACCACTCCACTGCGTCCCACCGCACCACTCCACTCCGGCCCACCGCCCCCACTCCATTCCACCCCACCACACCCACTCCGCTCCACCTCACCGCACCCGCACCGCTCTGTCCCACTACACTCACTCTGCTCCGTCCCACCTCACCCACTCCGTCCCACCTCATACACTCCGCTCAACCCCACCGCACACACTCCACTCCATCCCACCTCACCCACTCTGCTCCGTAACACTGCACCCACTCCGCTCCGTCCCACCGCACCCACTCCGCTCAACTCCACCTCACACACTCTGCTCCATCCTACAGCACCCACTCGTCTCTGTCCTACAGCACCCACTCCATTCCGTCCCACCGCACCCACTCAGCTCCGGCTCACCGCACTCACTCCGCTCTGTCCTACAGCACCCACTCCGCTCTGTCCTACAGCACCCACTCCGCTCTGTCCTACAGCACCCACTCCACTCCGTCCCACCGCACCCACTCCGCTCCGTCCCACTGCATTCACTCCACTCCGTCCCACTGCACTCACTCCGCTCGATCCCACCGCAACCACTCTGCTCCACCCCACCGCACTCACTCCGCTCAACCCCACCGCACTCACTCCGCTCAACCCCACCCCACCAACTCCACTCCGACCCATCTCACCCACTCCATCCCACCTCATGCACTCCGCTCAACCCCACCGCACACTCTCCACTCCATCCCACCTCACCCACTCCACTCCCTCCCACCACCCTCCACTCTGCTCCGTCCCACCTCACCAACTCCACTCTGTCCCACTTCACCCACTCCGCTCCACCCCACCTCACCCACTACACTCAACCCCACCTCACCCACTCTTCTCAACCCCACCCCACGCACTCCAGTCCGTCCCACCTCATACAATCCGCTCAAGCCCACCGCACACACTCCACTCCATCACACCTCACCCAATCCGCTCCTTCCCACCCCACCCACTCCGCTCCGTCCCAGCGCACCCACTCCTCTCTGTCCCACCACACCCACTCCGCTCCGTCCCACCGCACTCACTCCGCTCAACCCCACCTCACCCACTCCGCTCAACCCCACCCCACACACTGCACTCCGACCCACCTCACCCACTCCGTCCCACCTCATGCACTCCGCTCAACCCCACCACACCCACTCCTCTCCATCCCACCTCACCCACTCTGCTCCGTCCCACCGCACCCACTCCGCTCCGGCCCACCGCACTCACTCCGCTCAACCCCACCTTACCCACTCCACTCCATTCCACCACACCCACTCAGCTCCATTCCACTGCACCCACTCCGCTCCATCCCACCACACTCATTCTGCTCCGTCCCACCGCACCCACTCCGCTCAGTCCCACCGCACCCACTCCGCTCCATCCCACCGCACCCACTCCGCTCAACTTCACCTCACACACTCCGCTCCGTCCTACAGCACCCACTCTGCTCCGTCCCACCGCACCCACTCCGCTCCGGCTCACCGCACTCACTCCGCTTCGTCCTACAGCACCCACTCCACTCTGTCAATACAGCACCCATTCCGCTCCGTCCCACTGCACCCACTCCGCTCCGTCCTACAGCACCCATTCCGCTCCGTCCCACCGCACCACCTCCGCTCCGTCCTGCAGCACACACTCCGCTCCATCCCACCGCACCCACTCCGCTCCGTCCTACAGCACACATTCCCCTCCATTCAACAGCACCCACTCCGCTCTATCATACAGCACTCACTCCGTTCCGTCCTACAGCAACCTCTCGGCTCCGTCCCACTGCACCCACTCCACTCAGCCCCACCGCACCCACTCCGCTCCACCCCACCGCACCCACTCCTCTCAACCCCACCACACCCACTCCACTCAACCCCACCGCACCCACTCCGCTCAACCCCACCGCTACAACTCCGCTCAACCCCACTGCACCCACTCCACTCAACCCCACTGCACCCACTCCGCTCAACCCCACTGCACCTACTCCAATCCACCCCACTGCACCCACTCCACTCAACCCCACTGCACCCACTCCGCTCAACCCCACTGCACCTACTCCAATCCACCCCACCGCACCCTCCCCGCTCCACCGCAACGCGCCCACTCCGCTCAACCCCACCTCACCCACTCCGCTCAACCCCACCCCACACACTGCACTCCGACCCACCTCACCCACTCCGTCCCACCTCATACACTCCGCTCAACCCCACTGCACACACTCCACTCCATCCCATCTCACCCACTCTGCTCCGTAACACTGCACCCACTCCGCTCCGTCCCACCGCACCCACTCTACTCAACTCCACCTCACACACTCCGCTCCATCCTACAGCACCCACTCGTCTCTGCCCTACAGCACCCACTCCGTTCCATCCCACCGCACCCACTCAGCTCCGGCTCACCGCACTCACTCCGCTCTGTCCTACAGCACCCACTCCGCTCTGTCCTACAGCACCCACTCTGCTCCGTCCCACCGCATCCATTCTGCTCCACCCTACCGTACCCACTCCACTCCGCTCAACCCCACCGCACCCACTCCGCTCCGTCCCATTGCATTCATTCCACTCCGTCCCACTGCACTCACTCCACTCCGTCCCACCGCAACCACTCCGCTCCACTCCACCGCAGTCACTCAGCTCAACCCCACCGCACTCATTCCACTCAACCCCACCCCACCCACTCCACTCCGACCCATCTCACCCACTCTTCTCAACCCCACCCCACCCACTCCACTCCATCCCACCTCATACACTCCGCTCAAGCCCACCACACACACTCCACTCCATCACACCTCACCCACTCCGCTCCTCCCCACCTCACCCACTCCGCTCCGTCCCAGCGCACCCACTCCTCTCTGTCCCACCACACCCACTCCGCTCCGTCCCACCGCACTCACTCCGCTCAACCCCACCTCACCCACTCCGCTCAACCCCACCCCACACACTGCACTCCGACCCACCTCACCCACTCCGTCCCACCTCATGCACTCAGCTCAACCCCACCACACCCACTCCTCTCTATCCCACCTCACCCACTCTGCTGCGTCCCACCGCACCCACTCGGCTCCGTCCCACCGCACCCACTCCGCTCCAACCCACCGCACTCACTCCGCTCCGTCCTACAGCACCCATTCCGCTCCGTCCCACTGCACCCACTCCACTCCGTCCTACAGCACCCATTCCGCTCCGTCCCACCGCACCACCTCCGCTCCGTCCTACAGCACACACTCCGCTCCGTCCCACCGCACCCACTCCGCTCCGTCCTACAGTACCCATTCCACTCCGTTTTACTGCACCCACTCCGCTCAGTCCCACCGCACCCACTCCGCTCCATACCACCGCACTCACTCGTTCCGTCCCACCCCACCCACTCCGCTACGGCCCACCTCACCCACTCCGCTCCTTCCCACTGCACCCACTCCGCTACGGCCCACCTCATCCACTCCGCTCCTTCCCACCGCACCCACTCCGCTCCTTCCCACCACACCCACTCCTCTCTGTCCCACTGCACCCACTCCGCTCAACCCCACCGCACCCACTCCACTCCATCCCACTGCACCCACTCCACTCCGGCCCAACTCACCCACTCCACTCAACCCCACCACATCCACTCCGCACCAACCCACCACACCCAATCCGCTCCGTCCCACCGCACCCACTCCGCTCCATCCCACCACACCCACTCCGCTCCGTCCCACCGCACCCAATCCGCTCAACCCCACCTCGCCCACTCCGCTCAACCGCACCCCACCCACTCCACTCCATCCCACCTCATGCACTGCGCTCAACCCCACCGCTCACACTCCACTCCACCCCACAACACCCACTTCGCTCCGTCCCACCACACACACTCCGCCCAGTCCCACCGCACCCACGCCGCTCCGTCCCACTGCACCGACTCCGCTCCATCCTACAGCACCCACTCCGCTCTTTCCCACCGCACCCACTCCGCTCCGTCCCACGGCACTCACTCCACTCCGTCCCACCTCACCCACTCCGCTCCGTCCCACCGCACCCAATCCACTCCGTCCTACAGCACACACTCCCCTCCATTCAACAGCACCCACTCCGCTCTATCGTACAGCACTCACTCCGTTCCGTCCTACAGCAACCACTCGGCTCCGTCCCACTGCAACCACTCCGCTCAACCCCACCGCACCCACTCCACTCCACCCCACCGCACCCACTCCGCTCAACCCCACCGCTACAACTCCGCTCAACCCCACTGCACCCACTCCGCCCAACCCCACTGCACCCACTCCGCTCAACCCCACCGCACACACTCCACTCCATCCCATCTCACCCACTCTGCTCCGTAACACTGCACCCACTCCGCTCCGTCCCACCGCACCCACTCCGCTCAACTCCACCTCACACACTCTGCTCCGTCCTACAGCACCCACTCATCTCTGTCCTACAGCAACCACTCCGTTCCGTCCCACCGCACCCACTCTGCTCCGGCTCACCGCACTCACTCCACTCTATCCTACAGCACCCACTCCGCTCTGTCCTACAGCACCCACTCTGCTCCGTCCCACCGCATCCATTCTGCTCCACCCCACCGTACCCACTCCACTCCGTCCCACTGCATTCACTCCACTCCGTCCCACTGCACTCACTCCACTCCGTCCCACTGCATTCACTCCACTCCGTCCCACTGCACTCACTCCACTCCGTCCCACCGCAACCACTCAGCTCAACCCCACCGCACTCACTCCGCTCAACCCCACCCCACCCACTCCACTCCGACCCATCTCACCCACTCTTCTCAACCCCACCCCACCCACTCCAGTCCGTCCCACCTCATACACTCCGCTCAAGCCCACCGCACACACTCCACTCCATCACACCTCACCCACTCCGCTCCTTCCCACCTCACCCACTCCGCTCCGTCCCAGCACACCCACTCCTCTCTGTCCCACCACACCGACTCCGCTCCGTCCCACCGCACTCACTCCGCTCAACCCCACCTCACCCACTCCGCTCAACCCCACCCCACACACTGCACTCCGACCCACCTCACCCACTCCGTCCCACATCATGCACTCCACTCAACCCCACCACACCCACTCCTCTCCATCCCACCTCACCCACTCTGCTGCGTCCCACCGCACCCACTCGGCTCCGTCCCACCGCACCCACTCCGCTCCGTCCCACCGCATCCACTCCGCTCCATCCCACCGCACCCACTCCACTCAACTTCACCTCACACACTCCGCTCCATCCTACAGCACCCACTCTGCTCCGTCCCACCGCACCCACTCCACTCCGTCCCACCGCATCCATTCTGCTCCACCCCACCGCACCCACTCCGCTCCGGCTCACCGCACTCACTCCGCTTCATCCTACAGCACCCACTCCACTCTGTCAATACAGCACCCATTCCGCTCCGTCCCACTGCACCCACTCCGCTCCGTCCTACAGCACCGATTCCGCTCCGTCCCACTGCACCACCTCCGCTCCGTCCTACAGCACACACTCCGCTCCGTCCCACCGCACCCACTCCGCTCAGTCCTACAGTACCCATTCCGCTCCGTTCCACTGCACCCATTCCGCTCAGTCCCACCGCACCCACTCCGCTCCATCCCACCGCACTCACTCGTTCCGTCCCACCCCACCCACTCCGCTACGGCCCACCTCATCCACTCCGCTCCTTCCCACCGCACCCACTCCGCTACGGCCCACCTCATCCACTCCGCTCCTTCCCACCGCACCCACTCCACTCCTTCCCACCGCACCCACTCCGCTACGGCCCACCTCATCCACTCCGCTCCTTCCCACCACACCCACTCCTCTCTGTCCCACTGCACCCACTTCGCTCCGTCCCACTGCACCCACTCCGCTCAGTCCCACCGTACCCACTCCACTCCATCCCACCGCACTCACTCGTTCCGTCCCACCCCAACCACTCCGCTACAGCCCACCTCACCCACTTTGTACCAACCCACCGCACTCACTCCGCTCTGGCCCACCACCCCCACTCCGTTCCACCCCACCGCACCCACTCCATTCCACCCCTCCGCACGCATTCCGTTCCACCCCACTGCACCCACTCCACTCCATCCCACCGCACCCACTCACTCCGTCCCAACTCACCCACTCCACTCAACCCCACCACATCCACTCCGCACCAACCCACTGCACCCAATCCGCTCCATCCCACCACACCCACTCCGCTCCGTCCCACCGCACCCACTCCGCTCAACCCCACCTCACCCACTCCGCTCAACCGCACCTCACCCACTCCACTCCATCCCACCTGATGCACTGCGCTCAACCCCACTGCACACACTCCACTCCGTCCCACCACACCCACTCCGCTCTGTCCCACCGCACCCAATCCGCTCAACCCCACCTCACCCACTCCGCTCAACCGCACCCCACCCACTCCACTCCATCCCACCACACCCACTCCGCTCCATCCCACCGCACCCACTCCTCTCCATCCCACCGCACCCACTCCGCTCCATCCCACGGCACTCACTCCACTCCGTCCCACCTCACCCACTCCGCTCCGTCCCACCGCACCCACTCCACTCCATCCTACAGCACACACTCCCCTCCATTCAACAGCACCCACTCACCTCTATCGTACAGCTCTCAATCCGTTCTGTCCTACAGCACCCACTCGGCTCCGTCCCACTGCACCCACTCTGCTCAACCCCACCGCACCCACTCCGCTCCACCCCACCGCACCCACTCCGCTCAACCCCACCGCACCCACTCCACTCAACTCCACCGCACCCACTCCGCTCAACCCCACCGCACCCACTCCGCTCAACCCCACTGCACCCACTCCGCTCAACCCCACCGCACCCACTCCGCTCAAACCCCACCTCATCCACTCCGCTCAACCCCACCCCACACACTGCACTCCGACCCACCTCACCCACACCGTCCCCCCTCATACACTCCGCTCAACCCCACCGCACACACTCCACTCCATCCCACCTCACCCACTCTGCTCCGTAACACTGCACCCACTCCGCTCCGTCCCACCGCATCCACTCCGCTCCAGCCCACCGCACTCACTCCGCTCAAACCCACCTCACCCACTCCACTCCATCCCACCACACCCACTCAGCTCCCTCCCACCACCATCCACTTTGCTCCGTCCCACCTCACCAACTCCATTCCGTCCCACCGCACCCACTCCGCTCCACCCCACTGCACCACTCCACTCCGGCCCACCGCCCCCACTCCATTCCACCCCACCGCACCCACTCCGCTCCACCTCACCGCACCCGCTCCGCTCTGTCCCACTACACTCACTCTGCTCCGTCCCACCGCACCCACTCCGCTCCGTCCCACCGCACCCACTCCGCTCCACCTCACCGCACCCGCTCCGCTCTGTCCCACTGCACCCACTGCACTCCATCCCTCCGCACCCACTCCTCTCTGTCCCACCGCACTCACTCCGCTCCGTCCCATCGCACTCACTCCGCTCCGTCCCACCACTCCCAATCCGCTCAACCCCACCTCAACCACTCTGCTCCACCCACCGCACCCACTCCGGTCCGTCCCACCGCACCCACCACACTCACTCCGCTCAACCCCACCTCACCCATTCCGCTCAACCCCACCCCACCCACTCCACTCCGACCCACCTCACCCAATCTGTCGCACCTCATGCACTCCGCTCAACCCCACCGCACACACTCCACTCCATCCCACCTCACCCACTCTGCTCCGTCCAACTGCACCTACTCCGCTCTGTCCCACCGCATCCACTCCGCTCTGTCCGACTGCACCCACTCCGCTCCATCCCACCACACCCACTCCGCTCCAGCCCACTGCACTCACTCCGCTCAACCCCACCACACCCACTCCTCTCCATCCCACCTCACCCACTCCGCTCCACCCCACCGCACCCACTCCGCTCCGGCCCACCGCACTCACTCTGCTTAACCCCACCTTACCCACTCCACTCCATTCCACCTCACCCACTCTGCTCCGTCCCACCGCACCCACTCCGCTCCGTCCCACCGCATCCACTCCGCTCCATCCCACCGCACCCACTCCGCTCAACTTCACCTCACACACTCTGCTCCATCCTACAGCACCCACTCTGCTCCGTCCCACCGCACCCACTCCACTCCGTCCCACCGCATCCATTCTGCTCCACCCCACCGCACCCACTCCGCTCCGGCTCACCGCACTCACTCCGCTTCATCCTACAGCACCCACTCCACTCTGTCAATACAGAATCCATTCCGCTCCGTCTCACTGCACTCACTCCGCTCCGTCCTACAGCACCCATTCCGCTCCGTCCCACCGCACCACCTCCGCTCCGTCCTACAGCACACACTCCGCTCCGTCCCACCGCACCCACTCCGCTCAGTCCTACAGCACCCATTCCGCTCCGTTCCACTGCACCCACTCCGCTCAGTCCCACCGCACCCACTCCGCTCCATCCCACCGCACTCACTCGTTCCGTCCCACCCCACCCATTCCGCTACGGCCCACCTCACCCACTCCGCTCCTTCCCACCGCACCCACTCCGCTACGGCCCACCTCATCCACTCCGCTCCTTCCCACCGCACCCACTCCGCTACAGCCCACCTCATCCACTCCGCTCCTTCCCACCACACCCACTCCTCTCTGTCCCACTGCACCCACTCCACTCAACCCCACTGCACCCACTCCGCTCCATCCCACCGCACCCATTCCGCTCCGTCCCACTGCACCCACTCCGCTCAGTCCCACCGTACCCATTCCACTCCATCCCACCGGACTCACTCGTTCCGTCCCACCCCACCCACTCCGCTACGGCCCACCTCACCCACTTTGTACCAACCCACCGCACTCACTCTGCTCTGGCCCACCAACCCCACTCCGTTCCACCCCACCGCACCCACTCCGTTCCACCCCACCGCACCCACTCCGTTCCACCCCTCCGCACGCATTCCGTTCCTCCCCACTGCACCCACTCCACTCCATCCCACCGCACCCACTCACTCCGTCCCAACTCACCCACTCCACTCAACCCCACCACATCCACTCCGCACCAACCCACCGCACCCAATCCGCTCCATCCCACCACACCCACTCCGCTCCGTCCCACCGCACCCACTCCGCTCAACCCCACCTCACCCATTCCGCTCAACCGCACCCCACCCACTCCACTCCATCCCACCTCATGCACTGCGCTCAACCCCACTGCACACACTCCACTCTGTCCCACCACACCCACTACGCTCTGTCCCACCGCACCCACTCCGCTCAACCCCACCTCACCCACTCCGCTCAACCGCACCCCACCCACTCCACTCCATCCCACCACACCCACTCCGTTCCGTCCCACGCACACACTCCGCCCAGTCCCACTGCACCCACTCCGCTCCGTCCCATGGCACTCACTCCACTCCGTCCCACCTCACCCACTCCGCTCCGTCCCACCGCACCCACTCCACTCCGTCCTACAGCACACACTCCCCTCTATTCAACAGCACCCACTCCGCTCTATCGTACAGCACTCACTCCGTTCTGTCCTACAGCACCCACTCGGCTCCGTCCCACTGCACCCACTCTGCTCAACCCCACCGCACCCACTCCGCTCCACCCCACCGCACCCACTCCACTCAACCCCACCGCACCCACTCCACTCAACTCCACCGCACCCACTCCGCTCAACCCCACCACACCCACTCCGCTCAACCCCACTGCACCCACTCCGCTCAACCCCACCGCACCCACTCCGCTCAACCCCACCGCACCCACTCCGCTCAACCCCACTGCACCTAATCCACTCCACCCCACCGCACCCTCCCCACTCCACCCCAACGCACCCACTCCGCTCAAACCCCACCTCATCCACTCCGCTCAACCCCACCCCACACACTGCACTCCGACCCACCTCATCCACACCGTCCCACCTCATACACTCCGCTCAACCCCACTGCACACTCTCCACTCCATCCCACCTCACCCACTCTGCTCCGTAACACTGCACCCACTCCGCTCCGTCCCACCGCATCCACTCCGCTCCAGCCCACCGCACTCACTCCGCTCAAACCCACCTCACCCACTCCACTCCATCCCGCCACACCCACTCAGCTCCCTCCCACCACCATCCACTTTGCTCCGTCCCACCTCACCAACTCCATTCCGTCCCACCGCACCCACTCCGCTCCACCCCACCGCACCACTCCACTCCGGCCCACCGCCCCCACTCCATTCCACCCCACCGCACCCACTCCGCTCCACCTCACCGCACCCGCTCCGCTCTGTCCCACTACACTCACTCTGCTCCGTCCCACCTCACCCACTCCGTCCCACCTCATACACTCCGCTCAACCCCACCGCACACACTCCACTCCATCCCACCTCACCCACTCTGCTCCGTAACACTGCACCCACTCCGCTCCGTCCCACCGCACCCACTCCGCTCAACTCCACCTCACACACTCTGCTCCATCCTACAGCACCCACTCGTCTCTGTCCTACAGCACCCACTCCATTCCGTCCCACCGCACCCACTCAGCTCCGGCTCACCGCACTCACTCCGCTCTGTCCTACAGCACCCACTCCGCTCTGTCCTACAGCACCCACTCCGCTCTGTCCTACAGCACCCACTCCACTCCGTCCCACCGCACCCACTCCGCTCCGTCCCACTGCATTCACTCCACTCCGTCCCACTGCACTCACTCCGCTCGATCCCACCGCAACCACTCTGCTCCACCCCACCGCACTCACTCCGCTCAACCCCACCGCACTCACTCCGCTCAACCCCACCCCACCAACTCCACTCCGACCCATCTCACCCACTCCATCCCACCTCATGCACTCCGCTCAACCCCACCGCACACTCTCCACTCCATCCCACCTCACCCACTCCACTCCCTCCCACCACCCTCCACTCTGCTCCGTCCCACCTCACCAACTCCACTCTGTCCCACTTCACCCACTCCGCTCCACCCCACCTCACCCACTACACTCAACCCCACCTCACCCACTCTTCTCAACCCCACCCCACGCACTCCAGTCCGTCCCACCTCATACAATCCGCTCAAGCCCACCGCACACACTCCACTCCATCACACCTCACCCAATCCGCTCCTTCCCACCCCACCCACTCCGCTCCGTCCCAGCGCACCCACTCCTCTCTGTCCCACCACACCCACTCCGCTCCGTCCCACCGCACTCACTCCGCTCAACCCCACCTCACCCACTCCGCTCAACCCCACCCCACACACTGCACTCCGACCCACCTCACCCACTCCGTCCCACCTCATGCACTCCGCTCAACCCCACCACACCCACTCCTCTCCATCCCACCTCACCCACTCTGCTCCGTCCCACCGCACCCACTCTGCTCCGTCCCACCGCACCCACTCCGCTCCGGCCCACCGCACTCACTCCGCTCAACCCCACCTTACCCACTCCACTCCATTCCACCACACCCACTCAGCTCCATTCCACTGCACCCACTCCGCTCCATCCCACCACACTCACTCCGCTCAGTCCCATCGCATCCACTCCGCTCCATTCCACTGCACCCACTCCGCTCCGTCCCACCACACCCATTCTGCTCCACCCCACCACACCCATTCAGCTCCACCCCACCACACCCACTCCGCTCCGTCCCACCGCACCCACTCCGCTCCGTCCCACCGCACCCATTCCGCTCCGTCCCACCACACCCATTCCGCTCCGTCCCACTGCACCCACTCCGTTCCTTCCCACCACACCTATTCTACTCCCCCCACGGCACCCACTCCGCTCCTTCCCACCGCACCCACTCCGCTCCGTCCCACAGCACCCACTCCACTCAACTCCACCTCACACAATCCGCTCCATCCTACAGCACCCACTCGTCTCTGCCCTACAGCACCCACTCAGCTCCGTCCCACCGCACCCACTCTGCTCCGTTCTACAGCACCCACTCCGCTCCGTCCCACTGCATCCATTCTGCTCCACCCCACCGCACCCACTCCACTCTGTCCCACCACACCCACTCCGCTCCATCCCACCGCACCCGCTCCGCTACGGCCCACCTCACCCACTCCGTTCCCTCCCACCGCACCGACTCCACTCCCTCCCACCGCACCCACTCCTCTCTGTCCCACTGCACCCACAACACTCAACCACACTGCACTCACTCCGCTCTGTCCCTCCGCACCCACTCCACCCCACCCCACCTCACCCACTCCGCTCCGTCCCACCTCACCGACTCCATTCTGTCCCACTGCAGCCACTCCACTCCACCCCACTGCTTTCACTCCACTCCGTCCCACCGCACTCACTCCGCTCCGTCCCACCGCAACCACTCCGTTCCACCCCACCGCACTCACTCCACTCAAACCCACTTCACTCACTCCGTTCAACCCCACCCCACCCACTCCACTCCGACCCATCTCACCCACTCCATCCCACCTCATGCACTCCGCTCAACCCCACCGCACACACTCCACTCCATCCCACCTCACCCACACCACTCCCTCCCACCACCATCCACTCTGCTCCGTCCCACCTCACCAACTCCACTCTGTCCCACTTCACCCACTCCGCTCCACCCCACCGCACTCACTCCGCTCAACCCCACCTCACCCACTCCACTCAACCCCACCTCATCCACTCTTCTCAACCCCACCACACCCACTCCAGTCCGTCCCACCTCATACACTCCGCTCAACCCCACCGCACACACTCCACTCCATCCCACCTCACCCACTCCGCTCCCTCCCACCCCACCCACTCCGCTCCGTCCCACCGCACCCACTCCGCTCCGTCCCACCGCACCCACTCCGCTCAACTTCACCTCACACACTCCGCTCTGTCCTACAGCACCCACTCCGCTCTGTCCTACAGCGCCCACTCCGCTCCGTCCCACCGCACCCACTCCGCTCCGTCCTACAGCACCCACTCCGCTCCGTACCACCGCATCCATTCTGCTCCACACCACTGCACCCACTCCGCTCCGGCTCACCGCACTCACTCCACTCCATCCCACCGCACTCACTCGCTCCGTCCCACCCCACCCACTCCGCTCAAACCCACTGCACCCACTCCGCTCCATCCCACCGCACCCACACAGCCCCACCACACCTCACCCACTCCGCTCCGTCCCACCTCACCAACTCCACTCTGTCTCTCTGGACCTACTCCGCTCCACCCCACTGCACTTACTCCACTCCGTCCCACCGCACCCACTCCGCTCCGGCTCACCGCACTCACTCCACTCCATCCCACCGCACTCACTCGCTCCGTCCCACCCCACCCACTCCGCTACAGCCCACCTCACCCACTCCGCTCCTTCCCACCGCACCCACTCCGCTCCGTCCCACCGCACCCACTCCGCTCAAACCCACTGCACCCAATCCGCTCCATCCCACCGCACCCACTCCGCTCCGTCCCACCTCACCAACTCCACTCTGTCTCTCTGCACCCACTCCGCTCCACCCCACTGCACTTACTCCACTCCGTCCCACCGTACTCACTCCGCTCCACCCCACCGCTCCCACTCCGCTCCACCCCACTGCACTTAATCCACTCCGTCCCACCGCACTCACTCCGCTCAACCCCACCCCACCCACTCCGCTCAACCCCACACCACCCACTCCACTCCGACCCATCTCACCCACTCTGCTCCCTCCCACCATCATCCACTCTGCTCCGTCCCACCTCACCAACTCCACTCTGTCCCACTTCACCCACTCTGCTCCACCCCACCGCACCCACTCCGCTCCACCCCACTGCACCCACTCCACTCCATTCCACCGCACCCACTCCTCTCCGTCCCACCGCCCCCACTCCACTCCACCCCACCGCCCCCACTCCGCTCCACCCCACCGCACCCACTTCGCTCTGTCCCACCGCACCCACTCCGCTCCATCCCACCGCACCCACTCCGCTCCGTCCCATCGCACTCACTCCGCTCCATCCCACCTCACCCACTCCACTCCGTCTGACTGCACCCAATCCACTCCGTCCCACCTAACCCATTCCGCTCCGGCCCACCAGACTCACTCCGCTCTGGCCCACCACCCCCACTCCGTTCCACCCCATCGCACAAACTCCTCTCAACCCCACCTTACCCACTCCGCTCCCTCCCACCGCACAAACTCCATTCCATCCCACCTCACCCACTCCGCTCCCTCCCACCACCATCCACTCTGCTCTGTCCCACCTCACCAACTCCGCTCCGTCCCATCGCACTCACTCCGCTCCGTCCCACCACTCCCAATCCACTCAACCCCACCACAACCACTCCTCTCCAGCCCACCCCACCCACTCCACTCCAACCCACCTCACCCACTCCGTCCCACCTCATGCACTCCACTCAACCCCACCGCACACATTCCACTCCATCCTACCTCACCCACTCTGCTCCGTCCCACTGCATCCACTCCGCTCCGTCCCACCGCATCCACTCCGCTCTGTCCGACTGCACCCACTCCGCTCCGTCCCGCCGCACCCACTCCACTCCAGCCCACCACACTCAGTTCGCTCAAACCCACCTCACCCACTCCACTCCATCCCACCACACCCACTCAGCTCCATCCCACCGCCACACACTCCGCTCTGTCCCACCGCACTCACTCCATTCAGTCCCATCGCATCCACTCCGCTCCATTCCACCGCACCCACTCCGCTCTGTCCCACAGCACCCACTCCGCGCCGTCCCACCGCACCCATTCCGCTCCGTCCCACCGCACCCACTCCGCTCAGTCCCACTGCACCCACTCCACTCCATCCCACCACACCCATTCTACTCCACCCCACCACACCCACTCCGCTCCGTCCAACCGCACCCACTCCGCTCCGTCCCACCGCACCCACTCTGCTCGGTCCCACCGCACCCACTCCGCTCCGTCCCTCCGCACCCACTCCGCTCCGTCCCACCGCACCCACTCCGCTCAACTCCACCTCACACACTCTGCTCCATCCTACAGCACCCACTCCTCTCTGTCCTACAGCACCCACTCCGTTCCGTCCCACCGCACCCACTCTGCTCCGGCTCACCGCACTCACTCCGCTCTGTCCTACAGCACCCACTCCGCTCTGTCCTACAGCACCCACTCCGCTCCGTCCCACCACACCCACTCCGCTCTGTCCTACAGCACCCACTCTGCTCCGTCCCACCGCAACCACTCCGCTCCATCCCTCCGCACCCACTCCGCTCAGTCCCACCGCACCCACTCCGCTCAACTCCACCTCACACACTCTGCTCCATCCTACAGCACCCACTCCTCTCTGTCCTACAGCACCCACTCCGTTCCGTCCCACCGCACCCACTCTGCTCCGGTTCACCGCACTCACTCCGCTCTGTCCTACAGCACCCACTCCGCTCCGTCCCACCGCACCCACTCCGCTTTGTCCTACAGCACCCACTCTGCTCCATCCCACCGCATCCATTCTGCTCCACCCTACAGCACCACTCCACTCCGTCCCACCGCACCCACTCCGCTCCGTCCTACAGCACCCACTCCACTCCGGCTCACCGCACTCACTCCACTCCATTCCACCGCACTCAATCGCTCCATCCCACTGCACCCACTCCGCTACGGCCCACCTCATCCACTCCGCTCCTTTCCACCGCACCCACTCCGCTCCATGCCATCGCACCCATTCCGCTACGGCCCACCTCACCCACTCCGCTCCCTCCCACTGCACCCACTCCACTCCCTCCCACCGCACCCACTCCTCTCTGTCCCACTGCACCCACACCGCTCAACCACACTCCACCCACTCCGCTCCGTCCCACCGCACCCACTCTGCCCCACCCCACCTCACCCACTCCGCTCCGTCCCACCTCACCTACTCCACTCTGTCCCACTGCACCCACTCCACTCCACCCCACTGCATTCACTCCACTCCGTCCCACCGCACTCACTCCGCTCCGTCCCACCGCACCCACTGCACTCCGTCCCACCGCACGCACTCCGCTCAACCCCACCTCACCCAGTCCGCTCAACACCACCCCACCCACTCCACTCCAACCCACCTCACCCACTCCGTCCCACCTCATGCACTCCGCTCAACCCCACCGCACACATTCCACTCCATCCTACCTCACCCACTCTGCTTCGTCCCACTGCATCCACTCCGCTCCGTCCCACCACATCCACTCCGCTCTGTCCGACTGCACCCACTCTGCTCCGTCCCACCGCACCCACTCCGCTCCGTCCCACCGCACCCACTCCACTCCAGCCCACCACACTCACTCCGCTCAAACCCACCTCACCCACTCCACTCCATCCCACCACACCCACTCAGCTCCATCCCACCGCCACACACTCCGCTCTGTCCCACCGCACTCACTCCGCTCAGTCCCATCGCATCCACTCCGCTCCATTCCACCGCACCCACTCCGCTCTGTCCCACAGCACCCACTCCGCACCGTCCCACCGCACCCATTCCGCTCCGTCCCACCACACCCATTCCGCTCCGTCCCACCGCACCCACTCCGCTCAGTCCCACTGCACCCACTCCACTCCATCCCACCACACCCATTCTACTCCACCCCACCGCACCCACTCCGCTCCGTCCCACCGCACCCACTCCGCTCCGTCCCACCGCACCCACTCTGCTCGGTCCCACCGCACCCACTCCGCTCCGTCCCTCCGCACCCACTCCGCTCCGTCCCACCGCACCCACTCCGCTCAACTCCACCTCACACACTCTGCTCCATCCTACAGCACCCACTGCTCTCTGTCCTACAGCACCCACTCCGTTCCGTCCCACCGCACCCACTCTGCTCCAGCTCACCGCACTCACTCCGCTCTGTCCTACAGCACCCACTCCACTCTGTCCCACCGCACTCACTCCGCTCAACCCCACCTCACCCATTCCGCTCAACCCCACCCCACCCACTCCACTCCGACCCATCTCACCCACTCCATCCCACCTCATGCACTCCGCTCAACCCCACCGCACACACTCCACTCCATCCCACCTCACCCACTCCGCTCCCTCCCACCGCACCCACTCCGCTCCGTCCCACCGCACTCACTCTGCTCAACCCCACCCCACCCACTCCACTCCGACCCATCTCACCCACTCCGTCCTACCTCATGCACTCCGCTCAAACCCACCGCACACACTCCACTCCATCCCACCTCACCCACTCCGCTCCCTCCCACCACACCCACTCCGATCCGTCCCACCGCATCCACTCCGCTCTGTCCGACGGCACCCACTCCGCTCCGTCCCACCACACCCACTCTGCTCCGGCCCACCGCATTCACTCCGCTCAACTCCACCTTACCCACTCCACTCCATCCCACCACACCCACTCGGTTCCATCCCACTGCACGCACTCCTATCCATTCCACCGCACCCACTCTGCCCCGTCCCACCACACCCATTCTGCTCCACCCCACCACACCCATTCTGCTCCACCCCACCGCACCCACTCCGCTCTGTCCCACCGCAACCACTCCGCTCCATCCCACTGCACCCACTCCGCTCCGTCCCACCGCACCCACTCTGCTCCATCCCACCGCACCCACTCCGCTCCGTCCCACTGCACCCACTCCGCTCCCTCCCACCGCACCCACTCCGCTCCGTCCCACCCCACCCATTCCTCTCTGTCCCACTGCACCCACACCGCTCCGTCCCACCGCACCCACACTGCCCCACCCCACCTCACCCACTCCGCTCCGTCCCACTTCACCGACTCCACTCTGTCCCACTGCACCCAGTCCGCTCCACCCCACTGCACTCACTCCACTCCGTCCCACCGCACCCACTCCGCTCCACCCCACCGCACTCACTCCGCTCAACCCCACCTCACCCACTCCGCTGAACCCCACTCCACCCACTCCACTCCAACCCATCTCACCCACTCCATCCCACCTCATGCACTCCGCTCAAGCCCACCGCACACAATCCATTCCATGCCACCTCAACCACTCCGCTCCCTCCCACCACCATCCACTCTGCTCCGTCCCACCTCACCAACTCCACTCTGTCCCACTTCACCCACTCCTCTCCGTCCCACCGCACCCACTCTGCTCCATCCCACCGCACCCACTCCACTCCGTCCCACCGCACCCACTCCTCTCCGTCCCACCGCACCCACTCCGCTCCATCCCACCACACCCACTCCGCTCCATCCCACCGCACCCACTCCTCTCCGTCCCACCGCACCCACTCCTCTCTGTTCCACCGCACCCACTCCGCTCCGTCCCACCGCACCCACTCCTCTCCATCCCACCGCACCCACTCCGCTCAACCCCACCGCACCCTCTCTGCTCCACCCACCACACCCACTCTGCTCAACCCCACCACACCCACTCCGCTCAACCCCACGGCACCCACTCCACTCCTTCCCACCGCACCCACTCCGCTCCGTCCCACCGCACCCACTCTGCTCCGGCCCACCGCATTCACTCCGCTCAACCCCACCTTACCCACTCCACTCCATCCCACCACACCCACTCGGTTCCATCCCACTGCACGCACTCCTATCCATTCCACCGCACCCACTCTGCCCTGTCCCACCACACCCATTCTGCTCCACCCCACCACACCCATTCTGCTCCACCCCACCGCACCCACTCCGCTCCGTCCCACCGCAACCACTCCGCTCCATCCCACCGCACCCACTCCGCTCCGTCCCACCGCACCCACTCTGCTCCATCCCACCGCACCCACTCCGCTCCGTCCCACTGCACCCACTCCGCTCCCTGCCACCGCACCCACTCCGCTCCGTCCCACCGCACCCACTCCTCTCTGTCCCACTGCACC
This sequence comes from Isurus oxyrinchus, assembly GCA_026770705.1. Classification (NCBI taxonomy): domain Eukaryota; kingdom Metazoa; phylum Chordata; class Chondrichthyes; order Lamniformes; family Lamnidae; genus Isurus; species Isurus oxyrinchus. The sequence continues at coordinate 115,144,666 of JANJGN010000012.1, forward strand.
CACACCGCTCCGTCCCACCGCACCCACACTGCCCCACCCCACCTCACCCACTCCGCTCCGTCCCACCTCACCGACTCCACTCTGTCCCACTGCACCCAGTCCGCTCCACCCCACTGCACTCACTCCACTCCGTCCCACCGCACCCACTCCGCTCCACCCCACCGCACTCACTCCGCTCAACCCCACCTCACCCACTCCGCTGAACACCACTCCACCCACTCCACTCCAACCCATCTCACCCACTCCATCCCACCTCATGCACTCCGCTCAAGCCCACCGCACACACTCCATTCCATGCCACCTCAACCACTCCGCTCCCTCCCACCACCATCCACTCTGCTCCGTCCCACCTCACCAACTCCACTCTATCCCACTGCACCCACACCGCTCCGTCCCACCGCACCCACACTGCCCCACCCCACCTCACCCACTCCGCTCCGTCCCACCTCACCGACTCCACTCTGTCCCACTGCACCCAGTCCGCTCCACCCCACTGCACTCACTCCACTCCGTCCCACCGCACCCACTCCGCTCCACCCCACCGCACTCACTCCGCTCAACCCCACCTCACCCACTCCGCTGAACCCCACTCCAACCACTCCACTCCAACCCATCTCACCCACTCCATCCCACCTCATGCATTCCGCTCAAGCCCACCGCACACACTCCATTCCATGCCACCTCAACCACTCCGCTCCCTCCCACCACCATCCACTCTGCTCCGTCCCACCTCACCAACTCCACTCTGTCCCACTTCACCCACTCCGCTCCACCCCACCGCACCCACTCTGCTCCACACCACTGCACCCACTCCGCTCCGTCCCACCACTCCCACTCCGCTCAACCCCACCTCACCCGTTCCGCTCAACCCCACCTCACCCACTCCGCTCAACCCCACCGCACCCACTCCACTCCATCCCACCTCACCCACTCCGCTCCCTCCCACCACCATCCACTCCGCTCCATCCCACCTCACCAAATCCACTCATTCCCACTTCACCCACTCCATTCCGTCCCACCGCACCCACTCCTCTCCGTCCCACCGCACCCACTCTGCTCCATCCCACCGCACCCACTCCACTCCGTCCCACCGCACCCACTCCTCTCCGTCCCACCGCACCCACTCCGCTCCATCCCACCACACCCACTCCGCTCCGTCCCACCGCACCCACTCCTCTCCGTCCCACCGCACCCACTCCTCTCTGTTCCACCGCACCCACTCCGCTCCGTCCCACCGCACCCACTCCTCTCCATCCCACCGCACCCACTCCGCTCAACCCCACCGCACCCTCTCTGCTCCACCCCACCACACCCACTCTGCTCAACCCCACCACACCCACTCCGCTCAACCCCACCGCACCCACTCCACTCCTTCCCACCGCACCCATTCCGCTCCGTCCCACCGCACCCACTCTGCTCCGGCCCACCGCATTCACTCCGCTCAACCCTACCTTACCCACTCCACTCCATCCCACCACACCCACTCGGTTCCATCCCACTGCACGCACTCCTATCCATTCCACCGCACCCACTCTGCCCCGTCCCACCACACCCATTCTGCTCCACCCCACCACACCCATTCTGCTCCACCCCACCGCACCCATTCTGCTCCACCCCACCGCACCCACTCCGCTCCGTCCCACCGCAACCACTCCGCTCCATCCCACCGCACCCACTCCGCTCCGTCCCACCGCACCCACTCTGCTCCATCCCACCGCACCCACTCTGCTCCATCCCACCGCACCCACTCCGCTCCGTCCCACTGCACCCACTCCGCTCCCTCCCACCGCACCCACTCCGCTCCATCCCACCCCACCCACTCCTCTCTGTCCCACTGCACCCACACCGCTCCGTCCCACCGCACCCACACTGCCCCACCCCACCTCACCCACTCCGCTCCGTCCCACCTCACCGACTCCACTCTGTCCCACTGCACCCAGTCCGCTCCACCCCACTGCACTCACTCCACTCCGTCCCACCGCACCCACTCCGCTCCACCCCACCGCACTCACTCCGCTCAACCCCACCTCACCCACTCCGCTGAACCCCACTCCACCCACTCCACTCCAACCCATCTCACCCACTCCATCCCACCTCATGCACTCCGCTCAAGCCCACCGCACACACTCCATTCCATGCCACCTCAAACACTCCGCTCCCTCCCACAACCATCCACTCTGCTCCGTCCCACCTCACCAACTCCACTCTGTCCCACTTCACCCACTCCGCTCCACCCCACCGCACCCACTCTGCTCCACACCACTGCACCCACTCCGCTCCATCCCACCACTCCCACTCCGCTCAACCCCACCTCACCCACTCCGCTCAACCCCACCGCACCCACTCCACTCCATCCCACCTCACCCACTCCGCTCCCTCCCACCACCATCCACTCTGCTCCGTCCCACCTCACCAAATCCACTCAGTCCCACTTCACCCACTCCATTCCGTCCCACCGCACCCACTCCTCTCCGTCCCACCGCACCCACTCTGCTCCATCCCACCGCACCCACTCCACTCCGTCCCACCGCACCCACTCCTCTCCGTCCCACCGCACCCACTCCGCTCCATCCCACCACACCCACTCCGCTCCATCCCACCGCACCCACTCCTCTCCGTCCCACCGCACCCACTCCTCTCTGTTCCACCGCACCCACTCCGCTCCGTCCCACCGCACCCACTCCTCTCCATCCCACCGCACCCACTCCGCTCAACCCCACCGCACCCTCTCTGCTCCACCCCACCACACCCACTCTGCTCAACCCCACCACACCCACTCCGCTCAACCCCACCGCACCCACTCCACTCCTTCCCACCGCACCCATTCCGCTCCGTCCCACCGCACCCACTCTGCTCCGGCCCACCGCATTCACTCCGCTCAACCCTACCTTACCCACTCCACTCCATCCCACCACACCCACTCGGTTCCATCCCACTGCACGCACTCCTATCCATTCCACCGCACCCACTCTGCCCCGTCCCACCACACCCATTCTGCTCCACCCCACCACACCCATTCTGCTCCACCCCACCGCACCCATTCTGCTCCACCCCACCGCACCCACTCCGCTCCGTCCCACCGCAACCACTCCGCTCCATCCCACCGCACCCACTCCGCTCCGTCCCACCGCACCCACTCTGCTCCATCCCACCGCACCCACTCTGCTCCATCCCACCGCACCCACTCCGCTCCGTCCCACTGCACCCACTCCGCTCCCTCCCACCGCACCCACTCCGCTCCATCCCACCCCACCCACTCCTCTCTGTCCCACTGCACCCACACCGCTCCGTCCCACCGCACCCACACTGCCCCACCCCACCTCACCCACTCCGCTCCGTCCCACCTCACCGACTCCACTCTGTCCCACTGCACCCAGTCCGCTCCACCCCACTGCACTCACTCCACTCCGTCCCACCGCACCCACTCCGCTCCACCCCACCGCACTCACTCCGCTCAACCCCACCTCACCCACTCCGCTGAACCCCACTCCACCCACTCCACTCCAACCCATCTCACCCACTCCATCCCACCTCATGCACTCCGCTCAAGCCCACCGCACACACTCCATTCCATGCCACCTCAAACACTCCGCTCCCTCCCACAACCATCCACTCTGCTCCGTCCCACCTCACCAACTCCACTCTGTCCCACTTCACCCACTCCGCTCCACCCCACCGCACCCACTCTGCTCCACACCACTGCACCCACTCCGCTCCATCCCACCACTCCCACTCCGCTCAACCCCACCTCACCCACTCCGCTCAACCCCACCGCACCCACTCCACTCCATCCCACCTCACCCACTCCGCTCCCTCCCACCACCATCCACTCTGCTCCGTCCCACCTCACCAAATCCACTCAGTCCCACTTCACCCACTCCATTCCGTCCCACCGCACCCACTCCTCTCCGTCCCACCGCACCCACTCTGCTCCATCCCACCGCACCCACTCCACTCCGTCCCACCGCACCCACTCCTCTCCGTCCCACCGCACCCACTCCGCTCCATCCCACCACACCCACTCCGCTCCATCCCACCGCACCCACTCCTCTCCGTCCCACCGCACCCACTCCTCTCTGTTCCACCGCACCCACTCCGCTCCGTCCCACCGCACCCACTCCTCTCCATCCCACCGCACCCACTCCGCTCAACCCCACCGCACCCTCTCTGCTCCACCCCACCACACCCACTCTGCTCAACCCCACCACACCCACTCCGCTCAACCCCACCGCACCCACTCCACTCCTTCCCACCGCACCCATTCCGCTCCGTCCCACCGCACCCACTCTGCTCCGGCCCACCGCATTCACTCCGCTCAACCCCACCTTACCCACTCCACTCCATCCCACCACACCCACTCGGTTCCATCCCACTGCACCCACTCCTATCCATTCCACCGCACCCACTCTGCCCCGTCCCACCACACCCATTCTGCTCCACCCCACCACACCCATTCTGCTCCACCCCACCGCACCCACTCCGCTCCGTCCCACCGCAACCACTCCGCTCCATCCCACCGCACCCACTCCGCTCCGTCCCACCGCACCCACTCTGCTCCATCCCACCGCACCCACTCCGCTCCGTCCCACTGCACCCACTCCGCTCCCTCCCACCGCACCCACTCCGCTCCGTCCCACCCCACCCACTCCTCTCTGTCCCACTGCACCCACACCGCTCCGTCCCACCGCACCCACACTGCCCCACCCCACCTCACCCACTCCGCTCCGTCCCACCTCACCGACTCCACTCTGTCCCACTGCACCCAGTCCGCTCCACCCCACTGCACTCACTCCACTCCGTCCCACCGCACCCACTCCGCTCCACCCCACCGCACTCACTCCGCTCAACCCCACCTCACCCACTCCGCTGAACCCTACTCCACCCACTCCACTCCAACCCATCTCACCCACTCCATCCCACCTCATGCACTCCGCTCAAGCCCACCGCACACACTCCATTCCATGCCACCTCAACCACTCCGCTCCCTCCCACCACCATCCACTCTGCTCCGTCCCACCTCACCAACTCCACTCTATCCCACTTCACCCACTCCGCTCCACCCCACCGCACCCACTCTGCTCCACCCCACTGCACCCACTCCGCTCCGTCCCACCACTCCCACTCCGCTCAACCCCACCGCACCCACTCCACTCCATCCCACCTCACCCACTCCGCTCCCTCCCACCACCATCCACTCTGCTCCGTCCTACCTCACCAAATCCACTCAGTCCCACTTCACCCACTCCATTCCGTCCCACCGCACCCACTCCTCTCCGTCCCACCGCACCCACTCCGCTCCATCCCACCACACCCACTCCGCTCCATCCCACCGCACCCACTCCTCTCCGTCCCACCGCACCCACTCCTCTCTGTTCCACCGCACCCACTCCGCTCCGTCCCACCGCACCCACTCCTCTCCATCCCACCGCACCCACTCCGCTCAACCCCACCGCACCCTCTCTGCTCCACCCCACCACACCCACTCTGCTCAACCCCACCGCACCCACTCCGCTCAACCCCACCGCACCCACTCCACTCCTTCCCACCGCACCCATTCCACTCCGTCCCAGCGCACCCACTCCGCTCTGTCACACCTCACCCACTCCAATCCGTCCCACCACACCCACTCTGCTCCAGCCCACCGCACCCAATCCGCTCCATTCCACGACACCCACTCCGCTCAGTCCCATCGCATCCACTCCGCTCCTTCCCACCGCACCCACTCCGCTCAGTCTCATCGCATCCACTCCGCTACGGCACAAGACTCCCACTCCACTCCATCCCACCTCACCCACTCCACTCTGTCCCACTTCACCCTCTCCGCTCCGTCCCACTGCACCCACTCCGCTCCGTCCCACCTCACCGACTCCACTCTGTCCCACTTCACCCACTCCGCTCCGTCCCACCTCACCCACTCCACTCTGTCCCACTTCACCCACTCCGCTCCACCCCACTGCACCCACTCCACTGCGTCCCACCGCCCCCACTCCGTTCCACCCCACCGCCCCCACTCCGCTCCATCCCACCACACCCACTCCACTCCATCCCACCTCACCCACTCCACTCCATCGCACCTCACCCACTCCGCTCAGTCCCATCGCATCCACTCCGCTACGGCACAAGACACCCACTCCACTCCGTCCCACCTCACCCACTCCACTCTGTCCCACTTCACCCTCTCCGCTCCACCCCACTGCACCCACTCCGCTCCGTCCCACCTCACCCACTCCACTCCATCGCACCTCACCCACTCCGCTCCATCCCACCACACCCACTCCACTCCATCCCACCGCACCCACTCCGCTCCATCCCACCACACCCACTCCACTCCGTCCCACCGCACCCACTCCGCTCTGTCCCACTGCAGTCACTCCACTCCATCCCACCGCACCCACGCCGCTCCACCCCACCGCACCCACTCCGCTCCATCCCACCTCACCCATTCCACTCCATCTCACCGCACCCACCCTGCTCGTCCACTCTGCTCCATCCCACCATACCCACTCTGCTCTGCTCCACCACACTCACTCCAATCTGTCCCACTGCAGCCACTATGCTCTGTTCCATCAGGTCTGCTCTTCTTACCTCCGACCTCTCTGATCTTGTTAAAGGAAGAAATTACTTTGCTTTTTATTCACTCACTTTACTCACCCTCATCGTTCTCCCTGTGTAATTGCTGTGGTGTCAATGTTGTGACGCTCCACATTGGTAGAGTGGTATCTGTTTCTATTGATAGATGCTATGATTGATGTCCTGATAGCAACATATGCAGTATTTTTTCCCTGTCTGCATTATGTTTGTTGCTGCAAATTTCTGACTTCTTTCCTACAGTTTGTTGAAGTCAATGGGGGAAGAGTGGGATTGTTTCGCTTTGATGAAAATGGCATTGGTGATCTACTAAATGCAATTTGTATTGCATAATGGAAGGTGTGGGAGATAACCACTACAACAGAATGGAAGAGCTAATGGTGTGAAATGTTGCGGGTTGTGGTTACTTAGAAAGCCACCGGCAACATATGTCCCTTGGTTCAGCAGGCAGCAGATTCAATGGCTAATGGTTGCAGATGTCCAAGACAGCCTACCTAGAGAAGTGATGCTTCCTAAGGCACTGCTTCTCAGTCAGGTCCAGGAATATTACTCTGGGGTGGTACACCCTGTGAGCTGGTTTGGCCTTCTATAATCAGCACCCTGGTGTCTTCTGAATGATACTGAGATGCCTGAGGTTGTTCACGTTTCTGAGGCTATTGCACCTCTTCCTCTCTTGGCTTTAGTATCAGCTTGATTTACACTTTCATGCGAGTCCATAGGACGTGGGTTAAAATGTCCAGCACATAGTGCGGAATTTTACACCGGCTGGACTTTACGTTCTTACTGAGGTTAATGGACTTCTGAATGGCTCACGGCATTTTTACAGCCCCACTCCCACTGGAATGGGGCAGCAAAATTCTGCCCATATTTTAGATAATAACTTGGGATAGTACAAAGGGGTTGCTGCATTGTCAGAGGCACAGTTTTTCAGATGATATTAAATCAAGCCTATCTCTGCCTGTTCAGGTAGACATTAATGATGTTATGAGACCATTCGAAGGAAAGTATCCAGACTAACATTCTCCCTTGAACTGACAACACCAAACCAGATTATTGTGTTATTCAGCCATTTTCTTATTTGTAGGACTTTGCAAGTGGACAAACTGCCTGCTATGTTTGACTACATAGCAAACGTAAAAAGTAATCCATTGGCTGCAATTCACTTTGGAATGTTCCCAGCCAAAGATAGATTTTTTTATAAGAGCAAGTCCTTACTTTCTGTGCTTGTTTTCAAGTCTGTATGTTGAAAGAAAATGAGATGGACATGAGTAGGCACTGAAAACTAGAATGGCACATCACTATCCAATTAATAAAACAATTAATAACATATTTCAGGATTTGATCCACCCTTTCTTTCATTTTTGTTCCCTTTCAGCCAGTTCGATTTCTGCAAACATTTGCTGCAACTCTGAAAAATGCTTAAAGGAAGTAATCTGGCCATGGACAGAGTTAGCATTATTCAGAGATAGGCGTGCTAGCCACATAAACTGTTTCGTGAGAACATTCAAAAAAATGGGATGGACTAGTCAAATTATTGGTTCACATCCAATCATCTCTTCCCTTGTCCTTTAACTTAGGACAATGTGCTGGAAGTAAAAAGACAAAATGAAGTAGATTTTTTTCAAAAAATAAATGGAGATTGGATAAATGAGGAAATATATAGCTGATAACATGTCAGGAGTTAGATAGACAACAGTAGTGCACAATATTGGCAGGAGCTCTTGCACTTGCAATCTGGCCAATTAATCAATGCCTAAAATATTTGGCTTCTTTACGTCCTCTAGATTATTAGGAGATTCAGTAAATTGTACAAGTCTTAATAAAAGATCCCAGTTACAGAAGAGTTACTTTCTGGTTCCTTTTGATCTCACTATTTGTCAACTGCCTTTAAAATCGTTATCAATAAAATCGTTATCAAATCTTGTGGTAATATGCAGGTGCTAAATTAAGTTTATTTTACTGCTTAAAAGAGGTGTCTAATGTGATTTCCTGTTATGATGCACCCTATCTGTATATGCGCCAAGACGATCAACAACTCTTAACATATGTGAAGTACTTGATGTCATCATGGACAGCCACATTTTCTAGACATGCTTCTCATAGGTCATCCAGTTGCACTTTAATCAGCTGTTTGCCATTTTGTTCCTATGAAATATCTATATATCAATATGAATATCTTAGATAATGGATGCAGCAGACATGTTAACCTTGGTAAAAGTTGTAAATCACCTGCCTATTGTTAGTATTTACAGAAGATAATTGCGGACTTAATGACTAAACATAGAAACATAGAAAAAACATAGAAACTAGGAGGAGTAGGCCATTCGGCCCTTCGAGCCTGCTCCAGCATTCATTATGATCATGGCTGATCTTGCAACTCATTATCCTGCTCCCGCTTTCTCCCCTTATCCTTTGATCCCTTTCGCCCTAAGAGCTATATCTAACTCCTTGAAAACATACAATGTTTAGGTCTCAACTACTTTCTATGGTAGCGAATTCCACAGGCTCACCACTCTCTGGGTGGAGAGATTTCTCCTCATCTCAGTCTTAAATGGTCCACCCCGTAACCTCAGACTGTGACTCCTGGTTCTGGACTCCCCCACCATCGGGAACATCCTTCCAGCATCTACTCTGTCTAGTCCTGTTAGAATTTTATAGGTTTCTATGAGATCCCCCTTATTCTTCTGAACTCCAGCGTATATAATCCTAACCAACTTAATCTCTCCTCATACGTCAGTCCCGCCATCCCAGGAATCAGTCTGGTAAACCTTCGCTGCACTCATTCAATAGCAAGAACATCCTTCCTCAAATAAGGAGACCAAAACTGCACACAATATTCCAGCTGTGGTCTCACTAAGGCCCTGTATAATTGCAGCAAGACATCCCTGCTCCTGTATTTGAATCCTCTCGCTATGAAAGCCAACATACCATTTGCCTTCTTTAGCACCTGCTGCACCTACATGCCTACCTTCAGTGACTGGTGTACCAGGACACCCAGGTTTCATTGCACATTTCCCTCTCTAAATTTATAGTCATTCAGATAATAACCTGCCTTCCTGTTTTTGCTACCCAAGTGGATAACCTCACATTTATCCACATTATACTGCATCTGCCATGCATTTGCCCACTCACTCAGCTTGCCAAAATCACACTGAAGCATCTCTGCGTCCTCCTCACAACTCACCCTCCCACCCAGATTTGTGTCATCTGCAAATTTGGAGATATTACATTCAGTTCCCTCATCTAAATCATTAATGTATATTGTGAATAGCTGACTCCCAGCACCGATCCCTGCGGAGTCACTGTCTGCCATTCAGAAAAAGACCAGTTTATTCCTACTCTTTGTTTCCTGTCTGCCAATCAGTTTTATACCCATCTCAAAACACTATCCCCAATCCCATACGCTTTAATTTTACATGCTAATCTCTTATGTGGGACTTTGTCAAAAGCCTTCTGAAAGTCCAAATAAACCACATCCACTGGCTCCCCCTCATCAACTCTACGAGTTACATTCTCGAAAAATTCCAGTAGATTTGTCAAGCATGATTTCCCTTTCATAAATCCATGCTGACTCTGTCCGATTCTGCCACTGTTTTCCAAGGGCTCAGCTATTAAATCTTTTATAATGGACTCTAGAATTTTCCCCACTACCGATGTCAGGCTGACTGGTCCATAATGCCCTGTTTTCTCTCTACCTCCCTTTTTAAATATTGGGGTTAAATTAGCTACTCTCCAATCTGTAGGAACTGTTCCAGAGTTTATAGAATCTCAGAAGATGACCACCAATGCATCCATTATTTCTAGGGCCACTGCCTGGGATGCGGATTATCAGGCCCTGGGTATTTATTGGTCTTCAATACCATCAATTTCCCCAATGCCATTTCCCTACTAATACTGATTTCTTTCAATCCCTCCCTCCCACTAAACCCTGTGTTCCCCAACATTTCTAGTACGTTATTTGTGTCCTCCTTTGTGAAGACAGAACCAAAATATGTTTTTAGGTGGTCAGCCATTTCTTTGTTCCCCATTATAAATTCCCCTGTTTCTGACTGTAAGGGACCTACATTTGTCTTCACTAATCTTTTTCTCTTCACAGACCTATAGAAACTTTTACAGTAAGTTTTTATGTCCCTGCAAGCTTACACTCATACTCTAATTTCCCCTTCTTAATCAATCACTTGATCCTCCTTTACTGAATTCTAAAGTGTTCCCAATCCTCAGGTCTGTTTTTTATTCTGGTCAATTATTATGCCTCTTCCTTGGATCTAATACTATCTCTAATTTCCCTTGTAAACCATGGTTTGGCCACCTTTCCTGTTTTACTTTTGCGCCAGACAGGAAAAAACAATTGTTGCAGTTCACCCATGCACTTTTTGAATATTTGCCATTGCCTATCCATCGTCGTCTCTTTAAGTAATGTTTCACACTATTTTTCATCATAGCAAATTCGTGCCTCACACCATCATAGTTTCTTTTATTAAGATTCAGGATTCTAGTCTCGAAATCAACTATGTCACTCTCTGTCTTGATGAAGAATTCTATCATATTATGGTTGCTCATCCCCAAGGGGCCTCGCACAACTAGATTGCCAATTATTCCTTCCTCATTACACAATACTGAGTCTAGGATGGCCTGTTCTCTAGCTGGTTCCTCAATGTATTTGTCCAGAAAACCATCCTGTATACACTCCAGGAATTCCTCCTCTATGGTATTGTGACTAATTTGATTTGCCCAATCTATCTGCATATTAAAGTCACCCATAATTACAGATGTTCCTTTATTACATGTGTCTCTAATTTCCCATTTAATGCCATTCCCAACATCACCACTACAGTTTGGGGTTCTACATATAACCCCCACTAATGTTTTTTGTCGCTTAATGTTTCCCAACTCTACCTATACAGATTCCACGTCATCGGAGTTAATATCTTTCCTCACTATTGCATTAATTTCCTCTTTAACTAGCAATGCAACTCCACCACCTTTTCCTTTTTGTCTGTCCTTCCTAAATACTGAATACCCCTGGATATTCAGTTCCCATCCGTGGTCACCCTACAACCATGTCTCCGTAATCCCGACTATATCATACCTGTTTATATCTATTTGCACAGTTAATTCATCCACTTTATTGCAAATGTTCCTCGCATTAAGGCACAAAGCGTGAAGGCTTGGCTTTTTAACATTACTTGTCCCATTCCCATTATTTTTCACTGAAGTCCTGTTTGATACTTGCCCTTGATTTCTCTGCCAATCACTTTTCTTATTCCCCTTTCTGTCTTTTGTTCTTGTCCTTGATTCCTCCTCCTCTGACTCCTTGCATAGATTCCCACCCCCCTGCCATTTTAGTTTAAACTCTCCCCAACCACTCTAGCAAATATTCCTCCTAGGACATCAGTCCCGGTCCTGCCCAGGTGTAACCCGTCCAGTTTGTACCGGTCCCACCTCCCCAAGAACCGGTCCCAATGTCCCAGGAATCTGAAACCCTCCCCCTCACACCATCTCTTCAGCCACGTATTCATCAGATATATCCTGCTATTTCTACTCTGACTAACACATGGCACTGGTAAGAATCCTGAGATCACTACCTTTGAGGTCCTACTTTTCAACTAACTTCCTAACTCCCTATATTCTGCTTTTAGGTCTTCATCCTTTTTTTTACCTATGTCATTTGTACCAACGTGACCACTAGCTGTTCACTCTCCCCCTTCAGAATGTCCTGCAGCCACTCTGAGACAACCTTGAGGTGCACCAGGGAGGCAACATACCATCCTGGAGTCTCGTTTGCGGCCACAGAAATGCCTATCTATTCCCCTTACAATTGAATCCACTGTAACTATTGCATTCCCACACTTTTTACTCCTCTGCTGTGTGGCAGAGCCAACCGTGGTGCAACAAATTTGGCTGTTGCTGCTTTCCCCTGAGAAGCCATTCCCCTCAAAAGTATCAAAAGCACTATATCTGTTTTGCAGAGGAATAGCCACAGGAGATTCCTGCACTGCCTGTCTAGTCCTGTTGCTCTGCCTGGTGGTCACCCATCCCCTTCCTGCCTGTTGGCTCTTAGCCTGTGGTGTGACCACCTCTCTATATTTACTATCCACGATACTCCCCGCCTAAAGGATGCTCCACAGTGTCCCCAGCCACTGCTCCAGTTCTGAAACCCGGGCTTCCAGGAGCTGCAGCTAGAGACACTTCCCACACACATGCTGGCCCTGAGCACTGGAAATGTTCTCTGCTTCCCACACAGAGCAGAAGGAGCACACCACAGCTTTGAGCTCTCCTGCCATGACTGACCCTTTTAAATTAAATTAAACCTTTTGGAAGATACTTAATATCAAATAATATCACTTACTCTAGGGTCCTTCTTCCTTGCTCCTTGTTGTTACAGAATATAGCCCTTACAAACGATGAACCACAAAATAAGATCTTAAAAACTTTAAGCGATAAAAGTAGTAAATTCTTACCCGGCCATACTCACGGTACTCAAAGGATCATCTCATTCCCTCCTCACTGAACTCCATCAGTCACCAAACTCCAACTTAAGCACTTTACTGCAGCCCAGAGCAGCACTCCAGTGCAGACTACTCATACATGAAGGCCTAAAAATCTAGTGCTCTACACTCTCTGGTCTCCTCTGTTACTCTCCCTCCCAATTTACCCCTATCCTGATCCTCTCCAATCATCAGTATTATCTTCCCACTTTGCCCCTTCTCCCAGCCCTCTCTGCTCATCACTGTTACCCTCCACCCCAATTTCCCCCTCTCCCCGTCTTCTTTAAACACCACTGTCACTCTCCCTCCTGATTTCCCTCTGCCGTTACCATCCCTGTCCATGCTGTCTCCCAACCCTCTCCAATGACCACCATTTCCCACCCTCTTGATTGTCCTGAATCATCTCTGCAATTATCCTCAATCCCAATTGCCCTCTCAATCTCTCAGCACTCTTCCAATCACTGTCATTACTTTCCCTCCTGATTGCCCCCTCTCCCACCTTCTTGGCATTACCACAAAGGCTTTGCCGATGACACAGAAGCTGGATCTTCAAGGCCCTTTCACTGGCAAGCTGCCTGAAGACACCTATTAGACCAGCAATTTCTTGGTTCAATGACATTGAGACTTGAGGCCCAATATTATCTCGGACCTATACATTCAGACTGAAGGATCACTCTTGGCTCTTCCCCACCAACCAACACTTCCATCAGCATGTTTTTGGGTGTAAACAATATCTTATCCGAAGTTGTCTGTCCTTAATTTGGCAAAATTGGCATAATCGATGATTTCCAGCCAAAACTGTCAAACTGATAAAACAACTTCACTGGGTGTTGTGAATTGCACTGGGTATCTGAACAGCATAATAGGTATCTGAATCTCATAGTCAATCACTAGACAGTTCTCCTTCTTGAAACTCATTAAGGTTGCCTTTCACAAGGTTGATAAAAGGCCCGGAGACAGTATAATTAATTCTAGTGATCTGCTGTTATGTATTTGTTGAACAGAAATTTTGGTGTTGCAGTGGATAAGCTCGTACGGATGTGTGATAAAACTCAGTGGAGAGGGCAGCTATACCAAGGAAATCCAACTGATTCTCATCTGTCGCTGATACTTGAGAAATGAAAAGGCCTCCCTAAACTGAGTACAGATGATTCATGAAAAAGTTTCAACCATTACTGTGTGTAATCAGCAAAGTTTGTGACTCTCCAAATATTTTTACGTCAATTCAGTACTTGTGGTAGTACACCAATAAATCCTCTCAAGGCTTCTGTTATGTTGTAGACCATTTGTTGAATAAACAGACATTTGTAATATGTGTTGCTGCTCATGACGCAGTAAACTACCATCTCTCAGCAATAGGGTAATTGCAGTATTATAATACTTTTTAAAATACCTCATTGGTACAACTACAGAATAAAGAGAAATCCAGCTCAGAGCAAATGAAATAAAACAAACTGAATGGGTAACTAACATATCAAGATTCTAACACAGGTAGTTTCTGCAAGAATGTGCAAATAAGCACTCATAGGATTTTTTTTATACATTGGATTCTTATGTACAACCCCTTTCTCCTGTTCGTACAGTGACAGAATGCAACAGCACAAACACAGGGCATTTGGCCCAACAAGTCTCTACTGGTTTTCTTTTCTCTACATGAGCCACCTTGTCTAATATGATTTCCATTTATATCTAAGTGTATTTTTTAAAAAAAATTGTTTAACACATGTGCTTCCTGTCCAATAAACTCGCTTCCTGTTTTCAGAATTTTGGTCACTCTTTTGTGTCACTCTTTTACCAATGCAAATTGCTGTGGCAACAATTCCCATTTCATTTTGCTATATAAACTTGTCCTGGTGTGGTTGCAAGTTCTTGACCACTAGGTGGCTCTGTAGATTGATGTTTTGAAGTCTTTCTCCCATTCCTTCACCATCTTGCCTGTAAAAAAAAACTATTAGTCAACCAACTACAGACAATACCAATAGTATTCTTTAATATTATATTTTTCAAGCAGCTATCAGATCCCCTAAGAAAATAATTTATGGACGCTGTTGCAACCATGGTTTCTGGCAGAGATTTTCACAATCTATTTCCATTTAGACCCCAAGTACCTTGAGTTGTGTTTCTGATACAGCGGGACCACAACCGACAGCATTCTTTAGCACTGGCCTTCACTCAGGACAGGCAAGCACAAGTCCCACTTCAGGCCCATGTCTGGCCCACCCAATTCCTAGTCACTTGCTCCAACTTCTGCCAGATTGTGTTTGGTCTCCTGAAGAAAAGGGCAAGTTAAGAAAAATGAAGAAGTCCAGGCACTCAAGCTACTTGCCCAGCCTGGACCACACCAATACAAATCTTTGTGCAGACCAGTCAGCCTCAACTCAATTGGCATAGTAGTTGTCACAGGAATGCTGACTTCTGATGGTGTTTTGGTAGTGAAAATACCCAGTTTAGGGAGGCAAGCCCTCAGATCCATCTCCCTGATAACATTGGCCATGTGCCAGGTAGAGAGAGACCCTTACATGAGAACCAAAAGAAACCTTTGGATACAACTGGATGCGTACAATTTTTCCACCAGTTATCTGCCAGACTTGTAGTGGGAGACCAGTGCAACCCTTGAGGAATTTCAGTGCCTTTATGTAAAGACATTTTACCTAACTTTTCATCATTTTTTAAAATATGTGCTTTCTCATAATGGTATGTTATATTGAAAAATAACTATGATCTACAATAACAGCTTAGGTTGCAGGCTGATTACAAAGATTAGTGGGCATGCATTCCAATGGCTGAGAATGGATATATGAAATGGAAAAATCTCATGTTAAAGCAATGTGCATTATCATATGTTTTGCATTGGAGCCTTTCTCAGAGACAGTTCTGGGCTAGTTTTAAAGCAGCTGGGGGTAAATTTTCTCACTGACATTGTTCCCACAGGAACATTTGCTGCACGTGCTCATACTAAATTCCTCTCTGCACTTTTTGAACCACAGGCATTAAGCCATTGAAAACAAATGCAGATAGGCATTTAGTGGAAGCACATTAGGCATTCCTACAGCAATGATGCTGCTTAGAAAGTATGCCCCTAGTTCCCTGTTAGCACAGAGTAGATTGTAATAAGACCATAGATTTTCAATCAGGGCTTCCTGATCAGAAGGCATTATAATGAGATTATAATATATGTCTACAGACTTTGGGATTATTCTTATTTGTTGAATACCATAGGAACCTAGAACAGGTTTTCATTAACCCAGTTGGTCAGGCATTCTGTTGGTGGTAGCTGTCTTAAGGTCATTTAATATTAATGCTAACTATATACAAATAGTAGGATGTGTACACATGGAGAGTATTTCATTTGTAGTATTCAGCCATAACCCTAACTGCATATTTTTTAGTTTGTTTTCTTTGGCACAGTGGAGTCAATAGCATTGGTTTACAAAGATTTCTGCGTGATAGATCTCCCATTTATATTGACACTCTCAGGAACCCCTGCAAAAAATGTCACAATCCCAGTTACCCTTTGCAAATGCTGAGACACTCACAAGAATCCTTTGTAACCCAACTCTCAGGAATTCATTCAAATATTAACACACTCCCTGGTATCCTCTGCAAATAAAACCAGGTTTCCAGTTACCCTCTGCAAACATTAGTACACTCCAGGATATCCTCTAAATATTAATATGCTTCATATTAATATGAAATAAATATTGATATAATCTTAAGAACTCTCATCCTAATTTCATAGTGTTGCCTATTCCAAGGAAAATAATGCTATCATTATAAGGTGACAAGACAGGCTAATAAAGCAGTTAATAAGACATGTGGGATCATGGGCTTTATAAATAGAAGATAAGAGTACAAAAGCCAGAAAGTTATGCAAAACCTAAGTAAAACACTAGTTTAGCACCAGCTGAAATATTGGGCAGGATCGTCCAGCCCTGTTGGTGTTGGGCGTCATGGCGGATCAGTGGTGGCGGTGGGGGGGGGTGGGGGGTGGGGGGTGCGGGGGGGGGGGGGGGGGGGGGGGGGGGTGATAACATAACGAGAAGGTCAAAAATTGGTTTCATGCCATCGTGAAACCAGTTTGCGATTGTCCGCTCTACCAGTCAATGGCGGGCTGCGTTTCCTGTCACTGCATGTCAGGAACCAAACTTCAATACTTTAGCATCTCATTACAAGCCCTGCTTGCCAGAGTCATATCTCCATGTCAAATTTACCACCCACATCAGCATGACTTCAGAACAGTGTGCACCTGGCAACCAGATCTTTGAGGGGAACTTGGAGGCGAGTGCATACAACCTTCTGTATCACCCGTAGGACATCAAGGAGTTTGCAGGGGGCACAGGCAAGTCACTTTTTCCCGCTGGCTTTCAGTGCGGGGCTGGGACAAGGGCTCCAGTGCAGGTGAGGCCAGGGAGGGCATGGTGGGAGGCAAAGCAGCACAGACTGAAGAAACACATGCTGGGGGTAGGTGGGGAAGGTGTGGGAGGGAGGTGGGTGAAGATAGCAGCCACGCACTTGGAAAAGCTTGTCAAAAGTGAGCACTCTTCTGCAGCTGAGACTGTTCAGCACAGCTCCATTCACATGCTTGGAGTCGGGCCTCTGAAACTTTTCTGCCCACTCAAGCAATGCAAAAGCAAGAAAGTACCACCAATGCTCCAGAACTTTTCACCCCTCGGGTTCAGACTGCAAATTAATCTGTGTTTTGGAGAGCAGAAAAATTGACTAGCTGGGCAAGTTGTTGAATCCCCTTGTGAATGGTGGTCATGGTGCAGTCACTGGAGAAGGCGCTCAGAGCCCTTTGCAATTAAGGTTTGGACCAGCATCCCTCATGATTCAAGCTAACAGTGCAGCCTTGCAGTGCAGGTTAGGAGAATGCCTGCACCTGAGCTGAGAGCACAACATACAGTCCAGTGGGCAAAGCTGCTGCCAATTGGTCAAGTGGAGTGGGGTGGAGGGTGGGGTTTCGGATAGCCGTGAAGCGCACTACACACTGGTCATCCAAGTGGTGGCCAGCACTCTCCTACATGCATGAAGGATCCATCAGACTTAACCAAAAGAGGTTCTTAGGACACATATGCTAACCCACACATCTCTCTTTTTGATGCTGCAGCAGGAGAACATCAGGATCGAGGAGCCTGGTGATTCAGCAGTATGGCTCATGGCTTACAGGGAGCAGAGAAGAAAAGAGTGATGGAGGCACCTGGCTTGACAAAGGGAGGGCCACTTCCCTCAAGATGAAGGGGCGGCAGGGCCTGCTGCACAGGCAGTTGAAGATCCACAGCGGCCGTTATTCAGAGGCACTTCGCTAGACCCTATAGATGGCACTTGTCACTCCCACAGATGACTAAAAACCAGTGTTGCCGAAGACTGCACATGTCCAGGGAACTAACGCCACGGGGACATGGAGGGCATCTACTGTCAATTGCTGTGAAAATGAATGCGCCGCTCAATTTTTACACCAGCGGTTCCTTCCAGGCTCCACAGGTGACCTAAAACAAAAACAGAATTACCTGGAAAAACTCAGCAGGTCTGGCAGCATCGGCGGAGAAGGAAAGAGTTGACATTTCGATTCCTCATGACCCTTCGACAGAGCTAAGTAGAAATTTTTATCCACAGGTGACCTGTCTGGGATCTCACAAACATCCATGCACACGTGTATCCAGGAGGTCAGGGATGCCATCTTTGTGAATATTAGGCATATGTGTCCTAAGAACGTCCCTGTGTATTTCGCCTAGGATCAGGCAAGCCAGGAAGCAAAAGCGCTGGGATTTGTGCAGATATCTGGTATCCACAGATGCAGGGTGCCATCGACTGCACTCACTTGGTGCTTAGATCTCTGTGGCAATATGCAGTCAACTACATCAACCTCAAGGGCTTCCACTCACTGACTGTTCAGCTGGTGTGTGACCACCACAAATGCATCCTACAGGTCTGTGCATGATTCCCCGAGAGTGGCCATGACTCCTACATGCTTAGCAGATCTCAGATCCCTGACATCTTCCAGGTTCCAGAGAGGCTGCAGGGATGCCTCCTTGGTGGCGAGGGCTACCCACAGAGGGCATGGCTGATAGGGCCCGTGTGGCGGCCTCAGACTGCAGCAGAGCAATGATATAACGAAGCTCATGCCGCAACCCAGACGTTGATGGAGCAAACGATAAGCATTTTAAAAATGAGGTTCCGGTGCCTCAACAAGTCTAGTGGAGCACCGCAATATTGTCCCCACAGGGTGTCGTGCATCCACAGCTATGCCTTGTCTGTGATGACCTTGGCAGGTGTCCTCTGAAGGGCTGAGACCCAGAGGGCCCCGGCCTGCTTTGGGTGTCCTGCTGTGGTCCTGCTGTACCTTAGCCTGTGGAGCTGCAACTGTGAGGTTCACAGGAAGAGGGGATTTGGATCAGCCAAACATTCCTGGACTCACCTGGGTGGATTGCACCAGGGTGTCATGCTGCTTTCCCTCCTCCCTATGGGTGACCAAGGGCCTCTGGCTCATTCCTTGAGGAGAAGGGGAAACTGGAGTGAGATCAAGCTGTCCTGCTCTCACATTAACACTGTTGAAGGCCAACTATGGCATCAGTGATGGAGTTCAGCCTGCATGGCTGTGCTGGACTGATGTCCTGGGCCAAGGTCTCCATGGCATGCCAGCGTTATCCCTCAGACTGAAGCTGGAGGGGACCCTCTATCATGATTTCCAATCTGAGGAGTGCAGTGGACATCCCTTCCTGATGTTCCTGAGCTTGCCTTTGCAGCTCCAGCAACTGAGGCATGACTGAGTCCAGAGGCTCTTCATCAGACTTGGGCTCAGCAGATTTCTCACTTCCAGCAGTTCTCTGAGTGTCAGGAATCTGGGAAGTCCCTACATCAGACAGCCCAATGTGCTCACCAAACTGTGATCCCAAGGGTACTCTAGAAGTAGGTCCCACCAATGTGTGTGCCTCTGCGCTGGTGGAGGGTGTGGGTGAGCATGATGATGGATCTTCAATGAGGGTGCCATCAGATTCTTTTTCCGAGGTGTCTTCCAGGTTTGAGTTGAGGATCTGGCTTGTGGACCCCTTCAGCTGTATCCCAGGTGTGCCTGCAGAAGCAAGGAGAGATAATTAGTGCTTGGCAGGGGACTGCGGAACAGGGGAACTCACTCACAGCATGGTTGTCTGTTGAATGTTGCACTACTGGATTCTCACTTATGGTCAGGAAGCACAGGAGTGGTCCAGATCATGGTTGGACAGCTGGATGACTCTATTTTCTAAGTCTGTGAGGAACTTGATGTTAGGCATTCCTCCACCAGTCTGCAACCTCTCCCTTTTGTTATGTGCCAGCTTGTCCTGTGTGAATATAGATGGAGAGAGTGTAAGCTGCATGCCTGCCAGGCCAGATGAGAAGGATATCTGGCATGTGCAGGTGGTGATTCATGCTATGGATGGAATGAGGACATGATCCACAGGGCAGCTGAAGATGTGTGTAACAGAGTGAATAGTAATGTCCCTTGAAATGCAGTGAGCGAGATCCCTGTGGATGTGTGATGAGTTTGTGAATGTGAGGGTTGAGAGTGATGAGAAGAGTGACTTACCGTGGTGGAACAGAGAAGATCATTCATCCTCTTTTGCAGGGTGTTGGCACTGACCATCACTGTCACCACCTCCCATGCTGGGTTTGTGACCTTGCTTGCTGGTCTTTGCTCAGAGCGGGGAGAGCGGAATTCATGGCGGGCTTCCACAGTGTCCAGTATACACCCGAGGGAGGTGTCACTAAACTTGGGGGCAGCATTTTTCCTCCCTTTGGCAGCCACGTATTTCCAGGCTGCTTTCAATCACCATGAGAGTGCTCACTCTGTACAGGGGTGCCGTTTAAAGATGGAGCCCAGATTACTGAAGGTCTGAGGTGATGGCGAAGCACGGGAATCAGAGACTGCACTGCCAGTGATCCAGCATGTTTCCCGCGCATGCATTTTTAATGAGGCAGGATGAACCGGGAAGAGGATGATATGGCACAAAAACCAGCCATTGTGGGCAAAACGACTTTTATCACACTCGCTTAGTGCAAATCAGGGACGATCTATTACTTTTGCTACTTCTCAAATACACTAAAATTATTCTGTCTGATCAGCTGGAAATTTCATTTCAGTTTAAAAGCTTTGTTTAAAAGCAATCTGCAAACTAATCTGTAGCTATGCTACACCAATATTTTGTTAGTGCAAGCCAGTTTACGTCACACCAATTAACAATTCGAGAGGTTAAATCTTGTGCTAGAAGGAAGATCTCCAGTAATACACTCGCCTTGAAAGACAGTTCCGGGCATTCGAAGATACTAGGCTGAGAAAGGCAAAGAACAGAAGTAAACCCTCAGGAGCTAAGGATCACTTTGGGAGAATTAAATGTCCACTTAGAGGACAATGCAACATATACCTGTAAAGTGTATTTGTTGGTTGTACTAAAAATAAGGAGTGGGGGTGGTGGGTATTCTATTCTGTGGTTTAAAGTATAAGTTGCCCACAAAGATAGTGTTTAGTCAATAGTGCTTTCAGTCTTTTGTTACAGTAAACGACTTAAAACATGGAATCTTATCATGTCATCCTTTCAGATATTAACTGGAAGTTCAAATTGTTTTTTCAAAGTTATTGGTCTCTAGGGAGATTGTAACAATATGAACACGGACGCTTCAATATCTTAAAAGTTGCAAATGAAACTGTGCAATCCCCCCTTCTGACCTTATTATGGAGGAAATTGATGAAGCAGTGGAAGATGTTTGGGTGTGGGACACTGCCCTGAGGAACTCCAACAGTGAAGTCCCAGGGCTGAGGTGATTGACCTCCAACAACATTGAACCATCTTCCCCTGTGCTAGACATGACTCTAACCAATAGACCGTTTTCCCCATGATTCCCATTGACTTCAATGGTTTAATGTCAGCTTCTGTAAATAGACAACATGCATTACAAAAATCAGCACTACATTGCTTTCTGCCCCCACAAAATTTGTGAAACTTGAAATGTCTGGTTATCACAATCATGATAATGCTGCTGTATTAGCATAGTAGCATAGCATGCCACACTCTCACATCAAGTGTAGAGAAGAGAGAGAAGGGGCTGAGGTCCAGCACACCTCACACAAGTTTCAGTCATTAATGGAAAAATCACACACAACCCACTGACCTCTGCTCCAAAGTTCAAATTAGCTCCTTCCATGTTATGAAAATCTGACCCTGCAGCATAAAGTCATGGGGATGGATACGAAATGTAGTAAAAGGAAGAAGCTGAAGTGTAGAATCGAGAAGGCCTTAGGAAAGCACAAGAGAGGAAGTTTGGTCATAAGTTTAAGAAAGGGGAACAAAGAGGCGTTGAAATGAAGAGGTTAGCAGGAAACTAGGACAAGGAATTTGGTAAGTGGATTATGGGTGAATTCCTACAAATCCACAACATCATCTGTTCAAGCATTAAAAAGTAAAAGATTAATTTGATAGTAAAATTTAAGATGTACTTTTTGTATTTGGAACTTTTGAATTTTGACAAGGACCCTGCTCGCTAGTAGATTTTAAAATTTTGAATATGTAATTTCTTTTCAATATTGTACTATTTGTTTTGCTATTAATCTATTTTGATTATTTTCATTGAGCAAGCTAAAATTCTAAGGATTTTATGTTCCATTGCTACATTTCTCTAACAAAAGAAAGATAAAGAGCATCTTAAAATGTAGCTTAAGAGTAAACCCAAAATGTCTAAAATAGAGAACAAAAATAGTTAGAAAAAAACAATCAAACCCTAAACATGACAAAAATAATTTTAAAAACACTGCAATCAAAGAATTACAGAATTGTAAGGACACAGAAGGAGGCCATTTGGCCTATCATGTTTGCACCAGCTCTCCAAATGAGCATTATGACCTAGTGCCATTGCCCTGCCTTTTCCCCATAACCCTGCACATTGTTTCTTTTCAAATAATCATCTAGTGCCCTCTTGAATGCCTCGATTGAACCTGCCTCCACCACACTTCAAGGCAGTGCACTCCAGACCCGAGCAACTCACTGTGTGAACAAGTTTTTTCTCGCATCAGATTTGCTTCTTTTGCAAATCACTTTAAATCTGTGTCCTCTTGTTCTTGACCTTTTATGAGCAGGAACAGCTTCTCCCTATCTACTCTGTCCAGCCCCCTCATGATTTTGAATATCGCTATCAAATCTCCTCTTAGCCTCCTTCTTTCCAAGGAGAACAGTCCCAAACTCTCCAATCTATCTTCATAACTGTAGTTTCCCATCCCTGGAGCCATTCTTGCAAATCTCTCCTGCACTCTCTCCAATGTGTTCACGTCCTTTCTATAATGTGGCACCCAGAACTGTACACAATACTCCAGCTGAGGTCTAATGAGTATCTTATATAAATTCAGCATAACCTACCTGCTCTTGTACTATATGCCCCTATTAATAAAGCCCAGGATGCTTTATTCTCCTCCTTCAATGATCTATGAACATATGCCAGGTTTTTATGCTCCTGCACCCACTTTAAAATGTCACCCCTTATTTTATATTGTCTTCCCATGTTCTTCCTACCAATATGCATCAACCCACACTTCTCCGCATTGAACTTCATCTGCCCACTCCACCAACTTTGACATGTTAAATCCTTTGATGTGCTATTTAACTTACACCTGTAAATGGCCATTTATTAAAAAACATTATGCATTGATACTCTGAGTACAGCAATTGCAAACTTAAATTAACCCAAATTTATACAATTTTGATTCTTGTAATTTTTGAATATAAAACTTGGAGTCAATTATGCATAAATGAATAATTTAACAGCTGTTGTGTCCAGAGTGTGTATTAAATTTGTGAAAGAAAATACTCAAATGTATCTGGATAAAATATAAGTCATAAGTGTCATGAATGAATTTGATTGGGATTTTTCTACCTTATGGTTATTTGTTGAAATTGGAACAGTGTAAGATCTTGAGCTGTAAGTAGGCTTTGGATATGTCAGCTTGTTTAAGGTATATTATTTATGGTGAAGCATTTCTCCCTTTGTGGACTTCTTACATTATCGTAGAATCATATAGCATCGAAGGAGGCCATTCAGCCCATCATGTCAATGCAGATTTTTTGAAGAACTGTGAATTAGTTCCACTCACCTGTTGTTTCTCCAAAGGCCTGCAATGTTTTCTATTGCAAGCCAATTGCCTTTGGAATCTCCTACCACCTTTCAAGTAGTGCATTTCAGCCAATAACACTTCATTGTGCAAAAATAAACTCATCCTCTCCACTTTTTTTGCCAATTATCATAAGGCTGTATCTATTGACACTGCAATACTGGGTGGGCGGAGGGTTACACTTGCTGCACATGCACACTCCACAGATAGGCAATGAACTGCTTCGTACATTTTGGATTTACAGTGCTGTTTAAAACCTTCCATCTCTATCCCCAGCAGCAAGATATCATAACAAAAGGACAATTTGTAGTGTTTAGTGCAAAGCAACAAATTACTTCTAAAATCCCTTCTCAAGATCTTTTCATTTCACCAAATCTCACTTAAATTGAGATTTGTTAAGTAATTAAACTGGATTGCTCGAAGGACAGAATTGAAACAGGGCACGCAGTGCCAAACACAATTATACATTTTTGCAAAGAAGTGGATTTCACGCATGGAAAAGAGAGAGTTTTATTCTTATGATCTTAGCAGTGGTCTTTACTGCAATTGTCAAAACATATCAATGCACACAAATTTTTGGCAGACAGTTGAGACACTAAATAAGAATGGGGACCAAGGTATATATTACTTTGAAGAGAATATATCTAGTCAAAATCACTGAGGATGAGAAGTTATTTGGTACAGAGGCTAAGGTTGAGGGGGGGGAGGGGGAAGTAAAGAAATCACCACTTGCATATTCAATGAGTGAAATATTCTGATCACAGCCTTACTATTCTTATCCTTCTCAATGACCTACAGTTCACCACAAGGTCAGAAGAGGGGATGTTCAATAAGGATTGCACAGTGTTAGATTTAATTTACAATTTGTCAGATAATATAGTAATCTGTGATCGCATGCAGGAAAACCTGGACAACTTTCAGTCTTGAGCCTTAATTGCTCAGCAAACTAGGGTGCATCCCATTTGAACCAGAGGATTTGTCCACTTTTGCTACAAACTTTTTATGTACCTTATTTTTATCAATTTTATCCAAATCAATTTCTCTGTGCTTTCCTATTTTACTGTGACCTTTACTGGCATTATCCTCTTGACAGCTGGAAAGTATTTATTTAGCATGTCAGCCATGCCTTTTTGCCTTACTCTTCACTCATTCATGGGATGTGAGTGCCACTGGCAAGGCCAGCATTTATTGCCCATCCCTAATTGCGCTTGAGAGAATGGTGTGAGCTGCTTAAACCGCAGCAGTTTGTGGGGTGAAGGAACCCCTACAGTGCTGTTAGGGAGGGAATCCCAGAATTTTGACCCAGTGATGATGAATGAATGGTGATATATTTCCAAGTCAGGATGGTGTATGACTTGGAGTGGAACTTGTCAGTGGTGTGTTCCCTCCTGCCCACCCCCCACTCCCCTCCCCACCCTTGTCCTTCTAGGTGGTAGGGGTTTGGGAAATGCTGTCAAGTAATTCTTGGAGAGTTGCTGCAGTGCATCTTGTAAATGGTACACACTGCTACCACTGTGTGCCTGTGGTGCAGGGAGTAGATGTTTAAGACAGTGGATGGAGTTCCAATTAAGCAAGCTGCTTAGTCCTGGATGGTGTTGAGTTTCTTGAGTGTTGTTGGTGTTGGACTCATCCAGGCAGGTGGAGTGTATTCCATCATACTCCTGACTTGGGCAGACTTTGAACAGTCAGGAGGTAAGTCATTCACCACATAATAACCAGCCTTTGACCTGCTCTCATATTCACAGTGTTCATGTGACTGGCTCAGGTAAGTTTTGGGGCAACGGTGACACCCCTCCCACCCCATCACCCCCTGCCAGAATGTTGATGATGGGGCAATTGACAATGGTAGTGCCAATGAATGTCGAAGTGAGATGGCTAACTTTCTCTTGTAGCAGAAAGTCATCGACTTAGGCTGTTTATATGATACAAATGTTACTCAGCACTTATCAGCCCAAGACTGAAAGATGTCCAGATTTTCCTGCATGAGATCACAGATTGCTATATTATCTGACAAATTGCAAGTTAAACCTAACACCGTGCAATCCTCATTGAACATTACCTCTTCTGACCTTATGATGAACAGAAAGTCATTGAGGAAGCAACTGAGGATTATTGGGCCTAGAACACTACACTGCAAAACCCCAGCGGCTGAGATGATTAGCCTCTTCCAACTCTAACCATCTGCCTTTTTCCAATGAGTGGAGAGGTTCCCCCTGATTCATATTGACTTCAACTTTATGTGAGCTCCTTGATGCTACATTTAGTCAAACGCTGCTTTGATGTCAAGAACACTCTCACCTCCCCTCTGGAATTCAGCTCTTTTGTCCACATTTTGACAATGGATGCATTGTGTTCTGAGCTGTCGTGGTGGAAGCCAAAATGATCATCCATGAGCAGACTAATGGTGAATAAATGATGTTCACAGTCGTTGACACCTTCCATCACTTTGCTGATGATTGAGAATAGATTGGAGCGGTAATTGGCTGCTTGGATTTTTCCTGCCTATTTTTGGACAGGACATACCTGGGCAATTCTCCACTTTGTTGAGTAGATGCCAATGTTGTAGCTGTATTGGAACAGCTTGGCTAGGGGCACAACTAGTTCTAGGGCATAAGTCTTTAGCACTAGCCTTTCCTTTTTGATTCCGAATTGGCCCCACCCTTCATTTGACTATCCTTTTTTTCTTTATATGTTTATGAAAGATTTTACTGCTCTTGTTTAAGTTACCTGCTAATTGTTTCTCATTCAGGATCTTAGTCACTCATTTCCTCCTTCAGTTGTCTTCTGCATTTTCTGTATTCTGTTAGGTTCATAGTACAGTAGAGAATCAAATATTTATCATAAGCTTCATTTTTCTCCTTCATTTTAATCTAAATTTCTTTAGTTACCCATGGAGCTCCGGCTTTGGATGCCATTTGTTTTCCTGTCATAGGAATGTGTTTAGATTGTACTCAAACTATCTCCAACCAAGAAGGCATTTTACCTGCCAATCTATATGTTTCTAACCCATCTGGGCCAGATCTCGTTTCAACTCTCTGAAATTTTCAAATTAGCTCTTTTCTAGCTTAGTATCTTCATCTTTGATTCTATTTTATTCCTTTTCATAACTACTCTGAAACCAATGAGTTGAGGTACGGATCTATTGAATCTCAAGGGATTGAATGAAGTACTCCTGTTCTAAGTACCAAACAGTCACCAGCACTTAAAATGTCCAGTTGTATTTTCAGCATGCAAATTCCAGCTGATATTTAGAAGTTATCTTAATGTTTATTCACTGCCCAAAAGCATTTGCATTTAAACAAAGAAGCATATCTCATCCAAATCCCTTTATCAGTTTGCTCTTTTTTCAGTGCAAATGGTTCTAACCTCTCTTCATAATCTAAAATTAGATAATCAAATAGTGTACAGATTTTACATAAATGTTAAATAAAAAGCATTTTTTTAGATAGTATTAGCTTAGTGAAGTTGAAGGTTTGCACACCCAAGGAATTTTTTGTGTAAAGTGCATGTGTGTATACAAGAGTCCGCTTCTGTTTACACTCCATATTGAAATGCGTAATTTGCATCTAACGTACTTCAATTGAATAAATTTTTTAAAAACATGTATTTCCTGCTGGTTTTTCTGGCCTTTGCCTTCTTCTCTTATAGGTAGTCCTTCAGGATTAAGGATGACTTGCTTCCAATCAGGGTTCTGACATGGCTGAAAAGTTCAATGTGCGATCTGCAAACTGTGCCACATCCGGGGCAGGTGGTGCTTGAATGGTTGGGTAGATGAATTTTTTGGAATTTGTGCACTCTCTCCCTTGCCTCGACTTCACCTCTGCATGTTCATGAAGAAGTCTCTCGATGTGTTTGATGCCTCCCCCAATAAACCTTCTCCAGTGATAGACAGAGCTAAACTATTCCACAACAAATGGATCAGATCTAAGCTCTGCAGTCATGCCACACCCAGTAATGAATGGTGGTGAACAATTAAACCAGGAGGATGCTCCAGAAATATTCCCATCCTGAATGATGGAGGTGCACAGCACAAAAGGTAAGGCTGAAGTACTCGCAACAATCTTCAGCCAGAGGTTCTGCATAGATGATCCATCTTGGCCTCCTCCAGAAGGCCACAGCATCACAGATGCCAGTCTTCAGCCAATTTGATTCACTCTATGTGATATCAAGAAACGGCTGAAGACATTAGTACTGCAAAGTCTATGAGCCCTGACAATATTCCGGCAATAGTACTGAAGATTGTACTCCAGAACTTACTGCACCTAGCCAAGCTGTTCCAGTACAGCTAGAGCACTGGCATCTACACAGCAATGTGGAAAATTGCCCAGTGTGTCCTGTACACAAAAAGCAGGGCAAATCCAACCCAGCCAATTACTGCCCCCTCAATCTACTCTCGATCATCAGTAAAGTAATCGAAGGGGTTATCAACAGTGCTATCAAGCTGCACTTGCCTAGCAATAATCTACTCACTGATGCTCAGTTTGGGTTCTGCCAGGGTCATTCAGTTTCTGACCTCATTACAGCCTTGGTTCAAACATGGACAAAAGAGTTGAACTCTTGAGGTTAGGTGAGAGTGACTGCCCTAGACATCAAGCAGCGTTTGACCAAGTATGGCATCAATGAGCCCTAGCAAATCAGGAGAGAAACTCTCCACTGGCTGGAGTCATACTTAGCACAAAGGAAGATGGCTGTGGTTGTTGGAGGTCAATCACTCTCAATTCCAGAACATCACAGCAGGAGTTCCTTAGGGTAGTGTCCGAGACCCAACCACCTTCAGCTGCTTCATTGGTGACCTTCCCTCCTTCATATGGTCAGAAGTGGGGATGTTCACTGATGATTGCACAACATTCAGCACTATTCACAACTCCTCAGATACTGAAGCAGTCCATGTCCAAATGCAGCAAGACCAGGACAATATCCAGGCTTGGGCTGACAATTGGCAAGTAACATTCGCGGCACATAAGTGTCAGGCAATGACCATCTCCATCAAGAGACAAACTAACCATCGTCTCTTGACATTCAATCGCATTAGCCACACTGAATCCCCCATTATCAGCTTCCTGGGGATTACCATTAACCAGAAACTGATCTGGGCTAGCCATATAAATACTGTGGCTACAAGAGCAGGTCAGAGACTAGGAATCCTACAGCGGGTAACTCACCTTGTGACTCCCCAAAGTTTTTCACCATCTACAAGGCACAAGTCAGGAGTTATTATGACATGGCAGATGATGTGTACCAGGCAGACCATATCCACAAGGGAAACTTGGTCGCATTATCACAACAGCTTTGCAATTTGTATTTATTATGAGAATATGCGTGCACTGAATTCAGAAATAATGAGTTCACCAAGAACTTTTGCGATTTTTAAAAATTAATTTAAAATATATATTAACAAAATAAAAGTATGTAAGCACATACATAAGACCACAATTACTTACTAGTATAACAAATCCTAAAATTCCTAATTGATCTGAACCTCAGGTACACACCCCCTTTAAGGCAACAGCCTAAAGTAGATTTTAGATTTAAAACAAAATCAGCAAGTTAACACAATACCCACTTGACAGAGGAATTCCAAATGGCTTCAGTTACTTTACATAACAGACTTATGCCCAAATGGCTGGAGGTTTCTTGAAGGCTGTTTCAGACCATTCTGTTAGATCTTACATGGCCCTCTCCTCACATAGCCTTTCATTCTCCATTATATACGTTTCTCTCTCTTTAATATGTAAATTCTATTGTTCCATATGTATTTGAAACTGTCTCTTTTTCATAATATAAAAACTTTCATGTTGCCAATATTATCAGTAACATTTGGGAAAAGTAAACACACTCCATAGCCTTGCTTATCTAACGAGTTGTAAACAGAGTAACATGTTTGAAATCCAAACAATCCCTTCATTTATTTAAAAGCGCAAATTCCCTTCATACCTTACATGCTAAGGCAGCATCCATGTTTATTCAATAGCATTTCAAGCACATTTCTACACCTAGCGTCTTTTGATGATTTCAAACTTGTAGTCTATTTGACTCCAAATGTAATTAATTCACACAGACAGATGCAACTATAATTACACCATAAACCTACTTCACAATAAACCAGAAAAATACTATAAAAATTATTATACTTTCATCACAGGAGTGTGATGGAATACTCTCCACTTGCCTAGATGAGCACAGTTCCAATGGCACTCATGAAGCTTGACACCATCCAGGACAAAGTAGCCCACTTGATTGGCAACCCTTCCACAAACATGCACTCCCTCCGCCACTGACGTACAGTGGTAGCAGTGTGTACCATCTACAAGATGCATTGCAGGGATTCACCAATGCTCCTTCGACAGCACCTTCCAAACCTAAGGCCACTAGCACCTAGAAGAACAAGGGCAGCAGACACATGGAAACACTGCCACCTGGAAGTTCCCTTCGAAACTACTCACTATTCTGATTTGGAAATACATCGCTGTTCCTTCACTGTCGCTGGGTCAAAATCCTGGAACTCCCTCCCTAACAGCACTGAGTGTACCTATACCACAGGGACTGCAGCAGTTCAAGAAGACAGCTCATCACCACCTTCCCAAGGGCAACTAGGGATGGGCAATAAATGCTGGCCTAGCCAGTGATACCCACATATCATAAATTATTATTTTTTTAAAATTTGGTCAGTCCCAAGCCAGGGACTTCCATGAGTTCATGGGATGTTTGAGCTCTTCAAGGATGTTTTGATGACACCCCTAAAGTGTTTTCACTGTTCACCTGAGCATTTCCAGCCAGGAATGAGTTCCGAATAGAGCAGCTGCCTCGTGAGCCTGATGTCAGGCATACAAACCGCATATTTTTCAGTGGTGCTGGTTCTGAGTGATTGGTGCCTTGCTGCTGGGCGTGTTATCTTGGGAGAGGATGCTGTTGTTGAAACACCTTTGTTGCCACCAGATTTGGAGAATTTTTCAAAGGCACTGCTGATGGTACTTCTCCAGTTCTTTGAGATGCATATAGGAGCGCAGGAATCACTGCTGTCCATAAATCATGAACTGAGTCTTGGATTTGAGATCCTGATCTTCAAATACTGTTTCCTCAGTCTGCTGAAGACTGAGCTGGATGTGATGGCCTTGGCAAACTGACCTCTTGCTTTGGGGAAGCTGTTCAATCTCTCGACAGTGACTCTAATTACATAGAATTTTGCAACATAGAAACGGGCCTCTCGACCCAACAAGTCTATGCTGGTGCTTTAGTTCCATACAAACCTCTTCCCAGTTTATTTCATGTCACCCTAGCAACATATTGCTTTCTCCCTCATATATTTACCAAACCTCCCCTTAAATGCATCCATGCTTATTCCCTCAGTCACTGTGGTAGCGAGTTCTACTTTCTCCACAGTTACTTAGTGCAGAAGTTTCTTCTGAATTCCCTGTTAGATTTATTGATGTTCATCTTAAATCTATGGCAAGTGGAGACATCTTCTCTACATTTGCCCTATTGAGCCCCTGCATAATTTTCAAGATTTCTATTAGATCACCATTCAGCTTTCATTTTTCTAAATGAAAGAGCCCCAGCCTACTTTTCTGATTATTGTACTCTCTCAGTTCTGGTGTCATCTTTGTAAATTGATTTTGTATTTTCTCCATGCTTCTGTATATTTTTTGAACTATGGAAACCAGAACTGTACACTGTACTCCAACCAAAGTTCTTTATAAGCCTATTATAACATCGCCACCTTTGAATTCTATTCAACTAGAAATGAACCCCAGGGCTTTATTTGCACTTTCTATGGCTTTGTTAACCTTAATCAGATCCGTGTTTCCTGCTCCATTAGTAACTGCTCTTCCTGCCATCTGTAACTCCTTCTTTAGGATTCTCTGCCTTGCTACCTTGCTCACTGCTTTGAAAAATATCAAACCTTCCTCTTCAACTACACCTTCAGGTCCCTGCCATTTCTGCTTTATGTTTTTCTCTCCTGTTAAACTCAAATTTCCTCTTCAATGTGAAGTCAAGATATTTATCTGCAAGTGGGGATCTAAATGTTCCGGTGCCTCAGCTTTTCCTGACTTTGATGAGAGAACCATCTATTTAAGTTTGTTGAAGATAGTAATTTAGGTGCCATAATAATTGGTATAAATAGGAGCAGAAAATTGCAAAGGGACACTGCTAGACTAAGTGAGTGGGAAAAACTGTGGCAGATGGAGTTCAGTGTAGCAAAGTATGAGCTTATCCACTTTTGACCTAAGAGAGATAAACCACCAATATTTTGTGTGTATTAAAGGGAATTAGGCAGTTTGAAGTAAAAATTTGTTATCATGCAATTTCTATACTGGCTGAATGCCCAAACTGGGAGTCTCAAAGTTAGGCCTTAGGCTTCATGCAAATAATTGGGGCAAGCTATGGTACCTATTATGCTTACAGAGACACCTTACCTATGGACAGTTTGCCATACCAGCAGCAGCAATCAGGTCTATCCTGGTAAGAGAGAAAGAATGGTGTCTGGCAGAGACCCAGAGTCGTGTGTGGAGCCAGCCTACAGGAGCAGAGCCGCTCAACTCCAACTCAGCAAACAGGTACTTTTCTCCACACATTTCAGTGGTCCCTTTTAAAGACGGCTGGTTATGGCACAGTAGAATTGTAAAAACTAGTCCGAAGATACAGTGCAATGCTAAATTATCATGACAGATTTCACAAGCAGGTTCTGGGCTCTCATTTTGAAATTGAAATGAGGTCCGCACTCACTTGCAGGCAACTACCAGGACTGTCTATAAAAAAGACAACTGGCTGCACATTGGCCCCTAAGGTTCACACAGCTTGGGACTGGCTTGTCTTATTAGATTTGTCGTTATTGCTCACTTTACGACCATAAAATGTGCCCAGCGATATTGAATTCCTCTCCCATTGAAAATTGGCCAGTAATGTGGATACTCATTTGCATTTCTACATTAATCTGTTTATAATTTCTAGGGCCTCTGAGGCAAAATGCTACAACCCTCTCATTGCACTTCTGCCATAATTTCAATGGGAATGCACTGGAATGTCCACATGTTGGGCTGGCACCAGGGTACCAGGGGCTGTGGTTGTGGAGCTTCTGCACTCTCCTCCCTCACCCCACCCCACCCCACCCCCACCACAATCAAGGTCAATGATGGTTGAGTGTTTGAGGCTAATAACAATTGGACTTCCTCCACAGGTTCTTGTGCCCCAGTCCTCAGAGAACCTGGCGTAATATTGTAGAGATATGCCTAGTGACATCAGACAGACCCTTACCTATACCTGGTGGAAGTGGAGCCCAATTGGGGATGCAGGCTGGGATTGTGATCTGGACACTGGAAATGAAGCTCAATTAAAAATATAAAAACAAAATACTGCAGATGTTGGAAATCTGAAACAAAAACAAAAAATGCTGCAAAAAACTCAGAAGGTCTAACAACATCTGTGGAGAGAAAAACAGAGTTAACATTTTGAGTCTGTATGACTGTTCTTCAAAGCTAAAGAGAAGTAAAAATGCGATGAAAGTTAGACTGTTTAAGGGTGGATAGAGCAGGTGAAGCTGGTTAGAAGGCCAGCGATAGGTGGGGGCAAAGGAGAGATTGTCAAAGATGTCATGAACAAAAGGACAAAGGGGTGTCAATAATAGTGGTACTGGCTAAAGGAGATGCTGATGGTGGCATTAAGGTCAGAAAGCAGAATGTGATAATAGCAGGACAAGGGTAAGCACCCTGGAAAGAACAACATGAAGAAGTGACAGATGGCACTTGTGGGGCTGGGGTGGGCTAGGGGGAGGAGACAGAGGTGGGAAAAAGGATTGAAAATACGATAAAAGGTGGGGATAAAACAGTGAATAAAAATGAAAATAGATTTAAAAAAGTAAAAATAAGTGGATAAAAAATAAAAATTAAAAAATTAAAATGAACATTGAAAAAGGGGATAAAAAAAGGGGTGAGGGTGGAGGAGATAGTTTATGGTCTGAAGCTGTTGAACTCAGTGTTAAGTCCAGAAGGCTGTAAAGTGCCTAATCGGAAGATGAGGTGCTGTTCCTCCAGTTTGCATTGGGCTTCACTAGAACATTGCAGCAAGTCAAGGACGGACAGATGGGCATGAGAGCAGGATGGGCTATTGAAATTGCAAGCAACAGGAAGGTCTGGGTCATGCTTGCAAACAGACCCAGTTTGCATTTGGTCTCTCCAATGTAGAAGAGACCGCATTGGGAGCAGCGAATGCAGTAGTCCAAATTGAAGGAGGTGCAAGTGAAGTGCTGCTTCACCTGAAAGGAGCGTTTGGGCCCTTGAACGGTGAGGAGGGAGAAGGTAAAGGGGCAGGTGTTGCACCTTCTGCGATTGCATGGGAAGATCCCATGAGAGAGGTATGAGGTGTTGGGGAGTGGACCAGGGTGTCCCGGAGGGAACAGTCCCTACGGAATGTCGAGAGGGTGGGGTGAAGGGAAGATGTATTTGGTGGTGGCATTATACTGGAGT
Organism: Isurus oxyrinchus; assembly: GCA_026770705.1. Lineage (NCBI taxonomy): Eukaryota > Metazoa > Chordata > Chondrichthyes > Lamniformes > Lamnidae > Isurus > Isurus oxyrinchus. The sequence continues at coordinate 115,179,330 of JANJGN010000012.1, forward strand.
TGGCAGAAATGGCAGAGGATGATCCTTTGAATGCAGAGGCTGGTGGGGTGAAACGTGAGGATAAGAGGGACCTTATCATGGTTCTGGGAGGGAGAGGAAGGTGTGAGGGCAGAGGCGTGGGAGATGGGTCGGACATGGTTGAGAGCCCTGTCAACCACCATAGGGGGAAACCTCAGTTAAGGAAGAAGGAAGACATGTCAGAAACTCTGGTCTGGAAAGTGTCATCATCGAAACAGATGGTACAGAGGTGAAGGAACTGAGAGAATGAGATGGAGTCCTTACAGGAAGCAGGGTGTGAGGAGCCTTAGTCAAGGTAGCTGTGGGAATTGGTGGGCTTGTAATGGATATTGGTGGACAGTCTATCACCAGAAATTGAGACAGCGAGGTCAAGGAAGGGAAGGAAGTGTCAGAGATGGACCATGTGAAGGCGATGGAGGGGTGGAAATTGGAAGCAGAATTGATAAATTTTTCCAGGTCCAGATGAGACCAAGAAGCGGCACCAAAAAGTCATCGATGTACAGAAAAAGAGCTGTGGGAGGGGGCCTGAGTAGAACTGGAATAAGGAATGTTCCACATACCCCATAATGAGACAGGCATAACTGGGGCCCATGTGGGTAGCCATAGCCACACCTTTTTTTTGGAGGAAGTGAGAAATAAGTAAGTTTAAGGAGAAATTGTTCAGTGAGAGAAAAAGTTCAGCATGATGGAGGAGAGTGGTGGTGGATGGCAATTGTTTGGGCCTCTATTCAAGGAAGAAGCAGAGAGCCCTCAGGCCATTGTGGTGGGGGATGGAAGTGTAGAGTGATTGGACATCTATGGTGAAGAGGAGATGGTTAGGGCCGGGGAACTGGAAATTGTTAATACTCATTAATACCAACGCCCATCCAGAACCCTCCACCACTTCTCATCCATCTGACCCCATCCCGTCATCTAATCCCAGCCCTTGCCGTGTATTCACCATACCCTCTGACCTTTCCCTCTCTGATGTTGAATGTTCAGCATTCAGCAAAGGACTCAGTTTCATACCGTTACGGTCTCACCTCAATGAATTCTGGGCTCAGCACGATGCTGAACTCTTCTTCCATTGCCTTCGTCTCCATGCTCACTTCTTTGGGCAGGAGCCCTCCCCCTGTTCAACAGATCTATCACCCACCTCCAGTATTCTCCCTCCACCTGGACCCTTCCCTCTGGCCTCTTACCTGCTCTTGATCTTTTCATTGCAAGCTATCGGTGTGACATCAGCTGTCTCAATCACTCTGTTCGTCTCACCCACTTTAACCTGTCTCCTTCTGAACTGGCCGCATTCCGTTCTGTCAGGTCCAACCCTGACTTTGTTATCACACCTGCTGAAAAGGGTGGTGCTGTTGTTGTCTGGTGTACCGACCTCTACCTCGCAGAGGCTGAGTGCCAACTCTCAGACACTTCATCCTACCTCCCCCTGGCCATGACCCAACAATGAACATCAAGCCATTGTTTCCAGGACTGTCACTGACCTTGTCTCCTCTGGAATCCTCTCTCCACAGCTTTCAACCTCATACTCTCCCAACCCCAGATAGCCCACTTCTACCTCCTCCCCAAAATCCACAAACAGGATTGTCCCAGTAGACTGATCGTGTCAGCCTGTTTTTGCCCGATGGAACTCATTTCTTCCTACCTTGATTCCGTTCTCTCTCCCCTTGTCCAGTCTCTTCCCGCTTATATTCGCGATTTGTCTGATGCCTTATGTCATATCAACAATTTCCAGTTCCCTGGCCCTAACCGCCTCCACTTCACAATGGATGTCCAATCCCTCCACACCTCCATCCCTCACCAGGATGGCCTGAGGGCTCTCTGCTTCTTCCTTGAACACAGGCCTGAACAATTGCCATCCTCCGCCACTCTCCACCACCTGGCTGAACTTCTTCTCTCACTGAACAATTTCTCCTTAAACTTGTCTCACTTCCTCCAAATAAAAGGTGTGGCTATGGGTACCCACATGGGCCCCAGTTATGCCTGTCTCTTTATGGGGTATGTAGAACATTCCTTGTTCTAGTCCTACTCAGGCCCCTCCCACAACTTTTTTCGGTACATCGATGATTGTTTCCGTGCCGCTTCATGTTCTCGTCTGGACCTGGAAAAATTTGTCAATTTTGCTTCCAATTTCCACCCCTCCATCACCTTCACATGGTCCATCTCCGATACTTCCCTTCCCTTCCTTGACCTCTCTGTCTCAATTTCTGGTGATAGACTGTCCACCAATATTCATTACAAACCCACCGACTCCCACAGCTACCTCGGCTACAGCTCCTCACACCCCGCTTCCTGAAATGACTCCATCCCATTCTCTCAGTTCCTTTGCCTCTGTTACATCTGTTCTGATGATGCCACATTTCAAAACAATGCTTCTAACATGTCTTCCTTCTTCCTTAACCGAGGTTTCTCACCCACTGTGATTGACAGGGCCCTCAATCGTGTCCGACCCATCTCCTGCACCTCTGCACTCACACCTTCCTCTCCCTCCCAGAACCATGATAGGGCTCTTCTTGTCCTCACTTTTCACCCCACCAGCCTCTGCATTCAAAGGATCATCCTCTGCCATTTCCGCCAACTCCAGCATGATGCCACCACCAAACACATCTTCCCATCATCCCCCCCACCCCGTTGGCATTCCGTAGGGACCATTCCCTTCAGGACACCTTTGTTCACTCCACCATCATCTCCAACACCTCACCCCTTGCCACGGCACCTTTCCATTCAATCGCAGAAGGTGCAACACCTGCCTCCTCACTGACCAAGGGCCCAAACACTCCTTTTAGGTGAAGCAGCGCTTCGCTTGCAACTCCGTCAATTTGATCTGCATTCGCTGCTCCCAATGTGGTCTCCTCTACATTGGAGAGACCAAACGCAAACTGGGTGACTGCCTTGCGGAACACCTTCGGTCCATCTGCAAACATGACCCAGACCTTCCTGTCACTTGCCATTTCAACACACCATCCTGTTCTCATGCCCACATGTCTGTCCTTGGCCTGCTGCAATGTTCCAGTGAAGCTCAACGCACACTGGAGGAACAGCACCTCATAAGATCATTAGACCATAAGACATAGGAGCAGAAATTAGGCCATTCGGCCCATCGAGTCTGCTCCACCATTCAATCATGGCTGATAAGTTTCTCAAACCCATTCTCCCGCCTCCTCCCCTTAACCTTTGATCCCCTTACCAATCAAGAACCTATCTATCTCCATCTTAAATACACTCAATGACCTAGCCTCCACAGCCTTCTGTGGCAATGAATTCCATAGATTCACCACTCTCTGGCTAAAGAAGTTTCTTCTCATCCCTGTTCTAAAAGGTCTTCCCTTTACTCTGAGGCTGTGCCCTCGGGCCCTAGTCTCTCCCACTAATGGAAACATCTTCACCACATCCACTCTATCCAGGCCTTTCAGTTTAAGTTTCAATCAGGTCCCCCCTCATCCTTCTAAACTCCATTGAGTTTGGATCCAGAGTCCTCAAATGTTCCTCATATGTTAAGGCTTTCATTCCTGGGATCGTTCTCGTGAACCTCCTCTGGACCCTCTCCAGGGCCAGAACATCCTTCCTGAGATACGGGGCCCAAAATTGCTCACAATATTCTAATTGTGGTCTGACCAGAGCCTTATAAAGCCTCAGCAGCACATCCCTGCTTTCATATTCTAGTCCTTTCGAAATAAATACCAACATTGCATTTGCCTTCCTAACTATTGACTCAACCTGCAAGTTAACCTTAAGAGAATCCTGGACTAGGACTCACAAGTCCCTTTGCACTCCAGATTTCTGAACTCTCTCCCCATTTAGAAAATAGTCTATGCCTCTATTCTTCCTACCAAAGTGCATGACCTCACACTTCCCCACGTTATATTCCATCTGCCACTTCTTTGCCCATTCTCCTAACCTGTCCAAATCCTTCTGCAGCCTCCCCGCCTCCTCAATGCTACCTGTCCCTCCACCTGTCTTTGTATCATCTGAAAACTTAGCCAGGATACCCTCAGTTCCTTCATCTAGATCATTAATGTATAAAGTGAAAAGTTGTGGTCCCAACACTGACCCCTGCGGAACTCCACTAGTCACCGGCCGCCATCCTGAGAAGGACCCCCTTATCCCCACTCTCTGCCTCCTGCCAGACAGCCAATCTTCTATCCATGTACCTTGCCTCTAACACCATGGGCTCTTATCTTACTGAGCAGCCTCCTGTGCGGCACCTTGTCAAAGGCCTTCTGGAAGTCCAAGTAGATAACATCCATTGGCTCTCCTTTGTCTAACCTACTCATTACCTCCTCAAAGAATTCTAACAGATTTGTAAGGCATGACCTCCCCTTGATGAAACCATGCTGACTTTGCCTGATTTTACCATGCACTTCCAAGTATTCTGAAATCTCATTCTTAATAATGGACTCTAAAATCTTACCAACGACCGAGGTCAGGCTAATCGGCCTGTAATTTCCCGTCTTTTGCCTCACTACCTGCTTAAACAGGGGGGTTACATTAGCGATTTTCCAGTCCTCTGGGACCCTCCTTGACTCCAGTGATTCCTGAAAGATCACCACTAATGCCTCCACTATCTCTTCAGCTATCTCCTTCAGAACTCTGGGGTGCAATCCATCTGGTCCAGGTGATTTATCCACCTTCAGACCTTTCAGTCCTTCTAGCACCTTCTCCTTGGTAATGGCCACCATACTCACCTCTGCGTTCCACCGCCACCCCCCCACCCACTCCTCCCCCACCGACTCTCTTGAACTTTGGGGATGTTACTCGTGTCTTGCACCATGAAGACTGACGCAAAGTATCTATTCAGTTCCTCCGCCATTTCTTTGTTCCCCACTACTACTTCTCCAGCGTCATTTTCCAGCGGCCCAATGTCCACTTTTGCCTCTCCCTTACCCTTTATATATCTAAAAAAACTCTTGCAATCTTCTTTTATATTACTGGCTAGTTTACCCTCATATTTAATCTTCTCTCTCCTTATTTCTTTTTTAGTTGTCCTCTGTTGGTCTTTGTAAGCTTCCCAATCCCCTAGTTTCCCACTGCTCTTCGCCGCATTGTATGCTTTCTCTTTAGCTTTTATGCTGTCCCTGACTTCCCTTGTCAGCCATGGTTGCCTCATCCTCCCTTTAGTATGCTTCGTCTTCCTAGGGATGAATTTTTGCTGTGTCTCCCAAATTACTCCCAGAAACTCCTGCCATTGCTGTTCCACTGTCTTTCCTGCTAGGCTCATCTCCCAGTCAATTCTGGCCAGCTCCACCCTCATGCCTCTGTAGTTGCCTTTATTTAACTGAAATACCGTTACATCTGATTACAGCTTTTTCCTCTCAAATTGCAGGGTAAATTCTATCATATTATGGTCACTTCCTCCTAAAGGTTCCTTCACCTTAAGCTCCCTTATCAAATCTGCCTCATTACACATCACTAAATCTAGAATTGCCTGTTCCCTAGTGGGCTCCACCACAATCTGCTCCAAAAAGCCATCTCGCAGACATTCCACAAATTCCTTTTCTTGGGATCCACTCCCAACCTGATTTTCCCAGTCTACCTGCATATTGAAATCCCCCATGATCACTGTAACCTTGCCTTTCTTACACATCTTTTCTATCCCCTGGTGTATCTTGTGCCCCACATCCTGACTACTGTTCGGAGGCCTGTACATAACTCCCATTATGTTTTTTTTTACCTTTGCAGTTTCTCAACTCTACCCACACAGATTCTACATCACCTGACCCTACGTCATTTCTTGCTATCAATTTAATTTCATTTCTTACTAACAAAGCAACCTCACCCCCTCTGCCAACCTGCCTAGCTTTTCGATAGGATATATCCTTGCATATGTAGCTGCCAGTCCTGACTCCCTTGTAGCCATGTCTCCGTAATGCCCATCACATCATACCTGCCAATTTCAATCTGTGCCACAAGCTCATTTACCTTATTTCGTATACTGCGTGAATTCAGATACAACACCTTCAGTCCTGTATTTCCCGTCCCCTTTCTCATTGTCATCCCTTTTTCTGATGTGCTTGAAGTTAGATTCCTAGCCATTTCCAAACATTCTGTCCTATTTTGTGTTCTGCAGACTTTAATAGCCTCTCCTGGGTTCTCCCTTCTTTTCAGTTTCTTCATAATTTTCCATGAAGTTGAATCCACCCCCCCACCCCCACCACCCCCACCCCCCCAACACACACACACACACACACACACACTAACCTGCTGCTTTGTTTCCCATACTTCCTGGAGTTTTACCCTTCCCTTCCCCCCCACTTTCTAGATCTTCCGATTAGGCACTTTACAACCTTCCAGACTTAACATTGAGTTCAACAACTTCAGACCATTAACTCTCTCTTCCATCCTCACCCCTTTTTTATCCTCTTTTTTCAATGTTTATTTTCATTTTTTTCATTTTTTATCCACTTATTTTTATTTATTTTCATTTTTATTCATTGTTTTATCCTCACCTTTTACCCTATTTTCAATCTTTTTTCCCACTACCGTTCCCCCCACCCCAAGAGCCACCTGTCACTTGTTCATGTTGTTCTTTCCAGAGTGCTTACCCTTGTCCTGCTATTATCACATTCTGCTTTCTAACCTTAATGCCGCCACTAGCACCTCTTTTAGCCAGTACCAGTATCATTAACACCCCTTTGTCCTTTTGTTCATGACATCTTTGGCAACCTCTCCTTTGCTCCACCTATTACTCGCCTTCTATTCAGCTTCACCTGCTCTACCACCACCAAACCCCCACAAACAGTATAAATTTCATCACATTTTTATCTCTACTTAGCTCTGAAGAAGAGTCATATGGATACAAAACATTAACACTGTTTTTCTCTCCACAGATGGTGTTAGACTTATTGAATTTTTCCAGCATTTTCTGATTTTGTTCCAATAAAAATATATATTTTTTGTATACAGCACCTTTACAACATGGGCAACTGGATGCAATCACCTTAGGCCTCCAGAGGGGGAGTCCTGACTTCTCCCCGGCCACAATTCATGGCTTCTTTGGAATGCAGATGCTTTAGGTGCACCCCTAGTGGCACCTGGTGAAATTAAAGTTACAGGACATCAGCATAACCTGCAAACATTTGTAGGATCAACACAGGGTTCAAGAGATGCATTCCAGCATGATGCATATGATATATTCCTTCCTGATATCACCCCACCACAATGTTTTGATTACCCTTTTCCTTTCTCTGTAAACACGAGTCAATATATTTAAATCAATACATGAACATCAAGAGCTACAGTGAGCGTTGTATTGCATTAAGAATGAACAAACAAGGAATCAGCCCTGACTGTCATATCTAAATTCAGAATTTGAGGTGCCCTCTTCTTTCCTGTCTACGGCTTGAATAAACAACACCCTATCCAATAGCCTTGCTTTAAGACAGCTGTTACTGTTTTTGCTTTAATATAGGATTTATATTGACTTAATTATATTAGTGGGTTGGACATGTAGATTATGTGGTCAGGACTATGGACTTTTTCTTCGAACAGGAAGCATTATCAACGACTCTGCTCAGCACTGCAGTGCCATCTTGATTGCTTAAATGAACAACAAAAAAGGATCAAAAGCAAAAATAAAAGCAAAAAACTGCGGATGCTGGAAATCCAAAACAATAATAAAAACACCTGGAAAAACTCAGCAGGTCTGGCAGCATCTGCGGAGAGGAACACAGTTAACTTTCGAGTCCGTATGACTCTTCAACAGAACTAAGTAAAAATAAAAGGATTGGTGGAGATGAGAACAAATTATTCTGAAAAGAAAGAAAAGTGAAATGACTTTACAGAATTTGCCTTTGATGCCTCCCCACCCTTCACCCCACCTTTCTCAATTCTGTTCCTACATTTTGCACAATCAACAGGCCTGGCTTTACTTCATATGTAAATGAGACACTGAGCCGTGATCCAACTTCTTGGCTATGTTAGGCAACTTGGAAGTAAGAGGCAGAACAACATGTACTAATTATCATGGCTTTGAGGAAGTAGGAAATGTGAATAGAATTCACTACATAATTCCCATTTAAAGAAACCTGAAAATCGCCTCTTACTAAAATGCTGCCAGACCTGCTGAGTTTTTCCAGGTAATTCTGTTTTTGTTTTGGATTTCCAGCATCCGCAGTTTTTTTGTTTTTATCTAAAATGTACTTTTCTGTCCTGTTGTAAATAAAGAGAGAAAGTATATTTAATGCAGCATAAAAGAGAAGGAAGAAAGAGAAGTGTCAAGGGTTTCTGTTTTGGATGCAATCAGTAAACTAGTCACAATAAATTACACCCAAAATTGTGTTAGTTTTAAAGATGTTTTTATTCCAAGTTTCATATCAGCGATCTTTCGTCAACTAAGGCAACGGACAACAATTCAGAATGTCTTTTTTCAAAAATATGTTTGCATTTTAAAATATTCCTTTAAGAATGGTAACCTATTAATTACAACTGAAAATAGGTTTATCACAAAAAATTATATTCTTAATTAGTGCTTAGCCCACCAACCATAAGTAACCTGATTTTAAACAACAAAAATTACTATTTTAAAAAAAAACTATACCGAACCATTTACTGTCAGTTTATTTGTAAATTTCTTACCAAAAAACCGCGATAGCAGAAACTCACCACGGTGACCAAATTGATCTGATGGCGTGGCCAGCTTTGTGTACGGTGCCTGCTTCCAGTGCAATGTTTTATAAATAAGCGCAAAAGATCGCAGAAATCTGATATGCATTCATGGAATTTGCACTTGAAATTCCTGTATTTTTCTTTGGTTTGACAGATTTTGGGTGAATTGTACTGAAATGCCGGTACAATTTAGCAGCCACACCAGCTCTAGCTGTTTACTGTAATATGGTCTGACGCCACTTTACACTGGCCCAAGTTAACTTTGCAAAAACTGTCATCTCTATGTACCGAAACCTGCGACTTTCAGGAAATTCACAAAAAAATGCATAACCTATACAGGCGCACTCACTGTTGACTGGAATCACAAATCCGAGCTACACATAAAAATCTACTGTAAAATGGAAGCATTGAGATGAGAGCTAACGTGAGAGCAGTGTCGGGATTGGCTTCGGGTTTGGGACTAGCACGGAGACCACGTGCAGGACAGCTATGGATTGGCAGCAGCAGGGTTAGAATTTACACGTTTTGTCAAATTCAAAACCAGACAGGGGTTGGCTAAGGAACAATTTCAATAAACAGTTTGCAGATTCTTTTAACACCAACTTCCACCAATTAACCTCAACTTCAGAAAGTTGTCTACGCTTGCTAGATAACCTGAAAAGAATTAGTATTTTTTCTCCAACGCCCAAACTATAAAAACTTGTTCCTTATCTTATTTTAAGACTTATCAGCAAAGCACTTTAACAACTCATATTTTTAGAAAAGTGCTCAGCCCCTCCAAGTCAGTTTTGGATTGTGTGAAATATACCAATCTTAATCTCAACCCTGGTACTCCCGCTAATTCCAATCATGCTGCCTCCCTCCAACCTACTCCATTTGGTCTTCATCCCATAAGAACATAAGAGCACAAGAGATAGGAGGAAGTGCAGACCATATGGCCCATTGAGCCTGCTCCACTATCAATATGATCATGGCTGATCTTGAGCTTCAACTCTTGCCTAATCCCCATATCCCTTAATTTCCTGAGAGACCAAAAATCTGTCTATCCCAGCCTTAAATAAAGTCAGTGATGGAGCATCCACAATTACCTGGGTTAGAGAACTATGAAGATTCACAACCGTTTGAGTGAGAAAAAAAAATTCCTTATCTCAATCTTAAATGATCGAACCATTATCCTGAGACCTTATCTATATGTCCTAGATCAGGCTTGTCCAATCCTTTCGCTCGGCCGGGGGTGGGGGGGGGTGGGGGGGGGGGGGGGGGGTGAGGGGGGCACATTTGCATATTTTTTTCACTCAAGGGGCTGATGAGCAAATTTCTGCAATATAAGGTTTGGCTCAACAATAAACTGAATTTTAAAAAAAGCTGAGGCTTTAAGGAAAGAAACAATTGCTGAGCAAAAGTATAGCAATGTCATAGTAATAAACTGTTAATTTAAAAAGAAGTAATTGATAAGAATAGCCAGTGTGTGAGAGGATCAGAGTGTGTCCAGCTCACTCCCAGTCTCACCCTCACGCACTGTGTATGTGTGTTGATGTCTAGTGGAATGAGCGAGTGAGTGATTTCTGTCACCCCCTCTGCACATTGCCCCCGAGGTGGCTGTGGTGGGGACGAGACTGTTGTTCACCTCCTTGTGGGTTGTGCCTTTGCAAAGAAGGTCTGGAGAGAGATGCAGTGGTTTCTGTCGAGCTTCATCCCGAGCAGTTCTGTGACACAGGACTCTGTGCTCTATGGGCTGTTCCCAGGGGCACACACCGAGACAAATATCAACTGCAGCTGGAGGATATCTGCCCAAAACTTATTGGTCTTCCAGTGCAAAGAGTTGGCCCCGACTGAGTGTTGCAGTCTGGCACATTCCAAGGTCCAGGACTACACGTTGAGGGATACACTAAAGCTTGGGGCAGCCGCCACAGGGGTGCAATGGGGAAAGGTTGCTGTCTAAGAGGCTATGAACCAAGGGGCTGTGAATTGCATAGACCCCTCGGGCTGTACGGCTCGCAATGAATGTACGCATTGAATACTAATTGTATTATAATCGTATTGAAGCACCTCAGAGTGCAACATGATGTATGTTGATAACTCCAATACCATTGCACTGTCTGATTATCTGTAATGACCAAATTGAAATGATTGTAATATGCAATGATTGTATTGAAGCACTCGTGATCCATGTGTAAAAGTTGAATCTGATTGCACTTTTTGTGATGGTGATTTAGAAATGTGTTGTAATGTTCTTCCAGATATTTTATGAATAAAGTCACAAGGCAGACTCACACTCCCCACTCTACCCCTCACATTCCCCCCACACACTCAGTCTCTCACACTCCCCACATTCACAGACACACTCTCTCATCCCCCACCCAACACTCACCGAAAAACACTTCATTCTCCACCCTGCCCCCCCCCCCCAAGTCCCCGCACACACTCTCACTCCCACATACTCACCACGGCATCATCTCCTCCATGGGCCCGATGTGGCTTTGCCCTCCAGGCTGCCAAAACTTCACACCTGCCCCGGGCTGACGAGACTCCACCCTCCACGGACCCGACATACCTGCCTTTCTGGACTCAAGCACCGACTAACCTTTGCTTCCCTGGCCCGGCAGCCCTCAGCACACCATTGCCGGTGTTAACTGCTGAGACTGTTTCTCTCCCTCATTTGCTGCTGATAGGCTGGCTTACTAAATAAATTACCAAAGGAATTCTTCCTCTAGATTCTCTTCCCATCCCTAGAAATGCATGAGGTCGAAGAAGCACATGCTTACACCTGTAGCTGATGTCCCTTCTGGAACTGATCCTGGAACTGATCACTAGCCTGACACCCGAAGCTATTACTTGAGGGGTGCCATTTCACATCAAGCACAGCTGACCAGGAGACTCTTTTACTCTTACTGCCTGCCATTGGCATATTGCATGGATTTACTGTTTGATAATCATCCTATTTGGGCAGTTTATGAACCTTCTATGACCAGTTAATTCTGGAGTGAGACTCAACCCCAGAGCTTCTGGCTTAGAAGCTACCCACTGCACCACAAGATTCTCCACCAATGAGATTGGAATAATATAAAATCAGAGCAGAGATTAGACACCTAATGACCAGACAAAGGTTGAGATCTGAGTACAATGCGTGCAGCTGCATGACAAAAGTTGTATGAACAAAGATGTAGCAGCATTGAGAAAGTCTAGAGCCAACCATTTGGAATTAATGATTGTGGATTGATGAATCACGAAACCATGTACACAAGGAACTATCATCAGATCAGATTTTGGCCCAGCTTTACAGGGCCTAAATGAGAGCATGTCAAGAAGATATAATAATTCTCATAGTGTTATTGGAATTTATTGTAAAATACGTGTGTGTGTGTGTGTGTAAGACTTAATTGAATTAGTCTGGGTACTTTGATCTAAAAAGAGAGGTTAGGTTTGAAATGTTAATTAGATAAACACGGGGAAATTTAAAGGCATAGGTGTCAAGGGAATATTTGCATTTTTAAATAAACCAAAGTAGATTGTTTTCAGAGGGGTGGAATGGGTCACCTAGCCAGGTGAAGTTTAGAAACAGTGTGTTTATTTTTCCCAAAGATTACTGGTAGAACTTAGGGCTATAAGAGGGTTTTATTATCAGGGAGATAAAGTCCAAAGACATAGTGAAACAATGGCTGAATTTCCCATCAGGGGTGTTGCACAGGGATGGGCGGGAGACAGCGTGAACCCGATCGGCGTCCCCAATCGGGTATGTGCCACCAATTTATGTGGGTGGGCCAGTTAAGGCCCGCCCAGTGTGACACACACCCAGAAGTGCTGAGCGCTCCATGTGCACTCCCTGAGTCGCGGCCTGCGCTCTTTCACGCATATGCGCAAAAGAGCGCAGAAATCTCCCTGAGGCACGGAGCTGTCTCAGAGATTTTAGTTTAAGTTCTGAAAAATTTAATAAAGGTAAAAAAAAATTTAAGGACATGTTCCCTCATATGAAACTATCAAATGCACTGGGACATGTCTATTAATTTTTTCAAAAAATGTTATTTAATTAATAAACCCTTCATGAAACCTCATTCCGCCAGTGAATGAGGTTTCATGAAAAATACGAAGGCTGCCTGGGCTCTTCGCCTGCCCGCCAACCTTAAGGTTGGATAGGCAGCATTTTTAACAACTTTAATTACTTTCTTCATGGCCTTAATAGGCCTTTAACAGTTCAGCAGGCGCGCAGCCACGTCCCGCTGAACTGACAATCTAAATGACGCGCGGTGATGTCGGGATGCTCACCCGACATCACCGCGCATTACTGTACCTGTCGGCCAGCGGGCCCCACCCCTGCTCACCAACCTGAAAATTCTTCCCAATGGGTATTTTCATTCAAAGGGGAAAATATGTGTAAAGGAGCAAAGGCTATGTGTCAGGGAAGGCATTTTTAAAATCTTACAAGTGTATCTGTCCCTCAAGCTGCTGTCCTCAAAGGACTGGAGTTAAGAAAACTCACTTGGAATTCAACTTGTTCAGGGGATCATGTTTCTTTGCCTGGGTCTTTTAAAATCTGTGTGTCTTACTGTTTCCTTAACAAAAGTGTAACTGGGAGTTAGATTGATTAGGTGATTTAGAAGTTATCATAGTAGTAATTTGTAGATTTATGTATATATTTAAAATCATTTCTCTTATTAAATGTTTAATCTAGTTTTATTAAAAACCTATAAGACTTGGTGGCCTTATTACTACTGAATTCAAGGCACGCATCTTGAAATTTATACAAATTGAAAATTAGTTGTGACAGTTGTTTCAAGTTTCCCTCTTTGATTTGAACAGCTCAGCATTTACCATCAGCTGTGTCACAACAGACCACATCTGGAATACTCTATACAGTTTTGGCCTCTTTACTTGAAAAAGGATATAATTGCATTAGAATGTTTGCATAACTCATTCCTGGGATGAAGGGTTTACCTTATGAAGAAAGGTTGAACAAGTTCCAATGCCATTGGAGTTTAGAAGAATGAAAGGTGATCTTATTGAAACATACAGTATAAGATCCTGAGGGGATTTGACAGGGTGGATACCAGGAGAATGTTTCATCTTGTGGGGAGACTAGGTATACGGTTTTAAGAATAAGAGGTCACCCTTTTCAGATGGAGACGAAGAGAAAATTTTTTCTTTCAGAGGGTCATTAGTCCGTGGAGTTCTCTTCCCCAGAGAGCAGTGGAGGCTGGGTCATTGAATTTATTCAAGGATGAGTTGGATAGATTTTTATAGACAAGGGACTCAAAGGTTATGGAGGGTAGACAGGAAAGTGGAGTTTAGAGCACAATCAGATCAGCCATGATCTTATCGAATGATGGAGCAGGTTTAAAGAATGGCCTACTCCTGTTCCCAAGTCTTATATTCCGATCTTTCTATGCCTGTTTGTCCCTAGCATGGAGCTCTAACCAAATTTGGCTTTGGGTTTCATTTAAATGCTGGCAGTACCCAACTACTACTCACCAATTACATTTGAGGGCAGAAAATCAGTCTGCTCCTGCACAGGGTCACCCAGCAGATTGGACCTTGCAGGGGTGGGAGAGTGAACCTCAAACCAGCCAGCTGGAATTTTATTGTTGGCCCGGGAGGAACACACAAAAATAAAACCTCAAAATTTCCTCGGCCATTTTTGAGCAGCCTCTAACATCAGGTAAAGGATGCTGGTTAGACCACTCAAAGTCTGGTACAATTGAACAACGTATGCATGGCACACTCCACCCATTTCTTACTGAATTTTGCAATGGGAGCACTTCACTGATTATTTAAGCAGTTGTAGGTGGGCTGGCTGCTCATCAAGTTACAGGCTTTTGAGGGCATTGTTTTAGGCAGGTTTTGGGCATTAAAGGACCAGCAGAGGTGCCGCCCAATTTTGGACTACTGGCCTTTCATTTCTCAGGCACGAAACCAATAACTATGTGGTCCCCTCTATCTGCATGATATCTTTGCACAGTGAGATAGCCTCCTTTCACAGCAGATACAGTATACTCAGTTATGGAAAGGTTTGAGGTAGGAAACATAACATTATTCAGAGCCAGAATGTTCTCCTGTGCTATTTTTGATTGCCTGAGAGGGAGAGGGGTTATCGGAAAGAATTTTTCTTTTCTCTTCTTAATTGGCCTGTGGTTTATATCCCATTTTCCATTTCTCCCAGAAGATTACATGGCTTCTGGTTGGGGTGGGAAGTGTATTGTGATTCACAATACGTAATAACTGTTTCTTTTTCTTGTCTGTCACTTTTCACATATTCTTATTTGTGAATCTAATAATACTAGCTATCACTGTAACTGTATTTATGCCATCAGAGTATTGATGGATTGTTTAAATTCTAATTAAATACATACAATAATGGTACTTCACATATTTTCCAGTTATTGTAGTGTAGTATTACTTTACTGGACTTGTAAAGGTTTGTGTGCCAGAAGACAATAGACCAGAAATGAGAGATAATTGGATTTTGTTGCATGGATGGGGCTACAAGTGTTAGGACAAGCAACAACATCCTTTGTATTAGCCCCTGGGTTAGAAAGATACAGCTACTCAAGGGAGAAACTGGAAGAGACTAAATCAGAAACAGCAATTGCTGTACCTTACCATGAATTGTTTTCCTCAAACATTGGATGTGAATACCATAGAAAACATTTCAGTGTACTACATTATTTGCTCAATTATAAAGATTACTCCATTTTTATTAAATATTAATCTTCTGTGCCACCTGCAAGTAAAAGCAGAGAGAACATTAGGGGTGCAAAACCTTAGTGGAGGAAGAGTGGTGGAGCAGAACCTTAGAGCATTCTTGCAGTAGGTTTAGACCAAGACCAAGATCTTATGGCCCCTCCCACCTGGGGGGATATTGCGGTCCCACCAAACAGGTTGGAGATTTAAATGGCTTGCTGCAGCCGCCGGGGGGGAGACTCACTGCGGCAAAGCCATAAAACCCTGGCCCCTGTTCCAGATTGCAAGATTGAGATTATCTGCACGATCAGAGAACACTGGTACCTGCAAGGCTGATTCCAGGCACTTTTGTAAGGTGGAGCACCCGACAGCTGCTGTGCCTGAGATGCCCTGGTTTTTCCAGGCCAAAAATATAAGTTTTAGAATCTGCACCGCCAGAAGTAGTATTTTTGCTGTTGGGCATTACGTTAATTCATTTCCTCTGAGATTGGCTATCTTCATCTTCCAGAAAGTGCTGGAAAACACTCAAAAGGTCAGGGAGCATCTGTGGAGAGATTTTGCATGGAGGGTTTGACAGTGAGCTATTGGCATTCATTGTCATTACCCCTCTGAAACTGACCGTCACTTCTGGATTGAGCGTATGGGGAAGTTAATGCAAAAGTCCTGAAGCTGCAGCCTGTCAATCCCTGCTCTGCTATTGGCTGGGCTGTAGACTACCCTCTGTCAACTTCCCCACAGATTAAATCAGTTACAGCTGAAAAGTTGATCTGGTGGAAACTTCCCTTTTGCTGCTGTCACTTCATTGTTAGAAACCCCATCAAAGGTTACAACTTGTTTGATCAGGTGTAATTGGGTTTTAATGGTGATGTGAATAAGAGCAAATGCTTTCAAGGAAGGAAGGAGACAGAACTCAGGAAACTACAGGCTACTTAGCTTAACATCTGTCATAGGAAAATTTCTGGAATCTATTTTTCAGGAGGTTATAGTGGGGCACTTAGAAAATGTCAATGCAATCAGGCAGAATCAACATGGTTTTGTGAAAAGGAAATCATGGTTGACTAATTTATTGGAATTCTTTTAGAAGCAAGAAGCAATATGGATAAAGGGGAACCTGTGAATGTGCTGTATTTAGATTTCCAGAAGGCATTGGACAGGATGGCATGTCAAAAGTTACTAGGCAAAATAAGAGCTCATGATGTAGGGGGTAACATATTAACATGGATAGAGGATTGGCTAGCTAACAGGAAGCAGAGAGTGGGGATAAATGGGCCTTTTTCGTGTTGGCAAGATGTGACAAGTGCAGTGTCACAGGGATCAGTGCTGGGGCCTTAGCTATTTACAATTTTTATCAGTGACTTGGATGAAAGGAATGAATGCATGGTTGCTAAAGTTGCTGATGACACAAAGATAGGTAGGTAAGTGAATTGTGAAGCGGACATAAAATTTCTACAAATGGACATAGATAGATTAAGTGAATGGGCAAAAATTTGACAGGTGGAGCATGATGTGGGAAAATGTAAACTGGTCCACTTTGGCAGGAAGAATAGAAAAGCAACAGATTATTTAAATGGACAGAGATTGCAGAACTCTGAGGCACAGAGGGATCTGGGTGTCCTGGTACATGAATCAAGAAAAGTTAGTATGTAGATACACTAAGTGATTAGGAAGGCAAATGGAATGTTGTTTATTGCAAGGGGAATGAAATATAAAAGTAGGGATGTTTTGCTACAGTTGTACAGGGTGTTGGTTAGACCGCCCCTAGAGTGCTGTGTACAGTTTTGATCTCCTTATTTAAGAAAGGATCTAAATGTTTTAGAAGGTTCACTCAACTAACACCTGGAATGGGGGTATTACCTTACAAGGAAAGATTGGACAGGCTGGGCCTGTATCCTTTGGAGTTTAGAAGAATGAGAGGTGTTACTGAACATATAAGACCCTGAAGAAACTTGATAGAGTGGATGTTGAAAGGATATTTCCCATTTTAGGAGAGACTAGAACTAAGTTAAAAATAAGGGGTTTCCCATTTAAGACAGAGATGAGAAGAATTTTTTTCTCTCAAAGGGTTGTGAATCTTTGGAGCTCTCTTCCTGAGACAGCGGTGGAGGTAGGATCAATGGATATTTTTAAGGCAGAGATAGATCGATTCTTGACTAATAAGGGAGTCAAAGGTTATCGAGGGTAGGTGGAATGTGGAGTTGAGACCATAATCAGATCACCCATGATGTTATTGAATAGCGGAGCAGGCTCTGTGGGCTAAATAGCCTACCCCTGCTTCTAATTCGTATGTTCGTAACCACAAGTCTGGGTTCTGAAAAAATAATTTATTTGTGGAGTGTTGTTAAAACTAGCTTTTTAAAACTTTTTTTTAATACTGTGTATGTCCCATCTTTATTTTTCACTGTGTAATTTGGTAAGTAATTTAAGCAAGTAAGTTAAGTAATTTGGTTTTAATGCGTTTCACTTCCTGGTTAGGTGTCTGAGCATTTATTAATGTGACTGGTTGCTTGTTTAGTTCAATGATATCACTGTAGCTCCACACGGGAATCACCATTAAAATATACTGCAATTCACTGCACAGTGATAGAGTTAAAGTTCTTGCCATAGAAGTTGCTGTATCTTTCAGTGAGGTTTTTTCCCCCCAAAGTCTTGCTTTGTCACCAACCACAAACTCTGCGCTGTTTCAAGTTGATGACCCTTTGACCTTTCATCAGAATTGGTTTGCCTGACTTGTTGAGTGTTTTCCAGCATTTTCTGTTTTTATTTCAGATTTCTAGCATCTGCAGTATTTTTCTTTGACCTTAGATGGTGGTCCTTCTAAAGGCCTTTCAGCCACTGTGAATTCAGCTGGCCTTTTAAAGCAGTAAAGGATGGAATTCTCAGGTAATCCAGAAACACCCTCAACACGTCCCATTCCCCCACTTTCATTGCAAAATTACTGCAGAGACAATACCGGGAAAAGTCCTGGTGGAAAATGTTTGCTGCCACACTTTGGCCACAGGTGTCTGATCTGGGCCATAACTTTGGAGCTGTTTGACTACATCTACAATATAGTTAATCCAGAGGCCCTGCTCCCTTCTTACAGCTACACTTGCCAAGAATGGGCGTTAAGGAACGAAGCACAGAGACCATCACACCCAATCCACGGTTCTCCCAATGTTCAAATGAATACCAAACTCCACACCCAATTCTCTAATCTTCTTTATGCACCGGGTACAAAGGCTAGAATTTTCCGGGTTCCTCCGCGGCAGGCAGGCGAGCCATTGAAATCTCCGTTCATATCGGTGGGACCGGAAGATCCTACCAGTTTGAGGTGCTGGAAAATTCTGGCCAATGTCCCACAATTTTTTTTTGCAAGTGCTATCAGCAGCACAGCTGTGAGTGCTCCTACTGGAGAATTTAGAATACACACAAAGTAGTCAGGAGACAATTGCTCAGTTACCAACCCTAAGAATATGCTTTATAGGGAGAGAAATTACTCAGGCTGTTGAAGCATTGAACAGAATATTAACCAAGTACCTTAAATATTGAGTCCACAAAATGAGAAATTGCTTCAATAGCACATGATATTTGAAAGTGCAATAAGTGGATCTCATCACAGTCCAAATCACTTGGATTCAATTGAAGAACATTGACACTTTGTACATTTTGCTAGTAGATATGTAATCAATACCTGCTGATTTAATTGGGAAACAAGGAGTTCAGACTGAATGATTAGACGCAACTTGTCATTGTAAAAGCTCTGAGTTTACGAGTACAGCTTAATTCCAATTAATACTTAATTATTTAATGCTTGAAGTCATATTTCTATAAACTCACCAGCAACTTACCAAGGCTTCTTCAATAGCACCTTCCAAAACTGAGACCTCTACCACTTAGAAGGACAAGCGTAGCAGATGCATGTGAACACCACCACTTGCAAGTTCCCCTTCAAGTCGCACACCATCCTGACTTGGAATTATATTGTTGCTCCTTCACTGTCACTGGGTCAAAATTCTGGAACTCCCTCCCAAACAGCTCTGTGGGTGTACCTACACCACATGGCCTGCAGCAATTTAGAAAGCTGGCTCATCAGCACGTTCTCTAGGGCAATTAGGGATGGGCATTAAAAATGCTGGCCTAGCCAGACACACCCAATTCCATGAAAGAATAAAAAAAAGCAGATAAAATAGTCAAGTTTTCATGTCTTTGTACCACAGTTAATTCAACTGTTCTTTTAACTTACATTGCTGCATGTACATTGAACATAATTCTGTGGAATGTTATGAGGCTTGTTTTTTATATTATACATAAAAATAAGACATTGAATTTATTATAAATTTAGATGTAAAGAGCAATTGTCAGGTTAGCTTAATAGTAGCATTCTTAGCTCTTAATCAAAATCATTGGTAGATAAATTGGATCTTGGAGCACCCTATTCTTAGGAACTCCACAGCCAACTTAAGTCTCAGCTGGAGCCCGTGATGTGCCTAGACTCATCTCATGGCAAGTATGCATGGTACCAATTTGGCAATGAAGTCTGCATGCATGCATATAACAATCACTGGCAAAATACAAAGCAGTGAGGTGAAGATGTGAATCAGTGTGCCATCTTGACTTGATGCCACTTTTGCCATTTTACAACTCCCCACTCCAGTCAAAGGCCTATCTTAACCTCAGACCATTGAACATGATGTTAAATGGAATGAAGAAGCCTCCACCAGCACTATTTAAAGGGATCGTGAAATTCTTACAGATTAGTTGCTGGATTATTTATTCTGGCTGCTGATGCCATTGTATGCATTTTTAGTGCTTTCCTATACCTGGCTAAAGTTTGAATGCTCTTCAGGAGATGGTCTGGTTGGTTCTAAGATGTGATTTTCATCAAGTAAAATATTGTGTTATAGCAAGTTGCTTCCCAACATGGGTAGTCCTCTGGGAATTGAGATGACTGGAGGAATGAAGAGAGGTCTTGCAGAGAAGAATAAACTGCTAGAAGGAGGAGGATGAGAAGGAGGGGAAGGCACTGAAAAGGAGGACATATCGCAGGATCTTTAGAGAGCAATTCTTTTACCTTATCTTAACATTAGCCCTTGCTGAAGCTGTCTTCGGTTCACAAAAGAGGTCATGAGTAAAACCTGTCAACTGCTAAAGCCACAACTGCAGCCTCAAAACAGGGCAAGAATCCCATAGCCTGTGACAGTCAAGTTGATGGTGCTCTTAACTTTTATATGTGTATCTACTTTCAGGTTGCTGCTGGAGATGTAAGGAAAATCTCAATTTTTGCAGTGCCTGACTCCAAAGGGAGGCCACTGAGGCTCTCTGTACACCGAGAGGCAGTTTGATCCAATTTCTTCCTGCCAGAGACGAGCAAGAGGAGTAAATACAAGATTTTGCATAGCTTGCAAGCTTCCCCATAGTGCAGGGTTCCATTAGCTGCACACACTTTGCCTTGTGTGACCCTCATCTGAACTCACGCATATGCATCAGCAGCAAGTGATTTGACTCCTTCACAGGCAGTGCATCATGAAGATGAATGGCCATTATCGTGGCAATTCTTTCACTCTTCAACAGTCATCTGTGCCGCCCATTTTTGAACAGCCACATGTCAGAAATAAAAACAAAAAATGCTGGAAAAACTCAACAGCTCTGACAGCATCTGTGGAGAGAAAGACAGAGTTAACTTTTGAGTCCATATGACTCTCCTTCAGAGCTGAAGGAAGTAGAAATGTGGTGAAATATATACTGTTGAAGGGGGGTGGAACAGGTGAAGCTGGATAGAACGCCAGCGATAGGTGGAGGCAAAGGAGCAATTGCGAAAGATGTCATAAACAAAAGGTCAAAGAGTTGTTAATAGTGGTGGTTCTGGCTAAAGGAGGTGTTAATGGTGACATTAAGAGTGGAAAGCAGAATGTGATAATGGCAGGACCAGGGTAAGCACTCTGGAAAGTGACAGATGGCCCTAGTGAGGGTGGGGTGGGGGAGGGGACAGTGGTGGGAAAAAAGATCGAAAAGGCTAAAAGCTGGGGATAAAATAATGAATAAAATGGAAATACATTTAACACATAATAATGAAAATAAGTGGGGGGAAAATAAATAAATAAAAATTCATAAGAAAAAAGAGGGGGGTCAGAAAGGGGTGGGGATGGAAGAGAGAGCTCATGGTCTGAAGTTGCTGAACTCAATGTTAAGTCTCAAAGGCTGTAAAGTGCCTAATTGGAAGATGAGGTGCAATTCCTCCAGTTTGCATTGAGCTTCACGAGAACATTGCAGCAGGCCAAGGACAGACATGTGGGCATGAGAGCAGGGTGGAGTGTTGAAATGGCAAGTGACAGGGAGGTCTGGGTTGTGCTTGCAGAAATACCAAAGGTGTCCCGCAAAGCAGTCACCCAGTCTGCATTTGGTCTCATCAATGTAGAGGAGACCGCATTGGGAGCAGCAAATGCTGTAGACCAAATTGAAGGAGGTGCAAGTGAAGCACTGCTTCACCTAAAAGGAGTGTTTGGGAGGGGGGAAGTAAAGTGCCAGGTGTTGCACGTTCTGCGATTGCATGGGAAGGTACCATGGGCGGGGGTTGAGGTGTTGGGGTGATGGAGAAATGGACCAGGGTGTCCCAGAGAGAATGGTCCCTACGGAATGCCGACAGGGGGTGGTGAAGAGAAGATGTGTTTGGTGGTGGCATCATGATGGAGATGGTGGAAAAGGCAGAGGATGATCCTTTGAATGCGGAGGTTGGTGGAGTGAAAAGTGAGGACAAGGGGGAGCCTATCATGGTTCTGGGAGGGAGAGGAAGTTGTGAAGGCAGAGGCGTGGGAGATGGGTGGGACACGGTTGAGAGCCCTGTAGGGTGGAAACCTCAGTTAAGGAAGAAAGAAAAAATGTCAGAAGCATTGTTTTGGAAAGTGGCATCATCGGAACAGATGCGATGGTTGCGAAGGAACTGAGAGAACAGGATGGAGTCCTTACAGGAGACAGGGTGAGAGGAGCTGTAGCTGAGGTAGCTGTGGGAGTTGGTGGGCTTGTGGTGTATATTGGTGCTCAGTCTATCACCAGAAATGGAGACAGTGAGGTTAAGAAAGGAAAGGGGAGTGTTGGAGATGGACCATGTGAAGGTGATGGAGGCGTAGAAATTGGAAGCAAAATTGAGAAATTTTTCCAGGTCCAGGCGAGAGCATAAAGCAGCACGAAACAGTCATCGATGTACTGAAGAAAAAGCTGTGGGAGGGGCCTGAGTAGGACTGGAACAAGGTATGTTCCACATACCCCATTAAGAGATAGGCAGAACTGGGACCCATGCGGCCACAACATGTCAGAGACTGGCTACTGGGAAACAGGTATTATTCCCTCAAGAGATGGCTCTTGACTGTAGTCAGAAACCCATGCGCACATGCACACCTGGTTTATGGTAGTATGTTGCACAAACTGACCATTATGAAGAAACAGTTCTTGCACCACTTATCAAGAAGCTGGAGAGGAACTGGAAGAGGAACTGAATGGAGGCTACAATATAGACTGCCCCTTTCTTCTGAGGCCCCATGTGATCATATAATTCATAACTAATAACAGTTACCTCAACCAAACCTCCCCATTCACTGACAGTCCCACAACTTACCTTTGCAGGACAGAACCCTAAAATCAATCACTGCAGTAAAAACACACCTTACTTACAATATAGTTTCTAATTATTAAATCTGAAACAACAAATTTTTTTTAAGCAGATGGATTTTTTTTTGTTTCTCACTTGGGACTGGTGCAGCCCCCTTGGTTCACAACTTTTCTGTGAGGCCGTGAACCAAGTTTACTTACAGAAGAGGACCAGCTCCACTAAAATTAGGGGGTAAGTGTTGAACTACCCACCCTTGCAATGAAGCCAGTAAGGTGGGAGTGCTGCAATGCGGGATGACTCACATACTTTTATCCCATGACAACAAAAATTGATGAAAATGGGAATGGGGCGGAAATCCCAGAATTGGCTCCAATCTACCATTTTAAAGGGCTCTCGAGTAGGCCCAACTCAACATAGGTCCAGACCTATGACTGAATGAATTTTTTTCTAAAATCACATGAACATCACATTGTTCCTTTTCTGACAAACAAAAATAAAAACCACCATCAAATTCAAACCCAATTTTATAAATTCATCCATTAAATAATGCATATGAAATGAAACCAGTCACCCCTGAGCATTTCCTAGTGCTTGTCTTCCATGTGCCTTTACCTTTCTGAGTGCTAATGAAGTACTTCCCCTGTAGCTGCAGCATTGGAGGCATTAGGCTGGTGACCTTCAGTTGACGAGGCTGAAGATAAACTTGAAGGACAACCTCAAGCATCTGTGGACTTGGAGGGCACAGATTCATACTGCAACATTTTGGCTTGGGCTACAGCAGCCTACACTGGCTGACAGGCAACAGTAAGGGAGGTGAAAGTGAAACTGAAAGGGGTAGAAGCAGGAATGCTATCATCTAAGAGAGGACAGCAGGTTCCTGTCCCATGGAGCTGCTGCCAATCTCCCAGGATGGCTTTTCAACAATTCTGGTGATCTACATGAAGAACAGATTACTGAACTGCTGCTACACCCCAGAAGCCCTTTTGAACAGTGGTACCCAAGTGAGCTTGGAAGGCAACATTTTGAGATTTCATTGCCGCAGTCTAAGCTTTGTAGGAACAGTTTGCATTGCAACATGGTATTTACCATCAGAGGCTGCATAATGGTGGCTTTCACAGGGACGCTGACTGAGATTACCATCCATTCCATTTTTGAAATGATGGGCTCTAAAGTTGTCAAGTTGGAGCTGGGCTCCTCGATATTGTGTGTAGGCTTTCTGATTGGCTTTCCAATCCATCAAGTAGTTGGTTGTGTATGTTCACCATTCTCCTCTGTAACCTAGGCCATCAAATTATCCATCAGAGCCCTCTGCAACAGCACTAGTGTGAGACCTTGCCCTCTGGTGACCTGCCTACCCGTTCTTCTTGCCCTGATACCTTCACAGTTCTGCCCGCTGTCACACAGAATTAAAAACCCTCCTCTATTCTAGCTTCTAAAATATGCAGGTGTAACATCGAGTAATGGAGTCTTTTCATTTTAACTGTCTTCATATTTCTCCTCCCTCTGATTGAGAGGATTCTAGTTCTTGTGAGTCTGAAATAAAAAAGGGACAAGACTTAGATTGTGATGAGCAGAGAAGGAAAAATAAGAATTGTGTGCTTACACCATTTGCAGCTTGTGAGTGAGAGGATATTGTAGGATAAGGGAGGAGTGAGAAGAGAAGAGGAGGATTAGGTATGCAGAGATCCACATCATTGACCTATTGACCTCTTCAGCACTGCCAGTGACCAAGACCTCAGTGATGGCCCTTTCAATGGTGACATTGCTGTCTCCTTTATGAGGCTTAAATCATATAAGCCTGCTTGTCCTCATTCAGTTCTTTCTTGCTGTCTGTTGGATTGCTTTCTTGTTCTAATTTCTTTCATTACATTAACACAAGAGTACAAAACAATCAGTTGTCACAATGCAGAATCAGGTCTTCTTTGAGACAATAGCCTTCACAAATCCAGTATGGGCCAATGCCACATGGGTCTTTATTGAACTCATATTACACGATCCATGATGATTACTCAGGCACATCACATTCACAATGATTCTACAATCCAGCATGTGTACATCATTCAGTGGCTCACTCACAACTCTTGTATTAGTTCCATTTTTGATCTCTACAGTCCATGCATACCACCATTAAATCACAGTTCATAAATGATACATGAAGTGACATTAGAATCACAAAATTTAAACAGAAAGATGCACTTAGGTTGTTTCAATTTCTTCTAATCATTTTATTACCAAGGTTGTATGAACGACTTCATTTTGTCACTATAAATATCAGTGACCAGAACAACATCTCCCAGCATCAAAAACATGGATGCAATTCACACACTCAGTCTGCTCCACATCCTTGCCTGTGGCCCACTTACACAATCCCATGCTCGGTAGAAATCATTGTGTGCTTAATGCACAAACAGCCCAGGGCACTGAGGTACATAGGTAGTGTGAACCTTTGCTACATCTTGCTATGCACCATCTTATCTCACAAGAAAGAGGGAAGTGCATCAGTGAGTATGCTATAATATGTTGCGGTAATGTTGAACATGGTTGAATAGCTGCCAGTCTGTGCAAACTGAGAGCTCTGGGTGTGAGGTTTGCAACAGCATTGTATGTGTGAAAATGTCTGCAATACAGTGACTGGACACAGATTAGTTCCATCACATGATGTCCACACCTATTTTCAGGAGTTATCCAATTTAACCTCATAATGTTTTATATTCTGTGTAAGATGCAATATTGCTCTAAGACCAGGTTTACAAGCATATGCCTGCATTTCCTTCAAATATATTTCTTGCCTTTGCTTTTAGAAGTCAGTTTAATTGGTTAATTCAAAGCTATTTGTAAATTCGAGGCTCTGTACTTCAGATGCATTAATGGATTAGTGCCATGAAAATTGGTAGAAGCCTTCAGTTTAACATGAAGAATTATTTAAATGAATTTCATTGTTGTGTATTCTCAAACTTAGATCTGTCATGATTGAGGTTATGACTTTAAAGAAAATAAGCAGATGAAAGTAGATTATTTTTGTCAATGCTGGATTCCAAAGGGTATTCCAAAAAAAAACTCCATGCATTAATGTGCTTCATATGAAGTTTCCTGCCTGAGGATAACAGCTCAAGGTGACATTAGGGATGGGCAATAAATGCTGGCCTGGCCAACAATGCCCACATCCCATGAACGAATTAAAAAAAAATTCTGTTGCGAAGAAGAATGAGAAGGCCGAACTTTTAACATTCAACAGGCCAATTTTCAGAACCCTGTTTCATCCCAAGAGACTGGTTTGATTTGCAGGTTATAATGAACTGTGTGTTGTAATCTTAGTTGTCTTGTACAATGTCCACACAGGCGTAATTTACAGTTGGAGTCACTGGATAGCAATCAGGAGTAAGCTGGTTGATTTGCCCCTACCTATCCCGGCCCATAGTAGCACTTCAATTGCTATTCAATGAACTCACTGAAATCAGTTCATTCAACACAAGCTACGAATCAACCTGGGTCTTCTGCTCTGTGGTGGCAAATTGAGAAAATATATTATTATTGTAAGCCTTTGATTCATTATGAAATAGTGGTTCTCCATGATACCAAGAGGGTTTTAAACTCTACCATACATTATTTTAATGGCCCAGAACTTCCAATCTCCAGAGGGGGGGGCATACCCCAGAGGTACCCCAGAAGATGCGCTGGAGGAACCCCAGAAGCCCCCAAGCAAGGACTGCACAGGAATTGCCCAGGAGGTTTAAGCTTCCATTAGGCAATTACCTTGCACTAGGAACCATCCAAATCTCCGATTTAAATCAGAGACTTCACCTGGTTCTGACTCTTTTAACAGAATAGTCACCACTTCTTCAGAATAAAACCACTTCTAACTCTTGGATAACTATACTACCGACCTCCACTGGAACCCACCCCTCACCGTCTCTCAAATACGCCCCGCACTCCCGACCAACCCCATCTTCTTGACTACACCTCCCTCCCCCAACTACCCATCCACCCTACAAAATTACCATCCCGACACCCCGACTTCCCTCCCCACTCTGTCACTATCCTCCTGAACCCCTGACTACCCTCCCGACGCCCTCCACAACCATCCCCGAGAACCCAGCCCCCCTCATCCTGATCACCCAATGCCCCCACCAGACCCCCTGACCATCACCCAACTACCATTACCCCCAACCACCTGACCTTGACACCATCCCCCAACGCTGACCATCCTCATCCACTTACCTTACACACTTACCTTCTCCCTGGCTTCTCAAAATAACTGGGGCCTTTAAACTTACTGCTTTACAGCAGCTAATGCTGTAAATGCTAGGCCAGCATTTGTTCCTCATCCCTAATTGCCCTTAAGTGTGTTGCCATCTTGAACTGCAGCAGTCCATTTGGTGTAGATATATCTACAGTGCTGTTAGGGAGGAAGTTCCAGAATTTTGACCCAATGACAGTGAAGGAATCATTGGTCTTCCTCATATGCAAATGAGGATAATTTGCATATAGAAATGACTAAAAATTTATAAATATTTCAGACAGAATGGCAAATTCCCTCTTTTCATTTACACTCTTGTGAAATGCATATTAAAGGAACTGGTGTAAGGGGCTAAATTCCATCTGCAACATATTAACCCATTTCCTCATTTTATCAATATACCTTGGTAGCTTCCTTGAGTGTTCTAAAGAGTTGACTACTCCTATTTCAGTATCATCTGCAAATTTCAGCACTACATTCCTTCCAGACCTTTGCCTAAAACATTGACAAAGACAATGAACAGAGTGGCCCCAGAACTGAACTCTTTGGAACACCGCTCTTTAATCTTAACCACTCTGCCAATTGCCCTTTAAATCCTGCAGCATCAGCGGAGAAGAAAAGAGTTGACGTTTCGAGTCCTCATGACCCTTCGACAGAACTTGATTTCGAGTCCAAGAAAGAGTTGAAATATAAGCTTGTTTAAGGTGTGTGTGTGGGGGGCGGAGAGATAGGGAGAGAGAGAGGTGCTTGTGTAGACAAACAAGCAGTGATAGAAGCAGATCATCAAAAGATGTCAGCAACAATGGTACAAAAGAACACATAGGTGTTAAAGTTAAAGTTGGTGATATTATCTAAACGAATGTGCTAATTAAGAATGGATGGTAGGCCACTCAAAGTACAGCTCTAGTGGGGGTGGGGGGAGCATAAAAGATTTTAAAATATTTAAAAATAATGGAAATAGGTGGGAAAAGAAAAATCTATAAAATTTATAGGGAAAAAAAAGGGGGAAAAGGGGGAAACAGAAAGGGGGTGGGGATGGGGGAGGGAGCTCACGACCTAAAGTTATTGAATTCAATATTCAGACCGGAAGGCTGTAAGGTGCCTAGTCGGAAGATGAGGTGTTGTTCCTCCAGTTTGCGTTGGGCTTCACTGGAACAATGCAGTAAGCCAAGGACAGACATGCGCCTTCGTCGCATCTGTTCCGATGATGCTACCTTCAAAAACGGTTCCTCTGACATGTCCTCCTTCTTCCTTAACCGAGGTTCTCCACCGACGGTCGTTGACAGGGCCCTCAACCGTGTCCGGCCCATCTCCCGCACATCCGCCCTCACGCCTTCTCCTCCCTCCCAGAAACATGATAGAGTCCCCCTTGTCCTCACTTATCACCCCACCAGCCTCCGCATTCAAAGGATCATCCTCCGCCATTTCCGCCAACTCTAGCATGATGCCACCACCAAACACATCTTCCCTTCACCCCCCTTATCGGCATTCCGTAGGGATCGCTCCCTCCGGGACACCCTGGTCCACTCCTCCATCACCCCCTACTCCTCAACCCCCTCCTATGGCACCACCCCATGCCCACGCAAAAGATGTAACACCTGCCCCTTCACTTCCTCTCTCCTCACCGTCCAAGGGCCCAAACACTCCTTTCAAGTGAAGCAGCATTTCACTTGCATTTCCCCCAACTTAGTCTACTGCATTCGTTGCTCCCAATGTGGTCTCCTCTACATTGGAGAGACCAAACGTAAACTGGGCGACCGCTTTGCAGAACACCTGCGGTCTGTCCGCAAGAATGACCCAAACCTCCCTGTCGCTTGCCATTTTAACACTCCACCCTGCTCTCTTGCCCACATGTCTGTCCTTGGCTTACTGCATTGTTCCAGTGAAGCCCAACGCAAACTGGAGGAACAACACCTCATCTTCCGACTAGGCACCTTACAGCCTTCCGGTCTGAATATTGAATTCAATAACTTTAGGTCGTGAGCTCCCTCCCCCATCCCCACCCCCTTTCTGTTTCCCCCTTTTTCCCCCTTTTTTTTCCCTATAAATTTTATAGATTTTTCTTTTCCCACCTATTTCCATTATTTTTAAATATTTTAAAATCTTTTATGCTCCCCCCACCCCCACTAGAGCTGTACCTTGAGTGCCCTACCATCCATTCTTAATTAGCACATTCGTTTAGATAATATCACCAACTTTAACTTTAACACCTATGTGTTCTTTTGTACCATTGTTGCTGACATCTTTTGATGATCTGCTTCTGTCACTGCTTGTTTGTCTACACAAGCACCTCTCTCTCTCCCTATCTCTCCGCCCCCCACACACACACCTTAAACCAGCTTATATTTCAACTCTTTCTTGGACTCGAAATCAAGTTCTGTCGAAGGGTCATGAGGACTCGAAACGTCAACTCTTTTCTTCTCCGCCGATGCTGCCAGACCTGCTGAGTTCTTCCAGGTAATTCTGTTTTTGTTTTGGATTTCCAGCATCCGCAGTTTTCTTTGTTTTTATGTTTTTGCCCTTTAAATCCTACTGCCTGCCCTCAGCTCTGAAGAAGCTTTTAATCCAATTTATTATCTCCCTTCCCTTGCAGACACACACCATGAAATGCATTGAGAACCAATCCACTAGCTCCATTTAGCCCTGTTACTTCTGGGATTTCCTTCTGAAATTGGCAGGACAAAATACAATATTCTGGTGCAAGTTATGTGTTTGGAAAGCAAATAACATAATGGCCCAGATCTTCCACAAAGCAGCAAATGCCATCAGATTGCTGTTCCAACTGTACTTTTCTGTACACTGCATTTCAGACTGAGTCTTCTGAGCCTGTCTTCTCCAGAAATGCAGAGCATACAGCCTATCAGAGAACTCATCTACAGTGCAGTGGCATCGGGGGAAGACTGGGCATGCTTCATGTTATGACACTAGCTGCCATTAGGTAAGTTTAAAAGTCCAATGTGAACGTTTGTGAATGGATGAATGAATGTTAGTGAATTGTTTAGTGGACAAGTGGGTGAGTGAGTGAATGGGTAGAGTGGTAGGGTGGGTAAGTAGGTGAGGTAAATTGGCAAGTGAGAAGGGTGTATGTAGTAAGTGGCTGAGTGGATAAGTGGACAGGGTTTCAGTTTGGTAGGCAGACAAGGTGGGTCATTGGGTGAGGTGGGTAGGTGAGTGCAATGAGTAGGTGGGTGAGTGGATAGTGGGTTGGAATGGGTAGTCAGATCAGGTCAAGGGGGTAGTCAGGTCTGGTCAGAGGGGGTAGTCAGGTTGGGAGGGATAGTCGGGTGGTTGAGGGTTACTGTGGTTGGGAGAAGTAGTTAGATCAGGTTGGAGTCAGCGGTTTAGTCAGGGGTCAAAGGGGTGTTGGGGGGGGGGGGGTCAATGTGAGTGATTTGGGGTCCGTTCTGTAGTTACCCAGGAGTTAGACTAGGATTTTTCTGCCTAACATTCCCTGGGTAAGTACGTGGGAACTGTCCAAAGTCTCTGACTCCAACTCCAAATCACAGAGACTTTTGCAGAGGAGCAGCGGAATTGCCCATTGGAAGTTCAAACTTCCCGGGTAATTCCCTCAAATTTCAGTGCATCAGGACTTCGGTGGGGTTCCAATACATATTTTGGGTCATATGGCCAGTCAACGATCCAGAGGCCAGAAGATCTGAGCTATTGTACTTAACCTCAGTAAGAGCTCAGTGAAAGTATTGAGCTCCAAGGTATTGGAAGAATACTAAGGCTTTAGAGACAGTACAATGCAGATTCCCTAGGATTGGAACTGGTATGATGATGTAAAAAATACAAATGGCCTTAAAGATGTTGTCTTATTCATTTAAACGATGCAGATAATGGGACGATGTGATAGTGTTTAAAGTTATGAAAGAGCAGGACACTGTCGATAGAAGCACATTGATTGCACTTGAGGGATCAAGGCCAAGAAGCCAATGTTAAGAAATTAAATGCAAAAGCTTTAGAACAGAGGCCAGGAGAAACTTCTTCACACAAACAGTTCAAGGCTGTAGAATTCACCTCCAGAGTTAGTGAGTTAGTGGTTGAGACAGAAATTGGGCTAAAATTTTCTATCCCTGTTGGCGTCAGGTGTCATGGTGGACATGCGTGGAAAATGTGGCAAGAAGGCCAAAGATTGGTTTCACACCGTTGTGAAACTAGATTGCGATCGTCTACTCCACTCATCAATGGCAGGTCTCCTTCCTGCTGCTGCACATTGGGAACATCATTTTAATGCATCTGCATATCATTATAAGCCCCAATCTCCAGAATCATTCCCCCACACTGGATCATCCGGGCACACGCCACAACAGCATTTAAAAGGCAAGCTGAACTTCAAGGGGAAATTAGAGGTGAGTGTACACTATCAGCACTCACGAGACTTGTCCGTTTGACTTCAAGGAAGAGGCACCGCGCATTCAGGCGAGGGCAAAGGCAAGTCGCTTTTTCTCGGCTGGCTAACAGTGCAATGCCAGGGCAAGGGCTGTAGTGTGGTTTGGGTGAGTTGTGAGGGTGCAAGGCAGCACGGTCTGATAGTAGTGCACAAGCACATGCCAGGGGGTTTGAATGGGAAGAGGGGAAGGAAGCAGCCACGCATTGGGGAAACCTTGTATAAAGTGATCAGTCCTCCACAGCTGAAACACTTCAGGAGCAGCCACGTTGACATGCTTGGAGCTGGGCCTCTAGCTTATCTGCCCACTCAAGCAATGCAGAGGTCATAAGGACATAAGAACTAGGAGCAGGAGTAGGCAATTCAGCCTCTCGAGCCTGCCCCGCCATTCATTACGAACATGGCTGATCTCATTTCGGCCTCAACTCCAATTTCCCGCCCTCTCCTCATAATGTTTCAACCCATTACTAATTAAAAATCTGTCCATCTCCTCCTTAAATTTATTCAGCGTCCCAGCAGCCACTGCACTCTGAGGTAGTGAATTCCAAATATTCACGACCCTTTGAGAAAAGTAATTCCTCCTCATCTCTGATTTAAATCTGCCACCCCTTAGCCTAAAACTATGGCCTCTCATTCCAGAATGCCCCACAAGGGGAAACATCTGCTCCACGTCTACTTTGTCTATCCCCTTTAGTACCTTATATACCTCAATTAGATTGCATCTCATCCTTCTAATCTCCAGTGAGTATAGGCCTAAACTGCTCAATCTCTCCTCATAAGACAAGCCCCGCATCTCTGGAATCAATCTCGTGAACCTCCTCTGAACCGCCTCCAGTGCAACTACATCCTTCCTCAAGTAAGGGGACCAAAACTGTGCAGAGTACTCCAGGTGCTGTCTCACCAATGCCTTCTATAGTTGCAACAACACTTCCCTATTTTTATACTCTATTCCTTTAGCAATAAATGCCAAAATTCCGTTTGCTTTCCTTATTACCTGCTGTACCTGCATAGCTTTCAGCGATTCATGCACGAGGACACCCAGATCCCTCTGCACTGAAGCATTCTGAAGTTTCTCTCCATTTAAATAATAAGTCACCTTTTTATTCTTCCAACCAAAATGGATAACCTCAAACTTATCCACGTTAAAGTCCATCTGCCAAATTTTGGCCCACTCACCTGACCTGTCCATATCCATTTGTAAATTTCTTACTTCTTCATTGCAACTTACTTTCCCACCTATTTTGGTGTCATCTGTAAATTTAGCTATAATACTTTCTATCCCTGAATCCAAGTAATTAATATAGATTGTAAATAGTTGGGGCCCAAGGACCGAACCCTGTGGCACTCCACTAGTTACAGCTTGCCATCCAGAAAAAGACCCATTTATCCCGACTCTCTGCTTTCTGTTGGTTACCCAATCCTCTATCCAAGCTAATATATTACCCCTAACTCCATGTGATCTTATCTTGTGTATTAATCTTTTGTGCGGCACCTTATCAAAGGCCTTCTGGAAGTCCAGATATACTACATCTACAGGATCCCCATTACCACCTTGCTTGTCACATCTTCAAAGAATTCTAGCAAATTAGTCAAACATGATTTACTCTTCATAAAATCATGCGGACTCTGATGGATTGCATTTTGACTTTCCAAATGCTCCATTACTACTTCCTTAATAATAGATTCCAACAATTTCCCAACTACAGACATTAAACTAACTGGTCTATAATTTTCTACTTTCTGCCTCCCCCCCCCCCCCCCACCCTCTTTTGAATAAGGGCATTATATTAGCATTTTTCCAATCCACTGGAACCTTCCCAGAATCAAGGGAATTTTGGAATATTATAGCCAATGCATCCATTATCTCCACTGCCACTTCCTTTAAGGCCCTGGGATGTAGACCATCAGGTCCTGGGACTTGTCACCCTTTAATTCCAATAGTTTGCTCAGTACTTTTTCTCTAGAGATGCTGATTGCTCTAAGTTCCTCCTTCTCTATACCCTCTGCATTACCTGTTACTATTAAGGTGGTACTAGTGTCCTCCACTGTGAAAACTGAGGCAAAATATTGATTCAGTGTCAGTGCCATTTCTGCATTCCTCACTAATAGCTCCCCAGTCTTGTCCTCCAAGGGACTAACATTCAGTTTGGCTACTCTCTTTCCTTTTATATACTTGTAGAAGCTTTTGCTATCAGTTTTTACATTTTGCACTAGTTTTCTTTCATAATTTACCTTTGCTCTTTTTATTATTTTTTAAGTATCCCTTTGTTGATCTTTAAAAGTTTCCCAATCTTCCAGCCTGCCACTGACCTTTGCAATTTAGTATTCCTTAGTTTTTGCCTTGAAGTTATCTTTAACTTCCTTGCTTAGCCATGGATGCTTTTTCCCCCTCTTACCATCTTTCTTCCTCATTGGGATATATTTTACTTGGGAGGAAATGAATATCTCCTTAAATGTCTGCCACTGTTCATCAACTGTCCTACCTTGTAGTCTTCCTGCTCAGTCCATTAGGGCCAAATCTGCCCTCATGCCTATGTAGTTACCTTCGTTTAACTCCAGAACACTGGTATGGGACTCAAGCTTCTCGCTCTCAAACTGAACTTGAAATTCTATCATGTATGATCACTCTTCCCTGGAGGATCCTTTACTCTGAGATCATTAATTAATCCCATCTCATTACACAAAACCAGATCCAGAATAGCCTGCTCCCTCGTTGGTTCCACAACATATTGCTCCAAGAAACAATCTCTAATACACTCTATGAACTCTCCCTCAAGGCTATCCTTGCCAATTTGATTAGTCCAGTCTATATGCATATTAAAATAACCCATGATTATTGCTGTGAAAGTGCCACCAAATGCTCCTGAATTTTTCACCCCTCAGACACAGACTGCAAATTAAAGAGCATTTTAGTGGACTGCAGAACAATTGGACATCCGGGCATATTGTACAATCTTCTAGCTGGCCATAGTGCAGTCCCTAGTGGCTACCCTCACAGCCTCTTACAATGCCTCCTTTCAGTTTTGGACCAGTCTCCCCCACAGTTCAAGCTAACGGCGCATCCTTGCAGTGCGGGTTAGGGGAAATGCCTGCGCCTGAGCTTGGAGCACAGAATACAGTCCAATGACTGAAGCTGTTATCAATTGGTCTGGTGGAATGTATGCCTCATGGCTTACAGGGAACGGAGACGAAGGAAAAGAGAGTGATGGAGTCACCTGGCTGGGCAAAGGGAGGAGCAGCGCCCTCAAGAAGGGGCGGCTGGGACTCCTGCCACTGAAGAGCCACAGTGAGCTCTCTCTGGTCGGTGGCTAGCTAGACCCAGGGTCTACAGGTGGTGCTTATCATTCAGGCAGATGACTGACAACCAGTGTCGCCTAAGATTGCACATATCCAGGGAACTGGTCAGTTACATCCGCCACTTGCTGCATGATTTGGTACCACGGGGACATGGAGGGCATCAACTGCCAGTGACTGTGTAAGTGACAGCGGTGCTCAATTTTTATGCCAGTGGTTCCTTTCAGGGCACCACTGCTGACCTCTGTGGGATCTCACAAGCCTCTACACACAAATACATTCTTGAGGTCACAGACACCATCTTCGCGAAGGCACATAACTTTGTGCATTTCACCCGGATAAGGAAAGCCAGGAAGTAGAGCTCGGATTTGCCCAGATCTCAGGTTTCCCATGGGAAAGCAGGGTGCCTTTGACTGCACTCATGTGACGCTCAGATCTCTGTTGCAACATGGAGTCAACTACGTCAACCGCAAGGGATTCCGCTCGATGAATGTTCAACTGGTGCGCGATGACCACAAATGCATCCTGCAGGTCTGCGCATGATTCACAGGGAATGTCCGCGACTCCTACATTCTCAGTCGGTCCCAGATCCTTGACGTCTTCCAGGGTCCACAAAGGCTGCAAGGTTATGTCTTCGGGGTCAAGGGCTATTCACAGAGGATGTGGCTGATGATGCCTGTGCGGCAGCCTCAGGGTATAGCAGAGAGAAGGTACAACGAGGCTCAAGCTGCAACTCAAACTTTGGTGGAGCAGACCATCGGAATGCTCAAAATAAGGATCCAGTGCCTGGACCGGTCTGATGGAGCCCTGCAATACAGTCTGCAGAGGGTGTCGTGCATTGTCCTCTGCTGCGCACTTCACAACCTGGCACTGTAATGGGAGAGGAGCTGGCTGAAGAGGAGATGGATGAGTTGCACATCTCATCCAATGAGGAGGGCATCGATGGGGATGAGGGTGAGGAGGTCCTCGAAGGCGAGGATGATGGTGATGAAACCTTCGCATTGTCCAGATGAGGCAGGCACACTCGGGAGGCGCTCACTGCTGCTAAATTCATAGAGGATGTTGATGAAATGCTGTGAGGAGACACCATAGATCTTCACATTTCATCTGTGAATGTCTGACTCCTGCCTGGCTGATGGCAGCTCACTTGCGCTCTGTAAAAAGGGTCATTCATATCATGGAGATGCATTGGGGGAAATTTAACTTCTCCTGATCCTATGGCATCCTTCATGAGCAGAACCATTCAGGATCACATTGTCACCGGACACAGATGGTGATTAGATGGGGAGCGAGCTGCACCTCAAAAGTGCTGGGAGCACACAGGGAGAATGATGGAACACTGTGCAGCTGGCCCAGAACATTCTGGCAGCAATGATAAGCCCCACCAAGGTGTAGGCATGGCTGATGTGTCCAGTGACTGTGAAGGTGCACCATCAGTGTGCTGGGAAAGTTGCATAAAGCACAGGGACTGAGACACCTGCCTTTATTGTGTGCAGGAACTAAGGTTTCACATCTGAGTGACACAAACACTGCTCATCAGAACAAGGAGCCATGGGCAGGGAGACATTCTTGGGAGTTTATTTACAATAGTGAACTGTGTACAAGTGATTAACATCCATGCCCAGGCTATGCAACTACATCTTCTTAACCTTCCTAACCCTGCAACTACATCTTGGTTCTCCCCGGATATCCACAGCTGAGGTGGAGGCAGCTTGCTGTTTACTATGTCCTGTCTGTGAGGACGTTGATGGGTGTCCTCTGGAGGACCGGCCTGCTTTTGGGTCCTGCTGTGTGGCAATGGCACCCTCCTCGGCCTGTGGAGCTGGACCTGCTGGGGTCACAAGAAGAGGGGATTTGGATGGACTGGACACTCTCGGGGTAACCTGGGTGGATGGCCCTGTGGTGTGCACCTACTGCTCTTCCTCCTTATGGATGCCCAAGGGCCCTGGCTGACTCCTTGATGAGTAGGTGAATCTGGACTGAGATCAAGCTGCCCTGTACCCCCCTCCCATTAACACTGTTGAAGGCTAACTATAGCATCAGCGATGGTGTTCAGCCCATGCAGCAGTGCAGGACTGATGCTCTGGACCAAGGCCTCCATGGAGGCTGCCATCCTATCAGTGTTGACCTCAGTCTGTTGCCATGCCAGCGCTATCACCTCAGAGTGAAGGCAGGCAGACTCCTCCATTGTGCCTTGACATCCATTCCTGATGTTCCTGAGCTTGCCTTTGCAGCTCCAGCAGCTGTGACATGACCGAGTGCAGAGGCTCATCATTGGACTCGAACTCAGCAAATTACTGGGCTCCAGCAGTCCTCCGAGTACCAAAAATCTGGGAAGTCCCTGTTGCCGTATGTTGTGGATCAGACAGTGAGTTTTTCTCACCAGGTTTGGACCCTGAGGCTACTCTAGAACTAGGTCTCACTGAGCTGTGTGTCTCTGCGCTGGTGGAGGGTATGGATGAGCACTGTGACAGGTCCTTAATTAGCGTGTCATCAGATTCTTCTTCCGAGTTTTCTTAGGGGTTTGACTCAGGGACCTGGGTCATAGACCCCCTCAGCTGCTTCCCTGATGTGCCTGAGAAAGTAAGGAGAGATAATTAGTGCACAGCAGGGAACTGACTCACAGCATGGTTGCCTGATGGATGTTACACTGCTGGATCCTCACTTGGTTGAGCACCGCTGACCTCACCGTCAGTACACGAACAGTCCAGATCGTTGCTGGCCAGCTGGATGGCTCTGTTTTCAAAACCCGTGAGGACCTTGATTTCAGGCATTCCTCCACCGGTAATTGACCTCTCCCTTTTGTTGTGTGCCAGAATACAGATGGAGTGAGTGTAAGCAGGATAGCTCCAAGGCCAGATAATAAGGATGCCTGGCACGTATGGGTGGTGAGTGATGCCATGGGCGGGATGAGGACACAATTCGTAGGGCACATTAAGATGAGTGTGAGATAGTGAATGGTGATGTCCATTAAATTGGCAGTGAGTGAGATCCCTGTGGATGTGTGATGGATTTGTGAGCGTGTGAACTGAGAGTGATGAGAAGACTGACTTACTTCGTTGGAATGGAGGAGATCATTCATCCTCTTTTGGCACTGGGTGGCTGTCCACTTTGCAGGGTGTTGGCACTGAGCACCGCTGCCACCGTCTCCTATGCCAGATTGGTGAGCCTGCTTGCTGGTCTTCATCCAGAGCGGGGGTAGTGGACATCATGGCGGGCCTCCACTGCGTCCAGTACATGCTCGAGAGAGGCTTCACTAAATTTGGGGGCAGCATGTTTCCTCCCTTTGGCAGCTATCAGATCCCAGCTGCTTCTTATCCCTTGGAGAGTGCCAGCTCTGTGAAGGGGCAGCCTTTAAATATGACGCCCGGATTACTGAAGGCCTGAGGTGATGGCAGGACAGGCAAATCAGAGGCTTCCCTGCCAGCAACCCAGTGTGTTTCCTGGGAATTAATTGTTAATGAGGGACACACACCAGGAATGGGATGATACAGAGTGAAAAGCTGCCATTGTTGCCAATGGGTAAAACATCCTTTTTTCCACCTGCTACCACACTTAGTGCAAATCTATGATGATTCCATCCTTGATCAATAGCCAAGATTAAGGATAGGTGAATGTAAAAAAAAGGCTTGAATGGACAAAGAAAAAGTGGGCAAATGAGATTAGGACCATTTGCCAAGTAGCTTGTTGCTGTGATGTAATTACTGTGACCAACTTGTGTAAGCCTAGCAGAAAATGTAAGCCTTCACACCATAACCTAGTGCTGTAAATCATCAGACCTCTTCAAAACAGTAGCATTGGTAGTGTGTGGGTGCATAGAAGTGTTGAAAATTACTGTTCATAACTATAAAAAGCCTCTCAGTCTCAATGGAGTCGCACCCCTCAAGAACTCATCAGGAAATCGTAGGCATGCTCTTCCTAACCCTACAAAAATAATTCTTAATTTAACTTTTTTGGGGACTCTTCCTCTTCTCTGACCAGCACAAACTGACGGAGCACGCACGGCACATGTTCCACCCACTTGTCTCTCAAAATTGCATTGATTGGACCTTAATTTGCACATAATAACGAGGCTCCCATCTCATTCAGGTGGGATCCCTCGGCCACACATTGGAAGGCCCCAATGAATGTGGCGGTAAAGAAGAAATAGCATAGAACATTCACCACAGATACCTTAAGTCTGCTGACACTGTGGCTACTTTTAAAATCAGGCCTTAACATTCTTTGATTCATATGACATTCCTCTTTCTGCTACTATGATAAAGATATTAACCTTCAAAATCACAAGCAATAGAAAGTTGCATGAAAAACATTAAGCATTCATCCACCAATATTACCAACATCAATTTCTTATTGAGTAAGCATATTCTTCACTTTTAAATTTTTAATCAGCACGTTTCCTTGGTAAAGTGAAGAAATGGGTGGACTCTGTTGAATTAACAAAATGACTAGGTATATAGTAGCTTTGTCATGTGAATTCTAATTGACTGAATGCTCCACTTTCAGGGTTGATTGGTGGTGTGTTACAGTTCACTCAGGAAGTCCAAGTTGCTGTGGCAACATGCACTTTTTACATGCATGTTACAGTCTGGGGATATGGGTACTGATAATAGAGGCTCCAATGTTCTTTCCATCACATGGCTGACCAGGAATCTCTCCCACTCTCACTGACTGCCTTTGGCATGTATTGGAAGGATTTGTAAGTTGATACTCAAAACTGCTTGGCTGTGTCCTGAACACGCCTTCCTTGGCCATCAAGTCCTGTGGGTGGAACTTGAACCAAGAGCTTCTGGCTCAAGGACAGGGACGCTACGCATTGCACCACAAGACTTCAGGGTTGATTGAGCATACGTTAATATATGTTTACATAACAAATCCATAGCAAATCTTAAAGCAAACCACAAAGTAAAAATTCCCTTGTTACTGAATAACAATAATGATATTTACGTGCTTTTTACATAAGGTTTGCAAATAAGTTTGCCACAGTCTTGGCCCTTTAATTTTTCTGCCAACCTTGGTATAGTACAGATAATGATCCAATCTTAAGATAGCAATAGTAGTAGGCCATTTGGCCCATTGAGCCTCCTCTGCTATTTTGTTAATCACTAAGTTAGTGGCTTAATTTTGTACATTTCTATTTACCCACAGTTAGCAAATCAATAATTGAGTCACAGCAAAATGTAAGAACCACAGCTGTAACTTTTTCACTTCCTTTGTTAAGAAAGTTCCTCTTTTTAAACAGCATCTCCTTTTTAAAAGGTATATTCTTATGCTCAACAAAGAGGAGGAAACTCTAGACTTTAAAACAAAATACTTGTTTTTGAAATTTTAACTTAAATAATGGACAGATTCTAGGGGGTGTTCTAAAACATTCACAAATCAGAAAACTGAGCTTTTCTATTTCTTTTAGGTTTATATTTTTCAAAATAAATCCTCAAATATCAGGAATATTGGGTATTGCTTTTAAATAATGAATTATATAAGATCTGAAAACTTTCTGCCAGTCGATGGCCCCAGTGAGATGGGGAAGGGAAGTAGTGAAGAGAGATGAACCACTTCCCCACAAAAAGAGGAGAAATTAAGTTAGATCACCTCATGAATTCTTGGTAGAATGACCATTTACAGAGACGCAGAATATACATAATTCTAGTATGCTTCAATGAATATTGGTGAATTAGATCCTTTCACATACTTATCCATTTGTCTTATATTGGACATCCAATTTGATCCATACTGTTGACTGTATGAGTGAAGTTTTATCTCATGGTAGCTTTCAGATTTTCTGCAAAAGAATGTGTCATGTTTATATATCTTGTAAGATATTTTATATTTAGACGTGGGTGCAATAATGCAAGTCATGATATTAGGTATCACTGTGATTGATATTAGCAGCCAAGTGCTTAAATTGTTCATACTGCATTCATTTGTCCAGTGTTTTAGCAGAGATTTAAGCCTGCTTGGAATACTATCTTAGGTGCTGGTTGCTCCCAAAAATGGTCTGAACATTTTGGGATGTGCCCACGCAGCCAAATGGAATTGCAGGAAAGATAGGCAAGGATTTGAGATGTGACAACATATCAAGGATTTCAAACAGGAAAGAAAGGTTGAAGTAAGGGCAGTCATTGCAGAAGCTGAGGGATTAAGCCTGCTTTTTTGCAGAAGGGGTGATGAAGGCAGTTTTTAAAGGGTGAGGGGAAGCGACCACCTATAAGCTAACACGGGATAGGACGGGAAGTTGGGTGGGCAACAGTTTAGTAGACATGGGGTTAAGCGAGCAGGAACTGGATCTCAAGATCAAGAGGAGCTCAGAAAGTGCTTGAGGGAAGACAAGAAAGAAACTTGAGAAAGATATAGGTTAAGGACTAGGGCAGAGGGAACCTTGTAGGATGTATGGTTTAGTGGGCAAGAAGAAAGGAGAATGCAGCAGAGTTAGCTGAAGAGACATTCTTAATCTTAGTGACAAAAAAATCGATGAACTCTTCACACTTGTTGGAGGTGAATGTGGAAGGAGGTTTAAGAAGACAATTAATATTGGAGAAAAAAAGCCAAGGGTTATTGTTGCATTCCAGGATAATCCTGGAGCAGTGAAAAGCCTTGGTAGAGGAGAGCAGCACCTGGTAGTAATTGCTATGTAGTAGTCATTCAGAATCATAGCGGAATTAACTTTGAAACTGAATTATTCAAAACTTCAAGAATTTTTTTAGAAAGTGAGAATATTTTTCATTGTGCAGTCATGAAACATCATCTTCAACATTTGCTGCATGCATTAGGGGAAAGGAAATACATTAATACATTTGTCCATAAACAACTCAGAAGGAAAAAATATAGAAATGTTGTGCTACTAAGTAAGAGGAATAATTTGTTCCATACTTATTCCATAGTTATTAGCATCATATCCTCAGAAAATTCTCCATCGCTTGCAAACACCTACACAATATGGGAGCTATTAGCTGACTCACTAAGCACATGGTAAAATTTCTATTGTTAATGACTTCTTGGTAAGGGTGTGCTTGCCATCTTGCCTTTCTGTTCAATAAAATCAATCTTAGTTCACGAGTGAATCTGAATTAATCGACTGTTAGGTTTATGAGACTATTTAACTACCTTTGTAAGCCCACAATTCTCCATTTGACCAATACAAAAATAAACAGTTCTACAGAGCAGCTGAATAAAGTAACAATCTCAGTCACCTCCATGGAATCTCCCTGGCAATTTCCAACGAGTTTCTTTATGTCTTATTGTTCAAAGCTAAATAATTATAATTCACGATAATCTCTGTGGTCTTTCCAGTCCTAAAGCAAGATTGAAGTGGATATTAATTTGAGCGAGTGTTGTTGGATCATTACCTCCCACTTCTCCTGAAATTTTATTCACCTTCAAGTTCTTGTGCTTGTTTCAATTCTCAAATTCATCATTTATTTCAGCGATTCTGTCTAATGTTTCCGTAATCTTTTCCAGCTTCACCAAAATGCCATCAAGGTTTCCTACGTGATCTACTTAACTCTATTGGTGTGTTCATTCTTCCAGTATTATTTTTCTGCTCTATTCTATTAGTGTACGTCTTCCATCCATGTTATTGTCCAGTGGTACATTTTTGTTTTCAGTGTCTAAATCATTGTTTCAGAAGCCATCAATCAATCCGTGACTCAAACTTTTGTATAAAAAATCAATCCAAAATCATAGAATCATGGAATGTTAGAGCAGATTGAGGCCATTTGGCCCAACGTGCTCTTGGCAGTTCTTTAAAGGAGCTATCCAATTAATCGCCATCCCTTGCTTTCCCAAATTTATTAATTACTTCACTGATTAGAAATAATGGATCAAATTATTGCTGTATTAGCAATTGATCTGGAAATTCTGTCAAAATGCTTGAATGAAAGTTAGTAATTACCATTGCAATTATAATTGGCTCATCAAATGCATAAAATGAATCATGAAGTAGTTCAGTAGCTGCAAAACTCATTCCCATGGTTTTAACATGGAAAGCGGGTAAAATGTTAAAATAACAAAACATTTTCCTATAAATAAAAGGGTAAAATTAAAGTGTAAATTCACAAAGCCCACATTCTGAATGGAGAATTACTCTCATAAGGGTACATAAGTCAGAGGAACAGTATAACATTGTTGTTGTCTTGCACCTGACCTTTTTTCCTTCCAATATAACATTCTATTAGAATTATGGGATTGTGAATTTCTTCTGAAAAGAAAAATCTACAAACACATAATAGCTCTGTCATTACCCTAAAAGAGAAAAGGCAGGTTAACTTTCAGGTGCAGATCAATTGCAAAACTGGAAACGTGAAGATAAGCCCTTTATAGGAACTGCCACTGTTATTCAATGACATGATTGATTGCTTAGTTACTGCAGCAATAGCACATCCTTCAATGCTAACAAGATGAGAAATTTTGCAGTTTTAAAGCCACAGTTTAGGGCCGAGAAAAAGGACAATTTTTGAAAATCTTACAAGCAAAATATAGCATACACCTAGAACTTGAATTGATGTATGTTGTTGCCTTTTCCCTTTTTTAAATTTACATTTAGAATGTTTCAATTCCAAAAAGAAATGTGAGTGCATAATGGAAAATGTGCCACAGTGTCTAACACTATGCCTCATTTTATTGTTTCATGTGAAAAATAGCATATCCAACAAGGCAGCACTTATTCATTACTATAATGAAACATCAGCTGAGATTATGTACTCCTGTCCTGAAGTGCAGCATTAGTCCACAATGTTTTGATTCAGAGTCTGGATCCAAAGCATCAGGATAAGAGCACATAATCTAGGCTGATATTTCATCAAAGTATTGGTCCCAAAATGCATGGGACACAATACCTGTAGTTGAGACAGGGATTGCCTTTGCTGAACTTTCCATCAGACCCTTCCTCAAAATATGTACCCTCGAGACCTCTTTCCTTGCAAAATATCAC
Source organism: Isurus oxyrinchus (assembly GCA_026770705.1). NCBI lineage: Eukaryota > Metazoa > Chordata > Chondrichthyes > Lamniformes > Lamnidae > Isurus > Isurus oxyrinchus. Next base: position 115,223,050 of record JANJGN010000012.1, read on the forward strand.
CTAATTTTGTACTTCTCTTTCCTGTCCAATGTCTTTGGATGTGTAGTTATCTCTCAACTATGCATCCATCTTTCCTATAACTCCATGTTTGAATCTTCCAATCATCTTTCTGCCCTTTCCACATGCTCAATAAGGCCCTAACCAAAGTCACAAAGCATTATATGTGAACGTGACCATGGTGCATTATCCCTCCACATTCTCCGCAACCTTTCAGCAAATTTTGGCACAGCCTTCTCCTCCAAAATCTTCACACTGTTGCCTAGCTCTATGAGGCTGCTTTCATGTGATTCTGCTCTTGTCTATCAACAGCAGCTGCAGAAATGGGCTCTCTTCCTGTCACTGCACCACTACTTCCTGAGTCTCCAAGTGCCTATCCTTGGCACCCTCCTCTTCCTCATTTTCATACTGCCCTTCAGTGTTATCAGCAAAATGCATGTGATCAGCTAGTGAATACAGATAACACCCAATTCCACATCTCTCCACCCCTCCACTGCCCCTGTGTTGTTGGCGGCTTTTCCAACATTCTATCTTGGATGAGGCATCAATTTCCTCCAGTTAAACATAATCTTTACCCCTCTCCACAAACTCCACACCTTTGTCAATCATTCCGTTTGCCACTGTTCCAAACTGAACCAGATTACTTGCAACCCTAATGTCCTCTTTACCCTCAAACTAAGCTTCTGAATCCATAATCATCTGCATCACAATGACCACCTACTTCCACCTCAGTAATATTATCCATGTCCAATACTACCTTAGCCCATTTGCTGCCAAAAATCTCATCCATGCTTTTGTCAACTCCAGACTCAACTACTTCAGTGCAATGTTAGCCATTCTCTCATCCTACACTCTCTGTAAACTTCAGAGCTCATACAAAATTTGATTCCCATATCCTACCCTGCACCAAATTCCACTCATCCATCATAACTGTCACCACTGACCTACATTGGCTTGCAGTGTCCAGTGCCTCAAATTTAAAATTCATATCTTCATGTTCAAATGCCTGTCCCATCTCTGTAATCTCCTCCAGTCCTATAGCCCTCTGAAATATCTGCACTCCTCTAATTCTGGCCTCTTGCACATCTCTGATTTTAATCACTCCAACATTGGCAGCCGTGCCTTCAGCTGCCGAAATCCTAAGCTCTGGGATTCATTCCTTAAGTCTCTCTGCCTTGAAACTTTTCTTTCCTCCTTTAAGATATACCTTGAAGGTTATACCTCTTTGACCATACTTTTAATCATCTGCCCTAATATCTCCTGAGGCAGCTACGTATAAAGTTTTGTTAGTGAACATTCATATGAAGAGTCTTGGGATGTTTTATGATGTTACAGGCACTACCTAGTTGTTGTTGTTCATATCTTGCCTCTCCCAAAATCTTCACCAGCTCTACAACCCCTCAGATTCTACATTCATCTCACTCTGGCCACTTGTGCATGTCCCTCTCCTGACACCCCATCCTTTGCAGCCTTTTCTTCAGCTGCCGAACCTCCATAGTCTCTAAGTCAATCTCTAAGCCCTTCTCCATATACCTCTTTACCTTTAACGCAAAAACACCCTTCATTGACTAAGCTTTTGGTACCCCCCCTTAAACTGCTTTTTTTGATTTTGGCATCTTTTATGCCTGATTATAGTTCTGCAAAGTATCTATCAAGTTTCTACATTAAAGCTACCATAAAAAAGCAAGTTGATTTTATTCACTGGAAAGGTACATCTTTTGCACAGGCCGAGTAAGTATCTGCATCACACTGACACATTTTGGCTACCAGCTTATTTCATGCTGCCAGAAATCCTGGTGCCTGCATACCAGTAGGGGAGGGTTTCTACAGCCTCCAAGCCTTGGAGATCACTTCTTTCCTTAACTCCATCTTTAAGGAGCCTGATCTATGATGTAAGAAGAAAATTCTTCTCTCCTTTGGAGGCCGAGGTCATTTTCCTGGCTCAATGCCCACTTTGGTTTCCCTTGGAAACCTACCTGCCATGTATCACTCTGTACATTGACAGCCAGGCTGTAAAATTGGGCTCTGTAGTGCCACTAGTGTTAGCATTGTAGAAGCTCCGAAGTTTGTAAATAGCATGTGCTATGCTTCTGGCTACTTCTGGTGTAGCCCTTGCTGCATCACAGTTGGGTCTACCAGCAGCCATCACTTCCATGCCAGAATTGGGCTGCAAGCTCTGTGTCATATGTCCTGTGCTATGTTGGAGCCAGACTCTTCCATGCTCTTTGATTGTAACAGGAGTTTGTCTGGCAGGTCTGCCCAGTGCCCCAAGCATCCGTGTGTATGTTCATCAATGTTCTCCTGCATCTCACCCCCTCAAACTCCTCATCTGAGCCATCTGCAGAATAGCTTGTCTGCAACCTCGGGCTGAATTTTATGCACCCCCAGTGGACATGTTTCCCACAGGGGAGGGAGGTGTCATGTAAAATAGGGCAAGCACCCATCCCACCACCTTCCCACCTACCTAGGGGCTCACATCCATAATACAGGCAGCAGGCAAGCGCCGAAATCAGCAGCTTGCCTGCCATATTTCAGTGAATAATCAAGGATCAATTGGGCTTGTTATCAAACCAATTGACCCTGATATGGTGCCCATGCCATAAAACGTTTGGCATGGACAGTCTGGCGGGGACAGGGAGCCCAATTTTTCAACTTGCCTGTTTAAAGGGAGAGGAGGAAGGGAGCTCTTTGGGGACAGCCCTTTGCCAGTCATGGGGCGACGCCCCTTAGGTTGAACCCTCTCTTTCTTTCTTCCTACTTGCTCCCACCCTTAAACCCACACCCTCCCCCTCCCAGCCCTCTCCTTAATGTACCCAAGACCCTGGATTTACCTGTTCCGGTGACCCATGGGCCTTGATCTTTTTCTTCTTATGCAGTCTGGGCAGTGGCCACTGATGCCTTCCTGGCACTGCCGGAACTGATCGAGCTATTGGCCAGTCCATTTGGCCAGCAACTTCAGAGGGCGGGACTTCCACCCCGATGAGGGCGGAAGTCCCAGTCGGCCCTCATTAGTCCACTCCACCTGTATATTATGGCTGCTGGGCGGATCTGCGTGGAGCTTGGCGGCTCCGCACTGATGTTGTTTCCAGGGATGGGGCGGGCATGTCGCCCACACCCATCATTCCCCACCCCGCACCCCCCGCATTATTCAACCTCTCATCCTTCAGGGAACTGCGACACAAGCTATCCATTCCCCCTAGCCTGGCTATAGCCCACTCGTGTCTGGTAACTCACCACTTGTCGATCTCGCCTTCATACCAGCCTCTAGAGTTTGCACAGTGCCTGAATTGGAGCAGATGGGTTCGACCAAATGATCAGATCAGATGACGGTGCTTTTTCACGATATGGTTTTGCTCCCTCTCTATCTCCTGAGGCTGCTGGGTGGGCAGTTGTTCTTCTTCTGAAAGCAGAAAATCAGAAGGGGAAGGTTGGGATGAGGGTGGGGCTAGGTTGGAAAGCAAGAAGCCCATGATCTCACCATCTGCAGCTTATACTTCATGCCAGAGAGCAAGGTGAGGGCGAGGTGGGAGTTGAGAAGGCTGTAAGGGAATGTTAATGGTGACACTGGATACAAAGTGCTATGACGCACCTGTCCCCATGATATGGAGCACCATTTCTCCTGTGGGGCCCAGGGTACACAGTTTGTGATCGTCCACTCACCCCATCAATGGCGGGCCACATTTCCCGCCATCAGATGCTGGGAACCTTATTGTAACATATCAGCACATCATTATAAGGCTAGCCTGCTGGACTCATCCCCGGCCCGCTCCCCCTTGCTGGATCGTCCGCCCACAACAGCATATATAAAATGTGCACTTGGCGGGCCGCACTATGAAGGGAGTTGAATGCACAGTGACATTGCAGAGCACTCGCGAGGGATGTCTGTTGGACTTCAGGTTTGAGGCGTCTCAAAAGCTGCCCTGCAGTTGAGGTGTTATTGGGGGGTGCAAAGGCTGCCCTGTGGTTGAGGAGACTTGGGGGTGTGGGAGGCAAAGGCTGCCTTGTAGTTGAGGCGACTTGGGTGGGTGGGGGTCCAAAGGCTGCCCTGCAGTTGAAGGTCACACAGAAGCATGTGTAGGTTGGGAAGCGAATGGGCAAGGGAAGTGGCCACACATTAAGGACACCTTGTAAAAAGTGACCATTCCTCTGCAACTAAGTCAGTACAGGCTCAACTGCATTGATATAATTTGAGTCGGGACTCTAGCTTATCTGCCCACTCAAGCAACGCAGAAGCATGAAAGTGCCACCAAATGATCCAGAACTTCAGACCCCTCGGGCACAGACTGCAAACTAATGAGCATTTTAGTGGACTGCAGAACAGTTGGAGACTGGGCACGTTGTACAATCTCCTTGCTAAAGCTGGTCATGGAGCAGTCACTGGTGGAGGCGCTCACAGCCCCTTGCAATGTCAGCATCCCAGTTTGGACCAGTCTCCCCCGTGGTTCAAGCTAACAGTGCAGCCTTGCAGTGCAGGTTAGGAGAATGCCTGCACCTGAGCTGAGAGCACAACATGCAGTTCAATGGGCAAAGCTGCTGCCAATCGGTCAGGTAGAGTGGGGCGGAGGTGCGTGGGGTTTTGGGCAGCCATGCAGCACGCTAATCTCTAGCCATCCAAGTGGTGGCCAGCACTCTCACAGATCACAGATTGGTTACAGTACAGAAGGAGGCCATTCAGCCCATTGTGTCTGTGCTGGCTCTCCAAAGGAGCAATTCACCTAGTGTCACTCGCCCGGCTTTTCCCCTAACACTGCACAATCTTCCTCTTCAGTTAATAATCAAATTCCTCGATTGAATCTGCCTCCTCTACACACTCAGCAATGTATTCCAGATCCTAAACACTCGCTGCATGAATAAGTATTTCCTCATGTCAGCATTGTTTCTTTCAGCAATTAGCTTAAATCTGTGCCCTCTTGTTCTCCATCCTTCCAATGGGAATAGTTTTTTTCCCTAATTATGCTGTCCAGCCCCTCATGATTTTGAATACCTTTATCAAATTTCTCCCAATCTTCTCTTCTCCTAGGAACACAGTCCCATCTTCACCAATCTATCTACGTGACTGAAGTTTCTCATCTTCCATTCTCAAGAATATTTTCTCCACCCTCTCTAATGCCTTCACATTCTTCCTAGGGTCTGACACCCAGATCTGGATGCAATACTTCAGTTGAGGCCGAACCAGTGTTCTTTGCAAATCCAACATAGAGTACAAAAGCATGGAAGTTATGTCCCTATTAATAGAACCTAAGGCGCTGTATGCTTTATTAACCACTCTCTCAACCTGTGCTGCCACCTTCAATGATTTCTGCATATATACACCCAAGTTCCTCTGCTCCTCTACACCCTTTAAAATTGTATCCTTTATTTTATGTTGTCTTTCTATTAAAATTAATCACTTCACACTTCTCTGCATTGAATTTCATCTGTCACTTGTCCGCCCATTCCACCAACTTGTCTATGGCCTTTTAAGTTCTTCACCACCCTCCTCACAGTTCACAATGTTTCCAAGTTTCATACCATCTGCAAATTTTGAAATTGTGCCCTGTACACCAAGGTCTAGGTCATTTACAGAGCAGGGGTCCTAAAACCAACCCTTAGGGAACACCACAATAAACTTTCCTCCAGCCCAAAAAACATCCATTAAACACTACTCTCGTTTCCTATCACTCAACCAATTTCATATCCCAGTCCCTTTTATTCCATGATTTCTAACTTTGCTCACAGGTCTGTTGTGTAGCACGTTATCAAATGCCTTTTGGAAGTCCACATAAATCATGTCAACAGCATTACCCTCATCAACCCTTTGTTATCTCATCAAAAAACTTCAACAAGTTAGGTAAACACGATTTCCCCTTAATAAATCCTTGCTTGCTTTCCTTAATTAATCCACATTTGCCCAAGTGACTATTAATTTTGTCCCAAATTATCATTTCTAGCAACTTCCCCAATGCCAAGGCTAAACCCACTGGCCTGTAGTCGCTGGGCTTATCTCTACAGCCTTTTTTGAACAAGGGTGTAACGTTCGCAATTCTTCAGTCCTCTGGCACCATCCCCAAGTCTAAGGAAGATTGGAAAATTATGGCCAGTGCCTCCACAATTTCCACTCAGTGTCCTTGGATGCATCTCATCCAATCCTGGTGCTTTATCAACTTATAAGTAAAGACAGCCTATCCAATAACTCTATCAATTCTAAATCCCTCTAGTGTCTAAGCTACCTCCTCCTTCACCATGTTTTTCCTTGGCAAAGCATTCATTTAATACTTTAGCCATGCTTCTTGCCTCCATGCGCAAATCCTTTTTTTGGTCCCTAATCAGCTCCTGTCCTCCTTTTACAACCTTTTTACTAGTTAGATACCTACAAAAGACTTCTTGATTCCCTTTTATGTTAGCTGTCGGTCTCTTCTCATACTCTCTCCTTGCTTCTCTTATTTGCCTTTTTTCCCATTACCCTCTGTGTCTTGTATATTCAGCCTGGTTCTCAGTTGTATTATTCACTTGACATCTGTCATAAGCACACTTGTTCTTCTTCGTCTTAATCTCTACCTCTTTTGTCACCCAGGGAGCTCTGGATCTGTTTGTCCTACATTTCCCATTTGTGGAAATATACCTAGACTGTGCCAGAGTTCTCTCTTCTTTAGAGTCAGCCCATTGTCCAGTTTTGCCTACCAACCTTTGATTCCAATTTATCTGGGTCAGATCCATTTTTTTTCCCCTGAACAGGCTCCTGGAACTCTTGCTCCTCTCTGCCTTTACACTACTATTATTCCAGATTATATTTGGATAATTAAAGACCTCCATTATAACTATTCTATAATTCTCGCACATCTGTCATTTCCTTGCAAATTTGTTACATCTTTCCTACTAGTTGGTGTCTTATAGACTACACTACACAATGTAATTGCACCTTTTTTGTTCCTTAGTTCTAGCCAAATAGATTGTTTTTGACCCCTCCGGGACATCCTTCTCTCTCAGCACTGCAATGCCCTCCTTGATCAATATTGCCACCCTCCCCTTCTCTTTCTTTTCCTATTGCTCCTGAACACCTTATATCCAGGCATATTTAATACCCAGGGCTGCCCTTCTTTGAACCAAGCCTCCATTACAGCCACATCATCATACTTCCACATGACTATCTGCACCTGCAGCTTATTTGCCACATTCCGCACAGAAACATGCACAGTAACCCTAATTTAGACTTTATTAGTCTATCCCTATGCTAGTACCAGTTGCCTTCCCAGTGTTTTGTGCACCGTGATATTCCTCTGATATTACCTCCTGGTTCCCACACCCCTGCCAAATTAGTTTCAAACCTCCTCAATAGCATTAGCAAATTGCCCCGCAGGGAAATTGGCCTGGCTCTGTTTAGGTGCAACCAGTCCGGCTGTACAGGTCCCATCTTCCCCCAGAGCTGGTCTCAATATTACAGGAATGTTCCTCCCTCCTGCACCATCTTTCCTGTCTTGCATTCACCCGCTTTATCCTTCTATTTCTATACTCATTAGTGTGTGGTACCGGGAGATATCCGCAGATAACTATTTTTGTGGTCCTGCTTGCAAATTTCTCTACCTAGCTCTCTAAATTCATACTGCAGGACTACACCCCTCTTTCCGCCAATGTAGCTGATACCAATATGAAACAAGACTGCTGACTGTTCAACCTCCCCCTTCGGGGTGCTCTGCAGCCTTTTTAATGACTTCCGTGATCCTTGCCCAGGGAGGCTACATTCCATCCTGGATTCACGTTTATGGCCGCAGAAAGACCTGTCTGTTCTCCTAGCTATTGAATCTCCAACCACTATTGCTCTCCCAATCTTCTTTGTGCACCACCCCCCCCCCCTGTACAGCTGAGTTGACTATGGTGCCATGGACTTAGCTCTAGCTGCACCCCCAGAAGAACTCTCCGGGCAGCATGAAGAAGCCTTCAGGCTTAACCAAGAGCGATTCTTAATACACCCATTCTAACCCACACATTTCTCTCTTTGATCCTGCAAGAGGAGTACATTAGGATCATGGAACCTGATGAACTAACTTTATGCCTTGTGGCATACAGAGAGTGATGATGACAGAGAAGAGAGTGACTGAGGCACCTCGCTGCACAGGGGGAGGAGCAGCACCCTCTAGAAAAAGGGGCAGCTAGGGCTCTTGCACACACCACCCAAGAGCCACAGTGATCCATCACAGGCCGGTGCCTAGCTAGATCCAGGGTCTAGAGATGCTGCCTTTCATTCCTGCAGATGACCGAGAATCAGTGTCACCAAAGACTGCGCATATCTAGGGAACTAGTCAGTCACATCTGCTAGCTGCTGCAAGATTTGGCGCCACATGGACAAGGAGGGCATCCACTGCCAGTGGCTGCAGAAGTGTCAGTGGCACTCATTTTCTACGCCTGTGGCTCCTTTCAGGGCTCCACAGGTAACCTTTGTGTGATATCATAAGCCTCCACCCACAAATGCATCCATGAGGTCACAGATGCCATCTTCACGAGGACACACGTTTGTGCATTTTGCCTGGGACCAGGACAGTCAGGATGCAAGAGCGATTGGATTTGGCCAGATCTCAGGTTTCCCACAGGTGCAGGATGCGATCGACTGCACTCATGTGGCACTCAGACCTCTGCTACAACAAGTAATCAACAATGTCAACTGAAGGGATTCCATTCGCTGAATGTGCCGTTGGTGAGCGATCCCCACAAACGCACCCTGCAGGTGTGCACATGGTTTCCAGGGTGTGTGCATCACTCCTACATTCTCAGTCAGTCCATCTTCCAGGGTCCACAGAGGCTGCAGGGTTGGCTCCTCAGGGACAAGGGCTACCCGCAGAGGACGTGGCTGATGACACCCGTGTGGCGACAGAGCCAGGCCAATTTCCCTGCCGGGCAATTTGCTAATGCTATTGAGGAGGTATTGAAGATGACTGCAGCAGTGCAACGGTATAATGAGGCTCATGCTGAACTCACAACTTGTTGGAGCAAACCATCAGGATGCTGAAAATGAGGTTCCGTGCCTGGTGGAGCCCTGCAACATAGTCCACAGAGGGTTTCACACATCATCCTCGTCTGCTGTGCCCTTTACAATCTGGCTCTGCAATGGGGAGAGGAGCTGGCTGAGGAGGAGATGCAGGAACTGGAGGATTCCTCTGATCAGGAGAACGTCAACGGTGATGAGGGTGAGGAGGTCCTCAAAGGTGATAAGGCCCTCACACTGGCCAGATGAGGCAAGTGCACTCGGGAGGCCCTCATAGCTGCTAGATTTGTGGATGACGATGACAAAATGCAGTAAGGAGACACCATAGATCCTCACATTGCATCTATGAATTTTTGACCCCTGTCTGGCTTATGGCAGCGCACATAGCCTCTGTGATAATGCTCCTGTCATGGAGACACAGTTGAGGCCCTAATTGTCATTCAGTTGCAGGAGAGTGATGATGACATAGCCTCTGAGAATGTCTAACCTCTGTCTGACTGAGGCAGCTCGATTGCGCTCTGTTATTAGGATCATATCATACAGACGCAGCCATGAAACTTTAGAAGCATCTGATCCTTTGTCCGCCTTCAGCACCTGACCCCTTCAGAAGCACAGTGTCACTAGTCACACACAGATGCTGAAGAGATGGGGGGACCCCCAATTTAAAGGTGCTGAGAGCATACAGACAGAATGATGGAACTCTGTGGCACCTGCCCACGACATTCTGGCAGCAATGACAAGCACCATCGAGGTGCGGGCATCTGTAATGTGTCCAGGGAGTGTGAGGCCGAACCATCACTTTGGTCTGAAGGCTGCATGAAGCACAGGGAAGAGGCCTGGCTGACTCCTTAAGGAGAAGGGGTTGCTGGAGTGAGATTGGACTGCCCTGCACCACTCTCACATACAGACTGCTGAAGGACAACAGTGGCATCAGCGATGGAGATCAGCCCAAGCAGCAGTGCAGGAGCAATGTCCTGGACCAAGGTCTCCATGGTGGCTGCCATCCAAACAGTGTTGACCTAAGTGCGTTGGCATGCCGGCGCTATCACCTCAGCCTGAAAGCTGATGGACTCCTCCATCATAGCTTGCAATCTGAGGAGTGCAGCAGACGTCCCTTCCTGACGTTCCTGAGCTTGCCTTTACAGTTCCAGCAACTGTGACGTGACCAAATCCAGAGGCTTGTTATCTGATTCGGACTCAGCAGATTTCTGGCCTCCAGCAGTCCCCTGAGTACTGGAAACCTGGGAAGCCCCTGCCACCACCTGCTGTGGATCAGAAAGTGTGATGTGCTCACCAGATTGTGACCCTGAGGCTATCTTAAAGCTAGGTCCCACCAAGGTGTGTGTCTCTGCGCTGATGGAGGGTGTGGGTGAGCGCTGTGACGGGACTTCAGGGAGGGTGCCTTCAGATTCATCTTCCGAGTTTGGAGGCCATGGGCCATGGAATCCATTGGCTGTTTGGCAGATGTGCCTGTGAAAGCTAGGGGAGATATTTAGTGCTTGGCAGTGGCCTGTGAAACAGGGCACATCACTCACAGCATGGTTGTCTGATGGATATTGGATTGCTGGTTCCTCACTTTGTACAGTGCCACGACCTCACTGTCAGCACATCCCAGTCCTGCTCACTGGCAGCTGGATGACCCTGTTTTCAAAGTCAGTGAGAGCCTTGATTTCAGGCATTCCTCCAATGGTCTGCGACTTCTCCCTCTTGTTGTGTACCAGCTTGTCCTGCATGAATATAGATGGAGAAAGGACGCATGCCAGGCCAGATGATCAGTATGCCTGGCGTGTGTGGATGGTGAGTGGTCCCATGAATGACATGAGGACAATGAAGGTGTGTGTGAGAGAGTGAATGGTGGTGTTCCTTGAACTGGCAGTGAGTGAGGGCACTGTGGATGTGTGATGGGTTTGTGAGTGTGTGGGTTGAGTGATGAGAAGAGTGACTTATCCTGGTGGAAGAGATCATTCACTCTCTTACGGCACTGGGTGGCTCTCCTCTTTTGCTGGATTTTTTTTTTGAAAAATATACTTTATTCGTAAAATATCTGGAGGCGCATTACAAAACATTTCTAAATCACCATCACAAAAAGTGCAATCAGATTCAACTTTTACACATGGATCACGAGGTGTTTCAATACAATCAATGAATATTACAATCATTTCAATATGGTCATTACAGACAGACAGTGCAATGGTATTGGAGTTATCAACATACATCATGTTGCACTCTGAGGTGCTTCAGTACAATTATAATAGTATTCAATGCAGACATTCATTGTGAACTGTACAGCCCGAGGGGTCTATACAATTCCCAGCCCCTCGGTGCACTATGGCAGAAAGGTCTTAGACAGTGACCTTTCCCCATTGCGCCTTTGCGGCGGCTGCCCCAAGCTTTAGTGTGTCCCTCAGCACGTAGTCCTGGACCTTGGAATGTGCCAGTCTGCAACACTCGGTCAGGGACAACTCTTTGCACTGGAAGACCAACAAGTTTCGGGCAGACCAAAGAGCGTCTTTCACCGAGTGATTATCCTCCAGCTGTAGTTGATGTTTATCTGGGTGTGTGTCGCTGGGAACAGCCCGTAGAGCACAGAGTCCTGTGTCACAGAACTGCTCGGGACGAACCGCGACAGAAACCACTGCATTTCTCGCCGGACCTTCTTTGCAAAGGCACAATCCACAAAGAGATGAACAATGGTTTCGTTCCCACCACAGCGGCACTGACCACCGCTGCCACCACCTCCCAACCGGATTGGTGATGTTGCTGCCCATCCTGTGGCCAGAGTGAGGGCAGAGCACATCACGGCAAGCCCCACTGCATCCAAAAGGCGCTTGAAGGATGCTTTATTGAACCTGGGAGGCTGCAGTCTTTTTGCCTTTCAGAACCATGTCTTCTTTGCAGCGGTTGTCCCAGGAATGCATAATTAACGCAGCTGGTTTGATACAATATGGCGTGAAAAGCTGCCTTTGCGGCTGGCGGGTAAAACGTCATTTTGCCCAACTGCCACCACACTTAGTGTAAACCTGGGATGATTCCACCCAAAGTAACCATGTGAGATGCAAGTGTAGGCTTACAAGGCTAAACAGGAATTCACAACTAAGGCTGGGATCCAGCATTTCTGTGTCCTGCCCTTTTTCTGAATTATTTCACCAGAGTTATGGCAAGAGTCTGGAACTCCAGTAGAATAGCTGAGGGCATCCAACCTCTGTACCTGCTGGTTAATGGAAAAGAGTGTAAAAAAAACAAACTAATGCTTTAACGTACTGTTTGATTTTAAATCTATTTAAAACAAAACCTTTTTCTGCTTTGAGCATTAAATATATTTTACATCTTTTAAAATATACATTTTAAAATATTTGAAATTACTTCGAATATTTCAGACTAAACTTAAGGATATAGAATATTCTATAGTTCTTAATTTTATGTATAAGTATTGCTTAAACCTTTAAAAAATTCATTAGTACAAATTACCATTAGAATCATAACACTCTGCGACAGAGGCATAATATTCTCATTGCTTCTCTGGAGTACTATATACATTCCAAAGATAAGAATTTTGTCAGAAGGCAGGAAATGGTTTAACTGAAATTAAGTTATCAGCTTTTTCCTGTTAAGCTATGTTCTCCCTTGCGCCCTGCTCCGTAACAAAAACAAAAATACCTGGAAAAACTCAGCAGGTCTGACAGCATCTGCGGAGAGGAACACAGTTAACGTTTCGAGTCCGTATGACTCTTCAACAGAACTAAGGAAAAATAGAAAAAAGGTGAAATATAATCTGGTTTAAGGGGTGGAGGGGGGGGTAGGACAGGCTCTGTGAGTTATTTTCAATATAATTGCTAAATTCGACATTCATATTATATCTGTCACATAATTTATAATGTGACTTATTTCACATTCTGTTGGAAGCTTGATAAGCAACACAATAGTTTGAAGATTAGAAACTCCTTTTTAACCTTCCTTCCAAAAAATGCCTTAACTTGTTAAACATTATCCACTTGAGACAGACAGCAACCATAACACTGTTATGATTCCTGTAGATACTGATACCTTTAAGCAAGAAATTGAATTTCCAGTGACCAACTTAAAGGAATCGCACAAGATTTCAAATTTCAAGACGTTTACTATAACAAACAAACTGAAATCAACATTGACCAAACATTATTTACTAGGCATTACTCTAAGCAACAGAAAAATTAACCCCTATTAATATCTTAACACAACTGATAACCCCATGCGCTTACAAACTTTAAAGGAAACAGGCCAGAATCCTCCCAGCTTCCAATGGGTTTGCGTCTCCTTTTCACTGAGTGGTGATGTCCAGTGATTGTTGAAGGTTCTCTCCCTCGGTACTCTGAAAACTCCCAAACCAACTTTCGGCTGTAAGGCCCACTCTGGTGATTTCTTCTCTGGTGATTTCTTCTCCGGGCCTTGCTAGGGCAAATCTTCCGATGTTCTTAAATTGCTGCGGGTTCCTTCTCTTTGACCTGTGGACAAACTCTTCCCAGTATTGTGTCTGGCAATTAACACAGAAAACAGCTTTGCCCCTCTGCAGCAATTGATGTTGTACCTTTCTCTTTATTCCTCTTTCTCTGTGTTCTGAGCTTATCAGACAGACTGCTTGGAGGTCTGCAAGTCTACACAAGGCAACACAGTTGCCTTTCTCTTTGTCAACAAAAACAGAATTACCTGGAAAAACTCAGCAGGTCTGGCAGCATCGGCGGAGAAGAAAATAGTTGACGTTTCGAGTCCTCATGACCCTTCAACAGAACTTTCTCTTTGTGTTCAGGTGTGAAAAATGGCACGTGGGTTTCAGTAGATTTTAGTCAAAGTCCATTACAACTTCACATCATCCCCCTTTTCCAGGATATTCTGTTTTACTTTAAATTAAAAGAGACAATTTAAACATGCCTATTTTATAAAACCTCACATTCGTAACAGCACGCTGATTACAGATAAATCAACCTTAATTTTAATGACTTCTGGATATTAGTGCCATTTCAGCAAACTTGAATGCACATTACAGCCAATATGGAATACTACTAATATATTGAGCCAAGTCAGCCTGCTCAGTTCTTAAGGTTTACATTTGATTTCTGCCAAATAATCAAAAACAGAATAAGCTTTTAACTGTTTGAAGGTTTAGTACAACTCTCCTTATATTCAAGAAAAAAACAGTTTAGTTTCCCTTACAATTGAACAGAATACTTTAAAGATTATCTGAATTAAAATTAAATAGATGGAAAATCATGCAGGCATGCTGGTCTTTGTAATAGAATCCCTGGTGCATGCTCCCGTTGTGCGAAGCTCATTGTGAGGAGCACTAACCTATGAAGTCTACCCCGCAGTGTAAATGTGAATATGACATTCACAGCCTGGAAAGTCTCTAGACTGGAAACAACAGTTGCTGATGTTAGCAGGTGGGTGTGTAATGCATTTGTGTGACATTCCTTTTCATTTTAACAGCGGCATTAACCCATTTATTTTAAGTAGGTTATTGCCACTGCTAAAATAGCAAAGAAAGGAATGTCATGCAAATGTGTTAAGTATTCATCCATTAATATCAACAATGCTCCTTTCAAAGCTCCTTCTATTTTTGATTGGAAGTAGACCAGTTTTAGGTATTCTGAGAAATATTTACTGATCCTGCATTGTGATATTGAATAAACCTGTTGTTTTTTGCTGGCTAATGAAGGGAAAATAAAGATTTTGCTGCACAAAAATCCAGACCATGGTGGAACATCACTCTTTGAAAATGCTGTTTGGAGGTGCACTTTCAGGAAGTGCAGGAAAGAAGACTACACCTGTGTAGATCTTCAGACATCCTTCTACAGGAAAAGTATTGGGTCTTACAACCTATGGTTGGGTATATTATAATTATCTGCTAATGCTGAATATGTCTCATTCAATGTATTTTCTGTCAACTACACCACGGCAACTAAGAGAATAAGAGACACCTGTTGTCAAGCATTGCTACAACACACTGCTGGCTCACCTCCCATCTCCTATAAACTTAAGCTCATCCAAATCTCTGTTGCCTATATCCTAACTCACACCAAATTCTATTCACCCATCACCCCTGTGCTCACTGACCAATGTTGCCTCCCTCTCAATCTTGCTTTCAAATCCCTCTCCCCTCACCTTCTCTGCAACCTCCTTGCCTACAACCCTTGGAGATATTTATCCTCCTCCAATTCTGGTCTCTTGCACTGATTTCAATCCCTCCATTGATGACTGTGCCTTCAGCAGCCAAGGCCTTAAGCTCAAGAATTCCCTCCCTAAACCTCTTTGCCTGCCTACTTCTCTTTCCTCCTTTTAGATGCTTCTGAAAGCCTATCTCTTTGACCAAGATTTTGGTCATCTGCCTAATCATCAGTGTTAAATTTTGTTTGATAATGCTCCTGCGAAGCGCCTTAGGATGTATTACTGCTAAAGGTACTATATAAATGCAAATTGTTGTTCTTGTTATGATCCCAAGAGAGGCCATTTAATTTCTGAGGCAGTCAGCACATCCTCTCCAGGCAGAGACCAAGGGGTCGACCTGAAAAAACAGTCAGGATCATGGGCACAACCTGGGTTAGTTAGAATCTCCACCGTTCTAAAGATGTGCCTGGATTCTTTAATACCAGGTTCTTTAATACCTGTCACCAGGATAAGGTAAGGCTAGCCACATATGCTAATTAATTTTTTGAGCAGTTGGGAAGAATCTCAACTGCGTAGGCCCACACACCATGGAGAGGTTGGCGAGTCAGGAACCTGTTTGCAAGTGAAACCAGCTTTGCCATGTTCTAACTGAGCCACAGCATTAGCATCCTGCTTGCGGTCTCCCAACCAATCAAAGAGGGTGAGTGCCAAATCTGTTAATGGGAGAATTTCTAGTTAATGGGACCCTGGCGGAGGTCAGGATGGTTGAACTGTACATTGATTTCTGTGGCTTCAGCAACCACAGGAATGGGAAAGAGTCCTGGGACTGCAGGGCCCCACCATGAGTCTCGGACTCTTACCTGGAGGTCCTGCTGTGAGATCTGAGGCAATGCATTCAGATGATATTTGCCAAGGGTGGGAGGAGCATCTGCAAACAAGCATTCATGGATGAAAGTAGTCTAGGAAATCAGCAGCACAACTGTGGTCTCTCAAACCTGCAGACTGTGCACCAAGAGGTTCAAGGACCTTGGTAAAGCAGGAGAGGTATCATAACACTTTGAGGTGCCAAGTCCCACACTCTGACTTAGGTATGTTGAGAGATGTGATCCTCTGCCGGTAGACTCTGTGTTGAGGGTCTCACCTCCTTGAAGCTCCTTGGATCTCTGAATCCATCTGCTCTGTTCTGTTGAGCGGGATGTGACTGAGAAGAAGACAGTGCTGCTGCTGGTGTTGCTGCTTGTATTGTTGCTCTTGCTATTGTTGCTGCTGGTGTTGTTGTTGGTGTTGTTGCTGCTGGTGTTGCTGCTGGTGTTGTTGCTATTGCTGCTGGTGGTGGTGTTGTTGCAGCTGCTGTTTTTGCTGCTGTTGCTGATGCTGCTGCTGATGTTGCAGCTGGTGTTATTGCTGTTGCTGCTGATGTTGTTGCTGCTGATGATGGTTTTGCTGGTGTTGTTGCTGTAGGTGTTGTTGCTGTTGCTGCTGGTGTTGTTGCTGCTGCTGGTGTTGTTGCAACTGCTGTTGCTGGTGTTGTTGCTGCTGCTGGTGTTGCTGCTGTTGTTGTTGCTATTGCTGCTGGTGTTGTTGCTGCTGATGTTGCTGTTGGGCTTCTTGCTGTTACTGCTGGTGTTGATGCTGTTGCTGGTGTTGCTGCTGCTGGTTTTGCTGCTGTTGCTGATGCTGCTGCTGGTGTTGCTGCTGGTGTTGCTGCTGATGTTGCAGCTGGTGTTGTTGCTGCTGCTGGTTTTGCTGCTGTTGCTCATGTTGCTGCTGGTGTTGTTGCTATTGCTGCTGGTGTTGTTGCTGCTGATGTTGCTGTTGGGGTTCTTGTTGTTGCTGCTGGTGTTGTTGCTGTTGCTGATTTTGCTGCTGTTGCTGATGCTGCTGCTGTTGTTGCTGTTGTTGCTGCTAGTGTTGCTACTGGTGTTGTTGCTGCTGCTGGTTTTGCTGCTATTGCTGATACTGCAGCTGTTGTTGCTGCTGGTGTTGTTGCTGCTGCTGTTGCTGATGCTGCTGCTGGCGTTGCTGCTGCTGGTGTTGTTGCTGCTCCTATTTTTGCTGCTGTTGCTGATGTTGTTGCTGGTTTTGTTGCTGCTGCTGGTGTTGTTTGTGTTTCTGCTGCTGGTGGTGTTCTTGGTGTTGTTAGTATTGCTGCTCTTCTTGCTCCTTATCAAAGTAGAGCTGCATAAGTAACTGCTATGATGCAATAAAAGCCGACAAACTGAAATGCCATGTGTGTTATCCAAGATAAGTGAACTGACTTGCCAAGAAGTTGGATATCACCTGTCAAGTAGTCTCGGAAGTATTGTGAGTACAGCCACTCACCTGGGCAGGACTGCAGCTAGTCAATTTCATTATTTGAAGGCTTCCAAGTCTGCCAGTTTCACTGAAGAAACACCACCCACTGTTCTCCCACCTGGTTGACTCTGGCGAGTTGCAGACAACACAGGAAACCCATGTGCTGAATGCTAAAGACCGAATGTTGGAGTTAAATTCAAGTTAAATGGCTGTTGACATATTGTAATGACTCACCCAACATCTGCACAGGGCTTCCCCACTAATATTCAGCCAGCCCGCCCTTGGGCCAATTGAGGTTCTTAAGTGGCCAATTAATAGCCAGCTATGAGCCTCCACCCACAGCAGGATGTGTCTACGCCACTTGATGGCCCATCAGGTTTTTGTATCCTTCTTATTTGGGCATTTTGTGTACAAGGGAGGTGTCCTCCCCACATGTTCCACCCCTAGCCCTCCCAAACCCAGTCCTTCACCTTCTCATGGGGACCTGACTGAATGGCCCTGGCGGAAGATCCCAACTTACCTTTTATTCCAGTTCAATTGTTGATCATCATGAGGACTACCTGTAGTCCCAGCAGTGGCCACCGCTCCCAATGGCGCCACTGGAAATAGAGAGCTGCCAGCCATCTGATTGGCTGGCAGCTCTTTGAAATGGAACTTCTTCCCAGATGGGGACAGAAGTCTAGCCCTGAGCCAATTAACAGACCGGTGCCCATAAAATTGGTTTGGAGTGACCCGGCCATGTGGTGACGAGCTCATCCCTACTTTTCAGCCAGGAGGCAGGGCCCACGCCTCCACATAAAATTCTGACCAATATGACTACTACTTGGTAAGCAAGCATTGAACTACATGTTGCTGTTGGTCATTGGCCACTTGCCTATCTGCATATTTTGGTTAATGAAAACCATGGCTTTGGGTGTAGGAGACCAGATGGTGAATTAGGTGCTACTTTCAGGAATCCTGCAATATGGTATAATTTCCAGAGGTAAATGATGGTGGCTTTTTTGCCACGGTGAGCTATACATCAATAGCCTTCATGGTGCATCAGTCCACTGTGGATTGGCAAATGGTGCTACTGCCTAACCTGGATACTTGGAATGAACAATAGGAATGAAATCTCACTGCTACATTTACTACAGTTGCCACTGGAAGTGACATCCTTGTGGTCAAGGTTGTCTGTAGACCAGCTTCTAACACAACTCCATTATTGACTCCTGAGTGAAGTGGAGCTGAGAAAGGCAGATTTCCTTGCACACTTTCAGACAAGAGATCAATGACCAGTAACCTAGGTTTTTGCAATTCAATTCTTGCCTCCCACACAGGAGTTACAGAGCTGGATTTTCACAGTGCTGGGATGACTCAGAAGCCCTTTAACAATGGCTGGCAGGTCCAATTCCAGGAACCTATTCCATGGGTTTGCGATGTTCCGGTGTCCCTTTCAATGGTGCAGGCTGGTCGGTGTCACAAGCCCGTTTGCACATTGTACTCCTGACCTGGCTGGCTCCATTGCAGAATAGGCATGTCCTAGTCCTCCACAGTTTTCATGGAGTTGGGCCAGTGTTTCAAAGGGTCATGGTTCACAGCACCTCAGAGATGTTGTGAACCATAGCCTGCATGAGAGGATCTTTTGAAAGGTAGCCCTCAGTGATGATCAACAATTGAGCCAGAATAGAAGATAAGTTGGGGTCTTCCACAGGGGATGTTCACAAGGTTGTCCCCATGCCAAATATGCGACCACTCACCCCCTATAGCCCTCATGTCACCCATGTCAAGGCACGTCCCCCAAACAATTGGTATGCCCCCCATGCCAAGGTATGACCCCTAAACAACCCCTATGGCCTCTCATGCCCCTATGCCAAGCTATGGCACTTCCATGCCATTCACACATGAGACAATTGTGTAGAACCAACAAACCCTATAGTGGCAGTAGAATGTGTAATAAAATCTTTACAAAAAGTCATTCATTGCTAACTTTCCACTTTAAAAACAAACTCCTCTTTACAACAGCCCAATAAAATTGTCAATCCCCAAACCCTTTAAAGTCTCAATAGCAGGAACTGCAAACACTTGAAGCCTCTTTATCTTGTGTCAATAAACATCAGGTCAGAAAGCGCAATTTTTTCCCTGGTGTTTCTGAGGTGAAGGGGTTACTTATGAAGAAAGGTTAGGCCTATAACCCTTGGAGTTTAGAAGAATGAGAGTTGATCTTATTGAAACATATAAGATCTTGAGGGGACTTGATAAGGCGGATACCTGGAAGAGGTTTCCTCTTGTGGGAGAGACTAAAACTAGGGGACATAGTTTGAAAATAAGAGGTTTCCTTTTTAAGAAAGAGATGGGGAGAACTTTTTCTCCCAAAGGGTCATTGGTGTGTGCAATTCTTTTCCCCAGAAATGAGTGGAGGCTGGGTCTTTGAATTTATTCAAGGCAGAGTTAGACAGATATTTGTTAGGCAAGGGAGTCAAGGATTACAAGGGGCAGATAAGAAAGTGGAGCTGAGACTACAATCAGATCAGCCATGATCTTATTGAACAGTGGAGCAGACTAGAAGGGCCGAATAGCCTACTCATTCTCCTATGTTCCTATGTTTCAACAGGCTAATGGATTTATAGTCTCTCAACCAAGCGGATGGGGGTCATGAGGTGGCATGGTAGGGGCATGGGGTGTGTCTGGGGAGGTGAGGGAGTGTGAAGGGTGAGGGCTGGAGGGCACCTCTATTTTATTATAAATGAGACATAATCCTACGGCATCAATGTGGGCCTTTTAAACAGGTCGCCTCTACACCCAGCAGCCCCTGTGGCTTCCTCTGAACTTTGTCCTGGTTAGCTGGCCCAGCTCCAGCTGCACCCACAACACCCCACCCCCCACGTAATGAAAGCCCAGTCCAGCACTTTCTCCCAAGGCAGGCAGGCTGAGCCAGGAACTTTCCCAACTACCTCTACCTGCCTTGAGGATGAAAATCCAGCCTATGATGTCTTCATTTTTGGGTTGTAGGACAGTAAAAAAAAAACAAATTCTCAGCAAAAAGCTTGACCATATTAAATGTCATGCCCTGCAATTAGCCTGAAACTGTGCTGATGAAAGAAGTGCTTGTTTTTCAGACTTTCTAAAATAAACCTGCCAACTTGCTTAGCAGTAAAACTAAACAAAGGCTCCCAAAGAGAAAAACAGATGTTGCAGGCGAAGAAGAGACATTGATGTTTGGATAGACCTTGGAGACTGTCTAACCTAGATAAGATGAGACCTCATTATCTGCTGCCATTCTACATACATCTGTCATGAAAATGTAATAATTTTCATAATATTATTGTGATTTATTGTAAGGGTAGGTTAATAGTGAGTTTTGGATTAGTTTTTCTGTGTGTATGTATGTATGAGGAACTTAATTGAATTAGAGATAGCTAGTCTGGAGCTTTTAACTGAGAAAGGGAAGCTAGGTTTGAAATGCTAAATACTTAAACATGGCTGAGGTTTTAGAATATGAGGTGTGAGGAACATTTGTATTTTTAGATAAACCAGAATAGTTTGGATTTCAAAGAGATGATAGGATGTTACAACTGGCTATATAAAGCTAAATCAATGTGCTTATTTTTCCCAACGGTTACTGATAATATGAGCACTGTGGAAGAAAAGTTACAAAGACATATTGGAACAATGGAATTTACACTAAAAAGGGAGAAACATATATAAAGAACTTGAGGTTATGTGCAAGGAGGAAGGAATTCTAAGATCTAACATAAATGTGAAAAGCCTCCAGCCTCTATGCATTAAATTGCTGTCTACAGGAATCGAAGTTAAGAAAACTCATTTTGAATCTCCCTGTCCAGGGTATTGTGTGCTTTGGTCTGGGTCTGTCGAAATCTATGTTGTTTTATTGTTGCCTTAACGGAGGTGTAACTGGGAGTCAGATTAATTAGGGGAGTTAGGAGTTATTATAGCAGTAATTTGTAGACCTATGTGTGTGCTTAAAATCTTTTCTACTTTTAATCAATGTTTAATTTAGTTTTGTAAAAAAACCTCTAAGACTCAGTGGACTTATTACTACTGAATTCAAGACATACATCTTGGAATAAAAGTATAAATTGCAAAACAGCTGTGATAGTTGATTCATGTTTCCCTCTGAGATTTGAGCAGTTCAGCATTTACTAGCCACTGTGCCATAACACATCTTGATCTGGAAGATTGACTACAAGGGGCCTCGCGTGTTGGAAAATTGCTGAAGAAAGTTAAAGCAAGATGCACAACTTTCTGGCTGGGTTCAAACACTATGATTTAAACAAGGAGTTTCGAATATAATTGGGTATTGCAATTTCAAGAGAAGGCTCATGGAATGGTATGGTCTGTCAATATAATAACCCCATCCTCTGCAAAGGGTATATAACATTGAACACATTGGAGATCGACATTGCAGTCACAAAAGAACTTTATCATGAGAGACCAGCAACACAGTCATGAAGGAGAAACCCAACAGTGTGTTGGAAAACTGAGAATCAGAAGTAGAGTTGCAATCAATGGGAGCTGGCCACTTTGAGTGACTGGATACGTAATAGAGTAATATACTTGAGTATTCTGATGCCAGATGGTGGTGAAGCATTTATTTGTTGGTCATAGAATAACAAAGCAGTTTTGTTGATTTTTTTATTATTCTTCTCTTTTCTCTTCTTTCTCAGCCTGTTAAAACTCTTCCTTCTCAACTTGTTAAACCTGTAAACATTTTCTGTAATTATTTTAATTTCGTTATAATTATTTGAAATATGTGCTCATCTTACACCTGTGCTTGTGGGTACAAATAAATTAACCCTATTAAGTATACCAACTTTTCAAGTGACTCATCAATTTATTCCCTTCTAAGTCGTGGGACTAAATGAACTATGAGCCGTAGGAACTATTTTTAAAACTAAACTGCTTACAGGCAGTCTTCTGTTGCTGAGCTATTTGAGAAGACAAACTCATTCAGAATACCTCTGTTAAAGTTTACCTCCAGGAGCCCAGCAATTTCAGGTGGTTGTACTGAATCATTCCATTCCAT
The DNA here is from genome assembly GCA_026770705.1 of Isurus oxyrinchus. Lineage (NCBI taxonomy): Eukaryota > Metazoa > Chordata > Chondrichthyes > Lamniformes > Lamnidae > Isurus > Isurus oxyrinchus. The sequence continues at coordinate 115,245,462 of JANJGN010000012.1, forward strand.
ATGGGTGAACTGATTGCACATCATGTTTCCCACAATTAAATCTTGACATTGCATTCATACTATATTTGGTTTGCTGCAAGTAATCTGCTTTTGCATTGGCTGCCTTAAGTAAGACTCTTATTACCATTAAATAGTGATGCAACCATCTTTCACGTTTGCTTCTTGGCTTTTCAACCTTGCTGTTCAACTATTTATAACAAGGAAAGGAAATTCTGGAAAATAATCAGCTGGTTTGGCAGCATCTGTGGAGAGAAAAACAGAGTTAATGGGCAGAATTTTTCGGAAAACTCAGTGAGAGACCAAAAGCTGGAAACCCGTTGGCAAGAAAACAAGTTGGAATTTTCCCCTCACCACATTCATGGTTCACCAAGTGCAGGTTGGATTGACTGCTGATAGGAGCCCCATTGGCATGCATTAGCATGTCATGAATACTCATTCAAATCCCAACTCGCTGAAATCACATTCCACCTCCTAATGACAAGTCACGCCAGCAGAAAATTAGACCGGCCTCATTCACGACCAAATATGTGGTATGCAGCAGTCCACCCTCACTTTGCTCATGACTTTGAGATGAGTGCAGCATTCGGAGTCTACCTGCAACAGCACTGCAAGGGTCCTCCATGGTGTCAGTGTTAACAGGTGCTGATGGGGCTTTATGCTTGGGCCGCTCACAGTGGGTGCCATGGGTATGGAGCTGGGCTGCTCACAGTGGGCTCCTCAATTGTTGAGCTGGGCTGCTCACAGTGGGTTCCTCAATTGTTGAGTTGGGCTGCTCACAGTGGGTGCCATGGGTGTTGAGCTGGGCTGCTCACAGTGGGTGCCATTGGTGTTGAGTTGGGCTGCTCACAGTGGGTTCCTCAATTGTTGAGTTGGGCTGCTCACAGTGGGTGCCATGGGTGTTGAGCTGGGCTGCTCACAGTGGGTTCCTCAATTGTTGAGTTGGGCTGCTCACAGTGGGTGTCATGGGTGTTGAGCTGGGCTGCTCACAGTGGGTGCCATGGGTGTTGAGCTGGGCTGCTCACAGTGGGTGTCATGCGTGTTGAGCTGGGCTGCTCACAGTGGGTGCTGGGCTACTCTGGGATGACAGCATTGTGTGCTGTGGGCCTCAAGTAGGGCTGCATTCTAAAACAGAGAGCAGCATAGCAACCAGTTGGGTGGGAGGGGGGGGGTGGCAACAGATGATGGAAACATGAGGCCGAAGGGAAATGGTGGGGTTGGAGGTGGGACAGAAAAGAAGACTAATACACGAAGACATGAGGGTGAAGGGGGTATGGTGCTGTTATTGGCTGGAGGGGTTTGGGGGTGGGAAAGCTGGAGCCCAACATGGAACACTGGAAACACAGACACAGAATGGGGATGAATGGAATTCAAATTTCATGAATGCCAGGGGATGTAGGCAGACTCTGGAGAAGGGACATAGGTGGGTGGGGGTTAGTGCGGCATGTAAGGGAAGGGTTGCACAAGAGGGACGGGTTGCACAGAGCCCCATGGAGGGGAAACAGTCTTGTGGCCAGCCTGAAGGAACAGAGCACTGATTGAAAGATAGACATGACTGGGGCAAAGAGGTCCAGTAGAGATATTAAAGGCAGTCCTGGGGCTCTGTGGACCACTTAGTCAGGGTGAGAAATTATGGCAGTCCTGGGGCTTCACAGGCCATGCCACAGGACTATGCATGGCACGCACATCACCTTCCCGCTTCAGGGAGGGGCAAAGCCTGTATGCTCAATGGGGATCAGGCATAGCTTGGTGTGCAGGGAGTGTTCATAGTCTCACACTCGGGGGTGATCAGGGTGTCTGTCTTGGTACTGAGCTACGGATAGGATGGCCATGGTCAGGGGAGGTATCTGCAGCCTAGAAATGGGAAAAACATAATGGTGGGGGGGGTACTTGAAGCTCTCTTGTGGGGGAGGGGGCATCACCTCTGTATGTCACCATTCATACAGCCTCAAGATGGGAGGAGTGAGGTCCACATGGGGCATGGGGACATCAACAGTGATGGGTTTGGCGGGGGTTGGGGTGAGGTATGGAGGGCGGGAATGTCCACCACAATGACAACTGGGATCCTGGGTTACTGGGGGAGACTGGAGAATCACCGGATGAAGTTTGACCTGCACATCGTGAAGTTCCAGGAAGATCAAGGGGACCCAACCTCTGATGGGAGGAGGATCGAAGCTGGTCCTGAAATAAAAATGCAGCACCACCATCTTGAGACCTCAAAGTTATGATGCAATTTAAAATCAACACTGGAATAGAATTTGCATGGGAGGGGTCTGAGGCAGTGTGGGAGGAGCCCACAGCTTCACCCAGGGACCTTCTCAGGGGGCACCCTCAAACTGCTTAGAGGTAGAACATTGAAATGAACTCTGAGCTGATAGAAGTCTGGAAGAGGTTTTTAAGAAGGTGCAATTGGAACCATTGATGTTTGGAGCGCTTTAACTTGGGGGTGCAGGATTCATCAAGGTCACAGTAAAGTAGATCAATTTGAGCATTAACAGGGAGGAATGTGAGAATAGAAGATGCAGCCAACCATTAATGGAGCACAGCTGCTGCATTTTTGCAAGATGATCAATGAAAATCTCTAGGATGCTTTCTCCAATTGGCATGGCAATGTGCCAAAGGGCATCCAGTCATTCCAAAAGTGCTAGTTAGACATAATCAGTATAACAGATCAGACATAGTCCGCGTGCCTTTGGTAAGGTTGAACATGAACATGCACTGAAGCCTTATCCAACCTCTAAGGGATTGAGGTATCAAGTATCTGGGGCAGCATCTTGGTCACCTAGATCTGTGAGATAGTGCCTCAACTGGGACACTAGATCAGGGAAAGGCAAGTCATGCAGACGCAGCTCTAGGGCATGACAGTGGCTTTCTGGTTGCAAATGGGAGATCAATTATAAGCCCTACTCTGTAATCTGTTGGATCTGTTTGCCCACAGGGAAAAGGAGGAGTGAATAATGGCTCAATGCTGCCTGCTGGATGGCTGTGTCCCAACTGAGGAGAGAAGAAGGGCCCAGCCCCACCTAGCACAGCTTCATGAGGAGGCCTGAGTCCAGGGGGCCCCCAACAACACCCAGAGGATGAGGAGATCAGGCCCATCCCATGGAGGCAACTCTCACGATCAAGGGTATACTGAAGACGCTTTTCTCATTTGGAGATGAGTGACAGACAATGCCACGCATGTCTACACTTGTCAAGAGATGTGGTGGATCATATCTGCCACATTCTGCGGGAGTATCTAATGCCCCTTGTACTGGGAGGACATCCCCTCCTAGGGACCCTGCCGTGCTCGATATTTTTGCCAACAGATCATTCCAGGAATCCACAGGGGACCTATGTGTCATCTCACTGTCCTCAACACATAAATGTATCAAGGAGATGATGGGTGCCCTTTACAATAAGGTTCATCATTATGTAAAATTCACACTAGATGGAGTTAGCCAGGCTGCTATATTCCTGGGTTTTGCAGCTGTCTCAGGCTTCCCTAGAGTCCAGGGTGCAATCGATTGCACACATGTGGCTTTGACAGCTCCATGGCAGCAGCCCTTGATGCTCACTAACAGGAAAGGGGTCCACTCCATAAATCTTCAGCTGGTGTGCAATCAACAGAAGCACATAAAGCATGTCTGTGCCATGAACCCTGGTAGTTCCCATGAATCCTCCATTCTAAGTCACTCCAAGTGCCTCAGATATATAAAGGGTCACAGTGCTTACGGGCTGGTTGCTGGGTGATAAGGGGTACCCGCTGAAAAGATGGTTCCTGACACCCATACGTTGTCCTCAAAGTGCCTTGGAGGGGAGATACAATGCCACATTTAACTCAACAAGATCCATCATAGAGCAGACCATTGGGATCCTAAAGATGCACTTCCAATGTCTGGACTACTCAGGTGGGCCTCTGCAGTACTCTCCACTGAGCATATCCTGCATAATAGTGGTGTGTTGTGCCCATGCCAGAGAGAGATATGGAGGAGGCTGAGGACTCCCCAAATGATGAAAATCGTGGAATTTCTTTTTCATTCATGGGACATGGGTGTCACTGGCTAGGCCAGCATTTATTTCCCATTCCTAATTGCCTTGTTCAGGGGGCATTTAAGAATCAACCACATTGCTGCGGATCTGGAGTCACATGTAGGCCAGACCAGGTAAGGATGGCAGATTTCCTTCCCTAAAGGACATTAGTGAACAGATAGGTTTTTACAACAATTGACAATAGTTTTATGGTCATCTTTAGACTTTTAATTCCAGATTTTTATTCAATTCTAATTCCACCATCTGCCATGGCAGGATTCAAGCCCAGGTCCCCAGATTATTCCCCTGGGTCTCTGGATTACTTGTCCAGCGACAATACCACTACATCATCATTTCCCTTGAATGGCATAAAGCTGAGGAGGAAGATGATGGTGAGCTTCCATGAGAGGATGCCATTGAGGCGGCTCAAAGAGGAAGGCATGCCCGAGAGACATTGATAGCCACACAGCTCCAGGAGGAGTAAGGTGCAGGCAAGGGGACCAGAGTGCATTTCCCGTGTCCCTCAGTAGCATGCCAGTGATCTGAAAGGCATTTGCAGCCTCTCACATGGAGAGTAAGGTCAGCATTCATCATTGAACCCTCCACCCTCAGGTCTCACCAGGCCCGAATCTTTGAGAAGGTCAGCAGCTGAAGCTGCAGTTAGCCACTCTGGGAAGTGAGAGGCAGCATGCCAGCGCAAAGCCTGTGTTAGTTGGACTTGATGCAATTGTGGCCTCCTGAATGAGGCACTTCTTGCAGCCACAGAGATGTGCAGATGGCTGGAGGTCTTGTGCATTGGCACAAACAATGAAGACAGCTATTTGAAGATGAGTCAACATTACTGGTGGCCCTTCAAGGCAATTGGGCATGCATAACTCCATGGTGTCTTGTAAGGATTATAGGTTCATAATGCAATTTGCAATGACCTTCAATAAAGAGCTTGACACATCTCCCTGACATTACACATCGGGCAAGTAGCTTAAATAAATAAGCTAGACATCACATGAATGTGAGGCTCACAAAATGAGGTGATAACTAAGTGGGAGCTTAGGTCAACCTTGCAATAAGAGGAGACATAGATGCATATAATGCATTCAAATGGAGAGACTATTGTAGGTAACAGCAAATGTATTTCCAAAAGTGCATGATATAAACAGTGAGTGAACACCCATGAGCCAGCAATGATATCAATGTTTCTTAATCTTTCTAACCGTATTTCTATGTCTTGGTGCATCTCTGACCTTCACTGCAGAGGCGGAGGCAGCCTGCTGAATGTATGCCTTGTTGTCTTTGATGACTTTGGCAGGCATCCTCTGGAGGACCGCGACCTGGAGGGCCCCAGCCTACTTTTTGTATCCAGTTGTGGGGCAGGTGTACCCTCATCAGCCTTTGCAGCTGGAGGTAACTGAGCCACATGCAGAGGGGTTTGGGATTAGCTGGGCACTCAGGGAGTCACCTGATGGATGGCCCCGGGGTCTCCAGCTGCTGGTCTTTCTCCCTTTGGGTGCCCGAGGGCTCCTGCCTGACTCCTTAAGAAGAAGAGCATCTGGAGTGAAGTTGAGGTGCCCAGTCCCCCTCTCTCTTAGCCACTGATGGAACCCACCAATACCTATAGCGCTGGAGTGTAGACCTGAATGCAAATCTGGCATTATCTGCTGGACCAAGATCTCCAAGGGGACTCCCACCCTTCCCATGGAGACCTCAAGGCGCTCGTATGTCAGAGCCATGACATCAGGCAGAGTGTGGGTGGACTCCTCCTCGTTAGTCTGTTGACTGCCTCTTGCCACTCTACCTGATTTTCTCCCACCCTGGTTTTGCATGCCCACCATGTTTGAGATGGCCTTTTCCAGGGTCTCATCATCTGATTCGGACTCAGCGGGTGCCTAATCTCCAGCAGTCCTCCAGGTGCCAGAGACCTGGGTAGTCACTGCCTCTAACTGCTGCAGAGACATGTCAGTGAGGCATTCCCCAAAATGTGACTCTAAGCCTAATGTAGATGTGTGACCCACCGGGGCTAGTGTCTCTGCGCTGGTGGAGGGCACAGGTGAATGCAGTCTTCTTTTAATGGATCTTCATCATCCTCCTCTGAGGTGGGCTGGGGTCTGAGGCTTATGTTGGCTGTGCTGGTCTGTCTGGACCTGCTGCTGCCTGTAAGAGAGAGAGAAAATGGACTTAGTTCATGAATAGGCTGAATACAACATTGTATGTTACTCACTGTGAATGTCAGGGCGTGATCAGCTCATGGAGGGTTCATCCATACTGGCTTGCTGGGGGAGGCCAATCGCACCTTCACCACAGGAGCTGTGTCTGTTCTCCCCAGCCAACTCAGCGGAATTCCTCCTTGAATCTGGAGAGCTCCACTGTGTTGGCCATTCCTCCTCCAGTCTGGGGTCTTTCCCTCTTGTTGTGGGCAAGCTTGGCCTGCATGAAGACAAATAGATGGGATGTGATGAGAAGGGAAGGAGCAGAGGTTGGGAAGCATGCATGCCTGCTCTGTGTGCTGAGCCCTCCCCAGTAACTGCTAAAGATGCCATTTGTGCAACATGATAGATAAGATGCTGTTGAATTGGCTTTCAATGCTGATATCTGCCCTGCTAATATTGTGTGAGATCCTTGAGCTGTGTGACCATTTGAGTGCATAATGCCATATGAGTTTGGAGAGAGCTGAAGGTTGACTTACCTTGGCAGGCTGCAGAGAGTAATGCGTGTGTTTGGGTGGTGTTTAAATATGATGCCAGGAACTCCGACCCCCTAAGGTGATGGAAGGCAGACAAATCAGTGCCCACCCCACCATGTGGTTCAGCAAGCAGCTTGCCTATGAATAATTAATGAGGTTTGAAGCAGAAGATCAGACATGATAACCTGACCCACCAATCAGCAGGAAACTTGCTGCTAATCCTGCTCAACACTGTACTTAGTCTCCGGAATGGAAAGCTCCTCCCAGTGTTTCAGGTCAATGGCCTTTCATCAGCTCTTTATATATTACAACAACAGAAATCTATACGGTTTTATATAAAGACCCTGTCACAGCAGACTGTTAAAGTGAAACTTGAGTCTAACTTATTTTAAAAACTGAACGTTGGACTGGAAATTGTTTCTCAATTATGCTCTAAAACTCAGGCATGCAGACATTAGTTTCATCATATTAATTAAAGGCCTCAAGACAGCATTTAACTAAGCCAAAAATTATAAAGTTACATTAGAAAGAACTAAACTTCCAAAGTATGTATTGGTAGAAAGGAAATGACAAAAAAAATAATTGAAAGCTTTTGTTAATATTGGAAGGTACATGAGATGGATAGCCATACAATGCTAATCTACAAGTCTAAAAAAAGCAGCAAGTTACTTAAGAATTGATTGGTTAGTCATTCAAATACATGAAGCAACCCATTTAAAAATTAATTCTGTTCACAATTTGAATGGATGATTTTCACGTTTTTTAAGTTTTATGATCCAGATATCATCCCTTTCCTCCCCCTCCCAAAATCCATTGGCTTCCCATGCCCATACCACTATTTGCCTAATTGTGTCATTTCTCCATGGACTTCCTAACTCTGAATCTATTCCCGCCTAATGCTCCTGCACGCACCCTGCATTCTTCCAACCCTAGTCTTCTTCTTTGTCTCCATTGCCTCAGGTCCAGAATTAACGATTGCTTCTTCAGCCAGCTTGCCCTTTCCTCCAGAGCTTCTACCTGCAACATCTCAACTCCCTCTTCCCACATACTTGAAAAGTCTCTTAAGGGAATTCATTCTTCAAAGTACTGCCACCGACCAGCATTCCGGTTTCCCAATGCCCTTCCTGGTTTCAACAGAAATCTATACGGTTTTATATAAAGACCCTGGCAGAGAAGTAATGGTCAGCCCCACAAAGACACTGGAACTATTAAGAAGGCCAATTAACTTTGCTAAAGAGCTCATTGAGAGCTCATTAAGGGGCATATGGTCTTATCTTCACAGGGGTGTGCAGGCTGTACAATCTGTCTAGGGCAGACCAGCTGTATGGAGACAGACATACATTGGGGAGCTAGTCATGCCAACCCAGGGAATTAGCTGTGTCCTATGAAAGGATAAATGACAAAGAGAGGGGATTAGCCATTGGTAAACAGGTATCATCAGCTCAGTCCGTATGGTGAGGAGAGTGGGTAAAAAGCGTTTGGGCAGTGCAGGAGGCCATTCCGCATCCTGGTGTTGTCGGAGCATAAACAGGGGGCAAGGCTGCTAAACACAATTGGTGGGAGAGACCCCTGAACACAAAGAAAGCTGCAGCTGGCAATGGGGGCAAAACTCTCAGATTTTGGATCCAGTGACAATGAGGAGCTATGCCCCTACAGGACCAGCAGAACCCCAGGCAACAGGAGGGCAGATAAAAGGAATGAGGGCAGGAAAGACATGGAGCTTATACCCTCACCATAGGATCTACCAGTGAAGACGAAACTGTCTTTAGATGACCGAGAACCAAGGTGATCGTATCTGCGCCGATGGACGATGCGCTTGTAAGATGAGGCTATGCTTCTTCTGAGCTCTGCAGTCACTGCTCTTGGCCCAGTGATACTGAGGGAGTTGATCATTCCAACTCTTGATCTACTAACTTCTAACCTGAATCTACAGTACTCAAAAGACAGCCACAGTCATGGCTGCCATGGTTTGTTCAAATCAGATCTGTACTTGAGCAGTCCTGCCTCCGTTCCCATCCCCAAGGCTACTAATTGGCTGATGGGCTGGACAGCAAATCCTAAGCAGCCAAAGGGGATGGAAAAGTACCGTGATGGGCTGGTTAGAAGGCCCAACTCAGTTATCTGGTACTTCACCCCAGTTGTTTTACAAGCTGATAGACCCCCCAACCCCAACCCTAACACCCCGTCTCCCCCACACATTACCCATGGTCTCTCATTCCCTCCATGCCACCTCCATAGTCAGTCACCCAGTATCCAACATGGGCAGATCTCAGGAGCCATGTGGAGATGAAAAAAATGCCTAACAATTTACGTAGCTCCCACTCCTACACACTTAATAGTGAAAAAAACTCCCATTCCAGAAACCCATTCAAAGCTGTTAAATCTCCTCAAATGATTAATCTCTTATAAAAACAAACATCTGATCAGACCTCTCATTAAAGACTTCACATTAACAGCAGCTAGTCCTTTAATACTCTCTTCAAATTGTCAACCAAACTGTGAACTCAGAACACTTTGCTGAAATTATTGTAGCTTTTGAAACTCAGCAAGCATTTATAATGACACAATGATAACCCATGGGAAAATGTCAACAAGGATCTATATTGAAACTGCATGAATAAATGCTACTTTTTTTCTGAGCTGCAGCAGATGGCTTGTCAATAAAAGCAGTCCAGAAGAGGGTTTTTAATTCTCAGTGACAGCTGCAGCCTGTTTTCTTTTTAAACTTTAAAGATCAGGAGATTTAAAAAACTTCAGATCATGACTGTTAATAAGACTGTATCCGCCCTTCAAGAGTATTTATTTCTACTATCAATTTGTGCCTCCCACATTGCAAGTTATGGCCCTTGGACCAGCCAAATGGGGTCATCTGAACTCAGCACAGAGTTCGAATGGATCTGCTGAGTTCAAGTTTCCCTTCTGCGTTAGTCATGACACATTCCTTTCCACCACTGGCAAAATTTGTATGTGTCAGAAATTGGGCAGGTCTTCCAAATTCGCGTGCCATTTTCAAAGGTCCTCGGAATCTCCTCAACTCTGAAAAACTTTGTCCCCTTGACTGCTTTTCCTTTCCTTTTTACAATTTGAAAGCGGACAGCCATCCATTTTCTGCCGAAGTTTTGAAATTCTTTTATAGCTTGGCTGGAAATAGCAACTATACAAGGCGTTGCTATTCTGACTGTGTTTACAGTGTCACCCGTGCATCACAGCCAGAGAAAATCTTTGCCCCAGTATTAGCAAACTAAAATGATAATAATTGGAAATCAGTGCACAAAAATATAACAATCAAGAAGTATAAAGCAGAAAAGTTTTTACTGTTGGATTGTGATGCTGACTTAAAAAGCAGAACCAAAAAACGGACCTTAATCTCACTGACAAATCACAAGCAATACTGCACTTGACAGGTGGAGTTATAATAAAGTTGATTATAAATCCAGTAATGGGACTGAGTTGTGACCCAGGTTATTACACTGATACAAATTTTGTGGATGAAAGCCATGTTCAAAGAAGGATCTATAGCTCTGACGGCGGTTTTGCATGTCAAGGTCTTTTATCTTGACACGTCTCCAAAAATGGTTTCCCAATCCATTTTATAGAAACAACACAGTTGCAATTGTGAAACAGGAAACCCAAAGGAGGTTAGTGTTGGATTCCAGTAATGAAAGACTTTGAACTTCCCTTCATGCACAAATTGCTATAACCCACTGATGTCTGCTAGAAATAGCATAGTAATGAATTTTACAGATGATAATTGAAGTCAGCAAAATATGCTTTATTTTTAGTATTGTTAAACTTCACCCAAGCTTCGTACATATTGGCCCAGTGGTAGCATTCTGAGCCAGCGGGTCACAGGCTCAAACCCTACTCGAAACACTTCAGCACATAATTTAGGTGGATAATTTGGTGCAATACCAAAGCAGTATGACATTGTCAGAGGTGTTCCAAATGAGATGTTAAACTGAACACCATTTGGCTGTTCCAACATAAAAGAATCCTTGGCACTACTCAAAGAATTTATAAGAAAGATATAGTGGCACTGGACAAAGTGCAAAATAGATTTACAAGGATGATAGCAGAAATGAGGGGGGTATACCTTTCAGGAAAGGATGAACTGGCTAGCTCTCTTTTGAAAGAGAAGGCTAAGGGTAACCAGGGGGAGGTGGTGGCATAATGGTATTGTCACAGAACTAATAATCCAGAGGCCCAGCAGATGGTGGAATTTGAATTCAATAAAAATCTGGAATTAAAAGTCTAATGATGACCATAAAACCATTGTCAATTTTCACTAATGTTAACAGCAATGCAGTTAACTCTTAACTGTCCCTTGAACAAGGGCAATTAGGGATGGGATGGGTGAAACCCACATTCCATGAATAAAAAAAAACTTAATGGAGGTCTTTACAATTTTAAGGATTTTACAATGAAAGGTTTTGGTGGAGTGGGCGCAGATTTTCACAAGAATATAACTAGAGGTTATAAGGCAGCCTGAATTCAGAGGATAAAAGCAAAATACCGCGAATGCTGGAAATCTGAAACAAAAACAAAAATAGCTGGAAAAACTCAGCAGGTCTGACAGGATCTGCGGAGAGGAACACAGTTAATGTTTTGAGCCCATATGATTCTTTATCTTCAGAAGGTGAAGAGTCATACGGACGCGAAATGTTAACTGTGTTCCTCTCCGCAGATGCTGTCAGACCTGCTGAGTTTTTCCAGCTAATTTGTTTTTGTTTCTGAATTCAGAGGAAACTGCTTTTCCCAAAGAGTGGTGAAAATGTAGAATTTACTTTCAGAGGGAATGGTTGGAACATTTAAGGGGAGGCTAGATAAGCATATGAGAGTGAAGGGAATAGAGGGTATGCTGATAGGGTTAGAGGAGGAAAGGAGGGAGGAGGCTTGAGTGGAGGATAAAAAACAACATGGCCTGAATATCCTATATAACAGTAGGGACTTTGTCCTAGACAACATTTCACCCTCAATCAACGCCTCCACAAACAGATCAATTGGTCTTTGATCTTACTGAAAATTGTGGGATCTTGTGCCACATTTGCCTTCACAAAGCTTTGCAGAAACTAAAGATGCCTTTTCTTTATACAATTAAACATATATAAGTGCACTGTGAAATATTAACAAAGAACTGCAGTGCATATGTAAGTGTGTTCTTCTGATCTTTGTGCTCTGAAACTAGTTTATCTAATAAAGTTTCATTAATTAACGAGATGCCATAGTTGAAAGCAATTACTAACTGGAAATTTATCAGCCCAATCCAAGGAGTCCCTGAGGTTATCATATTTCCATACTTTTGATTATTAATAAAAGCATACACTTTCTGCAGTGATAGCACTGTTTTTTGTTTGGTTAGCTGAAAATTGCTAACTAAAATTGTAAGGATGTTAACATTTGGAAGTGTGTCAATGTTTGATGGGGTTCTCTTCTCTCATCTCTCCTCCTTTCATAGGCAGAGTTGAAATGCCTGTGTTGTAAACTGAAGTTCTGATTGTAAGTCATAGTCTGGAATATGGATATTGGTGAAAGCAATAACTGGATTTTCTTTTCAGACAGGCTAGTAAAATTTGTAACAACTGAAATTTGGGTGAGAATTAAAGACCATGACAATAAGAACTTCTATTTACAATGGCAAACTGTCTGAAATAAAAATAATTACCTTAATTTATGGGAATCTGGTTTGCAATTTTTTTTGCCTGCTGAAAGCAGCTACCAACAACTCATAAGATAGTTACGGGACTTGCTGAGAGCCACGATGAAAATGTGATCCCATTAAATATGTTCTCTTCAAAGCTCAATGTCCTTGCCTACCAAGAAGCTTGTCCCAAGGGGCTGAACTTTTCCTGCTCCAGGCTGATGGGCTTGGTGGAGGGGGGTTGGGAAATAGGGACGCCACTGAATTGGAATGTCCCTCTGATTCTTTGCCCCTATTGAGGAACTTTCTAAAGGACTGGCTGGGAAGCAGATCAGCTCCACTCCATGGGGATGGGCAGTCAATTCATCTTGTTGAAGCCCCAATTAAGGGTGATTTTGAGGCACATTGCTGCTAGCAGAGCAGCCCCAACCCCATGAGCAGAGGCCGCCAGCTCAATGGAGTTGGCCTCCCCGCCACAGGTTGAGTGTCATCAGAGTCATAAACTTCATGCACAAATGATGGGGTCATGGGCAGGAAAGTTGTACTTGTGGCCTGAGCTGTTCTACTGGGGGGGCTTCCCCTCTGCTCCAAGGATCCTAACTCCTTGGGCCCTGATCATTTTTTATTTGTATCCACATCTCCAAGGGTGCCTCCATGTTGAAGTGCCCCTGTTGTCCCTTACCTGCCTCAGCAGTGTCCATCTCTCCCGGTAGGGCTGCCAAGGACCCAGAGCTCTGGGCCCTTTGGGCAAGTAGCACCAAGAGCCCGCCTGTCTTCCTTAACAGGACAGTAAAAGCGGATGCTGTCAATTAGGAAGCCATCTCCAGGAAGATTGCACTGTCAGGCACGCTGTCGTCAAACGCAGGTTAGGGTCCCCCCTTTGGTCCTGACATTGGGGTCCCAGAGCCCATGGTAAAATCCAGCCCAATGTCAATTATTTGTAGGCCACAACATATTACACATGACCTCAATTATGTCCAGTGCACCTCTGGCTTTAGGAGCTCTTCGTAAGGCAGCATACAAAAACAACCTGACCTTTAAGATGTGGTAAACTATCATGGAAAGGAAAGAGGGAAGCATGACACATGGAAAAATGGATGGACAAGCAAAATAGATGGAAAGAAAAACTGGAGTGGCAGAGAAACAAATAATGATCAGGAAACAAAATGTGGGGTGAAATTCTTCTTTTAAAAGTGCCAATAAAATTGCAAAGAGCCAATAAAATTGAATTCTTCCCTTTTTCATTAAAATGGGATTTCAAGCTTTCAAGCTACTTACACAGCATCGTCAAGGGAATGGGCACAAGTGAAGTGCTCTTTCAGAACCCAAATGTAATAGATCAAATGACCTCCTATGCTGTAAATCACAATGATTCTACATAAGAATGTATGTAAGCACAAATATTTTCTTTGTACAGTATTAAATGTTAGTGGTGGTAATGTAGTTTTCATATTTTAATATTATAATTTGTCCTATTTATTCATTAATCAACATCACAAAAATAGATTGCTTGATATTTATCACATTGCTGATTGTGGGACCTTGCTGTGTGCAAATTGGCTGTCATGATTCCTACATTACTTCAGTGATGACACTTCAAAAGGACTGCATTGGCTGGAAATTGCTTTGGGAGCATCCTATGGAGGTGCTATATGAATGAAAGTCTTTCTTTTTTTCTCTACATAATGTTAAAGTGCTTACTATGTTTTGCAATGCAGATTCGCCTGGCTTGTTACACTACCTAGTAATTACCAAGCTGGAAGTACATCTGTAAAACATTAGTTTTTATGGAGAACTGTCCGACCCGTGCTGGTTACAGCCAGTGCTCGCTCTAAGCTATGCATGTGTGTGGCCTTGCAGCAAACCGGAGGTTACGGTGCAGGCCACTACAAGTCAGTCCCTTTAGGAAATCACCTGCGCGCCCAAGAAATTTTAAAGGTGCTATACACTTAAATGAAGAAGCACAACAGAAAAAAATTAGAGGGGATGTTGGTAACAGCTCTTTTGGCAGTAAATATTCATAAACCTAATTGAATGTATTGCTTTTGTGTCTTATTCCTTTGTTTCTGATCCCTCTTCTCATCACCACCTTTCTTTTGTCTCCAACTCTTGGCCTTTCCAAACTTCTCTGTTGTTTCAAATAAAAACAGAAAGTGTTGGAAAAACTCAGCAGGTCTGGCAGCATCTGTCGAAAGAGAAACAGAGTTATCAAAGAAGAGTCATATTGGACTTGAAACATTAACTCTGTTTTTCTCTCCACAGGTGCCGCCAGATCTGCTGAGTTTTTCCAGCACTTTGTTTTTGTTTCAGATCTCCAGCATCTTCAGTACTTTATTTTTATTCTCTGTTGTTTCTCTTGGTTTAATGTGGTCTCATGGTGAAGCTCTGAAATTCCTTCCTTAAATATCCCCGTCTTGTCCTTTAAGACTCTCCTTAGAACCTACCTCTTCGACCAAACATTTAATCACCCCTCCCAACATTTGTTTTTGGCTCAGTGTCAATTTTTGCCTGGTTATGCTGATTATGTAAAATGCCTTGGGTATTTTCCTACATTAACAGTGCTATATAAATTCAAGTTGTTGTTGGTTTACTTTTTCGTAGTGGAGTAGCTGCTGCATCCATTCAGTCACTGTCATTATGTACGTTAGATCTTACACTGCGTGGACCTAGAAGCCAAAATCCACATTTGTCACCATGTTATCTTTCATTGCTGTGAATCATTGTATTGTGTAATTATTTTCCAATTCTCAGTAGGTATGTGTGGCAAAATATAGCATTTAGTTTATGATGTATCATGACATAAGATTTTTTCTTTTTAATATGTATATGTGGGGTTAACTGGTAGCTAATGTAAAAGGGAATCCCAAATCTTCTATGGCATATAAATATAAAAGGCTGGTAAACAGAAGAGTGGGGTCGATTAGGGACCAAAAAGAGGATAATGCTTGGAGGCAGGGGGCATAGCAGAGGTATTAAATGAATACTTTGCATCTGTCTGTACCAAGAAAGAAGATGCTACCCAGGTCACGATGAAAGAGGAGGTAATTAATACACCACAGGTCGAGTGTCCTTTATCCAAAACCCTCGGGGCCTTTCGGATTTCAAATAATTTTGTTTTTCGGATACTGCATATAGGTCTAGGCCTACTTACATTACAATGGCTGAAGCCTAGGCTAGATACAGCCTAAAGTAAATGAAATGACTACAAAAGTAAGATATACCACTGGGTAATAAATACAGGGTGCGATCAGCGAGGTTCGTGTCAGCTCGGGTCATGTCGGCTAAGGTCAGAGACTTCCCACGCTAAGGGTCGGGTGTGGTTAGTGAGATTTGTATCAGTTCGGGTCCAATACTAAAGGTCAGGTGCGATTGGCGAGGTTTGTGTCGGCTCTGGTCGTATCAGCTAGGGTCACAGACTTGCCGCGCTAAAGTTCAATGAGGCACAAAACAATTGCAGTTTTTAGATGTGTTCAGTTTTCGGATTTATGGTCAAAAGATACATGACCGGTAGAAGAATTTAAAATTGATAAGGAGGAAGTATTAGATAGGCTGTCTGTACTAAATTCGATAATGCACCAGGTTCAAATCAGATGCATTCAAGGGTACTGGCGGAGGTGAGAATGGAAATTGCGGAGGCACTGACCTTAACTTTCCAATCTTCCTTTGACTCAGGGATGGTGCCAGAGGACTAAGGAATTGCAAATGTTACACCCTTGTCCAAAAAGGGTTGTAAAGATAAGCCCAGCAGCTATAGACCAGTCAGTTTAACTTCAATGATGGGAAAACTTCTAGAAACAAAAATGCAGGACAAAATTACTAGTTACTTAGACAAATGTGGGTTAATTAAGGCAAGGCAGCATGGATTTGTTAAAGGAAAATTATGTTTAGCTAACTTGCTGGAATTTTGAAGAATTAAGGGGGGTCTTTGGACTTACAAATTGGTTCCTGAAAACCACATCGTAAGGGAATTGATTTTCCCATAGGAACAATGTTATAAATGGGGGATTGGTTTGTGAACCAAGGCCTGATACCCTATTTACTAGTTACCCCTTCCATTACTTTACTAATGATGGGGAGTAGACTGATAGGGCAGTAATTGGCTGGTTTGGATTTGTCCTGCTTTTTGTGTAGAGGACATATCTGGGCAATTTTCCACACAGCTGGATAGATGCCAGTGTTGTAGCTGTACTGGAACAGCTTGCTTAGGGGCACAGCAAGTTCTGGAGCACAAGTCTTCAGTACTATTGCGAGAATATTGTCAGGGACCATTGCCTTTGCAGTATCCAGTGCCTTAAGTCGTTTCTTGATATCACGTGGAATGAATCAAATTGGCTGAAGACTGGCATCTGTGATGCTAGGGACCTCCGGAGGAGGCCGAGATGGATCATCCACTCAGCACTTCTGGCTGAAGATTGTAGCGAATGCTTCAGCCTTATCTCTTGCACTGCTATACTGGGCTCCTCCATCATTGAGGATGGTGATATTTGTGGTGCCACCTCCTCCAGTGAGTTTTATAATTGTCCACCACCTTTCACAACTGGATGTGGCAGGACTGCAAAGTTTAGATCTGATCCTTTGGTTTTGGGATCGCTTATCTCTGTCTATCACTTGCTGCTTATGCTGTTTGGCACGCAGGTTGACATCTCATTTTTAGGTGTGTCTGGTGCTGCTCCTGGCATGCCTTCCTGCACTCTTCATTGAACTACGGTTGATCCCCTGGCTTGATGGCAATGATAGAGTGGGATTTGCCAGGCCATGAGGTTACAGATTGTGTTAGAGTACAATTCTGCTGCTGCTGATGGCCCACAGCGCCTCAAGGATGCCCAGTCTTGAGTTGCTAGATCTGTTCGAAATTTATCCCATTTAGCACAGTGGTGCTGCCACACAACATGGAGGTGGGACTTCATCTCCACTCCTACTGATACTGTCATGGACAGATGCATCTGCGGCAGGCAGGTTGGTGAGGATGAAGTCAAGTATGTTTTCCCCTCTTGTTGGTTCCTTCACCACCTGCCACAGAACCAGTCTAGCAGCTATGTCATTTAGGACTCAGCCAGCTCAGTCAGCTCAGAGCAACCAGACAACTGGTAGCAGCTACCTGGGATACCGAACCACTCTTGGTGATATTGAAGTCCCCCACCAAGAGAACATTCTGTGCCCTTGCCACCCTCAGTGCTTCCTCCAAGTGATGCTCAACAGGAGCACTGATTGATCAGCTGTGGGCAGTACATGGTAATGGATGTTTCCTTGCCCATGTTTGGCCTGATGCCATGAGACTTCATGGGGTCCGGAGTCAATGTTGACGACTCCCAGGGCATCTCCTTCCTGACTGTATGCCTGAGCCGCCACCTCTGCTGGGTCTGTTATCATGGTGAAGTCTGGGACATTACCTGCCAGGTATGATTCTGTGAGGATGACTATGACTAGTCTGTGAGGTACTAGTCCCCAGCTGTTGGTAAGGAGTTGACAGGGCTGCGATTGCCATTATTGTTTCCAGTGCCTAGGCCAATCCATCCGGTTTCAATCCCTTTTTGTGTCTTTGTAGCAGTTTGTTACAGCTGACTGGCTTGCTAGGCCATCAGAGTCAACCACATTGCTGTGTGTCTGGAGTTACCAGACCAGGACAACAGATTTCCTCCCCCCTAAAGGGGATGACTGTGTATTAATTAGGGCTTTAGGGTTTTTACATCAAAACACAATGTTTTCATGGTCATCATTGGACTTTTAATTCCAGATTTTTATTTAATTCAAATTCCCGCCATGGTGGGATTTGAACCCAGGTTGGGTCTCTGGATTACTAGTCTGTCAACTACGCCAACGACTCCCCACATGAGAAACTACAAATACAAAAATAATGATTATACCCCTACAAGTAGATACAGGGCAGTATGAGTCAAATCCCATAACTGTAAGATGCTCAGACTGCTTATGAGAGCTAGCAGCTGATGTCACTAAACCTGGAAGGTATCTATGATAGATCCAAACTTGAAACAACTGGTAGCAGCTACCTGGGATACAGAGGTGTACAATTGACAAAGATGACTCAAAATGGTTATATATTTAAAAGTGAACAGAAACATTAAGATCCAAAAATGTCAACCAAATCAAAAAGGAAAGAAACTGGGTCCACGTAATTAGCAGCTGAGCATAAGGCAATGAAAAAATGTTGAATTGGAGACTTAAAAAGAGCACTGATGCAGAATAAACAACAAGAATTATGGCAATGTCAACAAAATCATGAGGTTAATGTAGATTGCAGGGAGAGGGAATGACCTGAACTTGAGACCAGTGAGGAGAGAAACTCCACCAGTACATTGCACAGGTCACAAACTGTCAGAGAAATGCACATCAGCAACGAGCTCATGAGTAGAGTTGTTAAATGTTGGGAAAGCCAAAGTCATTGCTAGTCCCTGCTGCAAACTCCTGTCCCTAACCATTGATTCCATCCCCCTCCCTGGCAACTACCTGATGTTGAACTAAACTGTTGTTGCCATGTTTGACCGAGATAAGCTTATGACCACATATCCATGCCAACTCTAAGAGCACATGTTTCTAGCTCCATAACATTGCTTGACTCTGCTCCTGTCTCAACTTATTTGCTGTTGAAACCTTCATTCATGCTTTTGTTATCTCTGGACTTGATTATTCCAATGCACTAGTAGCCAGTCACCCAAATTCCATCCTTCATGAACTTAAGGCCATCCAAAACTCTGCTGCATGTGTCCTAACTCACACAAAGTCCTACTCTCCAGTCACACCAGTGCCACACACACTGACCCACACTGGCTTCCAGTTAAGCAACACCCTAATTTTAAAATTCTTATTTTAAAATTTTTATCCATGTTTTTAAATCCTTCCATGGCCTCACCCCTCCTATCTTTGTAATCTCCAACAGCCCACAGCCCTCCAGGATATCTGTATTCCATTAATTCTAGCCTCTTGAAAATCCCCAAATTTAATCACTCCACCACTGGTGGATGTGCCTTCAACTGCTAAGGCCCTAATCTTTGGAATTCCTTCCCTAAATCTTCCTTTCCTCCTTTAAAATGCTCTGTAAAATCTGCCACTTTGACCAAGCTTTTGATTATCTACCCTAATAGGGAGGCCTTAGAGTAGTGGTATTATTGCTAGACTAGTAATCCAGAGACCTAGGGTAATGGGGACACGGATTTAAATGGTGGAATGGTGGAATTTGAATTCAATAAAAATCTGGAATTAAAAGTCTAATAACGACCATGAAACCATTGCTGATTGTTGTAAAAACCCATCTGGTTCACTAATGTCCTTTAGGGAAGGAAATCTGCCATCCTTACCTGGTCTGGCCTACATGTAGACCCACAGCAATGTGGTTGACTCTTAATTGTTCTCTGAACAAGGGCAATAAGTGCTGACCTAGCCAGTCACACCATCCCATCTCTTTGTGTGTTCTTGTGAAGCACCTGCTTCAATTATGTTAAAGATGAAATATAAATAAAAGTTGTTATTAAAATGAGGTTCCACTATTTCATTAAACCAAATCTTATTCCAAAATTCTGAACAGGGTTTCATCGTTTTATCTGGGCACTTGAACTGATTAGCTGGTGACACGTGGAACAAAAACAAAAGGGCTAGCCAACATCACTAACTGGTGAAGCACATGTGGCCTATTTCTCATGTAAATCCTGCTGGTTTAACACATGCTGGCAGAAATTTAAGGAACAAAGAAATAACCTGGATATAGATATATCCGCAAATGCTGCACGCATATCTGCAAAGTGAAAGTATTGCAGACTACAAAGGATTTTGTTATTTAACCTTTAAGGGCAGATGTCTGAATATAATTCTAGCTGATTTAACAATCTGTTACTTAATCGAGACCATAAAGTTCTTAGCAAATATATCAATATTTTATGCCCTAAGTGCAGGTAAGTTGTTGCACAGATGATAGACCAAGGGCCTATAACTTCCAAACTTCAGGGCACTGAATCTGGCAACTACCCCAAAGATGCGCTGGGGAACCCCGCCCAACCCCAGTAGTTCCCAGGTAAGGATTGCACGGCAATTGCCTGTCTGAACTTCCCATGGGCAAATGCCCTGCACTGGGAACCGTCCAATAATGCAATTTAAATTGCAAACTTCTTTTGGTTCCAACTGTCAGAGGCCAATAGTTAGAAGAATTAAAACCACTCCTAGCTTCTGGATAACTGACCCACCTGAACTCCCATGGAACACCACCCCCCCACAACTACCCATGGGATTCCCTCCACCCTCCCACTATCCCATCAACCCCAACAGGACTCCAACCACCTCCCACGGGACCACCCCAGCCCTTGGCCACAATGGGACGCCCCCCACATCCCCCACTACCGCCTCCCCAACCCTGCACAGGACTCCCCCTAACCCCCACAAGCCCCCCTAACCCCCTGCAGGACTCCCCCACCCCTTTGGCACCCCATGGGAATCACACGACTGCTCCACTGCCCCACAACTACTTCCCCAACACCCCCACGAGACTACCCCCACCTCTCCTGAGTACCCTCCTCCCCTCGACCCGCCCAAGCACACACCCCCTCCCCACAACCCCCAGTCCAACCCAACCTCCACCCACCCAAACGACGGTATCCCCAGCCTGATTCAACATCCACCCGCCGGCCCAACCTCACACCCACCAACCCAGCCTGACCCGACACCACCCCCATGTCCCAGCCCATGCCACCACCTTGGCCCAACCCAATCCAAACTCCACCGCACCACTACCCCCACCCCCCCCACCCCCCCACCACTCCCCACTCCTCAGGCCTGGCATGACCTGAACCCATGCCCCACTGTGCCCTCATGCCCGACCTGAGCCCACCATCCTCCCTCCCCCCTCCCCATATCCTACGCACTTACCTTCTCCCTGGCTTGTCAATATGGCTGGACCTTTAAACAAACCTGGTATACGTCAACTAATGCCATAAAAGGGGGCATGGATTACTTACTTTTGACTTTCCTGACTCAACAGTGGGCCACGGAAACCGGCTGTGCTGGAATGATCTTTCTCGCCTTGAGTCAGATTGTGGGGTGAGATAGGAGTGGCTTCATCTTAAAGTAAGAAAGCAGGAGCAGAGTGGCAATCTGACTCAGTTGCCACTCCACCAGAAGTTACAGGCCCCCATGCCTTAGGTTGTTCCGTGGACCAAGCGGGACCTGGGATAGAAAGTGTTAAAGGTCCAGTGGCCTCTCAGTAGTACCTCAGCCACTTCTACATTCCGCTCACCTGTTATGCAGCCTGAGGTTACAGCCCTTTTTTTTCACAATCTGAAGGGTTTGCAACTTAATTGTCAGCTGCACAATTCACTGGCAATATTAATCTTGCGTTATCCAGAGGTGAAATTGGTCTTGGGTGGTGGTAGTGGGTGGGGTGGTGGCAGCAGAGACAGCGGAGACAGTTTTGGTGGCGAAAACGGTGGTGGTGGTAATCCAGAAGCCCTGGCTAATGCCCAGGGGACACAAGTTCAAACCTCACCATGACAGCTGGTGGAATTTAAATTCAATTAATAAATTTGGAATGTGAAGCTTCTGTCAGTAACAGTGACCATGAAACTGACATCAATTGTTGCAAAGACCCATCTGGTTCACCAATGTATTTTATGTAAGGAAATCTCTCATCCTTATGTGGTCTGACCTACATATGACTCCAGACCCACAGTAGGTGGTTGACTCTTAACTGCCCTCTGTAATGGCCAAGCAAGCCACTCAGTCCAAGGGCAATTAGGGGTGGGCAACAAATGCTGGCCTTGCCATCAACACCCTCAAATGACACATCTCATGAAAGAAAAAATAATAAACAAATCAGCAGCATGTTGTACAGTCTGCCTGCTTTACTTGCCATTGTCTTGAGTGAATGCACTTGCACTAGTGTTTTCTGTCAACACTGTTGTATACACAGCCACCATCTTTTTTTTTTATTCAATGGATGTAGGTGTTGCTGGCTAGGCCACCATTTATTGTCCTTGTTCAGAGGACACTTAAGAGTCAACCACATTGTTGTGGATCTGGAGTCACATGCAGACCAGGTAAGGACAGCAAATTTCCTTCCCTAAAGAATATTAGTGAAATTGTTTTTTACAACAATTGACAATGGTTACAACAATCATTAGATATTTAATTCCTGATTTTTATTGAATTCAAATTCCACCATCTGCCGTGGTGAGATTTGAACCCAGGTCCCCAGAGCATTACCGTGGGTCTCTAGCCCAGCAACAATACCACTATGCCATTGCCTCCCTGTATCTAGGGGACAATGTGTAGCTGGATGCTTGTGCAGTCCTCACTAGCCCTGAAATTGCAAATATTACAGCACTGGCAGCATCAAACATATTAACAAACCCCTCCAACCACAGCTCATCCCAAACTTCAGAGTCAGGACTGGAAAGAGCAAGTGGAAAATGGGACTCATTCTGTCTGTCCATTCTCAACCCCAATTCCCAATTAAAATGACACATCACCTTAGTGTTGTTTTAGAAATTTGTTAAAAATGAAATATCGAAAGAAATGGCAAAGGTGAGAGAAAGCAGGAGAGACAGAGACAGGAAAATGGCTGCGCCCTGAGTGCCCACCCACAGCAGGGCTCAGTAAGTGTGGAATTGCCTGAGACTTCAGACCAGCCATTTCATTAGCTCAGAGGAATGTTATTTTTCTGGTATGAATCACTTTGGGGATACATGGACAATGGAATAAGACCCATTATTAAAAGTTTGAAGACTGCCGAAAAGAATCTGTCGCCATTTACAAGGGTGGATTTATGTCTCCTACAAATGACTTCAGTGGATCCTGCGCATACACTGACAGGTGCGCATGCGCAGACAGGTATCGGTGGCCATCTTGCACAGCCATGTTGTGTTGGCAGGAGAAAATGTTTGTGCTATTATCAAGACCAATTTCACAGGATCATACATCACGGGATGCCATTAACCATCCCATCATGCCGTTTGTACCTCTTAAAAAGAGCTTTCCAATTCATGCCACTCCCTTCTCCCAACCCATAAGTCCTGTAAATTCCACTCTGGGTTAAGAAACATTCTCTGGTTCTCATGTCAATTATCTTAAATCTATTTTCTCTGGCTATAACCCATTCACCAGAGAAGCAAGTTTCTCCTTATTTTCTCTAGCAAAGCCCTTCATACTTTTGAACAACCACTCCTTCCCCTCTCTGATGCAAGACAAGCACATTGTTGAACTTTCTGGTCCTGGCAATTAAAGCCGTCAAATACAAGTCCACTTTAAATAGAGTATCTGGGGAGTTACTAGCTGGCCAGGGATCATACCTGAGCCTTAGCACTGAATCCTAACCACTAGATCATCAGGTAAACTGACATAAAAGCACTAACCAAACTGGATTTAAACCCTGGACCCTCAAACTGATAGTCTGACGCTTGATCGACTGAACTATCTGGGCTCCCATAATAGCTGGGAATGGGCACTTGGCCAATTTATTGGCGATTCGAGCCTTGGGTTGTAGTCAGATGACTACTAAACAAGAACATGTGGTGTCCAATGAATTGTTTAATGCATTTAGCGATTAGTACATACTGCAGGAAATTCATGGTATAATATTGTAGATTATTCCTGCAATACACGATGTAAATAGTGGGATTTTTTCCCCATTTAGGTAGGTGAGTCTGAGACGTATTAGTGTCACTCTCTCAGGTGGAGCCTTCTTGAAGACCAAGCGGTGACCCATCTAATATAAAGAAAATAAACAGATCAATTAGGTCAGAAACATCTCTAAGAGCTCAAAAGGGCTTGTAAGAATTAAATGCAAAAAAAACCTACTAATAGAGTGACTGAAACAAGGTGGGCCTTCGTCACTTGTCTCAATGGGCAAGTCTGATCCTAGCGATAGCAGAGGTTTAAACTCGGGTTCCCCCGCATCTGACTGTGCCCGAATCACCGCCCACTGAATGATCGCTGCTTTCCCCGTGCACCAATTAACAGCGCAAGGGGTGGGGTAACTTCCCAACCGGCTGAAACGCCCTCACTCGCTCATCCAGATACAAGGAAATGGGTCACAGCATGTAATAAGTGACCAGGCAACTATTCGCGATCTTCAACCCTAATACCTGTGGGTAACTATGGGACTTTACAGTGCTGTCTGACCTGGGCAAAGAAAAACATCGAGCCGACTTTATTTTTCGTAGATTTTTACTTAGAGTTTATAAAGGATCCCTAGGAGAGAAAATCAAGGTATGTGTTTGTTTTTCATTCAGATTCCCATAGAAGCTGCATAAGGGTGTTGTTTGACCATTTGTAACTAGATCTTTCAATTCCACTTACACAAAGTGTAAGGAGCGGCACTGGCTAGTCTGAGTGTGCGGGTAGCTGCTTGAAGCTCTCGGTGGGTCTGTGGGCTACTTCCGCACCGAGGGCTATATTCTCTTTTTGCCGGATGATATCCGACCACTCCTTCGGTTAAAAAAAATCCATTTTACTAAATTAAACCAAAAGTGTACTTGTGTCGACCGTGCACTGTTGAAAAAGAAAAGCGGTGAGAATTGGAGGACTGGAAGAGCCTGGTCGGGGGTTCGAAAGGGCGTTATCCCGCCGAATTAGGACGCTCATTGTCATAAGGAAACTGTGGATTTTTTTTTTAAAGGTGAGCTTAAACATGGGGCATAGGCTTTCAACATTTACATATCCGGGTTGGGGAGCTAGTGGGGGCTAAAAAAGTGTTAAGGCATTTTTGGAGATCTCCCGGACCCCCTGGGTCAAGGACACCAGTTACAAGACCTCAGACCAACGTTTGTCTAATTTGCAGCAAAAGTAGATTGCCTGTCTGTCTCTAATGGAAAGAGGTTGCCTATGTTCTTTTGTGGGCTATAGCTGATTACTTACCTACTGGATGGTTACGAATGATGTCCTGTGACGCTTGTCATTATCCTCTCTGTTACTTCCATACTGTTGACCACTCGATTTCCCAATAAAGCTTAGCTTTAAATTGCCAAACGCCAGGAAATACGAAACACAGTGCAACTCTTGCACTCTTAATACGTGTTATAGCTTTGGCGCTATTGCAATGGGGTATATACTGTTGTATGGCCTGAGGGAAAAGAGAACTCCCTATGTTGAAAGAACAATTCAAAGAATCCTTCTAACAGCTGGTTCAGGGAAACGGTGGAAGAGTGCCTGGGTTTGACTCCAACTTTTGCAATAGTGCTTGACATGGCCCTAGAAGACGATAAAGTGAGAATTAGAAATTAGAATCGGACCTCCAGGTACCTTCAGCTAATCAAACTGGGGCATCTATTTTCATTAGAATGGTGCAGACAGCAGTTCCTGCATTCTGAGTCAGAATCAGAACTTCCATTTAAAACAGATTTTCCGACACCTCCCTGGGGAGGGAGTTGGAGGAAGGAGAGAGATCCCTGGCGCACATTGAGAAATGTTTGTAAATGTTAACGTTCTTTAAACTTCCAAGAGAGTATGCTGTTCAAAGTAAAACAGTGGAGTCATTTGTAGAAAGTGTGCACTTTACTAATTGGCTGAAAATTTCTGCAGCAGGACATCTGTGTACTAAATTAGTTATCCTGCACTCCAGCTGATTTTCTTTTTCGCCCTATGTTGCTGGAAGTGAGAACTAATAACTGGAGAAAAAAACAGGGCGTCTGGGACCTTGGTGAATGATGGAACCAATGGAGAGACTTAAGAAATTAATAGCGCAAGGGCTGAGGAGGATGATTAGAGTGGATGAATGCAATGCTAAATCTGATACAGAAAGAAATGAAGGGTGGAATTTAACGCCCTCACCCATGTCAAGTTTGGCAGGGTCATTTAATCGGTCAGGCGGTTGGAAGGTGGGGACCCCTGCCACCTTATTGTCTCCATCCAAGTTGAGTCTGTGGGGAAGCCTATGGACCCCCATTCTATCCTGGTGACAGTTGAGATCCCTAAATGTGCAATTAATACCTACTTTTTGGTCTCACCTGCCACTGCTGGTATTCACCCAGCGGGTTGCTCACTGTGCAGGGAACAGGACAAGCAAACACATGTAGGGTTGCTTGCAGGTTACGGGGG
The DNA here is from genome assembly GCA_026770705.1 of Isurus oxyrinchus. Classification (NCBI taxonomy): domain Eukaryota; kingdom Metazoa; phylum Chordata; class Chondrichthyes; order Lamniformes; family Lamnidae; genus Isurus; species Isurus oxyrinchus. The sequence continues at coordinate 115,271,819 of JANJGN010000012.1, forward strand.
GGGGGGGGGGGGGGGGGTCCTTGTTCAGTGCCTGGTCTTAGGACCTGTCTTCAGGCAGGGGGGCAGTCCCATGAGAGCCAAACCCATACCCTTCCTCTCCTGCCATCACACACCTGTGGCCTGGGACCCAGTGACAATCCTAGGCCTCAGGTGGGTGTCGTAACAGCAGCAACTACTGCATCCCTGGTAGCAGTGCCTAAAGGCTGGTAGCTCTCGGCGGGTGGGACCTCCACCCCCAGGGTCCTTGATCCTGGGGAAGACCCGCCACTGTCCAGGGTACTTAATGCAGCAGGCCTTCTCTGAAGGAAGCAAGATAGGTCTCCCTTGGGCTCTCCCCGTCACCTGCATTAAATCAAGTCCAAAGTAAGGGAAAGAGAGAGTGAATTGAGAGAGTAGAAAAAAGAGACAAGATAACTAAACTTTTTTTTAAATTGACCCTTTTAACATCTACCCGATGAAATGAGATTCCACACTTTTGTTCACTTCCTAGGCCAGAGAGCTTGATTCAAAGGCATTAATTATCACACTATTAAAAAGGTGCTTATGCCATTAATTCTATATTTAACTTTCTGTAATGAGTTTAATGGATAATAAGTGAAAATGCACAATGAATAAACTTCATGAAACACTCATGAGGGGGGGGTCCTTAAGGGTGCATTCCTCGTTTGATGAAGCTAACAGCAAAACAGTGCAAATGGTCAACCAAATTGTAGCGGGTCACAATTCATGTGATAAGTTGCCCGGTTTTCATGCATGTCTCATTCTCAACCATTTTCTTTACAAGTTCAGGCCCTATATGTAATGTAGAAGTACTGTAACTTGTTACTAATCAAATATATTTTTTAAAAATGATAACCCCTTTGGCTTGCGGGCTCCAGTTTTGAATGCTGTGGCCTACTACGTTAAAGGGGTAATTTTAACCTAACCCAGCTGGTGAGAAACTGGGAGGGTGGGATCTAGTCCCTACTCTACGCCCCACCTGATTTTCCTTTCCCTTAGCATCAATGATAATTGGGCAGAGTGTAAAGCAGATATCCAGTCTGATCTTGTTAATTTCCCAATGGGTGACTTGGCTTAGAAGTATTCCCCAAGTACCTGATATACAGCCCTGAATCTGCACTTGTCAAAGTTGCCAGTGGCATCCTATGTAACTGTAGCTCATTCTCTCTTCCTTTTCCTCTCCAGGCGCTCTGTTGCCTGTAATCCTTCAATCACTTGATTGTTCTTGAATGCATTTCCTTCATGGTCCACATTTCTGCCTCTTCTTTCTACAGGTTCTACTCCTACACTTTTTTAAACACTACATCATTTCCAATGACTTCTTAAATGACTGTAGGGGCATCCCTAATATACCCACAGGATTTCGTCCTTTGCACCCTCCTTTTCTTCATATGCACTACCCCTTAACCGCATATGGAAGCATAGCCAGTTTTCACATTAATGTCAGTGATGCTCCGTTTTACATCTCTGTTGTCATGCCTTTTGTTGCCAATCTCCACTGGCTTCCTATCTTCCAGAGGACCAAATTTCAAGATTCCTTTTGCCATCAAATCCATTCATGACCAACTCCTTCCCTCCCTCCACTCTTTCAACAATTATCCTCCCTCCTTTAGAGCTGCTTTGCCTTTGTCCTCTGAGATTCCCTGTCTTGTTAACCTCCCCCCCTACCTTCAAAAGTTGCCGTGTGTGCCACCTTTTGAATGTACTTTTGTCTGCTAACTTTTTGACTTTTCTCCTTGCTGCTTGATAATATTGCTGTTTGCTGCCATGTAAAATAATCAGTTGTATGTATGAGAACTACAGAAATGTTAATTGCCGATGGTTCGTGATACCCTCCAATTGAGCACGCTAACTCACATTGTGGGAGTGTTCAAATTGGGCGGCATCTGAGCCATGCAGTGGCAACATATAGTTTCTCATATTTCTTGAGAAAATAATAGGAAATCATGTGGCTTGAGCCTTATTTTGGCACTCTGTCATATCGAACTTTGGTATGCCAGCATTCACCATAATCCACAGTACTTGGAGGAAGGATGATCTGAGGATAAATATAGAGATAAAAACAAAGAGAACTGCGGATGCTGGAAATCCAAAACAAAAACAGAATTACCTGGAAAAACAAGTTCTGTCGAAGGGTCATGAAGACTCGAAACGTCAACTCTTTTCTTCTCTGCCGATGCTGCCAGACCTGCTGAGTTTTTCCAGGTAATTCTGTTTTTGTTGAGGATAAATATATTCTGAAAGTGGTGTTTTTCTGACCGTTTTTCTTATGCTAAATTGGCAATTTGTAAAGAGATTGTTCTTGTGTAGCCCAAAAGGCAATTTTTTTGTGAATAAGGAACTAAAGCAGATGCACTCAGATGACCTCAGTCAAGGAGATGCTCATGTAGCACACGCAATTTGCAACAATGACGGCCCTTCATTAATTTCCATACTGACTATAAGCAGTCTTTTATCTCAACATTTAAAATCAATTCTTGCCAAGTTTTGTTTGAGAAATTAGGTCAGTCTGTGTAAAGATAACCAAAGTTGGCAAAATAGCGGATAGATACAACAGCACAGCCCTTGAACTGTGATGTTTATGAATGTGGTACAGTCCTTAAAATACTTTAGATGTGAAATTAATGGATTTTGTGTTAATTTCAAGTTGAAAGTTGCAGCAAAAGCTCCAAATTTAAATAAAATCTTGGCAATGTCTTAATTTTCTCTGTGGTGAGGGTCGATTGGGCTGGGTGATGTTGTGGTTGAAGACTCCAGAAATTTGAGCGTCTGATCGAGGCTGACAATTCAGTGAAATGTTGAGGGAATGCTGCACTTTGAGTACTATCTTTCAAATGAGATGTTAAGCTAAACACCTGGCTGCTCTGTCAGCATAAATCAATCCCATAGCATTATTTGAAGAATTGGATAGTCCTCCTCATGTCCTGGCCAATATTAGTCTTTCAACAATCCCATCATTAAAACAGGCTATCTAGTCATTGCTGTCTGTGGGATCATCCAGTGCAGAAATTATGCACCGTGTTTCCCTACATTACGATGTTGATGACAAGGAAATACTTCTAAAGAGCCAATGAAATGCTTTCAGATGCCTAGTCATGAAAGGCACTATATAAATATAAATTTGTTCTGGTGCTTTAATTTAATGAGCTGTCAGTGTCTCTGCTGATTTTGTTCCAATTCTGTTCTGTACCCTGTTCTATTATGATGACAGCCGCATTAATATATTACCATCTGAGGACTGACCTTGACATGAAATATTTGATTTTGTGGGAAGTAAAATGTTCAAGTTCCTGTTGGTACAATTTGTGAAATGAAGGGAAGGACCAGGTGAAAACATAATGCATGCAGCACAATTAAGTTTGCCTCGAGATAGGGAATTGGCACCAATTAACTATCTTTAGAGAGGAATAGTATACTGCTGGCCTGTTGCCATTTTGAGGCTGGAAACATATCACTATCAGCAAAAATCGGTTCTGAGGCGTAATATTCCTATTGCCAGTGTAGCCTCAAGATTCTTGATCATCAACACGATCACAAGGTTTTGTGATACACTTCCATCGTGCAGCATGGCTGCCATTTTAATGTAGTGCTCTTCAAAATATTAATTGAAAGTTCAGAATTTTTTTTTTCTTGCGTAGGCTATCCTAGAAATTGAATGCTTTGTATATCTTCATTACTAAAACCACCTTCCATCTCTATCATTACGTGCCTCCACTCAGCTCATCTGCTGCTGAAACTCTCATCCATGCTTTTATCACCTCCAGTCTCAACTTTTCCAATGTTCTCCTGGCCAGCCTCCCACTTTGCAACCTCTAAACTTGAGCTTATGCAAAATACTGTTACCTGTATCCCGGCACTACCAATCAGCACTTGGAAATAAAGTGAGGGTGGGTTGAAACCCTCAATGATAGCCTTCATTGGGAAGATCTCGGAGTTTTCTGAATGCGTATCATTTGGGCAGTGAGCCCCTGAGCTGCGGCTGGGTTTACACCTATAAATTAAGTACGGGTGAGGCCGGCCAATTGGCCCATCTAACTCTTTTGGCTGAAATGTATAAACGCCTCTCCTTCCCTCCCCGCTCAAATTATGATGGAGCTTTTGTCTCCACTATCCAACCAGGATGACCGTACTGGATCTTGATCACTTTTTTTAGTAAACAAGTGTTTCCTGACAGCAGCTCTGAATTTGTTTATTTTTTATTTTACCTCTGTTTCCTCCTCCTGCACTGCCTCACAGGTTTAACCTTTGCTACTTGTCATTTTCTGCCATTCTAATGTGAGGAGTGCAGGTATTCTGCACAACTCATTTTTCTGACACTACAGGACTCGCCTTTGAAATCCCCCTCCATCTGGGCATCTGAGTGAAATATGTTCTGCAGTAAAATCCGGCGCTAATGTTTTACACATACATTTCATTCATTACTGTCGTGCATACATCGCTGGAACAAATTGGCTCATTCATTTATGAAAATTTTTTTGCAAATATTTAAAAGGGATCCAGACAAGATCCTGGAAGAGACTAATTGCTCTTTACCTTTTCATCATTTAAAATATTTTTTTCTAAATTCTGTTTGTCTTTCTAGAGTTATCTTTGACAAAGTTGCAGTAGTTGCTTTAATTAGTCACCATGCTCTGTGCCAAATATCAGTCCTGCTTCTAAATAAAGGCAAAATACTGTGGATGCTGGAAATCAGAATCAAAAACAAAATATGCTGGAAAAACTCATCAGGTCTGACAGCATCTGTGGAGAGAGAGAGAGAGAGAGACGGAGATAACATTTAAAGTCCGTATGACTTTTCAGATCTCAACATTATCCAGTGATATTTGATAGAAAGTTAGATCTCTTTTACAGAATTGGGCTTAGTTACAATGTTATGCACAATCAAATATGTTACAGGCACAAGGAACAACTACTCCCAGACAGCTGATGAAGCAGGACTTCCAGCAGGCAGCTGTAGAGGGTGCAAACTCCATCCCAAATGCAAAGGATGGGGTCATTTTACTGACTGAGAGCAGCCTGTTCCTGTATAAGTGCACAGAGGGGCCCTGTTTATCTAACACAAAATCGGAATGCTAACCTGCTGTTCTAATGAGTAGCAGAGTTCCTAATTGGACAAAGAAACTTTGAAAAATTGTTTTCACATTCCCCAAATGGAAATGGAGCCTTTGTTCTAAAATAATCAAGTCACTGGATCCTGGAATCAAGTACCATTGCTGAAAAACCTTTCTGGAAACCTTACTCATCCTGCACTGGAACTTGAACAATGAACCTTGCTGTCATTTGGTCTGGCTTCTATCCAGCATGTAGAGTGTGATGGGCAGAATTCCTATTAAGAATGATGACAACAAGGCATTAAAAAGATACCAGAAATAATGGAACTAAACCTCAGCATGGCTAATGTGTTGCAAGAAAACCAGTCACATAGCAGGATAGTGTGAATGAAAGGCTCCGTTGAGCAAAATGCATTCAACCGTCATTAAAGACATAGGCCTGGTGGGAGACAGGAGGCCAGTTAAATCAATTAATTCCCACCGCTGCTGACATTTTACCAGCATCGGGAGGGGCCACCACTGCATGGTGAGACAGCTAGATAAAGTCCTCGAGGCCTCCTGGGATGGGGCTTGCTACCTTTTATAGTCACTCCATTGCCTAAGAAGGGCCCCTGTCTGGTAACAATGGCTGCCCTCATGGCTGTGGTCCTTGCACTGAAGGGGGCACCCGCAGGCTCACCCTCCCATCCTGCCGTGCTAATTGTCGGGGTCTTGTGTGTGGCCCATGCACAGCAAATAAAAGAAAACACCCTTGCCTTGACTTCAAGGGCGCCTCAGCATGGAGGTGCCTTTTTCTGTCTGCAGCCTCAGCAGTCACCACCTCTATCAGAGGCTTTGCCAAGGCTGCTGGCAACTCTGGGAGATAGGCCACTGATCTCAATTGGCTGCTGCTAATAAAATGTTGCCCTGGGCCCTGCTGCCTGCCCACTTCAGTCCTGGCGGTTGGGCATCATGCCCTTTGATAATCCAGGCCAACATGTCCAGAATTTTTTCACCTGTGAAATCAGTGCGCAAAGTTGGAAGAATATCCGGCTCGCAAATCCGAGTTTTAAAAATAGCTGCATGGATTTTCAACTTTCAGTCGGGGCTATGGTGGGCTAAATTGGAAGTCTAGTGGGCAACCCTGGAAGTAGTGAGGAGGATGCTGGGTACGGAGACGGGCTGGACACAAGACCTCCCTTGGCTCCAGTTCTGAGTCCAAAAAATTAAAAGGGAGAATAAAACGTCCCTCCACCCATTACCCCACAACACACTCCCCATGCTCTATCCATGCCAGTTCATGTCCTTTACCCACCACATACCCCTCATCCTTATGCCAGCATATGCCCCCCTGGCCCTTTATATCTCCAAACCAACTTAGTGTCAACTCATGTGAAACCATGTTCCCACCCACCACCCTTTGCCTTACACTGTCTGCCAATTCACCCAGTGACTACCATGAACAGACCTTAGGGCCCATGCAGAGATGAGATAAAATCATGTTCTGTAAAATAAAGTTCTAAGTGTCTATTGCAGATTTCACTATAGTGAAAAAAAAACTCTAATTCATAGTCATTTACTACATTTACATCCCTTCAACTACATAAAGCCTTCAACAGCAAACATTACATTCAAGTACACAATCCCTTAAAACAACAAGCATTGGAATTCATAGTCCCCCACTTCAGTCTATAACCACTTGAAGCTGTCAATCAAACTGTGCTATGGCAGGCACCCTACTCTGGTAATGGATAGTTGTGAAATCAGTCACGCAGCAGTAATCCAATAATAGAAGCCTTCAGGCAACAAAGTGAAAGAGCAAGCAATGGTTCTTTTTAAGACTCCTGACACTTTTTTTTCAAAGATTTAAAAGGGCAAGACTTTTGAATGCCTCGACAGGCTGACATGTGCTTTTGACAGTTTCTCTTGATACTTTTGATAGGTGATTCTAATAATTTTGACAATTGATTTTTACAGGTCTGTTGACAGTTCCAATCAGCTTGGCAATTAATGAGTTTATGCGCTTTTTACACACCTTCATGTCTAATTCTAAAAATTCCAAAAGGCACCTGACCTTCCCTAAAGGACTCCTCATCTTGACCAAGAGTGTCCTGGGACCAGATCTAGAGGGGTACCCGGGCTATCAAAGAAATACAAAGTTCAGACCTGCTCTTACCAGGTTTACTCTGCACAAATCAGGTTTCACACTCCTAGGATACAAAAATCCAACTTCAGTGGAGGCAGCTGGTGAGTTAAATGGCCAGCTTACTCTGTGAACCGCTCATGCAGAAAACGCACACAGCCCCCATTTTGTCTCTCCCCCCCCCCCCCCCCCCCCCCCCGCCTTGTGAAAATGGGAAGTGCCATATTCAGGGGCAGGACTTGATTTTTGGGCACTTCTGTTTTTGCCATGATGGAGAGGCTCTTCATTGTGACAAAAATCCATGCCATTGTTTTATTTTGACTTTAGAATGCTTACCAAATGGGTATGACAGTGCACATTGTTTCCATATGACGCGTGTGAAGTATGTCACAATTCTGCAATACAGATTCAGAGATAGGAGCAAGGGGAGCATAAGCTGCTTCACTGCAGTGAAAGACAGGGAGCAGAAAGAAAATAATGCAACAAAATCAGCTGGATAAACTTAATATGTTTTAAGTAAAAATGAGGCAATTGAAGGAGAGGCTTGGTAAAAGATTAGAAAATGAACTCAAATGGGTGTGATAATTGAGGTGAGAGCGTCTAAGCAATAGCTTTGAATTTGAGCCTGCTCTCGTCTGAGACAAAACATTTCAGTTAATCCTTAAAAGTATTAACATATCCCTTATAAAACAGTATGACTTTTTGCATCTTTGTAGAGACTTGAAGAAAATATTAAAAAGTGATTAGAAGATTAGATCAAATAAAGAGCAGTATTAGCCTATTCTGAGAGCTTGCCTGGATTCCTTTTAAACATTTGCAAAAGATCCACATCCTCTGCATGAGCCAACAATTTGTTCCAGCAATGCATGCACCATTGTAATTAATGAAATCTATTAGCATAAAGCTTTGGAAACCTCAGAGAAATGACATTGACACCATTTTCCTGAGATTTCCGTGGTGCTTCTACCAAAGTTAGTGAACAAACAGCAGGGCCCTCAGAACGTCAACTCCCTGATTTTTGAACTTTCGCTCCTTCACAGATATAATTCTGTTGCAGATAGTTGGTACCCATTGTCATCTGTGACCGAGGGATGGAAGGACTGGCATAATACCTCACCGTGCCAAAGTTATACAATATGGAGCAAATATTCTTCACACTTTGGCTGGTTTACAGTATGAAGTTTTAGATTTTTTTTCCTCCCTCCGCACACCACTATCCCCCTCCAGTAAGTGATTTTTAAGGAATGTTTACCTATACAAGACTATATGTGCCTGTACCTGCATTCTGCTGCAACTATTGCCTGAATAATGGCACTTTCAACAGTGCTACACTTAGTACTCTATTGAAGTGTCAGGGATTGAGTACTTGACTTTCTGACTCTGAGCAAACATACTACCATAGGGCAAATGCAGACACCTAAACTGTGAATTGAAATCTGGGGCCTTGATGTATATATCTCCAGCAGCAAACTGGCAATGGCTTGAATTATCGAACATATCACTGTTGGATAGTCTTTGACCGGTTTAAAAATATTAGAGTAGCATTATAGTTGCAGTTGCTCTGTTTCCTTTAATAGCTGTCTACAGAGCAGTCTGTGTGCAGGATCAATTATGTTTACTTAACTGTACTGGCTGGACTGGACACACGTTCCTAAGCACGTGTGGGTATCGGGGCATATTTTCAGTTGGATCTCTTTTGGCTTATTAGTGGCAAGTGGAGTTAACTTTTCAGTAGATTCAGCTCCTGTTGGTAAGTACGGAGAGCATGCACTAGGGTAAGGGGGGAGACAGGAAAGACACCTGATCAAATTTGCTGTTGAGTTCCCAATTAAGATGACATTAACTGCAAATAGGTAACGACACCTTTAATTAAAAAAATATTCCGAATCGTACATGCTCATCCTCAGTTTTATTATAAAAATTGTTGTTTTCTGTGGCATATGTTGCTCATGGACCCAATCAGAACATGCTGTTTTACATTTTATTTTTGTTAATTTAAGTGAGACTTGAAATCACAAACATTCAAATTGTGGGGGAACTTATATTTCCCACTTTGGAATTAAATGGTTCCATTAATTTTTGTGTATATTCATTTTAAATAAAATGATCTTTAGAAAACTGAATTGTAGATCTAAGCGACTTTTCTTTAATATTATATCAATTGTCAAGTCATTCATATGCCAGGCAAAGCTGTTACCAGTCTGTAGCTAACACAGCACAAAATGGTGGTCAGAACTGCTACGACATGCAATGTTACAGGTATATGACAAATTGAATAAAAATCTTACATCTGTAATGTGTAATTACTGTGTAGAATTTGGATGTGATACTTTATGAAGTTTATATAAATTAATCCTGCATTTTTTAATTCATTCTTGAGTATGTGGGTGTCACTGGCAATGCCAGCATTTATTGCGCATGAATTGTAAATTGCTCAGAAACCCTTAATCACTCTTTGAACGCATCAGTGGACTGTCTTGACCTGCTGCCTGTGTGGTATTTTTCATAGAGATTTGATTTAAAAAATGACTTGTTAGGCCACTTCAGAGCACAGTTAAGAGTCAACCATGTTGGTCTGGGAATTGAGTCACTCATAGACCAGACTGAGTAAGAATGATTATATATTTCTGGGACAAAAGTGAACCAGTATTTTTCTACAATTTCACAGCTTCAAGGTCACTTTATTTTGTTAAAGCAACTTTTTTTATTTCTGGATTTTTTTTTATTGAATTACATTCTCAAACTGCTTCTGTGGGATTTAAATGTATCTTCTCTGGGTTATTCAATCCAGTAACTATCTTACCTCTTTAATACTGACCAGTTATAATAGTATGCATTTGTTCAAGTAACTTAAGTAAAGATTATAAATGACTTTTTTCCCCAAAACCAACAATGTTGCCACTTATATCTCAACTGGGCCATATAAATATTGATCAGTTGCATCTTAAAATAAAAAGGTTTTGCTTGTAGGTCTCCTACATATGGTTTCTCTCAAACCAGAAAAAAAAACCCTGATCTCATATGCATTGTCATGAACTCCATCAGGAAGAAATGAATCAGGTTGAAGGTTCTAAGCATACATCCATTAATATGTGGATAATGTTTGAAAAGCCTTCTGGCTACATGAAATGGGGAACAGGCTACAAGCTGAGATCAGCAAATACTGTTTCATGATCAGCTTGCAGGCTAGAAAAATCAAAGCTAGAGACCAATGTTAAAAGGCAAGAATCTGGTGATTTTATCCGTGTGATCCAAAATATTGGTCAGAGAGCATGCAGAACATTAAATGATAGTAAGATGCAGGTAATAAGCCAAATAGTTTGAATAAATTGTCAAGGACTTGCCCTAAACATGCAGGGGAAAAAAATGTTTTAAGCTGAACCTATGATTCTACTCTATTGCAACATGTTGGTTCTGTTGACAAACATATTTGAATTGAAAGGGGCTAAATTAATTCTCATGGTATGTAGAAATTCCTCCATTAACCAAAGCTGCATTCCTCCCTACCAGCACTGTGGTGGGGGGTACCTACACCACATAGACTGTCCTAGTTCAAGAAAATGACTCCCCACCACCTTCCCAAGGGCAGTTGACAATGGGTTACTAATAGACCTTTGCCATTGACATTCACATTCTAAGAACAAATAAAGTGCATAGAAAAAATTGTCAACTTCCATAGAAGTGTTGGCTTTACTCACTTTACAATTGGCCCAAAATGTCCACGTGTGAACAAAGAGGAAAGCAAAAAACTACAGAAGGATCTGCTAAAGAAATCAAAGACCTGTAACTGTAAGAGAAACACCCAAAAAGGGACAGAATCCTTCAATTTAACACGGTGGGTAACATGGATAACCAAGTAGATAGAAGTTATCCAAAATTGAGTCAAAGATGACCTGAGTCCAGAGGAATATAAGTAGGGCAAGATCCATGAGGCTATTTGCAGCTCAAAGGGCTGTACTTACCTGTGGGGTGGGTGGGTTGGTTGCGGGGGTTGGGGGGGTGGGGGAAGAGAAATCCCCCAAGAAGTATTCAAATAGAATTATCTTGTTGTGCTGTAGGATTTGAAGTTAGGTTTACGCAATATATATAAAAAAAGACTGGAATGGAAAGTGTAAATTGGGAAAGACTGCGAGCTGGTTACATGGAGAATGCAGCAGGCTGGGATGTTTTGAAAACCTTAGAATACATGGAAAAATATTGTTACCCAGTGTCAGTCTATTAAAATAAATCTGCATTGCAACAGCAAATTCTTTGAGTTGCTAATCTGGCATAGGAAAATAGAAATATTATGGAGATAAAGAATTTGTGGGGGCAGGTGTGGAAAAGTTAATTAACATCAGAAGCATATGTGATGCTGGTGTAATATCAGATCACATGACTGAAGTAAGAGAGATCTTGGAGAGAGGAGAAGCTCTTACCTTGTGTGGAGGTCTGTGTAAATACTTGTTATAACTATAGTTCTGTTTTTTTTTTAAAATCTATGGGCTTGAGCAGTGCACTTTTGGGAGACCAGACAGTCCTTAAACTGTCTAAACCCCTACCACGTAACAAAACATGGTGGCAGCGAGTAAAAGACCCAGCCAAGACTGAAAGAAGTTACAGGGCTGGCAAAAAAGAACCTTTGAAAGGAGGACAAAAGGAAATTCCAAGACTGAGAGACATCGGAACATTGTGGGAGCAGCAGAGGCAAGCTGTGACATAGACTTGGAGACCAGGCAGCAGTGAGCACAGGCCCAAAACAGCAAGCAGCAGTGGAAAAGCAGCATCAAATGCAGGAACAATTCCAGCATTTAGCAGAAGCATGGAATCCACCCTGCCACTGCCAGAACCATTTCAGAGTGTGGTCAGCCCAGAAGTGGAACAACTAGAGAAAAAGTTCCAGGTACAAAACTGCTTCAGGGTTACATAAAGACCAGAAGGATCAGTTCAGTACCCTATTTTATGCTGTAGGAACTATTGCTGATGACATGATCAGCAGGCAGGGAGTTGATGAGACTTCAGCTTCTTTTGAAGAAGTTCCTCAAGCTTTCAACATCTGTCAGAACTTAAGAGGGTTGAATTGAACAGAAGAAAACAAAGGCCAGGCTGAAGCATGGATTCATTTATCAATGATCTCTATAGGCTGGCAGAGAACTGCACTTATGGAATTTTAAAAGATGAGCTGATTTGTGACAGGATCATTGTAGGGATGGTAGATGAAGCATTAGCATATTCCTTACAGACGAGAAATTTAATGCTGGTCAAAAGCACAGATTGCGAGATAAACAGAACTTTGAAAACAAAATCGGGTGTTCGTTTTGGTGCAAAGAGAGGTCCTGTGTTGGAGATTGAGCAAGTCCATTCAATTTGTAAGCCATTAAATGAAAATCACACCAACCGCCACTTTAAAATGTGTGGCAGGAACACAAATGAGAATGTCCAGCAGCAGCTCCCCCAGCACTGAGTGCACAACTGTGGGAAAATAAGCCACTTTAAAACCGTTGCTCGAAAATACTGACCACCTGCAAAATGAGGGAAAAAATTTTAAAGCGGAGCCATGTACAAGAAGTGGAAGAACACCAGGAACAGAAATTAACCTTCCTGGAGGAGATAAATGACACTGAAAGCAAGTATTGGAGTGCTAAACTTGAAGTGGATGGATATCCCACAGAGTTTAAATTAGATACCAGAACAGGGATTTCTACTTTTATCTACAAGGCACAAGTCAGGAGTGTGATACAATACTCTTTACTGGCCTGGATGAGTGCAGCTCCAACAATACCTGAAGCTCAACATCATCCTGTTTGGCACCCCATTCACCACCTTCAACATCCACTCCCTCTACCACTGACGCACAGTGCTAGCAGTGTGTACCATCTGCAAGAGGCACTACAGCAAGTCACCAAGGCTCCTTAGACAGCATCTCCCAAGCCTGCAGCTTCTACCAGCTGGAAGGCCAAGGGCAGCAGATACGTAGGAACACCATCATCTGCAATAGCTTTTTGTTCAAAGTAGATAAAATTTGAGATTCAAGATGCTTATTCCATGAATGAAACCACAAGATTAATCTGTGCATATATGTCCTTAATTGTGGGTTTGAACTAATGGCATGGAAGGTCCAAGGTTCGTCAGGAATCTGAGTTCCCATCATCCACAAGTAAATAAGTTTCACCACATCACAAACTATCCTGACTTGGAAATATATCACCGTCCCTTCACTGTCACCAATCAAAATCCTGGAACACCCTAACAGTACTGTGGATGTGCCTGCACCACATGGACTGCAATGGTTCAAAAAGGTGGCTCATCATCACCTTCTCAAGGGCAATTAGGGATGGGCAGTAAATATGCTGGCCTAGCCAGTGATGCCCACCTCCTGTGAAAAAAGAATAAAAAGTAAAATGTTTCAAACAGATTCCATTGCAGCCATCATCTATTAAATGACAAAGTCCTGGTGGGGGGGGGGGGCGGGATCTACATTAGAAATGAAAAGCTGGCTCATGGTGAAACTGAAATATAAAGATCAAGAAATTCTCAAACCCCTCCATCATTCAAAATTAAGAATGCTCTCTACTAATCAGAAAGGCATACCTAAAACTGAAATTAACCTGTAAGGTGGACAAATTTTCAATGGGAATTACAGCACTACGTTCCAAAACGAATTCCCAGATGTTTACACAGCTGGAAAAATTAAAGACCGAGTACTAGATCACCCTATGTGCTGGTGCTAAACCATTTTATCCCAGGGAAAGTCCCTCACCCTCATGGACAAAGTCTAGGTCAAAATAGAAAAGGTGCAGCAACAAGGGACTATCTTACTGGTCACTATACCTGAACACCACTTTGTTGGCATGGTTATGGTCCTAAAACCAAAGGGCTCTATAAGAATCTGCATGTATTTAACTCTGCTAACCAGAGCAGTGGAACGTGTGATCCACACGATGGCCTCCATGGATGAAAGCCTGAGCAGTGGATTTTGGCAGTTGCCTCGGAACAAGGAATCCAGATTGCTGACCACGTTTATAATGCCATTCGGTCATGATTGTTGTTTCAATAGTTTGCCTTTTGGAATTGCATCTGCCCCAGAAATGTTCTGGAGAACGATGTCCAACACTTGAATGCATAAAAACAGAAAATGCTGGAAAAACTCGAGCTCTGAAGAAGTACTTTGTACTCGATGTTAACCCTGTTTCTTTCTCCACAGATACTGCCAAACCTACTGATTTTTTTTTCCAGCATTTTGTCTTCGATTTCAAATTTCTAGCATCAGCAGTATTTTGCTTTTACTTGAGAAGGCATGGATGGAGTAATGTACCAAATGGACAACATACTCATACATGGATCCACAAGAGGAGCACCATCGCAGGGTCAGAGCAGTCCCGAGTGCCTTGCAAGATACAAGCCTAACACTGAATAAAAAATGAGTTTTCCAAACCCGTGATTAAGTTTCTAGATCACATAGTACAATCCACTGGAATCATTGTTGATCAACAAAAAACAAAAGTATTGAGAATTTCCGCAACCCAGGAACATAACTGAGCTTAGTAGATTTCTTGGGATGGTCAACCAAGTGGGGCAAGTTCATGTCAAATTTAGCAGAGGTCAATGAGTCCTTGAGATGGTCAACAGTGCTGCTGGAATGAGGACCAGCAAAATGCTTTTCAAAGGATTAAAAATTTTTCATCTCTTTTGAGATCTCGGCACATTACGACCCAGGCTTTCCAACGATAGTAGCAGCAGATGCATTGTCTACACATCTGGGGGATGTACTATTTTCAAGTGCAAAAAGATGGCAAGCTTTACTACGCCTCTAGGTCACAGACAGAAACAGGATACTGAGGCTATGAAAGGAAAAGAAGCTTTGGCAGCAATGTGGGCACGTGGAGAAATTTTCAGACTGGAATTACATTTCAAAATAAAAAAATATAAACTAGTCACCCTTTGGAGCATACAGTAAATTGCAAGGATGCAGTCCAGATTTCAGCAGTTCAGATTAAGATTGGGATACGACTCCATCAGAGTATGCAAGAAAATGTCTAACAACAGCAGACACTTTCACAAATATCATCGGAAGGAACTGAAGAGGATTTAGACTTCATCAAGGATCTTGAAGTATATACTTGGCACTTAACCAGCTACTGCAAGAAAGTTGCAGGAAATAAAGCAAGCCTGGAAGCAGAACGAAGAATGTCTTCAAATTCGAGAATATTTTCTGAAAGTATGGCCAGACTATATCCCCAGTAATCTGATACTATGCTAGTATTTTGAACAGCGCAAGCACCTCCCCAGTCATTGACAACTCTCTAGTCTTCAATGAGAGATTAGTCATACCAAGAGCCCTTCAGCTTGATATTCTTCAACAACTTGACCAGGGACAAGTGTTTTGCGAGGGTGCAACTATCAGTCTGGTGGCCAGGTATTACTTGCTCTATAAAATAAATGATTTCTGACTCTGAAACAACCAGGAATACACAGAACCACTATCACCATCTTTTCCATCAAGGCTTTGGGAACATCTGGGAATGGACATTTTTGACAAAGGGGAAAACCTTCCTTATCGTTATGGGCTATTATCATGGATTGAAGTGACTCAATTTCATAGTGCTATGGTAGAATCAGTCATTCAATTCCTCAAATTTATTCAATGCATAGCATTCTGCATATTGTAATGTCTGACAATGGGCTGCAAGATGAGCAATTCAAATTTCGCAAATGAATATGGCTTCATACACGTAATTAGTTCACCTTGCTATCCTTGAGCAAACGGAGAAGCCAAGAGATGGGTATGAGCCATTAAGGAGTTATTTTAAAAAAAAAACTAAGACCATAATCTAGCTCTTCTGATTTATTGGTACTCACCACTACCGAATGATTTCTCGCCATCACAGCTTTTATCTCTGACACAACAATTTAACCCAGTGCCAGCATGAACAACAACGAGAGGGTAAAACAGCATGAGGAAGAACAGTGAAACAGCTGTGCCTGGAACTTTAATTGCAGGCGTAGAGCACGTGAATTACCAGTGCTGAAGCCTGGGTGGGGTGAGTATGGGTTCCAGACCAACAGAAGGAAGGTAAACGTTGAAAAGGCTCCACAACCAAAATTGTACAGGGTTGAGACAGGTCAAGGTATAAAGAGAAACTGCAGTGCCTTAATAATATCCTTGAAGAGAATGCCAATAGAAACGTGGTGTTACTACTCAAATCCTGATGAAGAAGAAAGGCCTATTACAAGCGCTACAGTCACCCAGGGGATAAACACTCGCCCCAACAAAAGGAAGAGTGCTGAAATCCTCAACCTCCAAAAGGAAATTAGAAGAAGATCAGGGAGATTAGTCAAGGTCCTTCAGAGACTAACCCTATAATGTCTGAGACTTTGGAGGGGGAGATATAGAGTCAAGGGTTATCATCAGAAACATACATGATACTGATGTAATAATGATTCTATGACTGAGTAGTTAGAGAGGTCTTGAAGAGAGCAGAAATTCTTATCTCATGTGGAGGTCCAAATGTGTAAATGCTGTAAATAAATAGTTCTGCTTAAAAAGACTGTGGATTCGAGCAAGCATACTTTTGGGAGAGTAGACAATGTCTTAAACCCCTGCTGCACAACAGAACAGTGTTTTGTGGTGTAATCTGCTGGGAAACTAATTTAGCTGTTTACATGTATGTTTTTAAATAACTTGTTTCTGCTACCAATGTGTACTGCATTATATCAAGCACAAGGGAAATGTGCAGCATGGTCCTGCTAAAGAATTCCTGTTACCCTTGAAACAATATTAAGGCCAGGCCTGAGAGTGCAGAAAATGAAAGTTGAAATGTATGGATAAGGAGCTCCCTCTGAAAGAAGTAAAAAAAGGACGCCTTAAATAAATAGATAAAATGCAGCTGTTTCTTCTTAGATACAGAAGAACAGATGGTCCATGGTAATTTTATAGGAGTGTGCGTATGTGGCTGGGAGTCAGCTTTAAGCATAAGTTGCAGCCAAAAGTGCACATACTACCCAAAACCATCAAGTTACCAATATATATCTGGAATTAATCTCCTGAACTTCTAGTTTGAACTTTTTTATATTTAAATTTGAATAAACGTCAGCTGTCAAAAGTGCACTGCTTGCATAATTTAAAGTGCAAGATTGAAATGAAGATATTTAAAAATCTTTGTGTTCCTTCCTTCTAATTAATCATTCAGACATCTTACCTCAGCAGCATCATGTCTGTGATTATAATAGTGTGCCTATCTGATCATTTCCAAGATCTTAATGGGAACATTTAATTCAGGCAAATGACAGCAACGTTTCCATTATGAAAGCTTCCCCCTAATTATTCCTAGGGAGAAAGAGACATGGGTATTTTAGAAGGTATAGAGACTATAGACATTTTTTATGACTTATAAAAACAGTGTGCATGTCTGCACATGCATGTGTGTATGAGGGGCTCCTTGCAAGTGGGGTGCTGAACAGCATAAATTGTTACAAAAAGTGTGTATTACCATAACTCCTCTGACTAGAGCTTCTGATTGCCACTCTGTAACTCAAGTCTTGAGCTTCTTCAGCTATGCAGTAAGCATTTGCCTACAGTATAATGGGAAGATCTACACAGGGAAATTTGTACCATGGCAGCACTTATAAGCATCGGGGCATTGGTGATGCTACAGCTAGAGTGCTGGATATAGCTTTAGGGCTGGATTTTCATGTTAAGAGTTGGGAATTGCAAGTCGGGCTATTTCCCGATGTCACGTTACCGACTCTGCATGCACCTGTTGTTCGCCTTCTACGATGCCCCACCGCAACAAACCGGGAGCCAGGAACTCAGGGTCAGGTTGGAGCCAGGGCCACCACCACTTAATGCCCAAGGAGGAAACAGAGATGGGCAGATGAAGAGGCTGGCAGGTTAGAAGGCCTGCCTCCATTGGCTGGGGCAACAGCCATGTTCTATTCGTGACTGTTCAACCCCCTAGCCTTCACCTCACCCTCCCTCGCCACTCACTCACTAATGTCTCTTCAATACCAACTCCCCTGTATCCACAAAGGATAGAACTTGTGAGCCTATGACCACACTGGGATGTGTTTGAAATGCTCATGAAACTGTCAAAATAAACAACCATCTGTTCGATATTCCAGTTGAAAAAGAACTGCTCTTAGAAGCTCACAAAACTGTCAAAGTAAACAGCCATTCAAAACCAACTTCAAAGAAACATAATCCTATTAAATGGCCCTAAAACTTTCAATCAAACAAAACTCTGTCCCCTTGCCAGCTGTATAAACAATCCCTTCTGGACTTGGAACTCAGCCAAGTATTCATAGTGAGATTCCATTACACAGCTATATAACCAAACCCTCCAGAGCTAAATACAATAAAGGTTTTTGAAATCGATTGGATGACTAGACATTGCAAGCTTAAGGAATCCACCGACCTCGCTGAAGATTTCAACCTTTGGGAAATTCAAAGTTGAGGCAGGCATCCAAAAGCTGAACCAAAGTCACATTGAGTGCATGTTGACTCTCAATCCGCTACATTTCCTGCACTGGTCAAATGGCAGCCAATGAGAATTGGCTGGGAAATTTTAGCTTTATGATTCCCCCACCCTTTTTTTTGTCACCACACATTGGTTTGCTCAGCGTTAGGAAGGCAAAATCCAGCACCTCGTCTCCTTATCTAAGGAGAAATATACTTGTCCTGGAGGCAGTTCAGAGAAGGTATTCAGTAGGTTGATTTTTCCGGTATGAAGGGGTTGTCTTATAGGAAACGTTGATCAGGTTGGGCCTGTACGCATTGGAGTTTAGAAGCATAAGAAGTGATCATACTGCAAGTATATAAGATTCTGAGGACTTGACAAGTTAGTTGCAGAAAGGATATTTCCCTTGCAGGAAAAATGAAACTAAGGGGATCATAGTTTCAGAATAAGGCATCTCCCATTTAAGATAGGGATGAAGAGGAATTTCTTCTATTGAGAGTTGATTCTTTTGGAATTCACCAATTCACCAAGGAGGAGTGGAGGCTGAGCCATTGAATCTATTCAAGACTTAAGAGTTTTTAATTCATTCATGGGATGTGGGCATTGCTGACTAAGCATTTAATGCCCATCCCTAATTGCCCTTACACTAATCTGTTCAGAGGGCATTTAAGAGTTAATCACTCTGGAGTCACTAGTAGGCC
The DNA here is from genome assembly GCA_026770705.1 of Isurus oxyrinchus. Classification (NCBI taxonomy): domain Eukaryota; kingdom Metazoa; phylum Chordata; class Chondrichthyes; order Lamniformes; family Lamnidae; genus Isurus; species Isurus oxyrinchus. The sequence goes on from JANJGN010000012.1 coordinate 115,291,128, forward strand.
AGACTAGGGTAAGTAGCAGATTTCCTTCCCTAAAATGACATAAGTGAACCAGGTGAGTTTATACAACAATCGGCAATGGTTTCCTGGTCGTCATCAGACTTTGATTCCGGATTTTATTTATTGAATTCAAATTTCACCATCTGCCATGGTGGGATTCAAACCCCGCACCCCAGAGCATGAGGTAACAGCATAGTGATATTGACACTCGGCTAGTAATCCAGAGACCCCGGGTAATGCCATGGGAATCCGGGTTCAAATCCCACCATAGCAGATGGTGAAATTTGAATTCTCAAAATCTGGAATTAAAAGTCTGACCATGAAACCATTGCTGATTGTCGTAAAAACCCACCTGGTTCATTAGTGTCCTTTAGGGAAGGAAATCTGTTGTCCTTACCTGATCCGGCCTACATGTGCCCCCAGACCCACAGCCATGTGGTTGACTTGTCAATGCCCTCTGAACAAGAGCAGTTAGGGATGGGCAATAAATGCCGGCCTAGCCAGTGAAGCCCGCAACCCATGAACAAACCTTAAAAAAAAAAAGTGACCCTGGGTCTCTGGATACTAGTCCAATGATAATACCACTGCCGCTGCCTCAAGGTTTATAGGGGCAGGCAGGAAAGTGGAGTTACAGCCAGAATCAGATCAGCCATGATATTGGATGGGGAGTAGGCTCGAGGGGCTGTATGGCCTAATTCCTCTTTCTGATGCTCTTATCAGAGGAGATCTCGTATACATGAGTGTTTCATGTAAAATGTACCACAATTAGAAAACGTGTGTGCTGAAGTGGGAAGAATTTACTTCAAGATTCTGTGTTTTTGCTGTGAAGTGCAGCTTCTTAGTGCATTAATGTGTTGTAACTAAGTACAAGACTGCAGACTTCCGTCATGATTCTCTCTCAAAAGGTTTCTAACTTCGATTGTGTTATACGGGGGTTAGTCCAAACAGAAGGATGACTTTCTTCCACGGGAAGAGAGGGCCAATCACTAGCAAATTAATCTGGCTTCATGCTTAACCCTAATCTGAGCAGCAAATGCCACCATCACCAAGATTACCCATTGCTACCTCTCCACAGTTCCATCTCCCTCATCCATTCTCTCCAAGCTCAATCTCCTCTGATTTTCCAAGCTCCACTATACACACCTGAACTCAGACAATATTCTGGTGCCTGCATTGAGTTCCTTATTCTTGTTGATCTCTACTGGCTCCTCTCCTAACTTTTCTCTCAATTCCTGTTTCATGTTCAAATCTTCTGACCTCCCCTACCCCTAACTGGTGAAGATGTGGGGCATTTTGCTTATGAAGGGGATGTGTGAATTATGATATGCTTAAGATATGAAAATATTTTCCTTTGCCAAATTACTTTTTGATTTTACAGGGGCTCCTTGAAGGTAAAACTTCCATTAAAGGATAAAGAAACAAGAGACACTCTGTGCTGGCAGTCGGCCAACAATCCAACAAGAATTAAACAGTTACCTTCATTCACACCCCACCCACCACCAGCCCCCATCCTCTCACTCGCCCTGCCCGCCAACCTGCGCCACCCCCACACTTGCTTGCCCTAACTAGTGTTGCGCTCTCGCCCTGAGTTGGTCTCCTTCCTCCAGTGTCTCTCTCCGTCTCCATTATCTTTCTCATTCACCGCACACGCGCGCGCGCGCACACGCACACGCACACACACACACACACCCCCCCCACCCCCCAACTCGTTCTCATGTTCCCTCTCACAGGCCACAGCCAGAGCTGCTTTAACTGCACTGGATCTGCTGCCATCTTGGCCTCCCTCTCTCCTCAGGATCTGTCGAAGGTGGTGCCAAGATTCCAGTTTTCTTTTTTTATATTGAAATAGTAGGGTTATTGTAACTGGGAGAGGTGTGGAAATATTGACAAATATTTTTTAAAACTATATTTACCTCGGTACATCCTTGTCGGTGACTGCCAGAAGCATCACCTTTCCCACCCTCAAAATTTCCTTTTTTTTTTTGGTCTCACTCTTCAACTCAGAGGTTTTTTTTTTTCGCTTTCAATTCTATCTATCCCATGCTGCTGCTCCAGCTTCTCCTCTAATCACTGAATCTTTGTTTGGAAGATTGAACCTGTCTCTAGAGGAGAAGCAAGAGTGGGAGAGGGGGAACCTGTGATTGGAGGAGCAGTTCCTCACAGATCCTGTGTGTCTCATGCTCGTTGCTCCTCCCATCAAACTCTGCATGCTTTCTGGCTCTCAGACGCCTACACCTGCAATTCAGCCCTGAACCATGGAGGTGCCATAGTGTGAAGTAACTTGTGACATTTTGAGGGCTAATTTGCCCACTGCCTGTCACCTATGCCACCATGTTCTTTCCCCCACCCACCTCCCTCCCCCTGACCCTGTGTATTTTGAACCAGAATCTGCTTAATCCCCATTATTTCTGATCAGTGACAAAACAGCAATGGCCTAGAAACTGATGAACTAGCTGCCCATTAATAGATAGTACATTCCAGGGGAAAGATAATGAAGCATGTGCAAGTTGTTAATCCCCATCTTAAAGCGACCAATATGTTTATGCTAGAATGAGGATTGGAAATGGAAGGCATATTAAACACTTTTTATTGCTCAACACTTCAGCAGAGGACATGTGGGACAGATTTAAAGGTATAAAGCAAAGTTAGGATAAATGTATAACTGAAATTGGCATGCTCTGACCAAATTAGCAATATCCCTAAATGAATTAATAGATTAACAGTGCTAAAGAAGAAAAATTACCTCCTGCAAAGAGGAAAGGGAGTGAGTTCAATGAGAGAAACATATTAATATGCTAAAAAGCAGTTAAACAATGATTAGGGCAAGTAAAACCAAGAAATATAACTTCAGGAGCAAACGGTAACAAAAATTGTTTTGGTCCTAAAATAGTAAGATGACAATGAGAAAAGCTGGAACCATAAAAAGGGGAAAAGAGATTAAAGCCTGAATAGACCATAGTATAAACTCTGAGACAAAAATGGCATGGTACACCTAGATTTCCAAAAGTTGAGTGTGTTTGGGCATGAGTTGAACACACAATTGTTGGAATCTAGAGTAAATCGTAGACATAAATATGAAATTGGCTAAAAATATTTGCTATAAATGTTGAGGCCTGTTCAGTTGACAACAAAATAAGGTACCCTATGACTTGGAGTGTGGAACACTACCATGGAACGCTACTGTTTATCATTTACGTTAATGATTTAGATTCAGAAGCTCAAAGAAAAGTGGTCATATGGGGGAGACGATGGCGTAGTGGTATTGTCGCTGGACTAGTAATCCAGAAACCCAGGGGAATGCTCTGGGGACTCAGGTTCAAATCTCACCATGGCAGATGGTGGAATTTGAATTCAATAAAAATCTGGAATTAAAAGTCTAATAATGACTATGAAACCATTGTCGATTTATTGTAAAAACCCATCTGGTTCATTAAAGTCCTTTTTTTAGGCTACAAAATTTGCTATTCCTACCAGGTCTGGCCTACATGTGACTCTTAAATACCCTCTGGACAAAGACAATTAGGGATGGGCAATAAATACTGGCCTAGCCAGCAATGCCCACGCCTCATGAATGAATAAAAAATATATATATTTCCTGATGTTACCAAACAAGGAGAGGCAGTGGTATCGACAGAGAGAACTTATAAATTATCGAATGAGTTGACCATAGTATGATTATGAGCATAACAGTAGCAAATGCAATTTAAATGTGGAGGAGCACATGCTCAAAAAGATGAATAGGTGGTGCATATACTCTGACATGCTGAAATAGAATTGAACCAAGTAGTTTTATTGGATCAGATGCTCAACATGTCCAGCAAAAGCAGGACAGCAATGAAAGCCAATAAAACATTGAAAACTAAAACAGGACAGTCAGGAAACCATGACCGAGATAGATAGAGTTCTGCTCAGACCACTCTGAGTATAGAGTACAGTCCTGATCATTGAGACGTGAGGGAGATGTTAGAAGCGTTGGCCGCGTGTAATGAAGAATCATAAGGCTGCTCACCAGATTTGGAGATCTGAGTAATGAGGAGGAACTGGAAAGAAACTTGGATGGAATTTTACGAAACAAGCAGTAGCAGATTGGCTGCCTATTAGAATATAAGAATGTCCTAATCTTTTGATTCATGCCACATGTTCTTTTGCATCTAACTCTATGGACAGGCAAGGCTTTGATCTGCTCCTACACCATGCTGCAAGCCTCCGGCCCAGAAAAAAGTGTCATCAAGTGAATAGTGTCACTTTTTTATCATTAACCAGGGGATGCAAATGGGTAAAATGTTATCGATATTCCAGCAGCCTGTTTTTTATATGCATGTTCTTGTGTAGTGTGTTTTGAAGCAATTGAGTTCTTTTGTTGAATGCTCAGCTTAGGAACCTGCTGATAACTGGTGTGTCTACCTGCCTTCAGTATACAGTTTGTCAAACCATAAGAACAAATGATGAGTTTTCTTTAACAGTTTTATGATATTCCCTAATTATGATGGGAAACTGATTACAAACCATTTTAACGTTTTTGAAATTTTTGCTTTGCACTAAAGCCAAAGTTATAATTACAGTTCAAATCTAGAATCCGGACGGCGCTTGTCCAAACAGTAGAGTAACAGTAACAAGCTGAGTAAGATTTTTTTTTTTACAGAAATGGTCTTGCCCTACTTCATGGGCACCCAAATGCAATTCACCCTCAGCTATTTTTATATCTGCCTTCACTAGCTGATAAGACTAGTATGTAGGGGAAGTGATGAATACCCTGTCTCGTTTAACAATTTCATCTGTTATATGAAAAGAGATCTCTAACATCTAACTCTGCAGTTGGTTTCACAAATTCAGAAGGAAGTAAACATGATCTTGGTATAGACAACAAGTTGCCCAATATGTGTTGCTTTTTTCGGCTGAATTGTGACTATACTTGCAAATGAAACTGTGAAAATGTTAAATACAATGTTGCAATGCATGACTGAGAAATTTAGAGTTAGAAGGCTGATTTTAGAATCTTTCACAGAGACCAGTAAATGTGATACTGTCTTAGCTTGTCTATGGGATCCATGTTGACTACGTTTTTGAGTAGTTATAGTAAATCATAAGATCTATTTGTGCCAATAATATTTTTTCTATAATTTAAATTGGAAAATGGTGATTATTGATCAAAGCATAATTGCTTGAAGCTTTTTTATTTGGGGATAATCAGCTCCTTAAAGTCATATTAAGGCGCTTTGCTAATTTATAATAAAAATAGAAAACACTGATGATGCACAGCAAGTCCATGAGTAACCACAAAGAAAAGAATAAGGTAATATTTAGGATGTGGACCCTTTGTCAGAACACGGGTTGTCTTCATCCTGCAAAACTCATTTGATAAGACCAGATTTAGAATACCCTACATCCAAAAGGATTTTGAATTCGATAAGATTCAGGAAAGTGTGACGAGTATAATTCCAGAATTATATTATGAAAAGGAATTCTTACCTGGATTTATTGTTGTTGTCGTTGGATCTTCATCCATCATCCAGCTTGCTGGGACCACATTTGCCTGGCTCTATTCTAACCTGTCTAATGATAGCCAGGGCATCCCTGCAGTGGCTGCAGTTTGTGTCTCAGCCATAAATAATAAAATGGTTTAAAAAAAAAACTATTATTCCCACCTCCATAACATTACTCCACCTCCACTGTCAATGAAATCCTTTTTACATATCTTTATGACTTCCACACTCAACTATCTTAATGCACTCTTTACTAGGCCTCTTATTTTCCACTTCCTATAAACTCCAACTTGTCTAAATCTCTACAAATATCATGTCCCACGCTAAATTCCAATTGCCCATCACTCTCTTATTTTCTTTGATCTAAACTGACACCGTGTCCTTCAGTACTTGTTGTTTTTGAATTAATACAAATATCCCTCCACGGCTTTGCCCCATTTTATCTCTAATTCCCTCCAGTCCCATAACTCCTCCTGAGTGCTCCATTTCTTTAGTTACAATTTGTGCATTCCACCTCCTAGTTTCCCTTCTTGGCTTAGCATCTATATTCTTGATGCCTTACAGAAAGCATTTGGAATGTTTACGTCAAGGGTGATAAATAGCCTAAATAAATAGGTGATACCGGTAATTGTAATCGAAGACTACATTTAGCTCTCCTACCTATTAAGCATTTCTTCGCATCCTTGAACAACCTTTTTTTATTTTTTGTGTCTTGCACCAGAATGCTATATCTTTTGCGCACTGTCTCAGTGCTTGCACGTACTCCTGTCCTGTGCTTTCATTTGTTTCTGCAGCTGTGGACATTGAGTACCCATTTTATCTGGGACATGGTAGAAAATTATGCTGCAGTAGGCAAAGTTTTGGTTTTTTGGGTTGGCATTCTGGGGAAAAGGAATGGGTGCATGCAGTCTTCTGCTCCATTAGTTGTGATCCTGGGTCAGTCAGTTGTTCCAAGATGAAATAGTCAAACACAGCAGTCCTTCTTTCTGTTCCTAGGGCCACAAATAACTGACTTGTGGATTATTAATTATAATTAACTTATAGTGCAACAGTATAATATTTCATGTAGAATAAAACCCTTTTGTGACTTCAAAATTTTCTTGAATAGGAGCCTTATTCAATGCTTTTTATGCAATTATGAATGTCATTATTTAGCAATTGTTTGACATCAGGTAATGATTAGCGGGATTGCAGTTGCTCAAGAAAAATGTTTTCATGTGGTTTCCTTCTATTTTCTCCGTCTGTTCCTGAATTATCTTGTTCCTGCACCCCACCCCAACAGTTGGGCACTCTCATCTATGCTCCTCAACAGAGTGTCAGCAGGCTATTGAATCATTACAATCGAGCTCAATCCTTTTAATTACCCTATGTCTGCGCAGATGCTTTTACCAGATGAGAATATTGAATAATGATCAAGAGCAGAATGCTGATTTTTAATTTTTGATGGTTTTCCCCTATCCTTAGCCCAGATTCCATTTCTAGCACCCCAGTTGCTGCCTTGGCTTATATCTGATAATTTAACACTGACAAGGAATAAAACCTGGCGCTCCTGGTCTCTTGCTTAACAATATGCTACATGGTTTTTTCACCCACAAAAAAAATCAAATACATTGAACATTAAAAGGTCTTGGCCGTGAGGCCTGTGATTTCATTTTTATCTTGGGAAGGGGATGTATGGCGGAAATATGATGATGTATAGCTTCCAGATTACAAAACTTGCTATAATTCCTTAGCAATAGTTCCATTTTGTGAAAGATATTCATGTCAAACTAATCAGTTTTTGAATTACTACACAAGTGTTTTTGTTTCATGATTTCATGTTGGCAAAGTGGTTTGCATAGTGGGTCCTGGTAGGTTTCTCCAAGATTTTTAGGCTATTGCTCACTAATTTAGATTCTTTCTTTGCAGCAATACCAATGATGCAAGTGTTGTGAACCCCAGATATTTTTAACACAACAAAAACAAAAAAAAAAACCTGGAAAAACTCAACAGGTCTGACAGCGTCTGTGGAGAGGAACACAGTTAACGTTTCGAGTCCGTATGACTCTTCAACAGAACAGAGTCATACAAGACTCGAAACGTTAACTGTATTCCTCTCCGCAGATGCTGTCAGACCTGCTGAGTTTTTCCAGGTATTTTTATTTTTTTTTTGTTTTGGATTTCCAGCGTCCGTAGTTTTTTTTTTGCTTTTATCCCAGATATTTTTAATTTGTTTACAACTGCAAATCTTAACACCAACAGTGCTGAAACTAGCATTCAAAACTTTCTATGACACGCTGGCAGAACATGACAATTTCAAGTGCTATAATGCCTGATTCTAACAATTAGTCAGCTGGTTATGGTCAGCCTCTTTTTTTTCTCTCCGCCACATCCTACTCATCTCATGGTAGGATGGGAGTCTGAGAGATTCCTGGCACAATTATTTGTTTTCTACCTAATTCTCTATTATTTGTTTTAAATGGGTTTACATCTCTGCTAACATAGCAGGGAGAGATCGGAGTACCATGTCAACTCATTCATAAGCTGTTATCCCATGGTGTAAATTTGAGCCCTGATTGACTGACTACACTTGTGTAAGAATTCTAGGTGATCTTCGGGCAGAATTTTACAGTCCTGCCCACCAATGGGATTTTTTGGTCCTCTGATGTAAGTGGACCTTTGAACGGCTCACCGTGTTTTATGGCCCTGCCCCCGCCACAAAATTCTGCCTGATGTTTCTAGTGCACCTGGTGATATGGGTGCACAGTTGAGGGTTTGAGTTGTATTGCTACAATATCACTGAACGTAGGCTTCCCTGGAGTGCACCATAAATGATTGTTTTCAACAATTTTTTTTTCCCCCAGAAACATGGGCTGTGCAAAATCAAAGGAGTCTTCAGACCATCAAGGAAAGAGCTTAAATGATCCCGTACGTAAATCTAACACCGCTCTTTATGTGAAAGATCCTACATCCAACTCCCATGCAGTAAGTAAAAATAACATGTTAAAGTAATTCTTCAACTACTGGGAAAAAATAGCCTGCCCACAATGCTTTCAGAGGATTCTGTTTTAATAGTTAACAAATAGCTGTACTATAGAAATAGTCACTATACTGAATGAAGCATATATGGGTTGACTCTTCACAATATGGGTGCAAAACAGATTGATAAAACAAACATCAGTTAACGAGCATGTTTCACTTTTATCCACTGAAGATAATTTTTTTAATGTAATATCGAGACCAACCATGCAGACCAGAAGGTCCCAGTTTTAATTCCCTGCAAGCTTGCTGATCTCAGCCATAGTAGGAGATAATGGTGAAATTAGTCTTGGTACCTGTGGACCGGGAGGGGAAAGGAGTATTTCCCCACTTCAGATTATTGACCAGTGATTCCTGAAGGAAACTACATGTGTGATGATCAATTAAAATCAGGAATAGGATGAGATGTCCTCTACAACAACAACCAGTCTTTATATAGTATCTTGTAACATAGAAGAGTGTCTGAAGGTATTTCACAGTCACAAGATTAAAAAATGGGGACACAGTCCAAGAAGGAGATGTTAACATGGGTGACCAAAAATTTAGTTAAAGAATTGGGTTTTTAAAAGAAGAGAGGGGGAGAAGAAAGGAGTTTATTGACAGAATATCAGAGCATGGTAATTGGGTGATTGAAGGCATGGCCACCATTGGTGAAGGCATGGCCACCATTGGTGAAGGCATGGCCACCATTGGTGAAGTGAGAGAGAGATGTTCAAGAGGCCAGAGTTAGAAGAACGGAGAGTTTTCCTGATTGTAAAGATAGCAAATGCTGAAGCTATGGAGGGATTTAAACACACAGATAAATTTGATGTATCAGGAGCCAATGCAAGTCAGTGAAGATGATCTTCCACTGAAAACCCTCATCCATGCCTTTGTTACCTGTTAGGAAATAGAGACAGTTTAAGTATGTTTTATTTGTTAGGAATAAGTTTTAGGTTTAAGTTTGTATTTCTGTATGTGTTAGAGAGGTCAAATGGAGTTCACTTTAAAAGGCTGCTTGCATTTCTAATCAGGAGTTTACAACTGCCATAAAGTAAAGGTAAACACACAAGTAGAAACACAGTCCTGTTGCCTAGATAAAGAAAAACCCCAAAAATCCAAGGGAGTGGATGAGAGGAAAGTCTAAAGAAGACCTTGTAGTCAAAGGAAGGACAGGAACCTGGGGAAAAGGTCCTGTTTAGAGTGAGGGGCAGAGAGAAATGCTCCAAGCTCCAGATTTGAAGAGACAAAAGCTGCAGAGAGCAGATTTAAAGCGAGAACAGCTTGCAGGGGGCAAGAAAGTCCAAGGAGATAGCTGAAGGTCTGTAACTCTTTGCTATGGGCATATGAAGCAGTGGTGTAATGTTGACAGCTGAGACAGAGACAGTGTGTATGGGAAAACAGCCTGAATGCATGTGGTGACCCAGGGAAGGGGAACGTCAGAAGGAGAGCTCAAACCCTGGAGGCGAACACTTGTCAAAGGTGTCAGAGAGAAAGCATTGGTTTAGGAAAAGATTCCAAGGAGAGCGGAGATTGGAAGCCCTCGTGTTAAGGATGAAATTCAGTGAGACTGGTTGGCTCACAGTGTGACAAACAACTGGGAGGAGTTGAGAGATCTATAGCATCTGGTTGAGGTGGCATCTGTCACTTGAGGTTAGTGTGGTGTGTCTGACCATAGGATGCCATGGGTTTACATGAACTGGGTACATATTGTGTACATTAAAGTATAAGGTAGCTTTTGTGACTTGTGTTATCCTTACAAATCTGTATATATCTATAAAGGTATCGTTGTGGGTGAAGGAGTATAGTATAGTTCATCTTGTTGAATAAATGTTTTACTTTTTGGCAAAAAGTTAATCAGCTGACTCCTGTGCCTCTGTTCAGTAGCCACACTCCTCGTATTTAAACAAACAAATAAAAGTTAGGATCTATAAGGCTGGGTTCCAGCCTGGGATCAGGCTTGTCCAGGGTAACCTCAGCTGGGGATCATGAAGTGGGGGCTCTTCCAGGATTTTGAAACTCGGACAGCGGGTGGTTGGATGCGGAATAATAGTTGGACTGGGACTAGAAATCCTTGACGTTGGGATTTGTGAATCCTTTTAACAAGTACGTGGAGGTAAAGAGGTACTGGACATAGGAATTGGAGTTGTTGTGAGGTGTACTATACGGGTTGGAATTTGAAATGGCTTTGGAGGTTGCTAAGACTTTTTTAAAAAAGGAAAATGTAACTCTGGTTTACAAAAGTTATCCACCAATTCCATCAGTTTACTCTTGGTTAAGTCGGAGTTAAAATTACCTGAAGGGGCAAGGTAAGTAGACGTAGTTGAGATAATAACATAGCATTTAAAACTGGAAGGGATGTTTTCCAGAGAGTCACAGCTGGAGGTAGTGAGACTTCAGTTTGAAATGAAGAAACTTGATCAAGCATAGGAAATGAACAGACTTGAGCTAGAGGCAGCAGAAAAAGAAAGCAAAAAAGAGAAATTATTTCAAAAAGAAATGGAAATGTGAAAACTTGATCTCCAGAGGGAAAAGTTAGCAATGGGAGACCTAAGGAAAGAGACAGGGAATATTGACTTAAAAGACTGGAAGTTAAGAAAGAGATCTCAAATTCTGAGGAAAGTTCTGATGATGAGAAAACCTTCAACCTAAAACCTAGTGGTAAAATATTTAAATTTGTACAAGCTCTCCCAAAGTTTGAGGAAAAAGATATTGAGGCATTCTTTATTTTGTTTGCAAAGGTAGCTATGCAAATAAGGTGGCAAAAAAAATCTGGACATTACTTTTACAGTCTAAGTTGGTAGATCGAGCTCATGAGGTTTATGCTTTGCTTTCAGAAGAGGTTTTGGTGGATTATGATGCAATAAAAAAAGCTATTCTGAGTGCATATGAGTTAGTCCCTGAAGTGCACAGGCAGAGATCTCAGCATAAAAGGAAACAGCCTGGGTAGATCTATATTGAATTTGAAAGGGTAAAGCAAAGTAATTTTGACCACTGGATAAGGGCATTAAAGCTAGAGACAGCATATGAAGCTCTTTGGGAAATAATTCTCTTGGGAGAATTTAAAGATTCACTTCCTCTTTTAGTTAGAACCCATATTGAAGATCAGAAGGTTAAAACAGCTGGACAGGCAGCAGAGATGGCTGACAATTAGGAACTGGTTCATAAATCTAAATCTTTTTTCTGTCACCCCAATAAATCCAAGAAAGATAGAAGCCGGGAAGGTGAAAAGAAGGCAAGTAGTCAGGGAAGAGGAAGGGACAGTTTGGAATTCTCAGGAAGTTTCTCCTCTGACTAGAAAGGAAGGTGCTGAGGGTGGAAGTGACATTCGATAGCCATAGTGTTTTCATTGTAATAAAGTAGGACCTGTTGGGGCAGACTGTTGGAAATTAAATGGTAAACCTATTGCAGTAGTAGGAATGCCTAAGTATAATCCTCAGGAAAGGTTGCATCAGAAAAGGAAATGGCTGTTAAAACTGTAGCAGTAGTCCCTCAGAACATACAGGAAAGAGGGATATGGTTCAGGATGGTCCAGAGAATTCTTCTTTGATTACTGGTGAAGGAAGTCAAGCTAACAGAGGGTCTGGTTATTTTGTGTCAAAGGGAGAAGTGTTCCTTTACTCCTCCAACAAAATAAGTAAGCAGATTAAAATTTTGAGGGATACAGAGGCAGAACAATAATTGATGATACAATTTGTGTACTGGATAGTTTTATGAAGGAAAATGTATTAATAAAAGATATTAATGGAATTTATGAACTTTGTGTAAAGTTAACTTACAAGGTTGTTTTGTAAATGGAATTGTTACCGTGGGAATTATTCCTAGATCACCTACTGAAGGGGTAGATTTCATTCTGGATCATGAATTGGCTAGTGGAGTCAGTAATTGGGGGCAGTGTCTGTGTTGCAGCAGGTGGCTGATCATGTTGATGAACTTAGGAAACTACTGCAGCCAAAGATGAAACGCTTAGTGCAGATAACAAACAATTGAAGGAAAACCTGACTAATATAGAAAACCAACATTCATGTGTGAAAGAGGAGTTTGCTAATGAAAGAAGAGAATTGATGAGATCAATTGAGAATCAGTCACAAAGTAGAATACTGGACTGAGCACTTGATGTTTAAATGATAAACTTGTAGAAACAAATTTAACAAAGGTCAATCTTCATTTAAAACTTTATGAACTTCAAGCATCAGTAGTTGCGATGAAATATCAGGGAAAATGCCTTGAACAAAAAAGGAATTGTTGGTAAATCAGAACTAGTTGAATGCAGAATTAAAAATCATAACTAACAAACTGTTAGAATTTTGGGAAAGGAGCAATGAGATTCTCGAACTTTGAAGCAAACTGGACAAAAGGAAGGAGAAGCTGAAAGAGATGATGTGTGATATGGAGTGTCATGGTTCCGAAGTTGTTCTGTGAATAAAAACTCTTTGCTGAATTGTGGTGCAGTTGAGCAAAGAACTGATTCAAGTAATATTACTGGTGTATCAACCTCAGTAACAGACAATATGAAAACAGCTGAAGTGCCTGCAGAATTGGAAATCAAGAACTGTCAACGAAAAGGACTGAAAAATGGTCTGGAAAAGTTAATGATGCGAGACACTGATTTTACAAGTGCTTGCTGGTGCTAATATACAAAATACTGCAGTTGGAATCCTGGCAAGTGGACAGTTTGCAAAAGACCATTCAAAACCTGGAAAGGAGTGGAGTGATATAGTTTGTGGACTATGTATAAGAATTGAAGGGTTGGAATGAACTAATATGCTCCACAGGGAGAATATAATTGACACACCTCAAAAAGATGTGGAAAAGACCTGTTCAAAATGGGATCTGGAGAAGCAATATCATAAGTTTAAACATCAAACCAAGCAGAAGTGCTTTTGTATGAACATAAGCATCTCAATAACATCTTTAGAATAGCAAAAAGAGGTTTTGAGCAGAGAAGAAATTAGATGTTAATGCACAAAAATGACGTTTTGACTTTTTGCTAAATCGAAATGAGAATTTACCACATTTGGGTTTGGAAAATGAACTTGAGAATGGAATGAAAAGGACGATTAGGCTGTGTACTTAAATGAAACATTTTTTTGCTGAGTTAAAGACTAGGAATAAGAGGAAAAAAATGTGTTGAGTTATGATAATACTATGATGTGTAAATCCTGTTAACCTATACGTTTTGTAATTGTAGGATACAACATGTCTAATTGTGAAACACAATGGAAAATTTATATGCATAGAATGTAATAAGCTATTGTTAGAAGTTTATGATAAGTTTGTGAGGCAGATGTAAGGCCATTGTAAAGAAACCTTCACTGTGTGAAGCTTTCTATCTTCCAAAGGGAAAGGTGTTAGGAAATAGTTTAAGTATATTATATTTGTATTTATGGGTGTTAAGAATGAGTTTTAGCTTTAAAGTTTAAGTTTGATTTGTATTTCTGTATCTGTATTAAGAGAGGTCAAATGGAGTTTTAGTTTCACTTTGAAAGGCTGATTGCGTTTCTAATGAGTTTACAACTGCTGTGAGGTGAAGGTAAACACACAAATAGAAAAAGTGTTGTTGCCTATCAATAGGGTGCCAGATAAGCAGGTCCCTCCCACAGACATACACATAGGAGAAGAAAGACAGTAGTTTGATTTGGAAGCTGGAGTTGCTGCCAAAAGAGACTGGAGCAAAGGGGACAGATGGAAGTCCCAAGCTAAAGAAAAACCCAAAAATCCAAGAGTATGGAAGAGAAGAAAATCCAAAGAAGACCTTGTAGTCAAAGGATGGATGGACCTGGGAAAAGGTCCCGTTGAGTGAAATTAAGAGTGAGGGGCAGAGAGAGAGGCTTCAAACTTCAGATTTGAAGAGACAAAAGCTGCAGAGAGCAGATTTAAAGCGAGAACAGCTTGTAAGAGGCAAGAAGGTCCAAAGAAATGGCTGGAGGTCTGTAACTCTTTGCTATAGGCATGTGAAGCAGTGGTGTACTGTCGACAGCTAAGACAGAGACAGTGTGGAAAACAGCTTGAATGCCTGTGGTGAGCCAGGGAAGAGGAACATCAGAAGGAGTTCAGAACCTTGGAAGCGAACCCTCGTGGAAGGCATCAGAGAGAAAGCGTTGGTTTAGGAGAAGATTCTAAGGCGAAGTCTTGGAGAGTGGAGATTGGAAACTCTTGTGTGAAAGACGGAATTCAGTGAGACTGGTAGGCTCAGTATGACAGGCGTTTGGTGGGAGTTGAGAGATCTATAGCATTTGGTTGAGGTGGCATCTGACACTTGAGGTCAAGAGTGTGGTGTGTCTGACCACAGGGTGCCATAGGTTTATATGGACTAGGTACTTACTGTGTACATTAAAGTATAAGACAGCTTTTGTGACTCATGTTATCCTTACAAATCTGTACATAGTTGTAAAGGCATAGTTGTAGATGAAGGAGTATTGTAACATAGTTCATCTTTTCTTGTCGAATGAATGTTTTATTCTTTTGTAAAAAGTCATCAGTTGACTCCTGTGATCCTACTGTTCAGTACCTACTCTCCACATATTTAAACAAACAAATAAAAGTTAGGATCTATCAGGCTGGGTTCTACTTTGGGATCAGGCTTGTCCAGGGGACTTTTCAGTTGGGGATCATAACCTAATAGACTGGACTATTACAACATTCTGGCTGGCCTCCCACATTCAGTTTTCCACAAACTCTGCTATCCTTATGTTAACTTGCACCACGTCCTGCTCGCTAATCTACATTGGCTCCTGATTAAGCAACGTCTTGATTTTAAAATGCTCATCCTCTTTTTTTAAAATCCCTCTCATGACTTTGCCTATACCCCCATGTCTCTTTAATCTCCTCCAGCTCTACAATCCCTATAGATTTCTGCACTCCACTAACCCTGGCTTCTTGTGTATTTATGATTTTAATCTCACCACCATTGGCAGACATACCCTCAGCCATCTGAACTCTGAATTCTAAAATTCCCTAAACTTTTGTCTCTAACTCGCTTTCCTCCTTTTAAAATAGTCCTTAAACCTACCTCTTCAGCCAAGCTTTTGGTCAACTGGCCTAATGTGACTCGTTGTCAAATTTTATTCCATAACACTTTTGTAAGGTGCCTTAGGATATTGTGTTAAATTAAAGACCCTATATAATGCAAGTTCCTGATGATGGCTGAGCGAGACTTGGTCTGGAATTCAGTTCTAGTATTGGCAACAAAATTGAAAATTTGAACATTTGCACTGTATGCAAGACTGAAAAGGATCTATTATGTTTATATCTCTTCTTGTTACTGTCATCATGCATTGTCTGATTAACATAGGAATAGGCCATTCAGCCCATCGAACCTGCTCTGCCATTCAATTAGATTGTGGCTGATCATCTACCTCAATGCCACCTGTCCTTGATATTTCCCTTGATGTCATTAGTATCAAGAAATCTAGCAATTTCTGTCTTGAACATGTTCAATGATTGAGCTTCCACAGCCCTCGAGTAGAGAATTAAAGATTCGCCGCCCTCTGAGTGAAGAAATTCCTCCTCTTTTCAGCCTTAAATGGCCTACCCCTTATTCTGCGATTACGTCCCCCGGTTCTAGGCTCACCAGCCAGGGCAAACAATCTATCTACAGCCATCCTGTCACACCCTGTAAGAATTTTGTAAGTTCCAATGAGATCACACCTCATTCTGTTAAATTCTAGACAATACAGGCCCAGTTTCCTTATCTTTCCTCAAAAAATAGTCCTGCCATCCCATGGATTAGACTGATGAAACTCTGTTGAAGCCATTGTATAGCAAGTTTACCCTTCCTTAGACCAAAACTGTCCACAATACTCTAAGTACAGTCTCGCCAAGGAGTAATAAAGCAAGCCCACCATCTCCCCTTTCCCTAATATTGCAAAATATTTTGTAATTTTCAGTATTTAACTTTTAATCCTGTCCTGTCCATAGTTATGTCCCAATTTCTTCATTTCTTTATTAATGTTTCCAGTTTCTCCATTTTTTTTTTTGTTGCTGATGATTTGCACATTACTATACAGGCAGGTTCCTGATGATGGCCAGGTGGATCTTGGTGTGGAATTCAGTTCTTGTACTGGCAACAAAATTGAAAACTTAAACATTTGAACTGTCTACAAACTGAGAAAAATGTTTATATTCCTTTCTTTCTTGTTACTGAAGTTATACATTGTCTGATTAACAAAGCAAGCTCACCACATATTTTGCTCATCCCTAATTGCCCTTGTTCAGAGGGCATTTAAGAGTCAACCACATTGCTGTGGGTCTGGAGTCACATGTAGGCCAGGTAAGGACAGCAGATTTCCTTCCCTAAAGGACATTAGTGAACCAGATGGGTTTTTACAACAATCAACAATGTTTTCATGGTCATCATTAAAGTTATAATTCCAGATTTTCATCTGCCGTGGTGGGATTCGAGCCTGACTCCCCAGAGCATTATCCTGGGTCTCTGGTTACTAGTCCAGTGACAATATCACTACACCATTCCCTCCCCTTTGAAATATTTAACTGTAAATTCTGTACTGTCCAGTTATATATTTATTGCTTATTAATATATCCAATTTCTCCTTTTTTTGTTGCTGATGCTTTGGACATTGTTATACAGGCAATTAATGAGGGTTAGACTGGGCTGTGTAGTGTCTGTGTTTCAGGCATTCTGCAGCCTCATATCTCCAGATGGCAGGGAGACGGTATGGGCATGTTTCTGATTGAAGTGCACTGTCTTTCATATTGAGCAAGGACAAACAAATGAGGCTTCCTTTACGAATGCCTGAAGCAGACTTTGGGCCCTTTTCAATATTGAAATTAAGGGCCTAACATCTGCTTCTGGTCCCTTAAAGTTTGCCCTAAGGCAACTAGTGTCAGCACTGGCTGCATCAGGAAAAACCCTAAACATGGCATTTCAAAAAAAGCATACTTGCCACAATTGCTGCTGCTGCTCCCTCACTCAAAATACCTAACATCTAACCTCCAGGCCCCTGATTTAGCGCTCTACCTCCCAACCCTGACAAAAATTCTGCAGCTCCTAATTCACTTAACTGGAGCACTTACCTGATGCTGCATCCACCCAAAGAGCAGTCTTCATTTATCATGAGGTCCAAAACCCTTTGTTCATAAGAACATAAAGAAAAGGAGCAGAACTAAGCCATTTGGTTTCTCAACCCTGCTTCACCATTAAATAAGTTCATGGCTGATCTGACTGTGGCCTTAATTCCACTTTCCTGCCTTCCCCCACATAGCCCTTGACTACCATGTCAATGAAAAATTTTTCTCACTCAGCCTTGAATATATTCAATGACCTAGCCTCCACAGCTTTCTGGGGAAGGGAATTTGAAACACTAACGACCCTCAGAGGTAATTTCTCCTTATCTCTATCTTAAATGAGAGACCCCCTTATTTTGAAACTGTGTCCCCTAATTTCAGATTCTGCTACAAGAGGAAACATCCTCTCAGCTTCTACCCTGTTAAACCCCAGTGCTGCTTGGGCTTCACTATTTGTGGATGGGGGAGTTAAGCTGTACTGAGGGAGAGTGCACCAAAAGTGGGCATGACCAAATTTAAGCCCATCATATTCTTATTTTTCGTTACTCCTGCTTTATTTTTCAGTATTTTGTCATTAATTCCTATAACCTTTTCTGTTCCATAACTATTTGTATCTCTTTGTTTGGACTCTGATTTTTTGCTCTTGTCCCTTTTTTTCTTTATGTTACATATCTTTCCGAATCCCCTCTCCTCCTACCCCCCTTTACCAGTTTTTAAAGTCCTTTCTACAATTCTATTAATCCTTTTCACCAGGAGTTAGTATCTAAATGGGACTAGGAATAAAATATTCCAGCAGTATATCTTTTTTTCCTGATCCAGAACAATACCACTGTGCCATGAACTGGAACTCTCCTTACCACATCACTCTTTCAGCCACGTATTCACTTTCTTGATCTTCTAGCCTTTTGCCATTTGGTGTGTGACTCGGGTAGTAATCTGCAGATTTCCATCCTCGAGGCTCTGCTTTTAACTCAGCCCCTTTTATCTGCAGTACTTTGAATTCGATAAAAAGCTGCCAACTAGAGATGCATGTTTTTTTTTATTCCTTCTAGTTCATTGTATCCACTCAACCATTAAGTTAGCTTTTGGACGTTCCTCTTTTGTCAAGGCGGACTTTTCTGACAATGAAGGTTATTGTTAAGTGGGTAATGGGGGCGAATAAAGTATTGCCAATCTTCAAGCTAGGCAGACCACTCTGAAACTAAGATTATTAGGAGGAGTCTGAAGTGGTTTGGTATGTCTTGTGTTTTGGCCTCTTGTGTCAATACTGGGAAGCAGTGAAAATCAGATCTCAACACCTCCCCATCTTAAACAGCTGTTGCAAATCCTCTGGCATGGCATGCTGGGGCCCCTGTGTGTCAAACCATGAAGTTCATTACTTAAATAGTGAGTCTAGTTGATTTATCTGCCCAACAATCAGTCAAGAAAATCCTGGGGAAATGAGACCAGTTCCCCTGGAGTCCAAATCAAATTTTCCAACCAGTGTTTGCTCTCCTTTGCAGTGCAATTGAAAAGACTGATTAGCTTTACTCATGGATCAGACTTTTTCAATGGAAATTCAGTGAAAAGGCATTAAGATATATAAAAAATATTCCCTCTCTTTATCGGATGCTGCAGTCTTTTGAGTAGTTCAGGTTCTGATGGCCTTTCCAGTACCCCAGCCAACTGGTCAGTCTTGACATGTGAGCATAGACAGTCAGGGGGGGAAAAACTGAACCCTTTTTTTATTTGGTGAAAAATGGGAGCAAACCAATCATTTTTTTCAGTGATGTCCTGTGGCTGACTGAAATGCATCCAACTACAAATTGGCAGGGGTGGCACCTGACAGTCACTTGAAACTATGTTTGGGTCCCTCCTATATGTTAATGAGGAACCTGATACACATTTTAGTAAGCCTTTCAGATCTTTGTCAGAACTAAACAGAACATGCTCCCTCAGCTTTTCAAGTTCTTGCTGCAATCCTTATATATAAAAAAACTGGCTGTGGAAAACAAGTTTCAATTGTTCAACATCAACTTAATGTGGAGCTAGGAACAGAGATGTTCCATTAATGTTTGTAAGGAGGAAAAATAAAACAAAGCACTTCTTTGGCTACAGGTATCTTTGCCAGAATTGAAATCATTTTCGAAATGCAGGCAGTAAAATGTATCCCTTTCTTTTCAAAAGGTTGAACTGTCAGAATCCTGACGATGGAATGTAATATGATTTAAAGTGGGCTTATAATGGCATTGCTCGGTAATGAAAATGAATCTCTCTGCCTGTGGACCATAGCTTCCAGTTGTCTGACTAGTTGTAACTAAGGCATTCAGAAATGAAAGATGGTGATGTGCTACAGTTTACTCAGAGTCCAAGTTGCTGTGGTTATATGAATGTTTACATGCATGTTGCAGACTGGAGCTATGGATAGTGATGGTAGAGGCCCCAACATTTTTTTCCATCACATAGCTGACCAGGAACCCCTCATAACTCTTACTGCCTGCCATTGATGTGCATTGGAAGGATTCGCAGGTTGATGCTCAACTTGTTTGGCTACGTTATTAACACCTTCCTTGGCCATCAGATCCTGGGGTGAAACTCTAACCCAGAGTTTCTGGCCAGAGGCACTACCCACTGCACCACAAGACCTCCCTCTGAGGTTTTTTTAATTCATTCATGGGATGTGAGCATCACTGACCAGCATTTATTGTCCATCTCTCATTTCCCTTGTTCAGGGGGCATTTAAGAGTCAACCACATTGCTGTAGGTGTGGAGTTACATATAGGCAGACCAGGTAAGGATAACAGATTTATTCTACCTAAAGGACATTAGTGAACCAGATAGGTTTTTACAACACATTGAATTCAAAGTTCACCATTTGCCATGGTGGGACTTGAACCCAAAGCATAACCCTGGGCCTCTGGAATACCAGTCCAGTGACAATACCACTATTTCACCACCAGAAGTATAATTTCTGAGTCTGAGAGGAGGATTAAAAGAATATAACTTGTTTATAGTTTTGTCAGAAGATGGAATGCTGAAGTGACAAGTTTATGCAAAAGGTTGATTGAATGACCGTAACTACAGTATGTGATGCAAAGGTTTTATGCTGGAAATAAGCTATTTTAAGCATTCCACTCTCAAATCACAATTTCCTATTTCAATGTAAAACCTGGATCATCTTTCAAAACAGGCACTGTGGTACAGTTAAAAGCCCATGGTTGAAGAATTTATCTTGAGATGGGAGGGGAAATATTTCTATTCGTGCAGTCAAATCCATGGGAGTGTTTGTTTGCCATTTAATTGTGTGAATGCTGTAATAGTTTTCAGTAACTCACCATATACCACTTTGAAATGGACTTGGAGATATAGGGGTTAAATCTAATCAGAAGAAAAAATGTAATTCTTCCAATATTATCACAGGCTTCATAATTCTATTTGTACTTTGATTTGATGGAATATTTATGCCTTGATCCTTCCTTCCTTTAGAACACACACAGCTTTCCTTCAGTGCCATTATCTGCTTCAGGAGGTATGTATGAAAACCGAATCTTTGGTCATATCTGTGAAGCATTTGATTCAGCTGTTGATATTTTTACCCCGTTATAGAAACTTTTTTCAATCTTTAGTAACGGAAAATTGTGCCCAGTGATGTGTGATTCCTAAAGTGTTTGTATTTGTTCAGTTGCATTCAAAAGTATAAAAATGCATCAATATGAGAATTGGTGATATGTGAATGCTTAACTGGCTAGAATAGTTAAGTATTTCACTTTAATAAAAGTTTAAAGACTGACCACTAATTGGCCCTTTGACACTTTTACTCTGCACATATCTTTTTTCACAAATATGAATTTTGTAAGTGTCTGATGTTTAATGGGGGCAAGTGCATGAAATGATGTATTTTGTAATTATTTTCTGAATACATTTTAACACTAAAATGTTATGGATGTCAAAAGATAATTAAGGTTCTGCACTAGAAGTATATGTTAAACATCATCTCAATTTCAGGTCAACTTCTAGTAATGTTTAAAATATACTTCTAGTACAGAACCTCAATTATATTTTGATATATTGCTACATTGCTGCAATTTTTAAAATACTCTTTCCCACTTCATCCCACCACCATCCCTCGTTTCCTGGGACAGTAATGTAAATTTGTCTCATGCTCATAGTATTACTGCTCTAGTTGTCTGTCTGCTGGTATTTGAAATCCGCAAATGATTTGCCCATCAAATTTTACGTAATTCTTATTGGAAGATCATCAAATATCAGTAATTGACTGTGGGTCTGAAGAAATTTCAAACATCAGTCAACTGAGGATGAGCATAAATTTTAAACATCCTTGGAGAAATAAAACACTGCACTATTTCTCAAAATAGTTGTTCAGAAGCGGATCGCAAGTCCATTGTCAGAATTAGGGCGGAACCTGATTATCTTGGAAGCACCCTTTCTAGAAAAGGGCCTTCATATGAACATACGAACAAGGAGCAGGAATATGCCATTCAGCCCTCAAGCCTGCGCTGCCATTTGAGACCATTGCTGATCTGATAGTAACCTCAAATCTGCATCCCACCTACCCCCAATAACCTAGCACCCCCTTGCTTACCAAGAATCTATCCACCTCTGCCTTTAAAAATATTCAAAAATTTTGCTTCCACTACCTTTTCAGGAAGAGAGATCCAAAGACTCTCGTCCCTCTGAGAGAAAATTTCCTCACTTCTGTTCTAAATGGGTGACCCCTTATTTTTTTACAGTGACCCCTAGTTCTAGATTTCTCCCACAAGCGGAAACATCCTCTCCACATCCACCCTGTCAAGACCCCTCAGGATCTTATATGTTTCAATCAAGTCACTTCTTGCTCTTTCAAACTCCAGCGGATACAAGCATAGCCTTTCCTCATAAGACAATCTGCCCATTCAAGGTTTACCAGACTAATACCTGCTCAACTGTTTCCAACGCATTTATATCCTTCCTTAAATAAGGTGACCAATATTGTAAACAGTGCCTCAGATGTGGTCTCGCCAATGCACTGTATAACTGAAGCATAATCTCCTTATTCTTGTATTCTATTCTCCTCACAAATTATAACATTGTTAGCTTTCCTAATTACTTGCTGGACCTGCATACTAGCCTTTCGTGATTCATGCACTAAGACACCCAGATCCCTCGGCTTCTTGGAGTTCTGCAATCTCTCACCATTTAAATAATATACTTCTCTTTTGTTCTTCCTGCCAAAATGGGCAATTTCACATTTTCACACATTGCTTCATTTGCCAGATCTTTGCCCACTCACTTAACCTATCTATATCTTTTTGTAGCCTCCTTATGTCCTCTTCACAACTTACTTTCCTACCTATCTTTGTGTCATCAGCAATTTTGGCACCCATCCCATCCATCCCTTCATCCAAGTCATTTATATAGATTGTAAACAGTTGAGGTCCCAGCACTGACCCTTGTGGCACACCACTTGTTATATCTTGCCAACCTGAAAAAGCCCCATTATGCCTGTTTGCTTCCTGTTAGCCAGCCAATCTTCTATCCATGACGATATGTTACCCAAATACCATGAGCTTTTATTTTCTGCAATAGCCTTTGATATGGCATTTTATCAAATGCCTTCTGGAAATCTAAGAACAGTACATTCACCAGTTCCCCTTTATCCAAAGCACATGTTATTTCCTCAAAGAACTCCAATAAGTTGGTTAAAAATGATTTCCCTTTCAGTAAACCATGTTGACTCTGCCTGATTACCTTGAACTTATCCAAGTGCCCTGCTATAGCTTCTTTAATATTAGCTTCTAACATTTTCCCTATGACAGATGTTAAGCTAACTGGCCTGAAGTTTCCTGCTTTCTGTCTCCCTCCCTTTTTGAATAATGGAGTTAAATTTGCTATCTTCCAATCTAATGGGACCTTCCCTGAATCTGAGGAGTTTTGGCAAATTAAAACCAATGCATCAACTATCTCACTAAACACTTCATTTAAGACCCTAGGATGAGGTCCATCAAGACCAGGGCTCTTGTCAGCCCACAGCTCCAACAGTTTACTCAGTACCACTTCTCTGGCTATTGTAATTTTCCTGAGTTCCTCACTCCCTTCCTTCCATTTCCTGATTTGTAGGTGCTTCTGGGATGTTACTTGTATCCTCTATAGTGAAGACTGATGTAAAATACCTGTTCAATTCAACTGCCATTTCTTTGTTTTCCATTATCGGTTCCCTACACTAACTTTCTATAAGACCAACGCTCACTTTGTTAACTCTTTTTTAATATTTTATAGAAAATCTTACTATCTGTTTTTATATTTATGGCTAGCTTTCTCTCGTACTCATTTTTCCCTCCTTATTAATCTTTATCACCTTTTGCTGTTCCTTTTATTTTGTCTAATCTTCTGGCCTTCCACTTATCTTTGTACAATTATATGCTTTTTCTTTAAGTTTAATGGTCTCTCTAATCTTTTCTAGTTAACCAAGGATGGTGTGTCCATCCCCTGGACTTTTACTAACTCATTGGAATGTATCCATTCTCTGCATTCTGAAATATCCCCTTAAATTTTTGCCACTGCATCTCTATTGGCCTATCCTTTAACATAATTCGCCAATTCACTTTAGCCAGCACTGGGTTAATGCCCTGATAATTGTCCTTATTAAAAACATTATCTTTTCCTCTCTCCCTCAAACTGAATGTAAAATTCAATCATATTATGGTTGCTGCTACCTAGGGGTGCCTTCACTGTGAGATCATTCATTAATCCCATCTTGTTGTACAATACCAAGTCTAGTATATCCCACTCTCTGGTTGGCTCCAGAACATGCTTTTCTAAGAACCTATCCCAGAAACATTCTATGAACTCATCAGGCTACCTTTGCCCATCTGATTTTTCCAGTTTATATGTAAATTAAAATCCCCCATGATTATCGCTGTGCCTTTCTGACAAGCTCCCATTATTTACTACTTTTATGGTCCTATGTAATGTGGTTACTATTAAGGGGCCTGCACATGACTCCCACTTCCTGCCTTTACCATTTCTCATCTCTACCCAAGCCATTTCCACATCCTGGTTTCCTGAACTTAGGTGATCCCTCTGTATTGTGCTAATACCATCATTAACTAACAGAGCTACTCCTCCACCTTTTCCTCACTTCCTGTCCTTCTTAAATGTCATATACCATTAATACTTAAGTGCCAATTCATTCCTCCTGCAGCAATGTCTCTGTAATGGCTATCAAATCATCCTTGTTTATTTCTATGTGCGCTCTCAGTTCATCTGTTTTGTTTTGAATGCTTTGTGCATTCAGATACAGAGCCTTTAGTTTTATTCTTTAATTCTTTTTATAACCTCTAGTCTTATCTGTTGATTTACTTGTTGGGTTTGTACTCTCTACCCTTTCCTGCCACAATCTTTTTTGTTTCAAATAACAGTAGCTTTCTCCTTTGCCTTGTCTCTACTCTTTGATTTACCACATCTTCCCAAATTTGTACCCTCGCCTCCATAACTTAGTTTAAAACCCTCTCTACTTTCCTAGTTCTGCAGCTCGCAAGAACACCAATCCCCAGCACAGTTCAGGTGTAGACCGTCCCAATGGTACAGATCCCACTTTCCCCAGTGTTGGTGCCAGTGCCCCATGGACTGGAACCCACTTCTCCCAAACCAGTCTTTGAGCCACGCATTCATCTCTGTAATCTGATTTGTCCTATGCCAATTTGCACATGGTTCAGACCTTTCGAGGTCCTCCTCCTTAACTTGCTGCCAAGCTCATACAGACTTTACAGAACCTCCTTTTGTCCTGCATATGTTGTTGGTGCCAACATGGACCATGATGATCAGGTCCTCCCCCTCCCACTACAAGTTCCTCTCCAGCCCCAAGCAGATGTCCCGAACCCTGGCAATGGGCAGACAATGGACTCTCACTCTTTGCTGCAAAGAACGGTGTCAATCCCTCACTATACAGTCCCCTACTACCAGTACTTGTAACTTCCCCGCTTGAATGGCTTCCAGTGCCATGGCCAGTTAGCTCATCCACCCTGCAGCTCTAGCTCTCCTCTAAACAACCTGAAAAAACCTCAAAACTGTTGGTTAACTGCAAGGGCCAGACTCCTGCCTTCTGGGTCCACTGACCTGCCTCTTGCAGTCAAACTCTCCTGTCCCTGACCACTGACCAAATCGGAAGACCCTATCCTAATGGGTGTAACCACTTCCTCGAATAAAATGTCCAGGTAACTTTCCACCTCCCTGTTACACCGTAGTGTCTGCAGCTCGGCCTCCAGCTCTAACTTGGAGCTGAAGTTCCTGCAGCTGCAGATACTTACTTCAGATGTTTGCCACATCCTGCAATTGCAGCACATCACCTGCCCTGCCATCTTCAATATGTTAATTAATAGTTGCTAATTAGTTCATTATAATTAAAAAAGCCTACACTTCCCAATAGGTTTTGGAACTGCCAGTAAACATTACAATACTGATGAAACAATACAGTACTCACAAAACTGAAATAATAATAGCAGTTACTGGTTTACCTGCTCCTGCACCAAAGTGGAAATCAAATACTGGAGGCTGAAAAAGAGTAGAAGAAAAAAGCACCCCCTGCCCGCCCTTCACCAAACACTTCAACATTTCACTCAGCAACTTTTACTTCTCGCAGTAAACCTTGCCTAAAGCGCCTCTTTCCCCCATGCACCGAATTCCCACTTTGAACCAAATCCCCAAATAAACTCACTCGGTCTCTGTCTCACTCAGGCCAAAGTATGACAGTGTGCCTCTTACCAACCCAGCATGCATCCTGCTTGCCCTTGCAAGCACAAGACTCATCCTAGGCATGCAAATAATCCGGTCCCTCAATTGGAAAGCGAACGGTGACATTGTGCTTGGTCAGACAGCAATTCTGCACACATGTCAAGGGAGCAGGGTCCCCCAGAGTTTCAGACCGTCACTCTTTTAATACTGCCTGAAAAGGAGGCTAATTTTGGCTAATGTGAATTTCATACTCTAGCATGCAAGATAATTGTTCTAATCAATTGAACCCTTTCTGTTGATAGGACATGATGACACAATTGTGGTTGCACTTTATGACTATGAAGGCATTCATGATGGAGACTTGAGTTTTAAGAAAGGAGAAAAAGTAAAGGTGCTGTCAGAGTAAGGAAGAGTTTACTGATCTATTGCTATATTTTAGCCAGTATTGAACAGTATGAGTGGAGATGGCTGCGAGTAATTACAGTGAGTCTAAAAAGTATATACCATGTATTATAATAATCCATGATCTCACTAGAATAGTTAGTTATTTTTAATGCATTGAAATGGAATTTGGAGATCTAGAAATTTCCATTGCATTTGGAAAGGTTGAATTATACAGAACTAAAGGACTATTTACTGTTGAGTTTATATCCAAAACTCCTGAATTCGGCTTTGGTTACAGAAAATTGTGTAACAATGGTGCAATTATTACAACAGCGCTGATGCTTGGGAGATATATTAACAAATTTTGGCTGCCTGGAAGCCAGTGTGAATAAAGCATTAATACATCGTCATAGTTCACTAAAGATTCTAAACACGTTAATGGTGACGCCAATGTCAAGTTCACAAAATTAATTTTACAGGGCCTTTTCAAAGTTTACAGAAAATTCTCCAAAGGTCCTGCATATTTAAAAAGCAAACAATTTAAAAATGTCAAACACCATCCTTGAAATTGCAGGAAGGGGGTCTCTTTTATGTTAAGGAAGCTCAAAGAAGATAGCATGCTTGGCAATGGATGGTCAAAGCCAAGTCCACTGTATGGCAAACTCTGTAATCTGATATCTGAAGAATGCCTGGGGCATTGCATGACTCCTTAATTGGAACTGAAGAAGTAGAGAAATCATTGTGTTCTTCCTATCCATCTCTAGATAATGTACAAAGTATGTGGGAGAATAGTGACAATCTTTTAATAAATACGTAAAAATAACCAATATTTTAAAAAATGTTTGCTTGATGGAACAGCAGATTGTAAATGTATAAATAAGCAAAGGTAATAGAATTATTCTTGTTTTTATTTTGTCGTTCCAGACAAGGTGAATGGTGGCTAGGAAAATCATTGCTATCTGGTCAGGAAGGTTATATTCCAAGTAACTATTTTGCCCAAGATAACTCATTGGAAATGGAAGAGTGAGTACCTGCAGAATGTTTGCATTTGCAGTCTAGAGTCAATACAATAGAGCCAACTTTTAATGGTTGTCTGTTGGTACTGATAATGGCTTTTGCTATCATTATGCAAATTTTATTTTGTCTAATGTAGTAAGGTTGAAGGATAGAAAACCGTCATTGTTTAAATGTGCTTTATTGTACTTCCATTCTCTGCATCTGATATCACTTGTCAGTGCAGGACTGTCTGATATTGTGGGGGAAAATAGCCCAATAGTGGCATAATGTATCCACAATTAAATTATCAACATCAGTGGATAGTAGTTTCATCAAAGCTGCCAAAATATTGCAATGCTGGTTGTGCTGGATTAAAAATGAGTCTGCCACCCTCTTTTTATAATGACCTTGCAGACCACCTGTACTGCCACCATGAAGATTTAAATATGGTGCTTTACTGATGAATCTTCATGTGTTGCTCAGAGGCAATGTAATAACAGTTATACTAATGGAGTGCTCTTGCCTTTGCATCAGAAGTCCACTTCATGAATGAGCTCAACGTAGATTGAAACTTCAGAGTAGCACTGATGACTTGCTGTGTTAGGAGTGCCATCCTGCAGATGAGAATTTGAACCAAACACTCACCTATCAGCTCTACTGGATATAAAAATCCTACACCACAATATCAACGATGAATGGGAAGCTCTCCTAGCATAATAAAAACAAAGTGCTGAAAAAACCCAGCAGGCCTGGCAACATCTCTTCTGAAGAAGAATCGTATTGGACTCAAAACGTTAACTCTGTTTGTCTCTCCACGGATGCTGCAAGGCCTGCTGAGTTTTTCCAGGAGTTCCTGTTTTTATTTCAGGTCACCAGCATCTGCAGTATTTTGCTTTTATTAAGCTCTCTGAAACCCTGACCATCATTCCTCAATTAACTCCAGTTTTTTTTTAAATTGTAATCGCCTTTGATATTTGTGATACCGTGTTGTAAACAGGTTGGCTGATGTGACTATGCACATCACATTCAATTAATTACTTTAGGATCTACTGAAGTGCAAATTTGTTCTTTACTAACACAATTCTGTGTATTCCATTTGAGATGGTTCTTCAAAGGTGTCAGTAGAAAGGATGCAGAGAGATACCTCCTAGCATCAGGAAATAAAGTTGGCTCATATATGATACGAGACAGTGAAACGACCAAAGGTAAGAGCTTTTGAAATGTGGTTAACAATAAGAAGTAAAGTCCCAGGGAGATTTTACTACATTAATGGTGCTATATAAATTGATGATATATCCTGACAGGAAAGGCCTTATTCTTTATTTTCTTTTACTACGCATGAACGCGAAGCATTTGACATTATGCACTGTCCACACTTTATCCATCTTTAACCTGATAGGCCTATGTTCACAGAACAGAAATATGTTGAGAGATCATTTTTTTAATGTTCAGGGATGAATTAAATATAGAAACTAAACAAATTGTGTTTTGAACTATGACAGTAATATGTATTTGTGTTGCTGAAATCTTCCTTTTTTGTAATTTAGGCAGTTATTCTCTCTCTGTCCGAGATTATGATCCTGCATTAGGTGACACGGTGAAACATTATAAAATACGCACCTTGGACAATGGTGGCTTTTACATCTCCCCACGGGTAACATTCACCACTTTAAATGAGCTGGTCAGCCATTATAAGAGTGAGTATTGTTATGTTGTGGAGCAGTCTTGCTGCACCCAATTGCCTGGTTTTGTGGGATAATTGTGTACCAGCTATCTATTTGAAATTCTTTCATTGACTGCCTTTTAATAAAGGCAGTAACTAAATGACTGCCTCTACCCAACTGATGGACTAAGAAGTTTTGGACTAGGGTGTTAAGCACTGATGCAGTGTTATTGTAAGTGTGATTTAGGCATACGAAATACAAATGATTAACCTAAATTAAGGTGAGACTAAACAATGTGTGCGCTGTGCAGGACCTGACCTACTCTGTGTTCTTTCTAAGAACACCATAGCCAGAATCTTCTGTTTGGCATGTGGGGGCAGGCCCTGCATGCCAACACATAAAATGACACGCGGTGACATCGGGTGTGCGTCCTGATGTCATCGCTAATCATTCTGATCTTCCGTTCAGCGGGCGCACACTAGAATCGGCTGCGCGCCAGCCGAACTGTCAAAGGCCTATTAAGTCAATTAATAAACTAATTAGCCCAATTGCAAAAGCTGCCCGTCCAATCTTAAGGTTGGCGGGCAGGCAAAGAGCCCAGGCGGCCTTTGCATTTTTCATGAAACCTCATCCACGGGCGGGATGAGGTTTCATGAAGGTTTCATTAATGAAATAAAAAATTTTATGAAAATTCATAAACATGTCTCAGCTCGTGACACTATCACATGAAGGAGCATGTCTGAATAATTTTTTTTGTTTTCCAAGTTTGAAACTGAAGTTAATCTCCGTGAGGTAGCTCCGTGCCTCGGAGATTTCTGCGCTCTTTTGCATGCATGCCTTGACTCTCCCTTCTCCCTCCGCCCACACGGATAGCGCTTCCGGGCGCACGTCACGCTTGGCGGGCTTTAATTGACTTTCCCGTGCAAAACGGCGCGCAGCCAATCGTGGGTGGCAATCAGCTCCAAGCCTGCCCACTCCCGACCAGCCTACCCGACGGGGAGAAAATTCTTGCCCATGAAGTTTTCTACACAGTGAGTGTTGTGCTTCTGAATAATTCATTTTACATTTGAGATCCAGAATAAGGTGAATTACATATTTTTTGCTTTCTCCTAAAAAGATCAAAAAGTAATCTGATTCTTTGCAGTGACCTTGGAGCACGTACTCTGCGCACAATAGAAGTGGTATTTAGTCTCAGGTTATCTCCTGTCAAAACTTATTGCAGTATGACTGCCAAAATGTCTGAGGGGCAATTGGCCAGCTGATGCAGTTGACTACCAGCACCTATGGTGTTACCAAGAATTATTGTCCAGATTTTGCATCATGTACTGCAAATTTCTCTCTCACTTAATACTGGACCCAGATATGCTTATATTCCCATTTAAATGGCATATCTTGCAGCTTATTGTAAGGCACACCAGAAGAGATCTGCTAGTTACTATTGTTCATTGCATACTACATCAAATATAAAGAAGTGTGGCACTATCCACACAGCATGATAGACCATTATCATGCTTTGTGGGGGTGTGACCTTGTAAACCTGGATGCAAAGAAATAATACCTATTCATTGGGAGAATAAAGTAATGCTTTGAATCAATACTATTTAGTACAAAAGCAGGGATTTTGTGAATGGTTGTCAGTGATGCAATAAAAATCCAAAAGTAATAAAACATGCAAGTTTTACTTGGTGACAATTTTTTTTTTAGCTCTTTTTGGAATGAAGATCAGTTTTTACTTGCCCACAATCTCTTATCTGATGAGCTAATATATTAATTTTTTCAATACTTGTAACAGAACAAGTGGATGGATTGTGTCAGAAACTTACAAAGCCTTGTATTAGTGAAAAGCCTCAAAAACCATGGGAGAAAGATGCCTGGGAAATTCCAAGAGAGTCACTCAGACTAGACAAAAAGCTTGGAGCTGGGCAATTTGGAGAAGTATGGCTGGGTAAGTTTCATTATTTTATTTTTTAATTATTTTTCTTTTGAACTAGTGACTCGTTATTAAATAAAGCACAAAGCATGAAATTCAGCAAGCTGAAGGCAAAGACTGTTTATTGTTCCAGTAGTGATTCTGGTATCATTGCAAGTATGTTGGACCATAAGATGGCTGCAATTTCATTAGCATGAGTGCTTGATCACTTCAAAAAACTCCAGGAGGACTTGCTGAGTCAACACCAGTCCCTACCCACCAGATAGGAGTGGAAATATAAGTATGGTTATTCTGAAATTCAAATCAATATTTCTTTTTCTTTATTCCTTTCATGGGATATGGGTGTCGCTGGGAAGGCCAGCATTTGTTGTCCATCTCTAATTACCCTTGAACTGAGTGGCTTCCTTGGCCATTTCAGAAGGTTTCAGTTAAGAGTTGACCACACTGCTGAGGGACTTGAGTCACATGTAGGCCAAACAGGTATGGATGGCAGATTTCTTTCCCTAAAGGGCATTTTTACATCAAGTGATAGTTTCATGGTCACCATTACTGAGACTAGCTTTCAATTCCAGATATTGATTAAATGAATTCAAATTCTACAAGGTGCCGTTATGAGATTTGAACCCATGTCCCCAGAGCGTTATCTAGGTCTCTGGATTACTAGTCCAGCAACATTTACCACGACACCACCATCTCCCCTTAATCTGAAGTTTGGAGTTAGATTTGACTAATAATTCAATACTTCAAGGGTAATCTTAAAGTTCTACTACTAGCAAGAAGCTACTCTAGTGGCGGCTATAGCTAGAGAACTAGGACCATAATTTCAACAAACTTGTTCTATCTACAGAACTGGTATTAACAACTGGCTCAATGATGGCATTCTCCTCGGATCAGGAAAGCTTTAGGTTCATGTCTCTTTGTTGGCACAACTTAACATTATACTGAGATGACTGCCTAACGGAGTGCTACATTTTTGGTGGTGCCATCCTTTAGATGAGATAACATATTAAACCGAGTTCTCAAATTCAGTGACACAATTTTAAGATTGGGGAATGTCCTGACCACCATTCCTACTTTTACATTACCAAAAAAAATGATGATTATTCATCTCATTTGCTACCTGTAGAACTTTACTTTCACTGCACAATGTTCAGCACCATTCATGATGACTCAGGTACTGAAGCGGTCCATGTCCAAATGCAGCAAGGCCTGAACAATATCCAGACAAGGGCTGACAAGTGGCAAGTAACGTTTGCACCACACAAGTGCCAGACAATGACCATCTCCAGCAAGAGAGAATCTAACCATTGCCCATTTACTTTCAATGGCACTACCGTCGCCAAATCCTCCACTGTCAACATCCTGGGGATTGCCGTTGACCAGAAACTGAACTGGACCAGCTATATAAATACTGTAGCTACAAGAGCAGGTCAGGGGCTAGGAATCCTGCAGCTAGAAACTCACCACCTGACTCCCCAAAGCCTGTCCGCCATCCACAAAGCACAAGTCAGGAGTATACTCTCCATCTGCCTGGATGAGTGTAACTCCAACAACACTCGAAGCTTGACACCAACCAGGTCAAAGCCGGCTTGATTGGCAGCACATCCAGAAACATTCACTCTCTCCACCATCGACAAACAGTGGCAGCGGTGTGTACCATCTACCAGATGCACTACAGAAACTCACCAAGGTTCCTTAGACAGCACCTTCCAAACCCAAGGCCACTACCATCTAGAAGGACAAGGGCAGCACATAAATGAGAACACCACCACCTGGAAGTACCCCCGCACCACCACCACCAAGCCACATACCATCCTGACTTGGAACTATATCGCCGTTCCTTCATTGTCACCAGGTCAAAATCCTGGAACTCCCTTCCTAACAGCACTGTGAGTGTACCTACACCACATGGACTGCAGCAGTTGAAGAAGGCAGCTCACCACCACCTTAAGGGAAATTAGGGATGGGCAATAAATGCTGGCCTAGCCAGCGATGCCCACATCCTGTGAATGAATAAATAAAATAACCTGCTGTCATATACAAGTGATTACATTTCTAAAAGTATTTGAAGTTAAGTTTTTTGGGGTATCTGAGGAAATAATAAAGAAATAAATTTACATGTATAATATTTCAGTCCAGACAAAACATATCAAAACTATACAATACATATTAGTAAGTTGCCCATCTTCAGTTCATTAATATAAATTATGTTAACATATGCATGTCTTGAGATGGTAGTGGATTCGGAAGACTTTGGTAATCTATTCCACAGAACCATCTAGTGGTCAGAGTCTTCAACTATATTGTGACAGTTGACAGAAAAATTGAGTGGGAAATATTGGCGGATCAACTTATAATGCTAAATTTGATGATCACAATGCTAGTTATAAAATTGGAAACTTTACCTGAAGGAAGCCGCACGTGATTAATGTCAGGAGTCTGTGTCTTTCCAGGACTGTGGAAAGTAAGGTTTGTGTACAGAAAGGACATGTCCTATGCAAAAATGTGGTTAATATAATGAACGTGGCTTTAATTCTCAAGCAAAGTCCAAGTAAAACAGCATGATTCAAAAAGTTACTTTCCCCTTCATGAACCAGTTAATCCATGTTGCATTTAAATGGAAACGTTTCAACAAGTAACATCTTGAATCATTCAAATGGGAGTAGTTAGTTGTGATGGAGAAGACTAGATTCCTATGGAATGATGGGCCATACACCCTCCCTCATTTGTACTTTTTTGTGGGAAGACACGATTCACAGTTAAATTTCACTTTTTAAAGTATACAAGAAGATTGCAATGTTACAAATGTTAATACAGAGGCTTTGGATTTTTCTCTAAAGAATTCCAGAGAGTGATTATAGTGGGAAATGTAGTGGTAAGCAGAAAGGATAAGAAATCAATTTTTAACAGAACAAAAGTCCTTTTGACACGTTAACGGTTAGCTGTTGAAATGCAGCTTTTTATCGTGATTATAAGGCAGAACAGTACAAAATGTTTTGATAGGAAGACTACACTGGTCTAAATATGAAGTTTCCAAGTGCCTGGAGCATTGGCTACCCAGCTTAACGAGCTTCAGTAACTCCGTTTCCATTTGTTCTTTCAATTTTGCTTTTTCTCTATTAGCATTTCATGGGTTTGTGGGTTTGGAAAGGCCCATGCTCAATGCTGCTCCCTCTTTAATCAATGAATCCTAAATGTAAGCTCAAAGATCAGTTGGAAGAGAACATCACATTTGAATCTCTTCTAACACACACCACTACTTGCCATTATAGCTAATGAGATTAAGGATATAACTTGCCCAGGTACTGCATGAATTTAATTAGATCTATCATCTTTCACAGGATGTAAGCAATGCTGGCTAGGTCAGCATTTACTGCCCATCCCTAATTGCCCTTGAGGGTGGTGGCGAGTCACCTTCTTGAACCACTGTAATCTATGCGGTGACATCTGTGATTCTGAGGATCTCAGGAGGAGGCCAAGATGGACCATCCACTCTGTAGTTCTGGCTGAAGATGGTTGGAAATGCTCTAGCCCAATGCCCTAACATTGTCTTTTCCACTGATGTGCTGGTCCTTTTCCCCCCCACCCCCCTGCCCCCAATCATTTGAGAATGGGGATATTTGTGGAGTCTCCTCCACCAGATAAATGTTTAATTGTCTACCGCCATTCAAGACTGGATGTGGCAGGACTGTTGAGCTTAGGTCTGATCCGTTGGTGTGGACCAGCTCAGTCTGTAGTGATGCTACCGAGCCAATCTTCATGGTGGATGTTGAAGTCCCCCATCCAGAGTTAATTCTGTGCCCGTGTCATCCTCTGTGCTGCTTTGAATTGGTGTTCAACTTGAAGTACTGATCCTTCCACTGAGGTGGGGGAGGTGGGGGGGGGGGGGGGGGGGGGGGGGTGGCGGAGTGACAGATGGTAATCAGGAGGAGGTTTCCTTGCCCATGTTTGATTTGATGCCATGAGACTTCATGGGATCCAGAATCAATGTTGAGGACTCCCAGGGCAACTCTCTCTCGACTGTGTACCACTGTGCCGCCACCTCTGCTGGGTCTGCCCTGGTGGGACAGACATACCCAGGGATGGTGATGGTGGTGTCTGAGACATTGTAAGGTATGATGGTGAGTTTTTATTCTTTAATCAGATGTGGGCATCGCTGGCACGGTTGGCGTGTATTGCCCATTCCTAATTGCCCTTTAATTGAGTGCTTTACAAGGCCATTTCACATGGCCATTAAGAATCACCCACACATTGCTGTGACTCTGGAGTCACATGCTGGCCAGACTGGGTAAGGATGAGATTTCATTCCCTGGACCACATGGGTTTTTATAGTTTTATGGTTACCCATTACTGAGACTAGATTTATTGATTAAAGTTAAATTCCACCAGCTGCCATGGTGGGACTTGAACCCATTTCCCTAGAGCATTATGCTTGGCCTCTGGATTACTAGCCCAGTGACATTACCACTGTGCCACGTCTCCTCCGTTGTATGTCAATATCAGGCTGTTGCTTGACTAGTCTGTGAACAGCTTTCCAAATTATAGCACCAGCCCCCAGATGTTAGTAAGGAGGACTTTGCAGGGTTGACAGGGCTGGGTTTGCCGTTGTCGTTTCCGGTACCTATATATTTGCAATGCAAGTCTTCGAGGCAAAGTTCTGCAAAATTATAGGTACACTGTTCCTTGCATTGGACTGTCACTATATTAGAGCAACCTTTCAGTTTGAAGAAAAGTTGCACTACTTGTAATTTCAAAAAATGCTTTGGGACTAAAAATGTCACCAACCCAATGAAATTGCTTGAAAATTTCTGCTGGTCCTGGCAGATCTAATCAGCAATTTCTATTTTTATTTTCTATTTCCAGCATCTGCAGTCACTTTATTTTTGTATTTAGGGCCTGTGATATCACCTCCTTATTTAATATAAGGGAATCAGTGTAAAGAACTGCTTCCATAATGTGATGGAGAATATCAAAATCACTTTCACACATGTAAATGACCTTCCTTTGATTTAAGGAAGTACAAATAAAAAAACATATAAAATATATATAAGCTGTTTTATGACTATGATACCCTTTGGAGGTAGTGAAGAATAATTGGATCAATCTTGAGTGGAATTTATGTCCCCCTGACTTTGCTGTTTGAGTTATCAGGATCTCTAGTGCTTGTGCATGAAAAATCCTGCATTCACCACCTTCATTTTGAAACCATCCCAGTCACAATGTGAAAGAGAGGCTGACGGTCTTGTTTTTAATATGAGGCACTGAAGTATTTGTTTATCTTTTGTCAGTCAAAAATGTGGGCATAATCAGAACTGAAGTTTGCGATAAGCAGTGAGGTCAGTCAATGGTTATGATCAAGCTGACTGCTGGAGTTAGTTGTGAATCTAATGGCCTAGTGAGGTGTGACTGAAACTGAAGGAGTGAGTGTTGTTAAACTGTAATTTAAAAAAAAAAGCCTTGCTGTGCCTATAAACCTTACAGGAATACAAAAAGAAATGCCACCCAAGCAGTGGTTCCATTGCATCTCCTCTTCTCTCCAAGGTATGATAGGCTCATTAGCCAATTATCATCTCATTTTATCATTGTAAGTTAGAAGGATTCGTGGCTCAGTAGATAGTGTCCCTGCCTGTAAGCCAGGAGCCCTAGGTTCAGGTCCCACTCTAGGACTTGTTGGTCACCAGAAGAGGTGTTCATACTGCAGATCAATATGTTGATAATCAGCCTGCTAATCGTTTCAACATTTCCCCAGTAAAAAGGTGTGAGAGTGATATGTAACAAACATTATGGATCAACTGTAGGTAAGTACTTAATTAGAAGGTTGAGGTGTCCCTACAGGAAAACTGGAATGATGCTAGTGGTAAATTGACTGTTCTCAAAAGTCCTAGTAAACAGCCAAGAAACAGGGATGATGTCACTGCCTTTGCCAAGTGTATGGGATTAATAAGGTATGAAGACAAGGTGAAGTAACAGAATGCAAACTGATACAAATGTATATACTATTGTTACGGATATGAGGGGGGTTAAGTTAAACAGCGTTGATTTCTCTCCTCACCGCCCATCTGTAAACGGGTGTTTTTGATTTGCTTCCCTTTATAAGTAGTGATGTATTTCTCAACCCCTCTGTTTTGGTGTGATCCAATTTCTATTATTATTATTATTATTATTAACCCCACAGCAAACTCATGATAGGATGAACTCTGAGGATTAGTTTAGTTGCACGCATTCAAATGTGGGGAGGGTAACATGACCTCCTTTTCACTCATTTAGTAAAAGAGGGATAAAGAATAAGATTTACAGGACAAAGACCACAGAAAAGAATTATTGTTTCACATAAGCCCAGAGTCCAGAATCAAAGTCCAATAGTGTATTTCTTCAGAGGTTAACAGGCTGAACTGATGCTGGATAATTCACTTTTCCAGTAGAGTCGACTTCCATGATGGGATAGGCGTATAGAGATGAATCAGTCTTGTAGGAGATGATACAGAAGTTCCAGTCAAAACAGTGTAGATAGGGCCAGGCATTCAAACCTGGATAGAGTCCTTTTCTGTGCTGCTGCTTAGTGGATGGAAAGATGGCAGACTGAGCTTTGCAGTACAGCAAAACAATATAACTGGTTCTCCCAGCTAGAGGTTCATGTCACATGACTCCCATCACTCCATACCACCTTTGACGAAGGATGTGTATTCCTTGTCTGGGTCCCTCGGATTTTTAAATATCCCAGCCATTAAGAATTGAAATGTAGGTTGCAGTGCACTTTGTCCTAGTAGACTAGTGAACTCTGGTTAGCCAGCCTGGGTTCTGAAATGAAATTTTATATAGTTCCCTTTGAACTTGGTCTCTGCAGTCCACAGGGGGGTCGTTAGAGTCTCTTCAGAGCTAACCAGGTGCAAATTTCTTCAATACTGCCAAATAGCCCCTTTTGTTCAGGGTTATAGACAGACACAGCTTCAGCCATTTAAAAGTAATTACCCAGTTTTAAAATTTTAGAAATTAACCATGAGGGTGTGTGTATATGTACCTGTATATTTTTTAAATATGTTTTGTCGTCAAGTTTAAACTTAAATCAGACAGTAAGCACCATTTTTGTTAACACAATGCATTGATTAATCATTAAGTAATCCTAACACACTTTAAAAGATGAAATTGAGAGGTCAATGATAGAACAAAAATCTAATTTCTTTTTCAGCTATGTACAACAACCATACCAAAGTAGCAGTGAAAACAATGAAGCCAGGCAGCATGTCTGTGGAAGCCTTCCTCATGGAAGCTAATCTAATGAAGGCTCTTCAGCATGACAAGCTGGTGCGGCTCAATGCTGTGGTAACAAAGGAGGAACCCATATACATCATTACAGAGTACATGGCCAAAGGTAAAGTGAGTGCTGAAATTTACGCAGCTCTTTTTTCTCTTTCTTTCCTTCTCTCTCTCTCTCTCTCTCTCTCTCTCTCGTGTTCTCTCTCTCTCTCTCTCTCTCTCTCGTGTTCTCTCTCTCTCTCTCTCTCTCTCTCGTGTTCTCTCTCTCTCTCTCTCTCTCTCGTGTTCTCTCTCTCTCTCTCGTGTTCTCTCTCTCTCTCTCGTGTTCTCTCTCTCTCTCTCGTGTTCTCTCTCTCTCTCTCGTGTTCTCTCTCTCTCTCTCGTGTTCTCTCTCTCTCTCTCGTGTTCTCTCTCTCTCTCTCGTGTTCTCTCTCTCTCTCGTGTTCTCTCTCTCTCTCTCGTGTTCTCTCTCTCTCTCTCGTGTTCTCTCTCTCTCTCGTGTTCTCTCTCTCTCTCTCGTGTTCTCTCTCTCTCTCGTGTTCTCTCTCTCTCTCGTGTTCTCTCTCTCTCTCGTGTTCTCTCTCTCTCGTGTTCTCTCTCTCTCGTGTTCTCTCTCTCTCGTGTTCTCTCTCTCTCGTGTTCTCTCTCTCTCGTGTTCTCTCTCTCTCGTGTTCTCTCTCTCGTGTGCTCTCTCTCTCGTGCTCTCTCTCTCGTGTGCTCTCTCTCTCGTGCTCTCTCTCTCGTGCTCTCTCTCTCGTGCTCTCTCTCTCTCTCTCGTGTTCTCTCTCTCTCTCTCGTGTTCTCTCTCTCTCTCTCGTGTTCTCTCTCTCTCTCTCGTGTTCTCTCTCTCTCTCTCGTGCTCTCTCTCTCGTGCTCTCTCTCTCGTGCTCTCTCTCTCGTGCTCTCTCTCTCGTGCTCTCTCTCTCGTGCTCTCTCTCTCGTGTTCTCTCTCTCTCTCTCGTGTTCTCTCTCTCTCTCTCGTGTTCTCTCTCTCTCTCTCGTGTTCTCTCTCTCTCTCTCGTGTTCTCTCTCTCTCTCTCGTGTTCTCTCTCTCTCTCTCGTGTTCTCTCTCTCTCGTGTTCTCTCTCTCTCGTGTTCTCTCTCTCTCGTGTTCTCTCTCTCTCGTGTTCTCTCTCCCTCGTGTTCTCTCTCTCTCTCTCTCGTGTTCTCTCTCTCTCTCTCGTGTTCTCTCTCTCTCTCTCGTGTTCTCTCTCTCTCGTGTTCTCTCTCTCTCGTGTTCTCTCTCTCTCTCTCTCGTGTTCTCTCTCTCTCTCTCTCGTGTTCTCTCTCTCTCTCTCTCGTGTTCTCTCTCTCTCTCTCTCGTGTTCTCTCTCTCTCTCTCGCGTGTTCTCTCTCTCTCTCTCTCGCGTGTTCTCTCTCTCTCTCTCTCGTGTGTTCTCTCTCTCTCGTGTTCTCTCTCTCTCTCTCGTGTTCTCTCTCTCTCTCTCTCGTGTTCTCTCTCTCTCTCTCTCGTGTTCTCTCTCTCTCTCTCTCTCTCGTGTTCCCTCTCTCTCTCCCTCTCTCTCGTGTTCCCTCTCTCTCTCCCTCTCTCGTGTTCCCTCTCTCTCTCCCTCTCTCGTGTTCCCTCTCTCTCTCCCTCTCTCGTGTTCCCCTCTCTCTCTCCCTCTCTCGTGTTCCCCCTCTCTCTCCCTCTCTCGTGTTCCCCCTCTCTCTCCCTCTCTCGTGTTCCCCCTCTCTCTCCCTCTCTCGTGTTCCCCCTCTCTCTCCCTCTCTCGTGTTCCCTCTCTCTCCCTCTCTCGTGTTCTCTCTCTCTCCCTCTCTCGTGTTCTCTCTCTCTCTCCCTCTCTCGTGTTCTCTCCCTCTCCCTCTCTCGTGTTCTCTCCCTCTCCCTCTCTCGTGTTCTCTCCCCCCTCCCTCTCTCGTGTTCTCGCCCCCTCCCTCTCTCGTGTTCTCGCCCCCTCCCTCTCTCGTGTTCTCGCCCCCTCCCTCTCTCGTGTTCTCGCCCCCTCCCTCTCTCG
Source organism: Isurus oxyrinchus (assembly GCA_026770705.1). Classification (NCBI taxonomy): domain Eukaryota; kingdom Metazoa; phylum Chordata; class Chondrichthyes; order Lamniformes; family Lamnidae; genus Isurus; species Isurus oxyrinchus. The sequence goes on from JANJGN010000012.1 coordinate 115,331,548, forward strand.
TGTTCTCGCCCCCTCCCTCTCTCGTGTTCTCGCCCCCCTCCCTCTCTCGTGTTCTCGCCCCCTCCCTCTCTCGTGTTCTCGCCCCCTCCCTCTCTCGTGTTCTCGCCCCCTCCCTCTCTCGTGTTCTCGCCCCCTCCCTCTCTCGTGTTCTCGCCCCCTCCCTCTCTCGTGTTCTCGCCCCCTCCCTCTCTCGTGTTCTCGCCCCCTCCCTCTCTCGTGTTCTCGCCCCCTCCCTCTCTCGTGTTCTCGCCCCCTCCCTCTCTCGTGTTCTCGCCCCCTCCCTCTCTCGTGTTCTCGCCCCCTCCCTCTCTCGTGTTCTCGCCCCCCTCCCTCTCTCGTGTTCTCGCGCCCCTCCCTCTCTCGTGTTCTCCGCCCCCCTCCCTCTCTCGTGTTCTCGCCCCCCCTCCCTCTCCTCGTGTTCTCGCCCCCTCCCTCTCTCGTGTTCTCGCCCCCCTCCCTCTCTCGTGTTCTCGCCCCCCCCCTCCCTCTCTCGTGTTCTCGCCCCCTCCCTCTCTCGTGTTCTCGCCCCCCTCCCCTCTCTCGTGTTCTCGCCCCCCTCCCTCTCTCGTGTTCTCGCCCCCTCCCTCTCTCGTGTTCTCGCCCCCTCCCTCTCTCGTGTTCTCGCCCCCCTCCCTCTCTCGTGTTCTCGCCCCCCTCCCTCTCTCGTGTTCTCGCCCCCTCCCTCTCTCGTGTTCTCGCCCCCTCCCTCTCTCGTGTTCTCGCCCCCTCCCTCTCTCGTGTTCTCGCCCCCCTCCCTCTCTCGTGTTCTCGCCCCCCTCCCTCTCTCGTGTTCCTCGCCCCCCTCCCTCTCTCGTGTTC